>OZ014520.1:576061792-577261792 GCA_963966055.1 Lathyrus aphaca | reverse complement strand
TCTTTCTTCAACAACTTGAAGATTGGCTCACAGGTGGCAGTTAATTGGGAAATAAATCTTGCAATGTAATTCAATCGTCCCAAGAAACCTCTAACTTCCTTCTCAGTACGGGGAGCTGGCATCTCTTGTATAGCTTTCACTTTCGCAGGATCTACTTCAATACCTTTTCCACTGACAATGAAACCCAGGAGCTTACCAGATCTAACTCCAAAAGTACACTTATTTGGGTTCAATCTCAACTTGTATTTTTTCAACCTCTCAAACAACTTATGCAGATGATCAAGATGTTGTTCTTCATTCTGGGACCTGGCTATCATATCATCCACATACACCTCTATCTCATGATGAATCATATCATGAAACAAAGCCACCATAGCACGCTGATATGTTGCCCCTGCATTCTTCAAACCAAATGGCATCACTTTATAGCAAAAAGTGCCCCATTTTGTAACAAATGTTGTCTTCTCCATATCTTCAGGTGCCATCTTAATTTGATTGTAACCAGAGAAACCATCCATGAAAGAGAATACTTTATGCTGAGCAGTGTTGTCTACCAGAACATCAATATGAGGAAGTGAAAAGTCATCTTTGGGGCTAGCCTTGTTCAAATCTCTGTAGTCTACACACATACGTACCTTACCATCTTTCTTAGGTACCGGTACCACATTTGCAACCCACTGAGGATAAGAAGTCACTGCTAAGAACCCTGCATCAAACTGTTTCATTACCTCTGCCTTAATCTTCTCTGACATTTCAGGACGCATGCGATGAACTTTCTGCTTCTTTGGACGACAATCTTCTTTTACTGGTAAACAGTGAACCAAAATGTTTGTATCCAAACCTGGCATATCTTCATAGGACCAAGCAAAAATCTCCACATAGTCATGTAACATCTGAATCAATCTGCTCTTGACACTATCCTCTAATTCAGCCCCTATCTTAACCTCTTTCCTGTTTTCTTCAGTTCCCAGATTTACAACTTCGACCGGCTCTTCATGTGGCTGTATAGCTTTCTCTTCTTGTTGTAACAACCTAGCAAGCTCTACAGGTACTTCACAATCGTCCTCCTTTCCGTCTTCAGCTTGATAGATCGGATTCTCGAAATTATAATTGGCAATAGTAGAACTGTTATCAACAGGATCCAGAGTGGATGAGGATCTGCATTTTAGTGATGTGGGTGTGTGTAAGAACACATAGCTGATAAAACAAAAATAAAAGAAAAGAAAGACAAGGAACACAATATTTACGAAAACGAAACGTCCACTGATTTTTATTGAATGAAGTATGCGAATGAAATGACATCCCGTAACAAGCACACCATTGTGCCCCGGGTAAGGCACAAGGCTTAAGAGTTTAATTGTTCAAAGAATTACAGACTTTAAAAGTAACAACACAGTAATAATATTTACTCCTGACTAAAGGAGATAGGAATAACATCTTCAGCCTTCCAATTATTGAGCCCAGCACCCACGGTAGGAAAAATCCAAGCATCCAGATTATAATCTTCATCATAGTCACCCACAGCATTGATCTGATCTTTCATAATCCCCTGGTTGGTGATACGAACAGCACGAGCACGGCGAACAGCCTTCTGGGACTCTGCAGTGAAACCCAAACATAATTTGTCAGACTTGTAAGGAATGTCAGGAAGTTGACCCCAAATAGTGCAACCACCTTCATCCACCACAGCTCTAGCATCTTTGAGGGAGGCCGTTGTAGGAGGTACTCTGGTGACCACAGGAACTTTCTTGACAACAGGAGGAGCTTCATAATTATTAATAACCCAAGGAACTACTTCGAATGTTTGGCACGGAGTTTCAACATATTCACCTTCCACTTCAAGATATTTAAAGGTGTTCTCATGGCTAACTATATATCCTTCTTCTCCGTAAACAGTGACAACTTTTCCTTCTACTGGATATCTCAGCTTCTGATGTAAGGTGGAGGTTACAGCACCTGCCCCATGTATCCAGGGACGCCCAAGCAAACAAGAATACGACGAACGAATATCCATGACATAAAAGGTAGCATTGAAGACCTGAGAACCTACTTTGATTGGGAGATCAATTTCTCAATGCACCACTCTTCTCGATCCATCAAAAGCTTTTACCACTATATTACTGGGCTTCAACACAACATCTTCAGGACTAAGCTTATTCAGAACTTCTTTGGGCAACACATTCAACGAGGAATCATTGTCTATTAACACATGTGACAGGGTAGTGCCCCTGCATTCAATAGAGATATGTAGAGCCCTGTTATGATCCCTCTTAGCAGGAGTCAAATCAGCATCGGAGAAACCTAACCCATTATCATAAGTCAAGTGTGCAACACAATTTTCAAACTGGTCTACAGAAATCTCATTTGGTACGTGAGCAGTCTTCAGAAATTTAATCAGGGCCTTAGCATGAGCCTCAGAACACAACAATAAAGACATCATAGAAATCTTGGAGGGAGTATGCCCCAATTGATCAACAATGTCATAATCACTCTTGCGAATGATCTTCAATACTTCTTCCATCTGCTTAGCAAGATCATCAGCAGCTGGCACATCAGTTGGTATAGGTTCAATAACAGGACCTTTGCCCTGAGCATCAGCAGTAGAGGTAGTAGTTGGAGTAACTGTATTCTTGGAAACAACCGGAGAAGAGAAAACTCTTCTACTTCGTGTGATCTTACTAGATCCAGCAATATTGTCAACACCAAGGTTTTCATCAGCAACAGGTGTCTCAGCTAAAGGTTCCTGCTTAACACCATGGATGTAAACATCGGACCCATAATGCCAAGGCACAGCTTTATCAGAAGTATACGGAATAGGACCAGGAGTGGTGATGATCATAGGAGCCACTCTAGCTTCAGCAACAATTTTCACAGGGCCTTCAGCAGTAATCTTAATTGGACCCTTATGAGTGATTTTGACAGGTCCTTTAGAAGTAATCCTTACCGACACTTTATCAACCATATCCACTTCTTCAATCTTCGCACCTTTAGTTATATGATCAACCATACTCTCCACAGAAGGTGGTGTCCTCTCAAACACTATGGTGTAATTATTCATGAGGCGTTGAATTCCGTCCTTCAACCTCCAGCAACTATCCGGCTTATAAGCACAATAGACACAGTCTTCACGACAACCTGGAAAGAACCCAGCTTGTACTAACTTCTTCTTAATAACAGACAATGGTGTAGTCAAATCTGCAACTGAGGAAATATGTGAAACTTCATCAATGGCATTGACAGTCTTTTCATGATTTGGCATAGGAGCAGTAATCACATTTGGAGTACCCGGAGGGTCAAACTCAATTTCTCCAGCATCAATCATATCCTGAATCTTATTCTTTAATACCCAGCAACTATTGGTATCATGTCCCTGACAATTTGAATGATATGCACACCGTGCATTAGGATTGTACCTGGGAGAGGTAACATTGGGATTCTGAGGAGGGTCCCTCAAAGTGATAAGTTCACCCTTCAACAAGTGTTGCAAGGCTTGGGCCAGTGACATGTTGATCTTAGTGAACTGCCTTCTAGTCCTCTGTTGATTGCCCTGTGGTGGCTCTGTTGTTGCAGGAGTTGGATTGGAGATATGAACTGCACTCACAGACTGATGCCTCCTATTACGATCAGGTTGACCATAAACAGCATTTGCCTATTTCTTCCCACTGGGAGGCTTCTTTGCAGTATTGGATGAAGAAGCACCCACTTGGATCTTGCCACTCCTTATACCACTTTCTACGCGCTCTCCTGTCATTATCAACTCAGTGAAGCCAGATGATGAGCTTCCAATGAGATGACTGTAAAAGGGACCATTCAACGTACACATGAACATATCCACTAACTCCCTGTCAGTTAGAGGGGGTTGCACTCTTCCAGCTAAGTCTCTCCACTTCTGAGCATACTCCTTGAAATTCTCTTTAGCACCCATAAACATGCTTTGTAGTTGCATGCGAGTAGGGGCTAAATCAGCATTGTATTGATATTGCTTATAGAAGGCTTCAGCAAGATCATTCCAATCACGGATGTTAACACTCTCCAGCTGATAGTACCATTCCAATTGAGCTCCAGATAAGCTCTCTTGGAAGAAATGGATCCACAACTTCTTATCAGCAGTATGGGGTTGGATTCTTCGGACATAAGACCTCAGATGCATCTTGGGACAAGAGACACCATCATAAACTACGAAAGTAAGAACCTTGAAACCAATGGGTATAACCACCCCAGATATCAAACTCAGGTCTTCAAAATCCAGCCCAGAAGACTTTTGCAATTCCATAGCATCCATTCTATCCACCAGCATCTTGAACTTATCTTCATTAGGCTCATGATAGTAGTTAGCTTCAGAATCAGAGTCCCCCATTGTATTATGGAGACTGCCTCCCTCTTTCTCAGACTCTTCAGACTCATAATCTTCAACCTGTTCTTTGGTCTTGACAGGTGATCGGAAAATATCAAGTGTACTATTTTTACCGATGTAGTAATAGAAGGGATTAACCCCAAATATCGATCTCAAGGACTGCGTATTAAAATAAGTTCTTAGTGATTAATTTCAATTGGACAAAATTCATGGTTTAAAGGTTTGAGATTAAATTATATAAACTAAAGAGAATAAAACGTATATTTAAAACAAATAATTTCACTAATATGAAAGTAATGCCAGGTACGGTGTATGATTCGCAATGCAATGATTCAAATGTTCCTTAATTTTGGAGATATGCTTTAGAACGTGTCTTTCCTAAGTTTATAATGTTTTTCCAAAATTCCTTTAAAGAAAAACCTTTGGTATTCTTCATTGACCGTGATTCCTCAATGGTCAAAGAAGAACATCAAGCAATAATTCCGACATAAAAAGGTTCTCATAAAAATATCCCAATTCCTCAGTAATATTTTTCACGATAAAATTATGCAACAAGGTTAGGAGGGTTGGTCAGACCAAATCCTAACCACGATCAATTATCTCATTTTCCAATAACGATAAAGCATTAAGGACGTTGCAATAAAATAAAGAAACGAAACTAAAAACATAATCCCAAATTGAAGAATTCAAAAAGTCATTACAAAAAGCAAATCAGGGACACCCCCCTGGCATTGGGGGGTTTAGCCACTCATGTTCAAACTGGAAATAAAAACAGAGCAAGAAAATTGAGACATTACAATTAAGGTCGGATTCGTTGGATCGTCAATCGCTTCCGCTCTTGATCAATCCTTCTTCTCCCGTATTCGTTCTATCTCAAAATCCCCCAAAATCCCAAAAGTCCTTCTAACAGTCATAATGGTCAAATATAAATCAGTCTTCAAAAGCACCGCGAAATGTCCGGAATACCCTTGAAGCAGCAAAACATAAGATTTCCCTCTGGTCTTCACAACACGGGCCGTGTTGTGCAACACGGGCACCCGTGTTGTGCCTCTGGATCACCACAAAACAACTTTTCCACCAGCTGCCATGACATGGGCCGTGTTGTACAACACGGGCACCCGTGTCACAACCCTAACTTCTTCTTTTCTGAGCAAAATCTTAGTCTCTTCTGGTATTTACAACACGGGCCGTGTTGTACAACACTGGCACCCGTGTTGTGTCTCTGAACTCCCATTTTCTGTCGTTTTTTAAATGCTTGGATAATCTTTCGGACGCCTCGAACAACCGATTACATATTTACCTGAAATACCACAAAGAAAACAACCACATAACCCATTCCACTGATAAAAACAAAGTAAAACGATAAACACTAACTTGCACGCGATAATGAGAAAACTAAGACAAAACATGAACGAGATACTACAAACAAATCAAATTAAACTCAAAAGACACTGAAAACCGGCTTGAATATTACCACTAAATATCACTGATCAAACTCCCCCAAACTTGAATTCTTGCTTGCCCTCAAGCAAAAATCCTGTATTTACACCTTAAAAACTAGCAATATGAATTATGATACTCATACGTGGATCCTTCATTCCAATTCACCCAATGAGTTCTTTTTTGTACTTTTCTCTCAGTATAGATATCACACAAACACTAGACCGTGGAAAACCACGGATCCGAATCTCCCTTTTCGGTAACCTCTCCGACTATGCTTCGTGCTTAGGTCTTATTTTTTTCGATTTTCAACCCTTTTCATTCGGACAATCACTTTTAAGGCTTTTAATGATTTTCACTATGTGTACAAGATTGATCCCTCTTTTTATCGTTGGCACCGATTTTTGTCCCTTCGGGAAACATTTATGTTCAACCGCCGTTAGGTTGAATAACCTTGTGAGGGTTACCCAACTTAGAAGGATCGATCGTTCTAATGTTTTTATTCATTTTTTTTCCGGTGCCTTCAAGCCTTTTTTCTTTTGGATCAACTTTGTACACACAATTATTATAAATAAAGCCAGATATATCAATAGAAACTACTTCGGGTTTACTTCTCAAATCAAAGTACCATGGCACGAATCTACATGTCGAACTCGTTCCTAATTCCGAAGACTCAGTGTGTTCATGTATTACCTATACATCAAAATTTTCCATATTTTCTCATCGGGTTTCTTTTTCACTCGCATCCTATATACTTTCTCATAATTCACTTGTAACACACAACAGGTTAACTCAGGGGTGTTTTTTCAGATAACACATAGCTATAATCTTCAAGCCGACACTACGATACTATTAAAAATAAACAAAGATTAACATAAAACAAACGAAAACATAAAAACTAAACCCCCCCTCCACACTTGAACTCAACAGTGTCCTCACTGTTGAAGAACCAATGTCGGAGGGGACTCACAACTATCACTCCGCGGGAGGAAATCCATGAAGCTTCATCTGCTGCATTGTAACACGGTGGGAGAACTGACTTTAGTTATGTTGCGGATAGCAAGAGTCGCCACCGACTTTAATTTTATCCAAAGGAAAGGCATAAAAGAACAGGAAAGACCTTTTTAAAAGATTTTTGGGTCCGGGGGGTAGGTTATGTAAAGGGAAGGTGTTAGCACCCTTTACATCCATGGTTATCCATGGGCTCTTAGTTACTTAGCTCACTTTGAATTGTTTTTGAAAATGTGGAGTGTGTGAATAGAAATTTTCATAAGAGTTTAGTAATGATCCATGTACGGATGCGTAAAAAACTTGTGTTTGAAAATTGTTTGAAATTTGGGAAGTGTTTGAAAAGTTTTTGAATAGTGAGCAAATAACTATGAGGAACCTACCCTAAAGTTTAAGTCTTTCTGTTCTTTATCCTTTAAATGGTAAGACTATCCCTATTATTAAGGAATATGTAGTCATTACCTTGGATGTATGGGACAAGTAAGGGACATCTGTTTAATGAAGGCAACTGTAGGATGTATTAAGCATTTAGGAGGGACTGTCATCATTATTCGAAAGGGACAAGATCTTTATGAAGGCAACCATTCAAGGGACTTGATCTGTGATTATGAAGGGACTAGATGACTATTCTTTTAAGGGACTTTTGCTTTATACACCCTACTTGACCTTGTGATTAGGCAACAATGAGAGGTAACCCTAGAAAGTGAGATGGCGATCAAAGATCGACTTACGTGTGTGAGTGTACAATTTATATTTATCTTTTAATTAAGTGATCTAAATTCAATTTTAAATATACATATATGTTACACTCCCTATTTTTACTAACCATAGCATAAAAATTAAATAATTTAAATACTTACAAAAATTACACCAAGGAGCAATTACAATAATTATAATAAGCAATTAAAAATAGCAAAAATAAATATAGAAGCAAAATATAAATAATAAGCAAAAATAAATAAATAAGCAATAAATATAATAGGGGTTAGTAATAATAATAATAAAATAAAAAAAATAAATAAGGTTAGTGAAATAATAATAATAAGCATAATTAAAAATAAATGGATTAGTAATAATATGATTAGTAATAATAATAAGCAAAATAAAATAATAAATAAGGATTAGAAATTATTAAGGAAATGTGAGCAATTTAATTATAAAATTTAAAATTATATGCAACTTATAAAATTTAAATTAATTATAAACATATAAAAAAAATTATAATTACAATATTAGCATAAATTTAATTTATTTTTTAAACATATATATTTTTTTTAAAGAATAAAGTTTGGATTATGAACAAATTATAGAAACAATTACATATTATAAAAAATTTGATTATAAGCATATTTACAAGATTCAATTATATTAAATAAATATGTACATCATAATTATATTTACAAATTTTAATTATATTAAAGATTATATTTACAAAATTATATTAAATATTATATTTACAAAAATTAAGTTAGAAAAATAAAATTAGGTTTTAACATTTGTTTAGAGAAAAATAAATTAGGGTTTACTTAGAAAATATTTTTTAGGGTTTATAATATAATGTACAAAATTAATAAATATATATATATATATATATATTACAATTTAATTACATAATAAAGAAAATAATTTTTGAATTAAGAAAATATATATTTTAGAATTTGGAAAATATAATCATATAAATATGTTTTATTTTTTTGAATTATTTAGAAATATAATATGTATAAAACTATATATAATTTAATAATAAAATAATTAGAACAAATAAAATGAAAAAAAGAAAAAAAAAATTGGAACTTACCTGGCTGGGGTTTGAACCCAGGTCACTCTGATTACCAGCAACAACATCCACCACTAAGCCATCATGCGCAGGCAGCAAGCAAATGGGTAGAATTGATTTTGTTCATGTCCTGAAAAATCCAGAAAAAATAAAAGAAAGCAAAAGGCCTGGGGGAGGATTGAACCCAGGACCTCTTGAACAAACACATACACGCATAACCATCCCAGCTAGGTGAGCACATCTGTAAATGGAATGGGAATAATACATAATATATTATAACAGCTTAATTCTTGGAAAAAGAAATAAAAAGGAACCAAAGCCAGGGTTCGAACCCCTGCCCTTTGCTTTGAATATCCAAGACCAAGCAGCCAACCACTGGGACAAGCCATGCGCTTGTGATAACAAACCAATAACAAAACATAAAATATTTAAAATATAATTTGAATTTCCAGAACGCGCGCAAACACCTTCGTCTTCTTCAGTGTACCTGCGAAATTTCATGCCACTTTTCCTGCGAAATTTGCTACGTGTTCTTCCATCTTTCAAACCTGCGAAAATGAAACATCCACAAAACAGTACGGTTTCTTTCAATTGATTAGTGTTTTATGATCCTTATAGTTCACACAACATTCCTATGTTCTCAAAATTCATTTATATTTAGTGAATCGAAGAACCCTAATTTGGAGGTCAAAACCCTAATCATGGCCGAATCCATTCTAGGCAGTGAAGCTTTGGTTTAATGATCCAGAAACGTTCTACACATCATCACAAACAAGATTAGGTCAACAAAATTCATTAATATACAGTGAATTAGTGTAATCGAAAAAATCAAATTCAAGAACAATTATGGTTCGGTTTGAACAATATGGCATGGCTTTGATGCATATGAGTGATGATTCATGATCAGGGAAGTCCAAGGAGTCTTGCTATGTTCTTATTTTACCTTCAAATGCCCTGTAAATTGAAAACCGGATTTGACTTTTGGCTTGAATTTTTGAAGTATGGAACTTACCTTTGAGGCTGTGGAATCCGTCAATTCATGTTAGGGTTGTGTTTAGTACTTATAGGAGAGTGAATTAGGTCAATAAGATTGAATGGTTGTGTGGAGAATTTGATATGAAAAGATCCAAAATGATCATGCCTTAAAAATCAAATATTCATGCATAAACCCTTGCTATTTTTGGCCAATCCTCATGATTTCTTTCCTCTTCAATTCAAATCAAATTTATGACTTTCTAGAAGCTTGATCCAAATCAAATCTTACATTTTCATATTTTATTTTTATTTAAAATGATTTTTAATGAATTAAATCAAAATAAATAAAAATAAAATAATAAAAAATCTGATTTTTAATGGTTTGGGTCGTGCATGAAGTCATTGTATGGGTTGGGTCATTATTTGGCAAGCCCATTTGGAAGAAATTGGTTTTAGACCTCCTTTTTCATCATAAACCAACTCAAAATTTCCCAACTTTGCAAGGGCACATATCCTTCAATTTTAATGCTATGAGGGTGTTCTTGGACATTTTGGAAAGCTTGAAGAGTCCTCTAAACAACCCCACTGGTTTAATGTCCATATCATTTACCAATCTCAAGTTATGCCCTTTTGAAGTTGTTGACTTTTTGTTGACTTTCAAAAGGACCTATAATGTCTTAGCTCATACCTTCCAAATGAAGCATTTTTGGGCTTGGCTTGTGAGACACAAAGTTGTAGAGAATTCAATTTCCTTCAAAATGAGCTTTGAGTGGAGACTTGGTGATGAAGTATGTGAAAGTTATGGCTGGTCAAAGTTCAGTTGACTTTTATTGAGGAAACCCTAATTTAGAAACTCCTGATTCTTGATGATCTGGAATCTCCTTGATGAATCATGATCAACCCTTGATCAAATGATGAATTTTACTTCATATACTTGATGTTGGCAAAAAATCATGAAGTTTGACTTTGGTTTGACCACAATTGACCTCAGTTTGACTTTTTAACTGCATTGACTGATTTTGACTTATCTGATCATCTGACTGAGCAAACTTCTGAGAAAAGTCTTGAAACTTGACATGGGGGTTCTTACACACATATAAGATGTTATGAAGCTCACTTGAAGTCTTGGAAGTTCATTTAGCCTGATTAAAGTCAAAACCCTAGTTTTGGATGCACTGCTTAGGAGGTGCATTGTCTGAGGGAGTTGTCAAATCTTCTGACTATTTGTGGACTTTGTGAACCTTGTGAACCATCATGAAATGTCTTGTGAACCTCATGGGAAGTATTGTGAACCTTGTGAACCTTGTGAACCTTCATAAAGTGACTTGTAGACCTCATGAACCTCAGGAAGGTTTTGTAAGCATTGTGAATCTTGTGAACCTTGTGAACCTTCATGAAGTGACTTGTAGACTTCATGAACCTCATGAAAGGTCTTGAAAGCATTGGGAAGCTTGTGAACCTTGTGAACCTTCTTGAAGTGACTTGTAGACTTCATGAACCTCATGAAAGGTCTTGAAAGCATTGGGAAGCTTGTGAACCTTGTGAACCTTCATGAAGTGACTTGTAAACTTCATGAACCTCATGAAAGGTATTGAAAGCATTGTGAATCTTGTGAACCTTGTGAACCTTCTTAGAACACAAAGTCTTGTATTGTGAGGGCAAATTTTGGGGTGCAACAGCTGCCCCTGTTCAATCTTCTGAAACCTGAGGGGTTAGATTGGTATGTTTGCCAGTCGTGACCTGGAAGGTTGAAGGGGATTGAACACAAAAGCCCAAAAATTTGCACTCACCAGTGCATAGAGTGATATTGATGGTTGGTTGTATATGCTTGAGTGGGCTTAAAGATGCCACTTGGAAGAACTGGGGATGGGCTTAGAGATGCCATCTAAAGAACTGGATGTGATGATAGCTTTGTGTTGATACTGGATCTCAGTACTAGGTCTTCGTATAGGCCGTCTCTGAATCGTTTATAATTTGAATTTGTTGAATAGACCAGTAGAAATAAATCTTCGTGACGATTATCTCTTCTGGAAATATCTTGGATTAGGGAATAGATCTTTTTACAGACCGTTTGCCTACTCTCCAAGGTCAACAGAACGTCAGGATTTGTTCTTCTGAAAAATATCTTGAACCAGGGAATGGATCTTTTTACAGATCGTTTGCCTGCTATTCAAGGGCCACTAGATTAGATCTTCTGAAAGTATCTTGAACCAGGGAATGGATCTTTGTACAGATCGTTTGCCTTCTATTCAAGACCAGATAGATGAAATCTTCTGGAAATATCCTGGATTAGGGAATGGATCTTCTTACAGACCGTTTGCCTACTCTCCGAGGACAAAAAGTGTCAGGATCAAGTCTCCTGAAAATATCCTGGATTAGGGAATGGATCTTTATACAGACCGTTTGCCTACTCTCCAAGGTCAAAAGAACGTCTGGATTTGTTCTTCTGAAAAATATCTTGAACCAGGGAATGGATCTTTGTACAGATCGTTTGCCTACTATTCAAGGGCCAATAGATTAAATCTTCTGAAAATATCTTGAACCAGGGAATGGATCTTTGTACAGATCGTTTGCCTGCTATTCAAGACCAGATAGATGAAATCTTCTGGAAATATCCTGGATTAGGGAATGGATCTTCTTACAGACCGTTTGCCTACTCTCCGAGGACAAAAAGTGTCAGGATCAAGTCTCCTGAAAATATCCTGGATTAGGGAATGGATCTTTATACAGACCGTTTGGCTACTCTCCGGGGAAATAGATTAAATCTTCTGAAAATATCTTGAACCAGGGAATGGATCTTTGTACAGACCGTTTGCCTTCTATTCAAGACCAGATAGATGAAATCTTCTGGAAATATCCTGGATTAGGGAATGGATCTTCTTACAGACCGTTTGCCTACTCTCCGAGGACATCTTGAGTGATGTATGGATCATCTCTGACCCGTTGTGAATTGTTGATATTGTTTAACCTGCATATAACTATCCTGCAAGAAGAATGTTAGTTTATGCAATATGTATGCATGCATTGTATGATGCACCTAAGTAAATGTATTATGTATCTATGGATATGCATGTTATGGCATGATGTAAATGGTGTATGTATGATATGATGCTGCTGGAAACGCCTGGATATCTTCGTATAACAACTGCTGGCCTGGGAAAATAAATCCCGATTCGTTGTTGAAGAATATGAGGAACTCGTTTCCGTCTTGCTTGATAATATATTATACATAACCTTCCGTATGCTGGGGATGGCAAGGTATAGATAACCTCCCGTACGCTGGGGTTAGCAAGGTATATGTAACCTCCCGTCTGCTGGGGATAATAAGGTATACATAACCTTCGTCTTCGTTTGATAGTAGGGCAGATATATCCTCCCGTCTTCGTTCGTTGTGCCCTTATTGGAAAGTAAATTCCCGTATATCCGTATGAGGATAAAAGAGATGGATATAAATTCCAGGGGAGATGAGACTTTATGAAGATGGATTTGTCTCACTGAGGGTTTGTAACTGTCTTGTAAGGATGAACCGGCGAAGCTTTGTTGAAATCCTTCCCTCATTCGTCCTTAGTAAATACTATTACTGCATTTTCATGCATTTCTGGTAAACATCAATCATATTTAAGCATTCATGCATTTCTTGTAAACATCAATCATATTCAAAAGCATACATGCATTCAAACACAACCAATGGACGTTTCGCTTATGTAAATAGGGTAAAAGTAAATCAGGATTCAAAAAAATGGATTTTTATTTATATCAAAAAGTGACCCATACATGGGTAAGTTTGTACAAGGAGACATAAATCCTAGTAAGAGGATTTTGTCATAGAATTTTACAAAACAAAAAGAATCAGCTATGTGGGAAATAATCCTATTGAGTTTCAATTCTACTATTGCCATTATCTTCGAGTATCTCATCTTCTGCCGTTGAGACGAAAATGATTGGATTGAGCTTTATCTGTTCAAGCTTGAGTAAGTAGCACAACTGGTTGTAGTTTCATGGGTGATCCTAAACGAGACATAGTCATACGCTTTAATCCCTAACTTTTGCCTGGATTGCCCTTTCAGGTTTTCAATCCACCGGGATACCCTTTTTTTCCCAAGCCGCCTTTTCAGGTTTTCGACTTGCCGGGTGTACATCTTTTTATATATATCCCTAATTTTTGCCCAAACCCTTTTGGTTTGCCGGGATGCCCTTATTTTTGCCTAGGCCTGTCAACCTAGCGGGTCTCTTTTCATGCGTAGTATTTTTTAACTATGTCTGCGTTTACAGGCTGTGGGAAGTCTTCACCATCCATAGTAGTAAGTATCATGGCACCTCCTGAGAATACTGTTTTGACCACAAATGGCCCTTCATATGTAGGAGTCCACTTGCCCCTAGGATCACCCTGTGGTAATATGATACGCTTGATTACCAAATCACCAGCCTGATATACCTTTGGCTTAACCTTCTTGTTAAAAGCTTTGATCATTCGTTTCTGGTACATCTGGCCGTGGCAAACTGCTGCTAACCTTTTCTCATCAATCAAATTTATCTGGTCAAGCCGAGTCTGAATCCATTCATCTTCATTCAAGCCTACATCCTTCATAATTCTTAAGGAGGGAATCTGAACTTCAATGGGCAGAACTGCTTCCATACCATATACTAAAGAGAATGGAGTTGCCCCTGTTGAAGTACGTGTTGTGGTACGATAACCATGAAGAGCAAATGGTAACATCTCATGCCAATCCTTGTAAGTAACAGTCATCTTCTGTACAATCTTCTTAATGTTCTTATTAGCAGCTTCAACTGCCCCATTCATCTTCGGACGATACGGAGAAGAGTTGTGATGCTTAATCTTGAACTGCGTGCAGAGATCAGTAATCATAGTGTTGTTCAGATTAGAACCATTGTCAGTGATAATCCTTTCAGGGATGCCATACCTACATATGAGATTATTCTTAATAAACCGAGCCACAACATTCTTGGTAACAGATGCAAATGAAGCTGCCTCCACCCACTTCGTGAAGTAATCAATAGCAACCAGGATGAAACGATGCCCATTAGAAGCAGTAGGCTTGATCTCACCAATCATATCAATGCCCCACATGGCAAAAGGCCAAGGAGCAGTCAACACATTCAAAGGTGATGGAGGTACATGGACTTTATCAGCATAAATTTGACACTTGTGACATGTTCTGGAATGTTGATAGCAATCAGCTTCCATGGTAGACCAATAGTAACCTGCTCTCAATATCTTCTTTGCCATAGTATGACCACTAGAATGAGTGCCAAAGATCCCATCATGCATATCCTCCATAATCTCAGTTGACTCCTTCTTGTCCACACAACGAAGCAAAGTTGAATCATGATTGCGCTTATACAAAATGCCATTACTCAAAAAGAACTTAGCAGAAAACCTTCTCAGAAACTTCCTATCTTTGACAGATGCCCCTTCAGGGAACTCCTGAGCTTCAAGATATCTTTTTACTTCATAGAACCAAGGTTTCTCCTCTGCCCCTTCAGTGTCAATCTCATTGCAGTATGCAGGCTTCTCAAATCTATCAATAGTAATCTTGGGAGCTTCATCATCCCAACTGATCTCAAACATAGATGCCATGGTGGCTAATGCATCTGCCAACTGATTCTCTCTTCGTGGAATATGTCCAAAGGTAATCTCTTTAAAATGTGGGATTAAAGACAAAACATGCTCTCTGTAAGGGATGAGGTTATCATGCTTAGTATCCCAATCTCCTTTAATCTGACTTACTACCAAGGCTGAATCTCCATACACATCAAGGAACTGAATCTTCATATCAATAGCAGCTTTAATACCCAGGATACATGCCTCATACTCAGCCATGTTGTTGGTACAATAGAAACAAAGTCTGGCAGTAATCGGGGTATGACAACCTTCAGGGGAACTAATCACAACACCAACACCATTACCAAGTGCATTAGAGGCACCATCAAAAACCATAGTCCATCGGGATCCTTGTTCAGGTCCGTCATATTGTCCAGGTTCTTTGGTAATAATCATAATATCTTCATCAGGGAACTCAAAACTCATTGACTGGTAATCATCCACTGCTTGATGAGCCAAATGATCAGCAACAACACTTCCCTTAATGGCCTTCTGAGTAGTATACTGTATGTCATATTCTGTCAAGATCATTTGCCATCTTGCAATTCTTCCGGAGAGAGCAGGTTTCTCAAATATGTACTTGATTGGATCCATCTTTGAGATCAACAAGGTAGTATGAGTCAACATATACTGTCTTAGTCGGCGAGCAGCCCATGCCAAAGCGCAGCAAGTTTTCTCGAGCAGTGAGTATCTTGTTTCACAGTCGGTAAACTTTTTGCTAAGGTAGTATATTGCCTGCTCTTTTCGACCAGACTCGTCATGTTGCCCCAATACACACCCCATTGAGTTGTCTAGCACTGTTAAGTACATAATCAAGGGTCTTCCATCAACTGGTGGCATCAAAATTGGTGGTTCCAGCAGATATCTCTTGATTTCATCAAAGGCAGTCTGGCACTCATCATTCCATTCCATCACCTGATCTTTCTTCAACAACTTGAAGATTGGCTCACAGATGGCAGTTAATTGGGAAATAAATCTTGCAATATAGTTCAATCGTCCCAAGAAACCTCTAACCTCCTTCTCAGTACGGGGAGCTGGCATCTCTCGTATAGCTTTCACTTTTGCAGGATCCACTTCAATACCTTTTCCACTGACAATAAAACCCAGGAGCTTTCCAGATCTAACTCCAAAAGTACATTTGTTTGGGTTCAATCTCAACTTGTATTTCTTCAACCTCTCAAACAATTTATGCAAATGATCAAGATGTTGCTCTTCATTCTGAGATCTGGCTATCATATCATCCACATACACTTCTATCTCATGATGAATCATATCATGAAACAAAGCCACCATAGCACGCTGATATGTTGCCCCTGCATTCTTCAAACCAAATGGCATCACCTTATAGCAAAAGGTGCCCCACTGTGTAACAAATGTTGTCTTCTCCATATCTTCGGGAGCCATCTTGATTTGATTGTAGCCAGAGAAACCATCCATAAAAGAGAATACCTTATGCTGAGCAGTGTTGTCTACCAGAACATCAATATGAGAAAGTGGAAAGTCATCTTTGGGGCTAGCCTTGTTCAAAAATCTGTAGTCCACACACATACGTGCCTTACCATCTTTCTTAGGAACCGGTACCACATTTGCAACCCACTGAGGATAAGAAGTCACTGCTAAGAACCCTGCATCAAACTGTTTCATTACCTCCGCTTTGATCTTTTCTGACATCTCAGGACGCATCCGACGAACCTTCTGCTTCTTTGGACGACAATCTTCTTTTACTGGTAAACGATGAACCACAATGTTTGTATCTAACCCGGGCATATCTTCATAAGACCAAGCAAAGATCTCCACATAGTCACGTAACATCTGAATCAACCTGCTCTTGACACTGTCCTCTAAATCAGTCCCTATCTTGACCTCTTTCCTGTTTTCTTCAGTTCCCAGATTCACAACTTCGACTGGCTCTTCATGTGGCTGTATGGCTTTCTCTTCTTGTTGTAACAACCTAGCAAGCTCTACAGGTACTTCACAATCGTCCTCATTTCCGTCTTCAGTTTGATAGATCGGATTCTCGAAATTATAATTGGCAATAGTAGAACTGTTATCAACAGGATCCAGAGTGGATGAGGATCTGCATTTTAGTGATGTGGGTGTGTGTAAGAACACATAGCTGATAAAGCAAAAATAAAAGAAAAGAAAGACAAGGAACACAATATTTACGAAAACGAAACGTCCACTGATTTTTATTGAATGAAGTATGCAAATGAAATGATAGCCCGTAACAAGCACACCATTGTGCCCCGGGTAAGGCACAAGGCTTAAGAGTTCAATTGTTCAAAAAATTACAAACTTAAAAAACAACACAGTAATAGTATTTACTCCTGACTAAAGGAGATAGGGATAACATCTTCAGCTTTCCAATTATTGAGTCCAGCACCCATAGTAGGAAAAATCCAAGTATCCAGATTGTAGTCTTCATCATAGTCTCCCACAGCATTGATCTGATCTTTCATAACCCCTTGATTGGTGATACGAACAGCACGGGCACGACGAACAGCCTTCTGGGACTCTGCAGTGAAACCCAAACCAAACTTGTCAGACTTGTATGGAATATCAGGAAGTTGACCCCAAATAGTACAACCACCTTCATCCACCACAGCTCTAGCATCATTGAGGGAGGCCATTGCCATTGTTGGAGGTTTTCTGGTGACCACGGGAACTTTCTTCGTAACAGGAGGAGCTACATAGTCATTAACAACCCAAGGAACCACTTCAAACGTCTGACACGGAGTCTCAATATACTCACCTTCCATTTCCAGATACTTGAAAGTATTCACATGGCTGACAAAGTATTCTTCTTCTCCATAGACAGTAACAACCCTTCCTTCTACCGGATATCTCAACTTCTGATGTAATGTGGAGGTTACAGCACCTGCCCCATGGATCCAGGGACGACCAAGCAGACAAGAGTATGAAGGACGAATATCCATCACATAAAATGTAGCAGTAAAAACCTGGGAGCCAACTTTGATTGGAAGATCAATTTCCCCATGTACTACTCTTCTAGAACCATCAAAAGCCTTCACCACAATATTGCTGGGCTTCAGCACAACATCTTCAAGACTCAGCTTATTCAGGACTTCCTTGGGCAACACATTCAGAGAGGAACCATTGTCTATTAATACATGTGACAGGGTAGTGCCCCTGCATTCAATTGAGATATGCAGAGCCCTGTTGTGATCCCTCTTGGCAGGGGTCAAATCAGCATCAGAAAATCCTAACCCATTGTCATAGGTCAGGTGGGCAACACAATTCTCAAACTGATCCACAGAAATTGCACTGGGTACATGAGCAGTCTTCAGAAACTTGATCAAAGCCTTGGCATGAGCTTCAGAACATAACAACAAGGACAGCATAGAAATCTTAGAGGGAGTATGCCCCAACTGATCAACAATGTCATAATCACTCTTGCGAATGATCTTCAATACTTCTTCCATCTGCTTAGAGAGATCATCAGCAGCTGGCACATCAGTAGATACAGGTTCAATAACAGGACCCTTGCCCCGAGCATCAGTGGTGGAAGTAGCAGCAGGAGTAGCTGCATTCTTGGAAGTAACTGGAGATGAGAAGACTCTTCCACTACGTGTGACCTTACTAGATCCAGCAATATTGTCAACATCAACAGGCACATCAGCTAAGGGATCTTGCTTAACACCATGGATGTAAACATCAGATCCATAATGCCACGGCACAGCTTTGTCAGACGTATACGGAATAGGACCAGGAGTAGTAATGACCACAGGAGCAACTCTGGCTTCAGCAACAACTTTCACAGGACCTTCAGCAGTAATTTTGATTGGACCCTGATGGGTGATTTTAATAGGACCTTTGGAAGTGGTTCTTACCGGCACTTTGTCAACCATGTCAACCTCTTCAGTCTTCTTACCTTGCGTAATATGATCTACCATACTTTCCACGGAAGATGGTCTTCTTTCGAACACTATGGTGTAATTATTCATGAGACGTTGAATTCCGTCCTTCAACCTCCAACACTTTTCTGGATTATACTCACAATAAACACAATCTTCACGACAACCCGGAAAGAACCCAGCTTGTACTAACTTCTTTCTAATGACAGACAATGGTGTGGTCAATTCATCAACTGAATGGATATGTATATCCTCATCAATGGCATTGACAGTCTTCTCGTGATTTGGCATTGGAGCAGTAATCACATTTGGAGTACCCGGAGGGTCAAACTCAATCTCTCCAGCATCAATCATATCTTGAATTTTGTTCTTCAAGACCCAGCAGTTATTAGTATCATGTCCCTGACAGTTTGAATGATATGCACATCGTGCATTGGGGTTGTACCTGGGAGAGGTAACATTAGGATTCTGAGGAGCCTCTTTCAAAGTAATAAGTTCAGCCTTCAACAAGTGCTGCAATGCATGTGCCATTGACATGTTGATCTTCGTGAACTGCCTTCTAGCCCTCTGTTGGTTGCCCTGTGGCTGCTCTGTTGTTGCAGGAGTTGGATTTGAAATATGAACTGCACTAACAGACTGATGCCTTCTGTTACGATCAGGCTGACCATAAACAGCATTGGATTCTTTCTTCCCAGTGGGAGGCTTCTTTGCAGCACCTGATGATGAAGTACCCACTTGGATCTTACCATTCTTTATACCATTTTCTACTCGCTCTCCTGTCATTATCAACTCAGTGAAGCCAGATGATGAGCTTCCAATGAGATGACTGTAAAACGGACCATTCAGCGTACACATGAACATATCAACCAGTTCCCTGTCAGTTAAAGGGGGTTGAACTCTTCCAGCTAAGTCTCTCCACTTCTGAGCATACTCCTTAAAACATTCTTTGGCACCCATAGACATGCTCTGAAGCTGCATGCGAGTGAGGGCTAAGTCAGCATTGTATTGATACTGCTTATAGAAAGCTTCAGCAAGATCATTCCAGTCTCTGATGTTGACACTCTCCAACTGGTAATACCACTCCAACTGAGCTCCAGATAAGCTCTCCTGAAAGAAATGGATCCACAACTTTTTGTCAGCAGTGTGAGGTTGGATTCTTCTGACATAAGACCTCAGATGTAGCTTGGGGCAAGAGACCCCATCATAAACAACAAATGTAGGAACCTTGAAACCAATGGGTATGACTACCCCAGATATCAGACTCAACTCTTCAAAATCCAGCCCAGATGACTTCTACAACTCCATGGCATCCATCCTATCCACCAGCATTTTGAATTTGTCTTCATTAGGATCATGGTAGTAATTGGCCTCAGAATCAGAGTCCCCCATAGTGTTGTGGAGACTGCCTCCCTCTTTTTCAGATTCTTCAGATTCATAGTCTTCAGCTGGTTCTTTGGTCTTGGCCAGACCTTTGAACCTTCTTCCCATATTGATCAAACCAGCTGACCTTCTAGTCTTCTTAGTCTTCTTGGCCAGCAGTGCCTTCAATTCATCCTGCCCCTTGGACAGGTTCAAGATCAGCTCTTGGAACTGTGCATTTTGTGCCTGGAGATCCTTAACTGATTGTTCAAGAGCCATTGCTGAAATAAACAGCGAGAAGATGAGAAACCTGTGCACAATTATAAACCTGTGATGTAATGAAATGATATGTGAATGTATATGCAATGTTTTCAAGGACCGCAGGATTTAAATTTGCTTAAACAAACAAGAAAGTAAACTTTTATTAGTAATAACTTTGTTTTGCCTTTTAGGCTTACAAACAATGAAATGAAATAAGTACAAAAGATGGGGTTTTAAGTCTCCCATGGACGTTTCCTCTTTGTGTTGAGGTATGAGTTGAGGTTCCGTTCCTCGTGAAGTTGCTTTGTTAATTCTAGGACTCTTTCTTGGCTTGCTTTGTAATGAGCCTCGAAAGTATCCCTTTGCTCCTTCAATTGGATCCATGATCTCTGCAAGTCTTCCATATCAGTAGGCATGTCTGGGTGAAGGATAGTATAAGCTGTGTCTCCTTCAGCAACATGTTCCATGGTAACTGGTAGGACGGCAGGATATGGCATCATGAGAGTCTGAGCACGAGATCGTACCCATCTGAGATAAGCTTCCATAGGAATAGTGTACTTAGGCTCCAGTGTCTTGCTGTCAACCCTGTTTACTTTTCCCCATGCTCGTATGAATCTCTGACGGTACCCTTGAAGATCGTTGTCGTAATCAAACACAATGCCCTGAATCAATATGTCATGTGGACCATCACTCCGAGCGTAACCAAACTGTCGTAAAGCTAGAGAGGGGTTGTAGGTGATGCCTCCTCTTATGCCTAGAAGTGGCACATTAGGAAACTCCCCACAATGGTCAATGATGGTGACATTCTCCATAGATCTGGAGCACCAATGGATGTCTGAATGCGAGAGTGACATGATCCTCTTGGACCATCTGAACCCTTGCTCATTCTTCATTACTGAGCGAGGAAGGTGAGAAATAAACCACCTAGAAAGCAAAGGTATGCAGCACATCAAAGTTCCTCTTGCTCTTGTAGTACGGGTGTGAAGAGAATGCAGGATGTCTCCAAGTAAGGTAGGCATTGGATTGTGACTCAGGAATATGTTGATGGCATGAACGTCTATGAACTGATCTGGATTGGGGAACAATACTAAGCCATATATCAGCAAGGCTAAGATCTCCTCAAAAGCATCATAGCTCATGGCCTTCAAGAACAACTGAGCTTTCTCTATCAACACCTTGGCAAGAATACCCTTGACTCCACTTCTCGTCTCTAGAACAATGTCAGACTTCTTCAGATGTAGAGCTGCAGCAATAACCTCTGGTTTAAGCTCCTTCTCCAAGCCTGTGAAGGGTCTTTGATCAAGAACAGGTACACCCAGAAGTTTAGAGAACTCTTCCATTGTAGGAACCAGCTGATAGTCAGGGAATGTAAAGCAATGGTGCTTAGGGTCAAAGAACTGAAACAACACACTCATCATGTCTTCATTGAACCCTGAAGTGACTAGATCCAATAGGTGACCATGTCTCTTGATGAACTGGGAATGATCAGACACTTGAGAAACTAACTCTTTAAGCTTAGCAGGTATGCCCACAAAGTTGATCCTGATTGTGTTTCTACGAGCAGAAGCCATGACCTGCAACAAAGAACAAAGATAAATCCTTTGGTCCTTGAAATGGTTAGTGAAAATGTTATGCTTATGATGCATGATGATGTCATGATGTTATGCTCAATCACAAACATGTGGCACACACAAACAAGTCACGCAATAGCCCTAGGTTTAAAGGTTCGCATGAGGTTTAAGGTAAGTACCCTCCCCTGAAGTTAGATGGTTCATCCTGTCCTACAAAAGTAACCAGGTTCTAAGGGGTCTCAATATCACTGATCCTTCACAAGGGTGATTGATCAGAAGGCAACTTACTTGCCAACCAAAACCCTCCAAGTTTAGAATCTCAATGAGCGTAGTATCGAGTGTCAACCAACTTCAGTCTGCACCAAAGCCGGTTACCTCACTACCTTCTAAAGGCCAAGATGGGATAACTAGGGTTCTAAAAGTTAGTTAGTGCATTGACAACATATGGCAGCCTCATATTATCCTCAACTTGACTTAAGGAACATAAGCACCAACCAAGAAGTCGCACTAACTATGGCCACCAAATCAACCATATCGATATACGTCGTACAATTTCCTTGGTCTATTGCCATTTACCTAAGGTACACTAGATCCGGGTTAGGACCTTTCACACATAAGAGCCCAACAAGTAATATAAAGTAAACAAGGCAAACAATTTAAGTGATCTAATTCCTAAGGGTACCCCTCTTTAATATTAAATCCCCAGCAGAGTCGCCAGTTCTGTAACACGGTGGGAGAACTGACTTTAGTTATGTTGCGGATAGCAAGAGTCGCCACCGACTTTTATTTTATCCAAAGGAAAGGCATAAAAGAACATGAAAGACCTTTTTAAAAGATTTTTGGGTTCAGGGGGTAGGTTATGTAAAGGGAAGGTGTTAGCACCCTTTACATCCATGGTTATCCATGGGCTCTTAGTTACTTAGCTCACTTTGAATTGTTTTTGAAAATGTGGAGTGTGTGAATAGAAATTTTCATAAGAGTTTAGTAATGATCCATGTACGGATGCGTAAAAAACTTGTGTTTGAAAATTGTTTGAAATTTGGGAAGTGTTTGAAAAGTTTTTGAATAATGAGCAAATAACTATGAGGAACCTACCCTAAAGTTTAAGTCTTTCTGTTCTTTATCCTTTAAATGGTAAGACTATCCCTATTATTAAGGAATAGGTAGTCATTACCTTGGATGTATGGGACAAGTAAGGGACATCTGTTTAATGAAGGCAACTGTAGGATGTATTAAGCATTTAGGAGGGACTGTCATCATTATTCGAAAGGGACAAGATCTTTATGAAGGCAACCATTCAAGGGACTTGATCTGTGATTATGAAGGGACTAGATGACTATTCTTTTAAGGGACTTTTGCTTTATACACCCTACTTGACCTTGTGATTAGGCAACAATGAGAGGTAACCCTAGAAAGTGAGATGGCGATCCAAGATCGACTTACGTGTGTGAGTGTACAATTTATATTTATCTTTTAATTAAGTGATCTAAATTCAATTTTAAATATACATATATGTTACACTCCCTATTTTTACTAACCATAGCATAAAAATTAAATAATTTAAATACTTACAAAAATTACACCAAGGAGCAATTACAATAATTATAATAAGCAATTAAAAATAGCAAAAATAAATATAGAAGCAAAATATAAATAATAAGCAAAAATAAATAAATAAGCAATAAATATAATAGGGGTTAGTAATAATAATAATAAAATAAAAAAAATAAATAAGGTTAGTGAAATAATAATAATAATAATAAGCATAATTAAAAATAAATGGATTAGTAATAATATGATTAGTAATAATAATAAGCAAAATAAAATAATAAATAAGGATTAGAAATTATTAAGGAAATGTGAGCAATTTAATTATAAAATTTAAAATTATATGCAACTTATAAAATTTAAATTAATTATAAACATATAAAAAAAATTATAATTACAATATTAGCATAAATTTAATTTATTTTTTAAACATATATATTTTTTTAAAAGAATAAAGTTTGGATTATGAACAAATTATAGAAACAATTACATATTATAAAAAATTTGATTATAAGCATATTTACAAGATTCAATTATATTAAATAAATATGTACATCATAATTATATTTACAAATTTTAATTATATTAAAGATTATATTTACAAAATTATATTAAATATTATATTTACAAAAATTAAGTTAGAAAAATAAAATTAGGTTTTAACATTTGTTTAGAGAAAAATAAATTAGGGTTTACCTAGAAAATATTTTTTAGGGTTTATAATATAATGTACAAAATTAATAAATAAATATATATATATTACAATTTAATTACATAATAAAGAAAATAATTTTTGAATTAAGAAAATATATATTTTAGAATTTGGAAAATATAATCATATAAATATGTTTTATTTTTTTGAATTATTTAGAAATATAATATGTATAAAACTATATATAATTTAATAATAAAATAATTAGAACAAATAAAATGAAAAAAAGAAAAAAAAAATTGGAACTTACCTGGCTGGGGTTTGAACCCAGGTCACTCTGATTACCAGCAACAACATCCACCACTAAGCCATCATGCGCAGGCAGCAAGCAAATGGGTAGAATTGATTTTGTTCATGTCCTGAAAAATCCAGAAAAAATAAAAGAAAGCAAAAGGCCTGGGGGAGGATTGAACCCAGGACCTCTTGAACAAACACATACACGCATAACCATCCCAGCTAGGTGAGCACATCTGTAAATGGAATGGGAATAATACATAATATATTATAACAACTTAATTCCTGGAAAAAGAAATAAAAAGGAACCAAAGCCAGGGTTCGAACCCCTGCCCTTTGCTTTGAATATCCAAGACCAAGCAGCCAACCACTGGGACAAGCCATGCGCTTGTGATAACAAACCAATAACAAAACATAAAATATTTAAAATATAATTTGAATTTCCAGAACGCGCGCAAACACCTTCGTCTTCTTCAGTGTACCTGCGAAATTTCATGCCACTTTTCCTGCGAAATTTGCTACGTGTTCTTCCATCTTTCAAACCTGCGAAAATGAAACATCCACAAAACAGTACGGTTTCTTTCAATTGATTAGTGTTTTATGATCCTTATAGTTCACACAACATTCCTATGTTCTCAAAATTCATTTATATTTAGTGAATCGAAGAACCCTAATTTGGAGGTCAAAACCCTAATCATGGCCGAATCCATTCTAGGCAGTGAAGCTTTGGTTTAATGATCCAGAAACGTTCTACACATCATCACAAACAAGATTAGGTCAACAAAATTCATTAATATACAGTGAATTAGTGTAATCGAAAAAATCAAATTCAAGAACAATTATGGTTCGGTTTGAACAATATGGCATGGCTTTGATGCATATGAGTGATGATTCATGATCAGGGAAGTCCAAGGAGTCTTGCTATGTTCTTATTTTACCTTCAAATGCCCTGTAAATTGAAAACCGGATTTGACTTTTGGCTTGAATTTTTGAAGTATGGAACTTACCTTTGAGGCTGTGGAATCCGTCAATTCATGTTAGGGTTGTGTTTAGTACTTATAGGAGAGTGAATTAGGTCAATAAGATTGAATGGTTGTGTGGAGAATTTGATATGAAAAGATCCAAAATGATCATGCCTTAAAAATCAAATATTCATGCATAAACCCTTGCTATTTTTGGCCAATCCTCATGATTTCTTTCCTCTTCAATTCAAATCAAATTTATGACTTTCTAGAAGCTTGATCCAAATCAAATCTTACATTTTCATATTTTATTTTTATTTAAAATGATTTTTAATGAATTAAATCAAAATAAATAAAAATAAAATAATAAAAAATCTGATT
Organism: Lathyrus aphaca; assembly: GCA_963966055.1. Lineage (NCBI taxonomy): Eukaryota > Viridiplantae > Streptophyta > Magnoliopsida > Fabales > Fabaceae > Lathyrus > Lathyrus aphaca. The sequence continues at coordinate 577,235,712 of OZ014520.1, read as the reverse complement.
TTTAATGGTTTGGGTCGTGCATGAAGTCATTGTATGGGTTGGGTCATTATTTGGCAAGCCCATTTGGAAGAAATTGGTTTTAGACCTCCTTTTTCATCATAAACCAACTCAAAATTTCCCAACTTTGCAAGGGCACATATCCTTCAATTTTAATGCTATGAGGGTGTTCTTGGACATTTTGGAAAGCTTGAAGAGTCCTCTAAACAACCCCACTGGTTTAATGTCCATATCATTTACCAATCTCAAGTTATGCCCTTTTGAAGTTGTTGACTTTTTGTTGACTTTCAAAAGGACCTATAATGTCTTAGCTCATACCTTCCAAATGAAGCATTTTTGGGCTTGGCTTGTGAGACACAAAGTTGTAGAGAATTAAATTTCCTTCAAAATGAGCTTTGAGTGGAGACTTGGTGATGAAGTATGTGAAAGTTATGGCTGGTCAAAGTTCAGTTGACTTTTATTGAGGAAACCCTAATTTAGAAACTCCTGATTCTTGATGATCTGGAATCTCCTTGATGAATCATGATCAACCCTTGATCAAATGATGAATTTTACTTCATATACTTGATGTTGGCAAAAAATCATGAAGTTTGACTTTGGTTTGACCACAATTGACCTCAGTTTGACTTTTTAACTGCATTGACTGATTTTGACTTATCTGATCATCTGACTGAGCAAACTTCTGAGAAAAGTCTTGAAACTTGACATGGGGGTTCTTACACACATATAAGATGTTATGAAGCTCACTTGAAGTCTTGGAAGTTCATTTAGCCTGATTAAAGTCAAAACCCTAGTTTTGGATGCACTGCTTAGGAGGTGCATTGTCTGAGGGAGTTGTCAAATCTTCTGACTATTTGTGGACTTTGTGAACCTTGTGAACCATCATGAAATGTCTTGTGAACCTCATGGGAAGTATTGTGAACCTTGTGAACCTTCATAAAGTGACTTGTAGACCTCATGAACCTCAGAAAGGTTTTGTAAGCATTGTGAATCTTGTGAACCTTGTGAACCTTCATGAAGTGACTTGTAGACTTCATGAACCTCATGAAAGGTCTTGAAAGCATTGGGAAGCTTGTGAACCTTGTGAACCTTCTTGAAGTGACTTGTAGACTTCATGAACCTCATGAAAGGTCTTGAAAGCATTGGGAAGCTTGTGAACCTTGTGAACCTTCATGAAGTGACTTGTAAACTTCATGAACCTCATGAAAGGTATTGAAAGCATTGTGAATCTTGTGAACCTTGTGAACCTTCTTAGAACACAAAGTCTTGTATTGTGAGGGCAAATTTTGGGGTGCAACATGCATCCATGCATGCAGCTCATCGATTAGGTCCCCTTGCCGGGTCTGCTCTCTGATCATTTCGTCCCACTGGTCCTTGGACACATTCCACTGACCGGTTGCTTGGTTAGATGAACCACCAGCAGTTTGCACCGGGACCTCTTCAGCTTGGTTCCCTTAATCCTCCTCATCTGAAAAATACTCATCAAACTGATCGGAACCACCCTGCATAGGGTCCTCATACAGCCAGTTAGCTCTATTATCTATAGTAATCACATTAGGCGCAGACAACGAAATCAAATGCTTATTACGAGACATCACAGCATAATAATTATGAGCGGTTTTAATCATACCTTGGTTGATCAATGTTTCAAGATCAATTTTGGTCTTACCTGCCACTGCGGGCACTTCAAGCAACCTCTCATTATACCCAAGATGCTGAGCAATCTGTGTAATCATCCCTCCAACAGAAATCTCACCCGAGGCAGCATTGGCTACCCGCATCAGGTGATCTGCTGCGAAGGCCGCAACATTAATCAACTCATTGTTTGCCATTCCATACAGGAAGTATAACTCTCGCAGAGTTGCGACTCCTGTGCTATCGCCTCGGCAGAAAAGGGTATAAGCTAACCCTTTTTGAGCGTACCGGAAGGACGGGTTATGGATGCATGAGGCTTTTGCAGCCGACGCGGCATACTCGGTATTGCCGGTGATATCTGTAAACACCCCAAATTTGCCCTCACCCATTCACACATGACTTGTGATCATCTCATATGCATAAACACAATCATATCATCTCATATCTCATTTTTGGTTCACTGCATAGATTCAAAGTCATCTGCACCTAGGGTTTGTGATCTGAGCAATCCAAGGGCATCTTGAGCCATTCCAAAGGCCACTAATCAACTCAAAGGGGTCCATGTGTGTTCTTATATCATGTTACATCCTCACAAAGTCAAAATTGCAGAGGGATCACAAGAACTAGGGTTTGAGTGGATGCAGAGCCAGGATGAACTGCACAGTTGACTGAAAATTAGGGTTTTGGTTTCAGAGGCCATAACTCCAAATTTTTTGGTCATTCTTGTTTCCATTGGTCTCTATATGGTATAGGGAGTATGCATATCAATTTTCATGAAGAAATTCCATGGGGAAGTCATCTGATCAAGAGTTGACTTTTCAGACAAGTCAGTGCAAAATCAGGGCATCTGAGGCCCCCAATGACCCAACCAATGGGTGATCTTCATCATTTTGAGTGTATATGATCTTTATTTGATCATGGAAGAAGGTTGAAGTTCATAAAAATCAAGAATTTAGGGTTTTTGCAAATGTTGACTTTTTGGGCATAGTTGACTTTTCAAGAATGCATCATTTTAGGTCAATTTTCAAGCCTTGATTCATGATCCAAAAAGGCTTCAAATGGAAAAACTTTGGTCATGAAAGTTGTAGATCTCATCTTTCCCTTTTCAAAAAGTACAAGAACATGACCAAATTCTTCTTGGATCAAAAGTTATGGCCATGCAAAGTTGCCAAAAATCATTGTTTTTCAAGTTATGCACTAAATGGAAATTTTGCTAAGTCTTGAACCAATGCATTATGCAGCCTCAAATTCATGTCAAACCAGCATGTGAACTTTCTCTAAGTCCTAAAAATCAGAATTTGACTAAGTTTGCCCATGGTTTCATGCTTGGTTGGATAAAAAGTCACATGTGAACCATAAGCCAACCTACTTGCAAAAACCACTCATAACATTATGCCAACTTGCTGCATTGAGTGCTGAGCCAAGCTAGACCTTTCCCTCACCCATGCTGCACCAAAACCAACTTTGTACTTGGCTAGAGTTGAGCCATGCCCTATCTTACAAAAAGTTGACCTTTATGCAAAAGCAAACTCACCCATCATGGCAGGCCAAGTCACATCAAACAACCAATCAGAATTGTTTATTGTATCCATTTGCAAGCTAAACATAACCTTAAGCAAGGCTGAAACATAACATTGGATGACATTCACAAAAAACCTCCCAACTGCAATTGGCTTCGAATTCCTCTTCACAGCAAGCAAACACTAAAACTCTCATCACTATCCAACTCAACACACCCCATTGAGTAGAAACCACCCAAAGCACCAGCCTGAAACACCCTGAATCCTCCATTGCCATTGTTCACCTTCATTCTGCAGATTCTATCGAATCTCTCATCCTAGCCCACAAACACCAAAACAAACCCTGCAAAGCAACTCAATACACTTCATAGATCACAAACCACCCCTTTTCACAGCCTGAAAGTGCCAAGATCACCATAGCCATTGTTGACTGAACTGAAGCAGTTCTCTTCGAAACTCATCATCCAGCAAATCTAAACTCCATTTGAGCATCCAGACACACTTGGGGGATCAAGTAGAGCAGCTTGCATCAAGGGAAGTAGCCTGAAAGTTCCTAAATCAAAAACTGCAAAACTCAGGTAGCTCAAAAATAATTTTTCCAGAAATCTCTTTTGATGTTACAAACTTGTTCTTCATGCTTGCCTGATCATTCTGGTACCTTTAGTTTTTGAAATGGTTTTGTTTTAAGCATTTAATTTGAGTTTGAAGCTCACGAACCCTAGAACTTAGTTTCTTCGATTCAGATGATTTAGGTAATATAAATTTGTTTTAGGTTAGGGTTTTGGTTCGTGAGAGTGAGAGGAACATTTCCCTGGCTTTAGTTTTCATTTTTATTACGTTTTGAAGGAGTTAGGTGTTTCTCAGGTGAGGGCTGGCCGGAGAAGACGACCGGAAATCTTCTCCGGCAGCCTGAAAGTGATTAGGGTTAATTGCATTTAATTAGGGCAAGGTTCAAACGTGGGCCATTGGATCAGGTTTCGCGCGCGTGTTTGAGTGGTTCAGATCAGTTCATTAGTTTTAATTAGGTTTAATTAAATTAATAAATCAAGATTAATTCAGTTTGAATCCTGGCCACAAGATTGCGCGCCAGTCAACCTTTTTAAACCCAGACTCAATCCTGGCCATCCAATCTGTTTACTTTTCATTTTATTTAATATTAATTCATTTTTCTTGCATTTAATTTGTATAATTATTTTAAAATAGTTAAAAAATCATAAAAATTATGAAACTTTTTCTTTAAGGTTTCATTAATTTTTATGACACAAAAAATATTTTTATTTTATTTTTATCATTAAAAAAGTATTTTTAAATATTTAAAAGATTATTTTTAATTGATTAATGAGAATTAATTAATTAAAAATACTTTTAGGTATTTAAAAATTACAAAAAAATTCATGAAATGTTCTAAGACATTTAGAAACATTGTCCAACCTTCAAACCAAATTTCTTTTTTGATCTTGATGCATTTTAAGAATTTTTCATTGAATTAAATCATTTTTGATGCATTATTTTGTTCATAAGTTTGAAAATTCATTTCTGCCTATTGGTGAAGGTTGAGACATTGATTCTTCTTGCATGGTTTTCCATTTAGCATGAACTTTCAAGGATAAAAAGGCCATGATTTGATCTTGCATTTTCTAATTGATTGGCATTTCTTTTGTTGCAAACCCTAAAAAAGCCCTAATAACTTGCAAAATTCATAACTTGAGTTTGGTTGAGAGTTGAGAGTTCCCCTTTGGGCAGTGATTCATTATAGGTCTAGGTTTTCTTTGGGTACCATTTTCCATTTTTTAGGTTAAGGTTTGCTTCTGTTTTTGGTTTGTGTTTGATGTTTGATCCATGAGCCTTAATTTGGGCTTTCATTTGCATCCTTCTTGCATTTCCTTGCATAACTTGACTTGTCATTTCACTTTGTGCATTCTTATGATTCATTTGACATCTTAAGACATGTAGAAAGCATCATTGATCATTGCATTGCATAGTTGCCATGTCATTTGTCTTGTATGTTCCATAACATTTCATGTTTGTTCATGTTCCTTAGCTTGCATCATTTGCATCCATGACTTTGTATGAACATCTCATTGTCTTGTCTCATGTTCATAGCACTCCATAGCATCATCATCATCATCAACATGCTTCTGGTTTTTGCTTATCATATCATTTCATCTCATTTAGCATTGTATTGCATTTGTTTCTAACATTTCAGGTGGTAAGTAACTTGAGAAGTGGATTTGCCTTCACTTCTCATAACTTTTCTTTTCATCCCTCTTGCATCCATTGATGCATTTCTTATGTGTGTTTGAGTTTGAGCTTGCTCATTCTTCCTCCTCCCACTTTCTTTCTTCAAGTGACTTGACTTCTTGAATGAAGCAAGTCACTTTGTTTCTCTTGATCTTGTTCATCTGTTTCCTGGTGGTTCATCTGAAGATTGTTCTTGAAAACCTCACAAACATTAGGACCAACCAAGCATGATAATGAATTAAGGTTTTGATTAGTCTCCCCCATAGTTTTTACCTTTGTGTCTCTCCTTGAGTCATCTCCCCTCACCTCATAATCAGGGACTAAACCCTCAAGGCTTTAAGACTTTGTGATTAAGATCATGCCTGCATCCTTCTTTTAGGATGGAGTGTATAACTTTAATCCTAAGTCTTGGACCCTTAAGGTGTTGAACTCTCTTAAATAATCCATCTAATAATCATCAAGACATTACACTTGTAACTTGGGCCTTGCATTAGGGTTCTAATTCTTCCTTAATTGGTTAAGAAGGACTAACCCTAAAGTTAATGGACAAGTCCCCCTCAAGTTGTCTTACAAATCAAAAAAAACACTTCATCATCATGTCATTAATAAAATCCACTTAATCAAAGGTTTGTTCTGTCATGGGTTTAATCCCTAATCATGGATTAAGCTGAGGATCCTTCCTCAGCTTAAACACCCTCATCTATTATCCTTCTTTTAGGATAGTGTAATGAGCCTGTTAAATCCCTGATTATGGCTTAACCTCATTACTTAACACTAAACAAAAATCACAAAAACATCTAATTAATCACAAGTAGGTTAATGATCTTAACCCTACATCAAAGGTGATTAAGTGTGAGAATCTGACTTCACACTTAAGGTAATTCTCATTACCCCTAATCAGAGGGATGATGTGATGAGTTTACCAAATCCATTGATTTAGGTTTAAGCTCATTATCTTATGACAAACTCCAAAAAGAAATAAAAGACTGAAAACACAAGAACAAACAATAATCGTCTCCTTCGGGATTCTTTTCTCATCATCTTCACTCACAACCGAGAACTTGCTTCTTCCGTCTAATGCAAGACAGTTTGCATCTGTGCCAGACAGATCATACACTTGAGCATAGACTGCAAGCAGTTCCCCAGTCAATCCTTTCAGTCTCTTTGGGTCGAACTACGGTGTTCTGACTTCCTCATTGCACGAGAGGATACGTAGGCATAACTTAACGGTTATCGAACAAAAGTCTCTGTACATTCCCCCTCTTTCCAGCTTCATTCTTTAGCCTCATGGTCATGAGCATCTCATCTTTGTTCCTACACTGACACTGTATATATCACATTTCATACTTCTTTTACACTGACACCTGTACATCCTTTTCCAGCTATTTTATACACAGATTGCACTGACACTACCCCTTTAAAACACAAATCTTTTAAGCGTGGATCCCGTCGAGTACGACGGACAATCTGGGTGCTAATACCTTCCCAGGTTGTAACCAACCCCCTTTCTCAGTCTCTCTGGTTCGCAAACCGTCTTATCCATCTCTTTCTAGGTCTATGCAGCATTACCTTTCCTCCGGGATAAAAATGCCTAGCTGGCGACTCTATTCATTCTCCAGTGAGTTCACGGCTGTGTGTTCTCACTGTTCCCTTCGCCGACCGTTCGCGTCTGTACCTTCATCTGATCCAGTTTCATTTGTCGGGAGCGACAGCTTGGCGACTCTGCTGGGGACCCTTATACTGCAACCAGGGTTTCTGGTTCTTTTTGTGGGTTCCTCCTAGCGCTTGATTGATTTGTGTTTATTGGGGGTGTTATGTGCTATTTGTATGTGTATATTTGCTTTATTTGCTTTCTGTACAGCTTTATTTATTGCTTTCTTTACTGTTTTTTCATTTATCATACTGTCATGCTGCTGGCTGGATCTGGTTTTGTTTTGGTGGGTGGGGTTCTATTGAGAGCCAAGGTCCTATACCTGGGACCTGAGTGACACCTAGGCTAGAGTGAATCATATTCTTTCCCATTCCATTTCGGTCTGGTGCGGGAATATGAAACACGGTTCAGATATGGGTTTCTTCTTGAGAACTCTGTGCTACAGATTTCCTGTAGTGCTAGGGGGATCTGGGAAGCCTGCTAAGTCTGGATGACCTTTTAGTATTGACCTTCAGAAATTGAGGTGAATTAGAGGAGGAATTGTTATGGTTATTGTAAACACTGTACCTCCGGGTTAGAAGTGTTTACACTTCTCATAACTGATCCAAGTCTGAGGATCCTTGTTCTAGATCACTACCTGTGAGGGGGTTGGGCTGTTTACAGGTTTGCAGGTACCTTGACCTCAGAATACCCTGTTACTTTGACTTTGTTAAGAATGCTCCATGTTGGATAGTTCTTGTGATTCTAAAACCCTGGACATGTGGCTCTTTATTTGAGTCCCCCACCTTGGTTACTGGATTTATAGACCTCCATCCGGAATTCTTGAACACACATGGATCTATACCAAGGCAGTTTATCCAGATCCAGCTCAGTCACAAACCCTTTGCATATCATTTGCATACATCCTCATTGCATCATATTAACATGTGCTTATTTGTTTTTCGGGGTATCCATTTTCATCAGGTTTTGGTTTTGACCCCATCTGCAGCTTTGACCCATCTTCACCAGCATCTGCTTCAGTTTAGCTGTCTGCTTCAGCACCAGCCAGTCAGTGGTTTTCTCTACTTCAGCATTGTCATCAGCACTCTACCCAGTCTTCAGCATCATGGCTCCAAAGAAAAGCAATATCACCTATCATTTCTTCCAACCAGACTTGTCAGACATCAGGAGGGTCCAAACCCTGATGACCCCAGATCACATACCTCTGTTCAGGGAGCATTATGGGGATATACTTGACTTGGTTATAGACATGGACCCATCTCAGAGGAGCCTGATCCATACCTGCATCCAGTTCTATGACCCCCCATTGAGGTGTTTCACCTTTCAAGACTTTCAGTTGGGACCTCTCTTAGAAGAATATGCATCTTTGGTTGGTTTGCCTATCAAGAGAGAAATTCCTTTTAACCCTGAAATGGTCTTTCCCAGCAATGGAGAGATAGCAAGAGCTTTGCACCTGGAACCTGCTTTGATTGAGCAGCATATGACCTCTAAAGCTGGGATCCCTGGTTTTCATCTGGACTTCCTGATTTCTCAAGCTAGTTTGAAGGCCTCCCTGGGGGATTGGAAAGCTGTTTGTGCATTGTTGGCCTTGAGTGTATATGGAATTGTGTTGTTTGCAGATGAGCCCAGATTCATCAGCAAGAATGCCATCCACCTGTTCATCCTGAAGAACCCAGTGCCAACCTTGTTGGGTGACCTCTATTACTCAGTACATCAGAGGAATGAGAAACAGAGGGGTAAGCTAGTGAGGTGTTGTGCTCCACTATTCCATGCTTGGCTTCTCAAGCATCTACCCAGGACAGATGCATTCCTGAGTCCTCATCAGCAAAGCAACTGGGCTAAGAGGCTCACTACTCTCACTGCAGCAGACATCAGATGGTGCACCCAAGGCACCAAGGGCAGAGATATGATCACAAGCTGTGGGCACTTTCCCAATGTACCTTTGGTAGGAGTTAAGGGAAGTATCAACTACAACCCCCTGCTGTTCAAGAGGCAATTAGGCTATGCACTGGTTCATGCTCCTAGGGAACAAGACCTGATTGAGACCCTCTACTGTGAGAACAAGATCAGTTTGACTGTCGTTAGGAAGGCTGCCTGGGCCTGGGATCATGTTCAAACCAAGGGAATCACCATTCTGGGGAAGTGCAATAATGTGGCATCAGCCCAATATCATGAGTGGTCCTATGCTAGGGCCCAAATCTCAGGATTGCCCTTCACCATCAAAGACATGCCTGAGTCATCATCAGCACCACCCCCTGCTACTGTCAGTTTGGAAGAGTTTGAAGGCTCGAAAGAAAGAAATGAGAAGCTATCCCAAGCCCTGCAGAAGACCCTCAGGGAGAGGAGTGAAGGTGTAAGGGAGATTGAAAGATTGGAGAAGCTGAGAGTGGAACACTTGACTAAGATTGAGAAGTCTGGAGACTATATCAACAAGTCTAAAGCTGGTGAGCAGATTCTGAAAAATGCTTGTAAAGAAGCCCAGTTCCAAAGAGCAAGGACAGACTTGTACTTGAAAGAGAGTCAGGCCAGGTGGGTCCGGATCACTGAAGCCCGTACTCTAGAAGACAAGAGAGTTCAAGATAAGATGGAGCAGATGGAAAAAGCCCTGGCAGTAGCCCAGGAGGAAATTTCAGAGTTAAAAGTCAAAGCTGGAGTGAAGAAATCCAAAGACCAAAGCCAGAACAAGAAGTTGACTACAGCTGTTGCAACAAGAAACCTTCTCATCAGGAATCTTACGGAGCATCCGGCTGATCCTGTGACCGAAGCACTTCTTAAGGAAGTTCGTGAGGATGAGTTTGGCCTTGGAGTTTGATCATTTGTTTGTTGTTATTCCTATTCCATGTACTTTTGCTTATCTTTTTGTGATGTATTTTGACCCCTTAGAGGGCTTGTGTTGTAAACAAGAACAAGTTGTATTTGTTTCATCTTATGTAATATATTTGTGTTGGTTTCCATCTGAGTTCACTCCAGAAGCAACTTCAACAGCATCATCTTCAAGGGTCTGGACGGGTCAAAACTGAAGACCAAGCCGGATACCTTGATAGCAAATAAGCATACTGCATTGCATACTAACCCTTTTGTTTGTTTTGTAGGTTTTGTTTTATTGTTTCTAACCTCTGTTGTGACATTCAGGAATTATTGCTCGCCGCAGGCTATTCCCTCTCAACAGGCCACACAGGTACCCTACAAGAAACAACCTTCCGGGCATCCAGATGGACCAGTTGCAGCAAGACCTCAATGAGGCCAGAACCCAGATGGCTAATGAAAGGGTGGAGATGAGAACCCAAATAACTCAGTTCATGGAAGTGATGAATAATTTAGCTCAAAGCCAGGAGAGGCTTAGAGTTCTGGTAGAGGGGAGAACTCAAGATGACCCCCATGTGGGAACTGCTGGCACCAGTAACAATGAAAGGGTGCAACCACATGTTAACCCCCCTATATTTGGTCCACACCTACATCCTGAGATTCATATTCCTGCAAACGTTCAAGGAACAGCCACTGCAGCCAGAGTACTTCAAGAGGATCCTCAGGAGGATCAGTTTACAGTCATGGGTGCTGGAGAGGAAACCTATGATAGGAGATTGGATGAGTTGGCTGAGAAGTTGAGGTCTTTGGAATCCCAAAATTCTTTGGGGTTCGATGTCACGGACATGGGTTTAGTAGAGGGGGTCAGGATCCCTCATAAGTTCAAGCCTCCTTGTTTCGAAAAGTATAATGGGACTTCGTGCCCCCGGACTCATCTGCAATCATTTCTGGGAAGGCTGAAGGCCTATACAATGGATGAGAAACTTTGGATGTTCTACTTTGAAGATAGCTTGACTGGAGCGTCGAGGGAATGGTATTCCCACTTGACAAGGGCAACTGTAAGATGCTGGAAGGACCTGGCAGAGGCCTTCATCCGACAGTATCAATACAACTTAGACATGGCACCCAACAGGACTCTCCTAATGGGAATGTCACAGTCGTCAAGGGAAAGTTTCCGAGAATATGCCCAGAGATGGAGGCAATTGGCTGCTGTTGTCCAGCCACCTATGTCTGAAAGAGAGATGGCTGATATGTTCATGAATACCCTTCAGGGAACCTATATTGATAGGCTAGCTGCTTTCTCTTCCACCAGCTTCGCAGATGTTGTTATAGCCGGGGAGAGAATTGAAAGCCTATTAAAGATGGGTAAGATATCTGATAATGGCGCCGGTTCGTCCAGCAGTACAAGGAAGCCTTTTGCAGGCCCTAGAAGAGCTGGCGAGACCAATGCCATTCATACCAACAGGGGTAGGCCCCAATATGCTCAAAGGTCAATAGCAGCAGTCACTATCCCTGCTCCAGCTCATCCACAGCCAGTCTATCAACCTCCTCAACAAAACTTCCAACAACAACTTCAGTATCATCAGAATCAATATCCTCCAAGAAACAACTACAACAACAACAACTCCAACAACAACAATCAACAGAGGCCATTCCAACAAAGGCCATCCCAAGCTAATCGAGTGATCGACCCGATTCCAATGCCGTATGCTGCTTTGCTGCCACAGCTTCTGAAACTCAACCTGGTTGAGCTAAGAACGTTGGCACCTCCGGATCCAAACAGTCTACCAAGAAACTATGACTCTAATGCTAGGTGTGCTTTTCACTCAAACGCGCCTGGTCACAGTACAGAAAAATGCAGGGCACTGCATATGAAGGTACAAGACTTAGTAGACTCCAAGGCTTTGAACTTTGCACCTCCGCCCAACGTCAACAAAAACCCAATGCCAAACCATGGTGGTCCTCGAATTAACGCAATCGAAGAAGACACACCGTCTTATTTCATAACCAGTGTGGATCAGATCAGGACACCATTGGTGGAAATCAAAGCTCAACTCCGTGAAAGCAATATATTTCCGGGGTGTGAACTAGGGTGCCCATACTGCAATATTTCTTGGAATGGGTGTGAAGACTTGAGGAATGGCATTGACAGCCTTATTCAGAGTGGCTTACTGCAGATCACTACATCATTCCCGGCAAACCCGACGACTTCATCAGCAATGGTTTCAGATCCTCCTACAAATACAGCAACAATTGTTCCCAACAATTCATCAGCAACATCAGCAAGTACTTCATCTGTTCTACCCAATGATCAGTTCTCAACAGTTCCTCCTGCTACAACTTCAGCTTCAGTCCACTTCGACTCCCCATCAACAACAACAACAGTTCTTCCAACAGAACCTTCTACAGCACCAGCAAACAATCACGAAGATGTCTCCGCTGTTACCATATTCTACGATCCAGAAAACAATTCCGCTTATCATTCAGAAGGTGCTGCTCCCACTAGAGCACCAGTTACAATCTTTTATGATCCGCAGACAATAACAGTCCCCTCAGCAGCAGCAATCAGTCCAGTCACCGTCACGGTACCTGGACCTGTACCATATGAAAGCAATAGGGCCATCCCTTGGCACTATGGCTCTGACTTGTATTGCGAGGGAAAGAGAATCACTCTGGAAACATCAGCACCTGCACCACAAGTAGATAATGTGGGGGGAGGCGGAGGCTTCACTCGAAGCGGACGTCTCTTCGCTTCACAAGTCCAAAGACCCACTGCCGAAGCAGAAGCTGCTGCCAAGGCAAAGGGTAAAGGACCGGTGCAGGAAGATCCAGCTGCCAAAGAAGCCCTGAAGACTCCATTTGATCAGGAAGTTGATGAGTTTATGCGGATCATCAAGAAGAGTGACTACAAAATTGTGGATCAACTTCACCAGACGCCATCCAAAATCTCTATCCTCTCACTGCTTATGTGCTCCGAAGCCCATCGGAATGCACTACTTAAAGTCCTGCACGCAGCTTACGTGCCTGAGGAGATTACTGTCAACCAATTGGAAACCGTGGTTGGAAATGTTACTGCTAGCAACGGGCTAGGGTTTACCAATTCTGATTTGACAGTGGATGGTCGTAACCACAACAAAGCCTTGCACATAACTATGGAATGCAAAGGAGCTGTCCTTTCTCATGTGCTGGTGGACACAGGCTCCTCCCTGAATGTCTTACCAAAGAAGGCTCTGGTGAAGTTAGAATATGATGGATTGGCATTGAGACCCAGCAACCTGGTGGTTAGAGCTTTTGATGGCTCAAAGAGATCGGTTCTGGGAGAGATTGAGCTGCCCGTGACAATTGGCCCGCAGACTTTTAAAACTATCTTTTATGTGATGGACATTCAGCCCGCCTACAGCTGTTTGTTGGGTAGACCCTGGATTCACGCCGCTGGCGCTATAACGTCTACCCTTCACCAAAAGTTAAAATTTGAGTGGGAGGGTCAAGTTGTCACAATCTGTGGAGAAGAGGACATCTTTGTTAGCCACCTGGCTACCTACAAGTACATTGAGATGGATGGAGAAATCCATGAAACGATGAGCCAAGGTTTTGAAGCCTTGAATGTCAATGAAGCATCTGCTGTTTCAGGAATCTCCATGTCGTCATATCAACAAGCCCGGAAGGTTGTTGAGGAAGGAACTGCCCTAGGCTGGGGCAAGGTCTTAGCTGTGGAGGAGAAGAAGGACAAATTTGGGTTGGGTTACAGACCAACTCAACATCAAACAAAGGCTGCTGCAGAGCCTGGTTTTGTCAGTGGGGGAATGCTAACCCCCGATGCTATCAACTGTCTGGAAGACGAGCTGGAAGAGGAGCGCAATCTGGAGAATTGGATTCGTCCAAAGGTCCCGGGGAGCAGTGTCTCGAACTGGTCTTCCCAGGGAATTATAAGTGTTACTCGAGCAGAGTAATTATTATTTCCTGTATCTTTTATAGCATGCATCAAAGTCTTGCATCTTGCCCAAGATGACAAGACTCATTTTGTAATCAGGGCCATCTGTACTTTTGTGCAAACAAGATTAAATTAATGAAATATCAGACAATCTTTTTGCAAACGAGTCTTTTTCTTTTCCGCTCACTGTTTTTCCATTTTTCTTTTTGTACAAAAATAAATGGCGGTGTTTTCAAAATGATAACTTCATTTCACTTTTTTCTAAAGCAAGATTAAAATCAATCACTAAAATGAACCGACTTAACCCTTGCAGAGAGTGCCTTCCAGACAGCACCGACAACAGCACAGCTATGACATCGTATGACTTTGACAATCCGATCAATCAAGCCGATGAAGGGGTTGATGAAGAATATGAGCTTCCTGAAGAGCTAGCCAGGTTGCTGAGACAGGAGGAAAAAGTTATTACTCCTCATCAGGAGGAGATTGAAGTGATTAATCTTGGTACGGAGGAAGACGTGAAAGAAGTCAAAATCGGGGCCTGCCTGCAAGACTCAGTGAAGAGACAGCTGATAGATCTGCTTCAAGAGTATGTTGATGTGTTTGCTTGGTCCTACCAAGATATGCCAGGGTTGGATACCGATATTGTTGTGCATAAGCTGCCTTTGAGGGAAGAATGCCCACCAGTCAAACAGAAGTTGCGCCGAACTCGCCCAGACATGGCTATGAAAATCAGGGAAGAGGTACAAAAGCAATGGGACGCCGGGTTCCTTGCTGTGACTAGCTATCCTCCGTGGGTTGCTAACATAGTACCTGTGCCTAAGAAGGACGGAAAAGTAAGAATGTGTGTTGATTACCGGGATCTGAACAGAGCCAGCCCGAAAGATGACTTCCCATTACCTCACATTGATGTATTGGTGGATAACACGGCTCAGTTCTCGGTATTCTCCTTCATGGATGGATTTTCGGGATACAATCAGATCAAGATGTCACCTGAAGACATGGAGAAGACAACATTCATCACACCTTGGGGCACGTTCTGTTATAAAGTGATGCCATTCGGACTGAAGAATGCTGGTGCAACGTATCAACGGGCTATGGTGACATTGTTTCATGACATGATCCATAAGGAAATCGAATGTTATGTGGATGATATGATCGCCAAGTCCCTTACAGAGGAAGATCACCTGGTGAATCTGCTCAAGTTATTCAAGCGTCTGAGGAAATACCAACTAAAGTTGAACCCCAACAAATGCACATTCGGGGTGCGATCCGGTAAGCTGCTGGGCTTTATTGTAAGTGAGAAAGGGATTGAAGTTGACCCTGATAAAGTCAAAGCTATTCAAGAAATGCCTGCACCGAAAACTGAGAAAGAAGTTCGAGGGTTCTTAGGTCGATTGAACTACATTTCACGGTTCATATCTCACCTTACAGCAACTTGTGAACCCTTATTCAAGCTGTTAAGAAAGGAGCAAACGGTCAGGTGGAACGAAGACTGCCAGAAAGCTTTTGACAAGATCAAGGAGTATTTGCAAGAACCTCCAATCCTTATGCCTCCAGTTGAAGGAAGACCTCTGATTATGTACTTGACAGTATTAGAAGAATCGATGGGGTGTGTACTAGGTCAGCATGACGAGTCTGGTCGAAAAGAGTATGCAATTTACTACCTAAGCAAAAAGTTTACCGACTGTGAACAACGTTATTCACTGCTCGAGAAAACTTGATGTGCTTTAGCGTGGGCTGCTCGCCGACTAAGGCAGTATATGTTGACCCACACTACTCTATTGATCTCAAAGATGGACCCAGTTAAGTACATTTTCGAGAAGCCAGCTCTTACCGGACGGGTTGCAAGATGGCAGATGATTCTCACAGAATACGACATACAGTACACATCTCAGAAAGCCATCAAGGGCAGTGTACTATCTGAATATCTTGCTGAGCAACCCATTGATGACTACCAGCCTATGAGGTTCGACTTCCCCGATGAAGACATCATGTTCATTAAAGCAAAAGATCATGAAGAGCCTATTCACACTGAAGGGCCCGACCCCGGAGAAGAATGGACTATGATGTTTGATGGGGCTGTCAACATGAATGGCCGTGGTGTTGGTGCAGTACTCATTACACCTAAAGGGGTTCACATGCCTTTCTCGGCAAAGCTCACTTTCAACTGCACTAACAACGAAGCTGAATACGAAGCTTGCATTATGGGTCTTGAGGAAGCCATTGACCTCAGGATCAAGACATTGACCGTATTCGGAGATTCAGTTTTGGTAGTCAATCAGACCAACGGAAAATGGTACACCCACCAAGATCATCTGATACCTTACAGGGATTATACAAGAAGGTTATTGACTTTCTTCACAACAGTCAAGCTTGAGTATATCCCTCGGGACGAGAATCAGTTTGCGGATGCTCTTGCTACCATTTCATCCATGATCAAAGTTCAAGCCGCTAACTTTGTACCTCAGATTTCAGTATCGAGACTTGATAGACCAGCATATGTATTTGCAGCAGATATTGCTAAAGATGATAAGCCTTGGTTCCATGACATCAAGTGCTTCTTGGAGGATCAAACGTACCCACCTGGGGCATCTTCCAATGATAAGAAGACTTTAAGAAGGCTTGATGGAAGTTTCTTTCTGAACACTGATGGATCTTTATACAAGAGGAACTTTGATATGGTACTCCTCAGATGTGTCGACAAGACAGAAGCAGATTTGTTGATGCATGAAGTGCACGAAGGATCCTTTGGTACCCATGCAGGAGGGCATGCCATGGCTAAGAAGTTGTTAAGATCAGGCTATTACTGGATCACAATGGATGCAGACTGTTGTGCTTACGCCAGAAAATGCCATAAATGCCAGATTTATGCAGACAAGGTGCATGTGCCTCCCAATCCCCTGAACATAATGTCTTCACCATGGCCCTTTGCTATGTGGGGCATTGACATGATCGGCAAAATTGAGCCAACTGCTTCGAACGGCCACAGATTCATCCTGGTCGCCATCGATTATTTTACAAAGTGGGTTGAAGCAGCCTCATATGCAAATGTCACAAGGCAAGTGGTAGCCAGATTTCTGAAAAGAGATATCATCTGTCGGTATGGAGTGCCCGAGCGAATCATTACTGATAATGGTTCCAACTTGAACAACAAAATGATGACAGAGCTGTGCCGGGACTTCAAGATCCAACATCACAATTCTTCTCCTTACAGGCCAAAGATGAACGGCGCTGTTGAGGCAGCAAATAAGAATATCAAGAAGATTGTGCAGAAGATGGTAGTCACATACAAAGACTGGCATGAAATGCTACCGTTGGCCTTGCATGGGTATCGCACATCAATCAGAACGTCCACTGGGGCAACACCGTATCAGCTTGTGTATGGTATGGAAGCAGTCCTACCTGTTGAAGTTGAACTACCCTCGTTACGGGTATTAATGGATGTTAAACTGAGTGAAGCAGAATGGGTTCGGTCCCGATTCGAACAACTGAGTCTGATCGAAGAGAAAAGATTGGCTGCAATCTGCCATGGGCAGTTATATCAGAAGAGAATGAAGAGGGCCTTCGATCAGAAAGTCAGGCACCGAGAGTACCGGGTGGGAGATCTTGTGTTGAAGAGAATCCTCCCTCCTCATACAGACCACAGGGGCAAATGGACTCCGAATTATGAAGGACCATTCGTCGTAAAGAAAGTTTTCTCTGGTGGAGCACTGATGCTCAGCACCATGGATGGTGAAGATTTCCCGTCCCCTGTGAATTCAGATGCAGTTAAAAAATACTTCGCATAAAATGACCCGCTGGACATAAAAACAGAATGTAAGTCCAGGCAAAATAGGGCATCCCGGCGAGTCAAAAACAGAATAAAAGACTCGGGCAAAAATAAGGGAAATAATTAAAAAAAATGTACACCCGCTGAGTTGAAAAGCCGCATTGGACAGCTCAGGCAAAAATGGGTATCCCGATGGATTGAAAACCCGAAAGGGCGATCCATGCAAAATAAGGGAATAAGCGAACAACTGCATTCTGAATTCGTCTGTATCACCTACAACTTGGTAAGCTCCAAGGGATCAAGCTGCAATCAGAATCAACTCTCTCCAGAAAGCAAGACGAGAAGAACGTCATTGTCATACGAGTCATAGCAGAAGAGGAAGCTCCTTGAAAGCATCGCCAGCACCGCCAGCACTTTATTTCTCAATTTGTAACAATCTCCTCATTTCAGGAGATATGTTTCTCTGACTGTATCTTGCCAATTCAGGGCACACGAGTTAATATAATCAGATTTTCAGTCATGTCTCGTTTTTTACATTTATGTTTTGCAAAGAGTTGTCTGATGTCTCTAAAAACACAATTGCATAAGTACAGATGCCTCTCTCTAAAAATAAAACACATGCTTGCAGGGAATATACTTACTCTCGAAAGTACTTATTTCCTATGACGGAATCTCAGTAAAAGATACCTCGGGACCATTTGTGCGTTTCTTTATCTTTGCAGGATTGCGGGTATCCAGAACACAACCTGGGGCATGCCAGTTACGCCTTAGCAAGATGGCAAATCGTTATCAACTCGGTCTATCTTCCACGTGGCAATGGGATGTGCCCATCTCCCCAGCGGAGCTGTCAAATCAGCATACACTCAATCTCAGTATCCGAGATGCTCTATCCCCAGCTGAGTTGCTCCCCTTTGCTCTCCCCAGCTGAGTTGCCTCTCACTTCCCCAGCCGGGTTGCCATTCTTCCTCAACAGAATACAGAAATCAGGGAATCATCTCCCCACAGAGCTTCAGGCCTCTATTCAGAAGAGCAGCGCACGAAGAAGTCACAACAGAGAGAGGGAAGGCTTCTACAAACCCCAGCTGGGTCCCGTATTATAAGAATACGTCAATCGATGACGTATATCCCCGAGCAGATACAACTACAGATCTATCAACGATCTCATCCCCAGCTGGGATGTTCACTTCAAGCAGATCGATCAGAGATCTTTGCAGCAACGGGATCCGAATCCCGGATCGGTGCCTCTTTGCATAATCATAGCATTCGCATCATATTCACCCCCAGAGCGTAGCATTCCGTCTAATACGGAGCATTACGGCAAAAAAATCAAATGCATAGCATAATCATAAGTCATGTTGTGATTTGAACACTTGTAAATATTGACAATCTGTCGGCATACGGAATACATCCCCATCAGAGTCCCAGCAAAAGCAGTTGCCCCATATCACAAACACCAGTGCATATCTCCTTTTTGATACCCGTCCGTATCATCATTTCCCAGCAGGTTGCCTGAATACCCTTTACAAACCAAGATCACCAGTATTGCAGATACGTCCTGACACTCGTCCGTGTCGTGTCACCAGCAGAAAGCCAAAGACACCCTCTTTGCACTTACATATACCTATACACTTTCTTGACACCCGTCCGTGTCATATCCCCAGCGTGGTCGCCTATACTTGTATATACACTTTCCTGACACCCGTCCGTGTCATATCCCCAGCAGATAAACACTCACCTATACATTATATACTCACTACTCATTGGTGCACCTACTCAGATACTCGTCCGTATCTTATATACACCATGTATATCCCCGCAGATTCGACAGTAGTCCTTGTTCTTTGTTAACCAGTTGGTACTCGTCCGTACCATCATCTCAGAACATTGCGTCTAATGCTTGTTTCTACATGATACTCGTCCGTATCATAGTCTTAAGGATGCTCGTCCGCATCTTTAATCCATACACCGTGTCAAACACTTATGTCTTCGTGAATATAGATGCTCGTCTGTGTCTACTATTCCCCAGAAGGATACTTTCAGATGCAACACTCGTCCGTGTTCCTTGTTAACCAGTTGATACTCGTCCGTATCATCAGCTCTGAGCACGTGTCAGTTTGTTTCTACATGATACTCGTCCGTATCATAGTCTTAAGGATGCTCGTCCGCATCTTTAATCTATACACAATACCAAACACTTATACCTTTTGTTTCTTGGATGTAAACGCTCGTCCGTATTTACTATATCCCCAGTAGATCGCAGTCAAATTTCCTTTTTATCTAACACTCGTCCTGTGTTATGATAAACTTTGAGAGCAGCCGTCCCCTGCTAAGTGGTCGTCCTCCACTTCTTGATGGTCGTCCTCCATCATGCTCATCCGATGGCCGTCCCCATCGTTGATTTTAGCAGCCGTCCCCTGCTAGGTGGTCGTCCTCCACCTTTTGATGATCGTCCTTCATCACTTTATCCAATGGCCGTCCCCATTGTTGATTTTAGTTGTCTAACACTCATCCTGTGTTATGATAAACTTTGAGAGCAGCCGTCCCCTGCTGAGTGGTCGTCCTCCACTTCTTGATGGTCGTCCTCCATCATGCTCGTCCGATGGCCGTCCCCATCGTTGACCTTTTCTATCCGATGGCCGTCCCCATCGTTGATATTTTGGCAGCCGTACCCTGCCAGGTGGTCGTCCTCCACCTTTGATGGTCGTCCCCATCATATTTCTTTTATGCCCAACAGAGCAGCCGTCCCCTGTTAGGTGATCGTCCTTCACCTTTGATGGCCGTACCCCATCATCTGTTTATTTCATTTATTCTTTAACCCGATGGCCGTCCCCGTCGTGGTCCCTTTTCTTTTTTAACCCGATGGCCGTCCCCATCGTTGGTTACTTTACCTTTGTGAACTTGATGGCCGTCCCCGTCATGTTTCGCCAATCCCCAGAGAATGTTACTACTTTATCTTGATGGCCGTCCCCATCATATTATCTTAGTCTTCCCAGCTAGTCGGCCGTCCCCGTCTTAGCTTTATCTTTTATCCCCAGCATGTCGGTCGTCCCCGTCATCGCTTTATTTTACACACTTTCCCCAGCATGTCGGCCGTCCCCGTTTACCCAGCAGTCGTCCTCTGCTCGACGGTCGTCCTCCGTCGCCCACACTTTACAATATACTTTATTTGCTTTTACAATCTATATCCCTTTTCTTCTTCATTTCTGTGAGTGCAAATTTTGGACTGTCTTTGGTATTCAACCACAAGTTATCTTGTTTGCCTGTTAAGCCGCCGCTTACAACCTGCACAGCTAACTCATGCTTGAATAGGGGCAGCTGTAAACACCCCAAATTTGCCCTCACCCATTCACACATGACTTGTGATCATCTCATATGCATAAACACAATCATATCATCTCATATCTCATTTTTGGTTCACTGCATAGATTCAAAGTCATCTGCACCTAGGGTTTGTGATCTGAGCAATCCAAGGGCATCTTGAGCCATTCCAAAGGCCACTAATCAACTCAAAGGGGTCCATGTGTGTTCTTATATCATGTTACATCCTCACAAAGTCAAAATTGCAGAGGGATCACAAGAACTAGGGTTTGAGTGGATGCAGAGCCAGGATGAACTGCACAGTTGACTGAAAATTAGGGTTTTGGTTTCAGAGGCCATAACTCCAAATTTTTTGGTCATTCTTGTTTCCATTGGTCTCTATATGGTATAGGGAGTATGCATATCAATTTTCATGAAGAAATTCCATGGGGAAGTCATCTGATCAAGAGTTGACTTTTCAGACAAGTCAGTGCAAAATCAGGGCATCTGAGGCCCCCAATGACCCAACCAATGGGTGATCTTCATCATTTTGAGTGTATATGATCTTTATTTGATCATGGAAGAAGGTTGAAGTTCATAAAAATCAAGAATTTAGGGTTTTTGCAAATGTTGACTTTTTGGGCATAGTTGACTTTTCAAGAATGCATCATTTTAGGTCAATTTTCAAGCCTTGATTCATGATCCAAAAAGGCTTCAAATGGAAAAACTTTGGTCATGAAAGTTGTAGATCTCATCTTTCCCTTTTCAAAAAGTACAAGAACATGACCAAATTCTTCTTGGATCAAAAGTTATGGCCATGCAAAGTTGCCAAAAATCATTGTTTTTCAAGTTATGCACTAAATGGAAATTTTGCTAAGTCTTGAACCAATGCATTATGCAGCCTCAAATTCATGTCAAACCAGCATGTGAACTTTCTCTAAGTCCTAAAAATCAGAATTTGACTAAGTTTGCCCATGGTTTCATGCTTGGTTGGATAAAAAGTCACATGTGAACCATAAGCCAACCTACTTGCAAAAACCACTCATAACATTATGCCAACTTGCTGCATTGAGTGCTGAGCCAAGCTAGACCTTTCCCTCACCCATGCTGCACCAAAACCAACTTTGTACTTGGCTAGAGTTGAGCCATGCCCTATCTTACAAAAAGTTGACCTTTATGCAAAAGCAAACTCACCCATCATGGCAGGCCAAGTCACATCAAACAACCAATCAGAATTGTTTATTGTATCCATTTGCAAGCTAAACATAACCTTAAGCAAGGCTGAAACATAACATTGGATGACATTCACAAAAAACCTCCCAACTGCAATTGGCTTCGAATTCCTCTTCACAGCAAGCAAACACTAAAACTCTCATCACTATCCAACTCAACACACCCCATTGAGTAGAAACCACCCAAAGCACCAGCCTGAAACACCCTGAATCCTCCATTGCCATTGTTCACCTTCATTCTGCAGATTCTATCGAATCTCTCATCCTAGCCCACAAACACCAAAACAAACCCTGCAAAGCAACTCAATACACTTCATAGATCACAAACCACCCCTTTTCACAGCCTGAAAGTGCCAAGATCACCATAGCCATTGTTGACTGAACTGAAGCAGTTCTCTTCGAAACTCATCATCCAGCAAATCTAAACTCCATTTGAGCATCCAGACACACTTGGGGGATCAAGTAGAGCAGCTTGCATCAAGGGAAGTAGCCTGAAAGTTCCTAAATCAAAAACTGCAAAACTCAGGTAGCTCAAAAATAATTTTTCCAGAAATCTCTTTTGATGTTACAAACTTGTTCTTCATGCTTGCCTGATCATTCTGGTACCTTTAGTTTTTGAAATGGTTTTGTTTTAAGCATTTAATTTGAGTTTGAAGCTCACGAACCCTAGAACTTAGTTTCTTCGATTCAGATGATTTAGGTAATATAAATTTGTTTTAGGTTAGGGTTTTGGTTCGTGAGAGTGAGAGGAACATTTCCCTGGCTTTAGTTTTCATTTTTATTACGTTTTGAAGGAGTTAGGTGTTTCTCAGGTGAGGGCTGGCCGGAGAAGACGACCGGAAATCTTCTCCGGCAGCCTGAAAGTGATTAGGGTTAATTGCATTTAATTAGGGCAAGGTTCAAACGTGGGCCATTGGATCAGGTTTCGCGCGCGTGTTTGAGTGGTTCAGATCAGTTCATTAGTTTTAATTAGGTTTAATTAAATTAATAAATCAAGATTAATTCAGTTTGAATCCTGGCCACAAGATTGCGCGCCAGTCAACCTTTTTAAACCCAGACTCAATCCTGGCCATCCAATCTGTTTACTTTTCATTTTATTTAATATTAATTCATTTTTCTTGCATTTAATTTGTATAATTATTTTAAAATAGTTAAAAAATCATAAAAATTATGAAACTTTTTCTTTAAGGTTTCATTAATTTTTATGACACAAAAAATATTTTTATTTTATTTTTATCATTAAAAAAGTATTTTTAAATATTTAAAAGATTATTTTTAATTGATTAATGAGAATTAATTAATTAAAAATACTTTTAGGTATTTAAAAATTACAAAAAAATTCATGAAATGTTCTAAGACATTTAGAAACATTGTCCAACCTTCAAACCAAATTTCTTTTTTGATCTTGATGCATTTTAAGAATTTTTCATTGAATTAAATCATTTTTGATGCATTATTTTGTTCATAAGTTTGAAAATTCATTTCTGCCTATTGGTGAAGGTTGAGACATTGATTCTTCTTGCATGGTTTTCCATTTAGCATGAACTTTCAAGGATAAAAAGGCCATGATTTGATCTTGCATTTTCTAATTGATTGGCATTTCTTTTGTTGCAAACCCTAAAAAAGCCCTAATAACTTGCAAAATTCATAACTTGAGTTTGGTTGAGAGTTGAGAGTTCCCCTTTGGGCAGTGATTCATTATAGGTCTAGGTTTTCTTTGGGTACCATTTTCCATTTTTTAGGTTAAGGTTTGCTTCTGTTTTTGGTTTGTGTTTGATGTTTGATCCATGAGCCTTAATTTGGGCTTTCATTTGCATCCTTCTTGCATTTCCTTGCATAACTTGACTTGTCATTTCACTTTGTGCATTCTTATGATTCATTTGACATCTTAAGACATGTAGAAAGCATCATTGATCATTGCATTGCATAGTTGCCATGTCATTTGTCTTGTATGTTCCATAACATTTCATGTTTGTTCATGTTCCTTAGCTTGCATCATTTGCATCCATGACTTTGTATGAACATCTCATTGTCTTGTCTCATGTTCATAGCACTCCATAGCATCATCATCATCATCAACATGCTTCTGGTTTTTGCTTATCATATCATTTCATCTCATTTAGCATTGTATTGCATTTGTTTCTAACATTTCAGGTGGTAAGTAACTTGAGAAGTGGATTTGCCTTCACTTCTCATAACTTTTCTTTTCATCCCTCTTGCATCCATTGATGCATTTCTTATGTGTGTTTGAGTTTGAGCTTGCTCATTCTTCCTCCTCCCACTTTCTTTCTTCAAGTGACTTGACTTCTTGAATGAAGCAAGTCACTTTGTTTCTCTTGATCTTGTTCATCTGTTTCCTGGTGGTTCATCTGAAGATTGTTCTTGAAAACCTCACAAACATTAGGACCAACCAAGCATGATAATGAATTAAGGTTTTGATTAGTCTCCCCCATAGTTTTTACCTTTGTGTCTCTCCTTGAGTCATCTCCCCTCACCTCATAATCAGGGACTAAACCCTCAAGGCTTTAAGACTTTGTGATTAAGATCATGCCTGCATCCTTCTTTTAGGATGGAGTGTATAACTTTAATCCTAAGTCTTGGACCCTTAAGGTGTTGAACTCTCTTAAATAATCCATCTAATAATCATCAAGACATTACACTTGTAACTTGGGCCTTGCATTAGGGTTCTAATTCTTCCTTAATTGGTTAAGAAGGACTAACCCTAAAGTTAATGGACAAGTCCCCCTCAAGTTGTCTTACAAATCAAAAAAAACACTTCATCATCATGTCATTAATAAAATCCACTTAATCAAAGGTTTGTTCTGTCATGGGTTTAATCCCTAATCATGGATTAAGCTGAGGATCCTTCCTCAGCTTAAACACCCTCATCTATTATCCTTCTTTTAGGATAGTGTAATGAGCCTGTTAAATCCCTGATTATGGCTTAACCTCATTACTTAACACTAAACAAAAATCACAAAAACATCTAATTAATCACAAGTAGGTTAATGATCTTAACCCTACATCAAAGGTGATTAAGTGTGAGAATCTGACTTCACACTTAAGGTAATTCTCATTACCCCTAATCAGAGGGATGATGTGATGAGTTTACCAAATCCATTGATTTAGGTTTAAGCTCATTATCTTATGACAAACTCCAAAAAGAAATAAAAGACTGAAAACACAAGAACAAACAATAATCGTCTCCTTCGGGATTCTTTTCTCATCATCTTCACTCACAACCGAGAACTTGCTTCTTCCGTCTAATGCAAGACAGTTTGCATCTGTGCCAGACAGATCATACACTTGAGCATAGACTGCAAGCAGTTCCCCAGTCAATCCTTTCAGTCTCTTTGGGTCGAACTACGGTGTTCTGACTTCCTCATTGCACGAGAGGATACGTAGGCATAACTTAACGGTTATCGAACAAAAGTCTCTGTACATTCCCCCTCTTTCCAGCTTCATTCTTTAGCCTCATGGTCATGAGCATCTCATCTTTGTTCCTACACTGACACTGTATATATCACATTTCATACTTCTTTTACACTGACACCTGTACATCCTTTTCCAGCTATTTTATACACAGATTGCACTGACACTACCCCTTTAAAACACAAATCTTTTAAGCGTGGATCCCGTCGAGTACGACGGACAATCTGGGTGCTAATACCTTCCCAGGTTGTAACCAACCCCCTTTCTCAGTCTCTCTGGTTCGCAAACCGTCTTATCCATCTCTTTCTAGGTCTATGCAGCATTACCTTTCCTCCGGGATAAAAATGCCTAGCTGGCGACTCTATTCATTCTCCAGTGAGTTCACGGCTGTGTGTTCTCACTGTTCCCTTCGCCGACCGTTCGCGTCTGTACCTTCATCTGATCCAGTTTCATTTGTCGGGAGCGACAATATCCTTCCAGAATGATCCTGCCTCGAATGTACTCGGCGGTGCACCAGGCCCATAAACTGGGAGATCTAAAATCTTCCCCAGATCAGCCACCGACATCACATGATCATTGTCAAATAGGCGGAACTTCAAAGTACCGAAGTACTCAGTGTCGGATCCGGTCCAGGTATGCTTGAGCTGAAACTGTAAAGAACTCAAAAATTCCAAGGTTATGCGCTCAAAAGTTGGCGCTTCATATTGCATAAAATTTAACATACCGATACTGTGAAACATTCTATGAACTTCAAATTTGAGCCCTAGATTTTCAAGAGTTTCATTGCACATGTACCGGGCCGGTATCAACTTACGCCTTACCAACTTTGCATACTTGGCTTGATGCTCCGGGTCCTCAAACAAAATGCCATGAGCATTCGGCATCCGGTGTGCTCTCTTACGAGGACGAGAAGATTCAGCAACATTCTTACCGGTATCCCTTCGAGGAGGCATTGTTCTAACCTGCACAAATGAAGCACACGAAAAAAAATTGAAAGATTAGAGAAATCGGTCACCGTAGAAGTGACAAGAGAGTGATGGGGAACAATTCTTGTGAACGGGGTAGTAGGTTTCGGTGAGTGGGTGCTTAAGAAAATGGAGGTTTTGTGAAGTATAAAAATGGTGTTAGGGTTTTTGAGAGAGAAATGAGGTTGGAGAAGATGAAGGAAAAATGATAATTGCTAGGTTAATGAGCACTTAATTAAAAATTATGAAAATAAACACGTGGGGCCCACAGAATAAAGTTTGGAAAGTCAAAAATTTTGAATTTTCAGCTTCCCGCATGCGCAACACGGGCCGTGTTACACAACACGGGCACCCGTGTTGCACCCCTGGATGTTCCAATTAATCAAATTCAAAGTTACTCTCCTACAGCACCTGCAACACGGGCCGTGTTGCACAACACGGGCACCCGTGTTGCATCCCTGGTTTCCTTCTTAAACTGCCTTGAAACAAACAAACCTCCAGACATTGCAACACGGGCCGTGTTGCATCCCTGGATTCCCTCAAATCTTTACAAAAAAAACACATCTTTCTGCACCATGCAACACGGGCCGTGTTGCTCAACACGGGCACCCGTGTTGCATCCCTGATTTTCAGTTTTTCTTGCTTTTCTGATCTTCCTACCCCGACTTCAAACCTCATTCATTCCTTATTATAATCAGTGATAAACAAAACCTACAAAACAGAAACAAACAAAAGTAAGAATGAAAAACTCGTGGGTTGCCTCCCACGTAGCGCTGCGTTTAACGTCGCATGGCTCGACGGTCCGTCGTACTACTGAGTAAGACGAGTGACATGCACATCACCAGTGGTCTGGTTTTTGAAATAATGCTTTAATCTCTGCCCGTTCACTTTGAAAATATCTCCGTTGGTCTGATTTTTAATCTCAACAGCTCCGTGAGGAAATACTTTGTGAACAACAAAAGGTCCCGACCATTTAGACCTTAATTTTCCTGGGAATAGCTTCAGCCTTGAATTGTACAGAAGGACCATTTGTCCTTCCCAAAACTCTTTTCTTTGAATCCTTTTATCATGCCATTTTTTCGTTTGCTCTTTGTAAACCTTGGCATTCTCATACGCCCGATTCCTGAATTCTTCTAACTCATGAAGTTGAAGAATCCTCGAACTTCCAGCTTTTGACAAATCCATATTAAGATACTTAGATGCCCAAAAAGCTTTATGTTCAAGTTCCAAAGGTAAGTGACATGCCTTTCCGTAAACCAGTTGATATGGTGACATACCGATAGGCGTTTTAAAAGCCGTTCGGTACGCCCATAAAGCGTCATCCAACTTAATAGACCAATCCTTCCTGGATGAATTCACTGTCTTTTCCAAGATTTGTTTCAGTTGTCTATTGGACACCTCAACTTGGCCGCTCGTTTGGGGGTGGTATGGAGTAGCTATCCGGTGTTTAACATTGTACTTTTGCAGCAGCTTCTCCATAAGGTGATTCAAGAAATGTGTCCCTTCGTCGCTTATTAATGCTCTCGGGACACCGAACCTTGCGAAGATGTTCTCTTTTAGGAATCTTACCACAACCTTAGCATCATTGGTGGGTAATGCGACAGCTTCCACCCATTTGGACACATAATCCACAACCACCAAAATATAGTTTTTCCCGAACGACGGTGGAAACGGCCCCATGAAGTCTATCCCCCATACATCAAATAACTCAACCTCGAGCATAGAGTTTTGGGGCATCTGGTTTCTTTTTGATATATTCCCAGTCCTCTGACATCTGTCACACTCTTTCACTACCTCTTGCGCATCCTTAAATAAAGATGGCCAGTAAAGTCCTGATTGTAGGACTTTAGAAGCTGTTCGATCACCACTGAAATGTCCACCATACTCAGAGTCGTGACATGCTTTCAGCACATCTTTTTGTTCCTCGTCAGGTACACATCTTCTCACAAGGCCATCCACCCCTCTTTTGTAGAGAAACGGATCGTCCCATAAATAAAACCTGCAGTCATGAACAAACTTTTTTTTCTTGTTAGAATCAAAATCGTCGGGTATAATACCGCCAACGAGGTAGTTTGCATAATCTGCAAACCAAGGCACCCCTATAACAGCTAGGATGTGTTCGTCAGCGAACTCATCCTTTATAGGGCGTTGCTCTTCCGTTTCCTCAATTAGTGACATCCAAGAAAGATGATCTGCAACAGTGTTTTCACATCCTTTCTTGTCACGGATCTCCACATCAAATTCCTGGAGGAGTAAAATCCACCTCAACAACCTGGGCTTTGAATCCTGCTTAGCAAAAAGATATTTCAAAGCAGCATGGTCAGTATAAACAGTCACTTTCGAACCCAACAGATATTGCCTGAATTTATCGAAGGCATACACAACCGCTAACAACTCCTTTTCGGTAGTTGCATAGTTTATCTGTGCAGGGTTCAAAACATGACTAGCATAATAAATCACATGAAGCAATTTTCCTCTCCGCTGTCCAAGAACAGCCCCCACCGCAATGTCACTAGCATCGCACATAATCTCAAAGGGTAGGGACCAATCAGGGGCGATAACAATAGGTGCAGACACTAATTCTTTTTTTAGTGTTTCAAAAGCGTCGTTGCATTCCTTATTGAAAACAAAAGCCTTATCTTTAACCAACAGAGTAGTTAAAGGTTTGGCTATCTTCGAGAAATCTCTTATGAACCTGCGGTAAAATCCCGCATGTCCCAAAAAGCTTCTTATGCCCTTTTCGTTGATTGGCGGAGGTAACTTAGAGATCACTTCCACTTTGGCTTGATCAACTTCGATCCCTTTTTGTGAGATCTTGTGACCAAGAACAATGCCTTCTCGCACCATGAAATGGCATTTTTCCCAGTTCAATATTAAGTTGCTTTCTTGACATCGCTGCAAAACAAGTGAAAGGTTAGATAAACAATGATCAAATGAAGATCCGAACACGGAAAAATCGTCCATGAACACCTCCATGTGTTTTTCTAGCATATCCGCAAAAATGGATGTCATGCATCTTTGGAATGTAGCGGGTGCATTACATAGCCCAAATGGCATCCTTCTATAAGCAAAAATGCCATAGGGGCATGTAAACACCGTTTTCTCTTGGTCTTCCGGTGCAACAGAAATTTGATTGTACCCGGAATATCCATCAAGAAAACAATAGTAATCATGTCCCGCTAGTCTTTCCAACATTTGGTCAATGAATGGCAACAGAAAATGGTCCTTTCTCGTAGCCAAATTCAATCTTCTATAATCAATGCACACTCTCCACCCAGTAACGGTTCTAGTAGGAATCAACTCATTTTTTTCATTTGTTATAACAGTTGTTCCCCCCTTTTTGGGCACCACATGCACCGGACTAACCCAAGTACTATCGGATATAGGATAAATTAATCCCGCATCCAATAGCTTAACAACTTCTTTTCGCACTACTTCCTTCATTACCGGATTCAATCTCCTTTGTGGTTGCACAACCGGTTTGTGATCTTCTTCCATAAGTATTTTATGCATACACACCGTGGGACTTATACCTTTAAGGTCTTCAATCTTCCACCCAATTGCTCCCTTGAATTTTTTAAGAACTTCAATTAACTTGCCTTCTTGCATGTCTTTCAAATTAGCGCTAATAATAGCGGGGCATTTTTCTTCCGTGTCAAGAAAGACATATTTGAGATTCTCGGGAAGTTGCTTCAATTCAGATATTTTCGGCTTGTCTTTGCCTTCATCAACCGTTATAGGCTGTCGCAACTCTTCCCACCGGTGCATTCTAACTCTTTTAAAGATAGGTTGAGTTTCAAGCATAGCTACCACTTCCATATCATTATCTCCAACTTCCTTATCACCTTCAAAAATGGACATACTCAGCACCCTCTCTAAAGGTAATTTGGATACACTTTCTAAATGCTCACTAGCTTCCATTTGTTCTAACACTTGTATGTTACTACTAGTGCCCACATCATCTTTATACTTTAAAGTGTTCCTAACATCAATTTTCAACTCTTCATCATACACCTTCAACGTTAGTGTTCCACCTTCCATGTCTATCATAACTCTCCCGGTTTCTAGGAAAGGTCTTCCCAAAATCAAGGGAATTTCTTCATCTTCTGGCATTTCAAGGATCACAAAGTCAACCGGGAACACAAATTTGTCCACTCTAACCAAGACATCATGGACAACTCCATACGGTCGCTTCACAGAATGGTCCGCGAATTGGAGAGTCATCCTAGTGTCTTGAACAACACCAATACCCAACTTTTTGTAGATAGATAAAGGCATTAAACTGATGCTCGCTCCCAAGTCAATGAGAGCTCTCTTGAACGATCGGTCACCAATAGTGCAAGGAATGGTGACAACTCCTCTATCTTTTTTCTTCACCGGAATCTTTAGTCCCTGCAAAATAGCACTACAAGTTTCGGTTAGAATAATAGGTTCAGCTCCCATAGTCCTCTTTTTAGCAATTATATTTTTCATGAACTTGGCATAAGTGGGCATTTGTTCAAGAGCTTCAAGCAATGGGATATTCAATTCCAGCTTTTTGAACAAGTCAAGAAATTTCTCAAAATTCTTCTCTTGCTGCCCTTTCTTCTTGTTTCTTGTAGGATACGGAAGTTTGAGCACCGGTTTTGGTTCAACCGCTTTTTCTTTGATGACCGGTGTTGGGGTAACTTCTTTTTCGTTGTCAACTTCTTCATTTTCTTTGATTTCAAGCTCAACCTCAATCAATTGACTTTCAACTTCAGAATTTTCTTGAACCTCTTCACTAACTTTACCTCTTCGCGTTGTGACTGCATTAACTTTGTGATTATCTCTAGGATTTGTTACAGTAGCACTAGGAAGAGTCCCAGGAGTTTGCGGAATGGCAAGGTGTTGAGCAATTTGGCTCATTTGCACCTCAAGATTCTTTATAGAGGCTCCAGTGTTCTTGAAATTACTTCTTGTTTCTTCTTGAAATTGACAATTGTGAGCTGCCATCTTTTCAATGGCAATCTCCCAATCAGCTTTTCTCGACACTGGAGGCTGATAAGGTTGTTGCTGGGGCTGATACTGTTGTTGGCCTTGAACCGGTTTTTGGATGTTCCCTTGATGATCTTTCCAAGAGAAATTTGGGTGATTTTTCCACCCCGGATTATATGTGTTGGCATAAGGATTGTTCTGCCTCAACATATTAATCTGCTCAACCTGCTCTTGAGTTGCCAAACAGTGCATGGCAAAGTGAGGACCACAACATATCTCGCAGATTACCGCTTGAACGGGTTCAACCTGAGCAACTGTGTGAGTTCCCAGATTCATCTTTTTTAACCTTCTTTCAACTTCTGCGGCAATTTGATCTTCCATTTTTACAACCTGCTCTGTCAGCTTAAGATCGATCTTCCCGTCTGGTTGACTCACGGTGCGATCATATAACTCAAGGTGTTCATTGGCAGCAATAGCTTCTATGATTCTTTTAATACATGTGGCTGTTGAAAAGTTTGTTGAGCCACCTGCAGCAGTATCAATAAGTTGCTTTGTCTTGAGTCGCAACCCATTCACAAAGTTTTGCATTTGCTCTGTTGCGTCCATGTTATGAGTAGGACACGAAGTCAAACACCTTTTGAATCTTTTATAAGCATCTCCAAGTGATTCACCCTCTTTTTGTTTAAAATTGACTATATCATATCTTTTCCGGATGAACACTGAAGCAGGAAAGTATTCGTTTAGGAAAGCTGTTTCCATCTCTTGCCATGTTGTGATACTTGCTGCGGGAAGAGAATAGAACCACTCTTCAGCATCGTCAGTAAGTGTGAATGGAAACATTACCAGTCGTTTTGCCTCCTCTGAATGACCTTCGATCTTCAAAGAAGTGGTGGTAGTAAGAAATCTCTGTAGATGCTTATTTGCATCCTCATTAATTCTTCCGGAGAAAGGCTTGCTCTCTAACTGGCGGATAGTAGATGGATGCAACTGGAAGTGGGCTACATTCACCGGTTGATTAACAATCGTCATCCTGTTAGGTTGAGCATTTGCCCCTCCGTAATCACCTAAGAGTCTCTCTGCAACAGGTTGATTTCCTGCCATGTTGTTGAATTCAGGGTCAGTTTCTCTGTCTGAATCAGAGTCACTGTGCTCCGAGTGAACGGAAATATAGTCCTCAGTTTCCTGATACGGGACACTTGAACCAGTCTTAGCCAGACTATCAATTCTTGCCTTGCGGCGTCTCTCGTGCAAAGCTCTTTCTGGTTCTGTGTCAAAAGAAAATTTAGCTGAGGCCTGACCTCGCATAAACAGTTAGACACGAGTTAGAAAACAAAATTTCAATAACACTAAAATGATATACAGAGAGAAAAGTAAAATTTTAGTCGCAGAGCAACAAAATTCCAATTGATATAACACAAACAACTTAATTCTTTGGCAGTCCCCGGCAACGGCGCCAAAAACTTGATCGGAAAATAGCAAGTGTACTATTTTTACCGATGTAGTAATAGAAGGGATTAACCCCAAATATCGATCTCAAGGACTGCGTATTAAAATAAGTTCTTAGTGATTAATTTCAATTGGACAAAATTCATGGTTTAATGGTTTGAGATTAAATTATATAAACTAAAGAGAATAAAACGTATATTTAAAACAAATAATTTCACTAATATGAAAGTAATGCCAGGTACGGTGTATGATTCGCAATGCAATGACTCAAATGTTCCTTAATTTTGGAGATATGCTTTAGAACGTGTCTTTCCTAAGTTTATAATGTTTTTCCAAAATTCCTTTAAAGAAAAACCTTTGGTATTCTTCATTGACCGTGATTCCTCAATGGTCAAAGAAGAACATCAAGCAATAATTCCGACATAAAAAGGTTCTCATAAAAATATCTCAATTCCTCAGTAATATTTTTCACGATAAAATTATGCAACAAGGTTAGGAGGGTTGGTCAGACCAAATCCTAACCACGATCAATTATCTCATTTTCCAATAACGATAAAGCATTAAGGACGTTGCAATAAAATAAAGAAATGGAACTAAAAACATAATCCCAAATTGAAGAATTCAAAAAGTCATTACAAAAAGCAAATCAGGGACACCCCCCTGGCATTGGGGGGTTTAGCCACTCATGTTCAAACTGGAAATAAAAACAGAGCAAGAAAATTGAGACATTACAATTAACGTCGGATTCGTTGGATCGTCAATCGCTTCCGCTCTTGATCAATCATTCTTCTCCCGTATTCGTTCTATCTCAAAATCACAAAAGTACTTCTAACAGTCATAATGGTCAAATATAAATCAGTCTTCAAAAGCACCGCGAAATGTCCGGAATACCCTTGAAGCAGCAAAACATAAGATTTCCCTCTGGTCTTCACAACACGGGCCGTGTTGTGCAACACGGGCACCCGTGTTGTGCCTCTGGATCACCACAAAACAACTTTTCCACCAGCTGCCATGACACGGGCCGTGTTGTACAACACGGGCACCCGTGTCACAACCCTGACTTCTTCTTTTCTGAGCAAAATCTTAGTCTCTTCTGGTATTTACAACACGGGTCGTGTTGTACAACACTGGCACCCGTGTTGTGTCTCTGAACTCCCATTTTCTGTCGTTTTTTAAATGCTTGGATCATCTTTCGGACGCCTCGAACAACCGATTACATATTTACCTGAAACACCACAAAGAAAACAACCACATAACCCATTCCACTGATAAAAACAAAGTAAAACGATAAACACTAACTTGCACGCGATAATGAGAAAACTAAGACAAAACATGAACGAGATACTACAAACAAATCAAATTAAACTCAAAAGACACTGAAAACCGGCTTGAATATTACCACTAAATATCACTGATCAACAGGACCTCTGAACCTTCTTCCCATGTTGATCAGGCCTCCTGACCTTCTAGTCTTCTTAGTCTTCTTGGCCAGCAGTGTCTTCAATTCATCCTGCCCCTTGGACAAGTTCAGGATCAGCTCTTAGAACTGTGCATTTTGTGCCTGGAGATCTTTAACTGTTTGTTCAAGAGCCATTGCTGAAATAAACAGCGAGAAGATAAGAAACCTGTACACAATAAACCTGTGATGCAGTGATATGGTATGTAAATGTGTATGCAATGTTTTCAAGGACCGCAGGATTTAAATTTGCTTAAACAAACAAGAAAGTAAACTTTTATTAGTGATAAATTTGTTTGCCCCTTGGGCTTACAAAATGAAATGAAATAAATACAAAAGATGGGGTTTTAAGTCTCCCATGGACGTTTCCTCTTTGTGTTGAGGTATGAGTTGAGATTCCGCTCCTCGTGAAGTTGCTTTGTTAGCTCCAGGATACTTTCTTGACTTGCTTTGTAATGAGCCTCGAAAGTATCCCTTTGCTCCTTCAACTGGATCCAGGACCTCTGTAAGTCTTCCATGTCAGTGGGCATGTCTGGGTGAAGGATGGTGTAAGAGGTATCTCCTTCAGCAACAGGCTCCATAGTAACTGGCAGGATGGCAGGATATGGCATCATAAGGGTCTGAGCACGAGATCGCACCCATCTGAGATAAGCTTCCATAGGAATAGTGTACTTAGGCTCCAGAGTCTTGCTGTCAACCTTGTTCACTTTTCCCCATGCTCGTATGAACCTCAGACGGTAACCTTGCAGATCGTTGTCGTAGTCAAACACAATACCCTGAATCAACATGTCATGAGGACCATCACTCCGAGCATAACCAAATTGTCGTAAATCTAAGAAAGGGTTGTAAGTAATGCCTCCTCTTATGCCTAGAAGTGGCACATTAGGAAACTCCCCACAACGGTCAATGATAGTAACATTCTCCATAGATCTGGAGCACCAATGGATATCTGAGTGAGAGAGTGACATAATCCTCTTGGACCACCTGAACCCTTGTTCATTCTTCATCACTGAGCGAGGAAGGTGAGAAATAAACCACCTAGAGAGCAAAGGTATGCAGCACATCAAAGTTCCTCGTGCCTTCGTAGTACGAGTATGAAGAGAATGTAAGATGTCTCCAAGCAATGTAGGCACGGGATTGTGACTCAGAAATATATTGATGGCATGAACGTCTATGAACTGATCTGGATTGGGGAACAATACCAAGCCATAAATCAACAAGGCTAAGATCTCCTCAAAAGCATCATAACTCATAGCCTTCAAGAACACTTGAGCCTTTTCTATCAATATCTTAGCAAGAATACCCTTAACTCCGCTTCTCGTTTCTAAAATAATGTCAGACTTCTTCAGATGTAAAACTGCAGCAATAACCTCAGGTTTAGGCTCTTTCTCCAAGCCTGTGAAGGGTCTTTGATCAAGTACAGGTATACCCAGAAGTTTAGAGAACTCTTCTATTGTAGGAACCAGTTGGTAATCGGGGAATGTGAAGCAATGGTGCTTAGGATCAAAGAACTGAAACAGAACACTCATCATGTCTTCATTGAATCCTGAGGTGACTAGATCCAATAGGTGACCATGTCTCTTGATGAACTGGGAGTGTTCAGACACTTGAGAAACCAATTCCTTAAGCTTAGGAGGTATGCCTACAAAGTTGATCCTGATAGTGTTTCTTCGAGCAGAAGCCATGACCTGCAACAAAGAACAAAGATAAATCCTTTGATCCTAGAAATGTTTAGTGAAAATGCTATGCTTATGATGCATGATGATGCTATGATGTCATGCTCAATCACAAACATGTGGCACACACAAACAAGTCACGCCATAGCCCTAGGTTTAAAGGCTTGCATGAGGTTCAAAGGTAAGTACCCTCCCCTGAAGTTTAGATGGTTCATCCTGTCCTATAAAGTAACCAGGTTCTAAGGGATCTCAATATCATTGATCCTTCACAAGGGTAGTTGTTCAGTAGGCAACTTACTTGCCAACCAAAACCCTCCAAGTTTAGAATCTCAATGAGTGTAGCATCGAGTATCAACCAACTTCAGTCTGCACCAAAGTCGGTTATCTCACTACTTTTCTAAAGGCTAAAATGGGATGACTAGGGTTCTAACAGTTAGTTAGTGTATTGACAACATATGGCAGCCTCATATTATCCTCAACTTGACTTAAGGAACATAAGAACCAACCAAGAAGTCACACTAACTATGGCCACCAGATCAACCATATCGGTATACACCGTACAGTTTCCTTGGTCTATTGCCATATACCTAAGGTACACTAGATCCGGGTTAGGATCTTTCACACATAAGAGCACCCAACAAGTAAAGTAAAGCAAACAAAGCAAACAAGTTTAAAGTGATCTAATTCCTAAGGGTACCCCTCTTTTATTAAATCCCCAGCAGAGTCGCCAGTTCTGTAACACGGTGGGAGAACTGACTTTTAGTTATGTTGCGGATAGCAAGAGTCGCCACCGACTTTTATTTTATCCAAAGGAAAGGCATAAAAGAACAGGAAAGACCTTTTTAAAAAATTTTGGGTCCGGGGGGTAGGTTATGTAAAGGGAAGGTGTTAGCACCTTTTACATCCATGGTTATCCATGGGCTCTTAGTTACTTACCTCACTTTAAATTGTTTTGAAAAGTGTAGTGTGTGAATAAAATTTCCTTTAAGTACTTTATAATGATCTATGTACGGATATATATAAAGTCTTTGCTTTGAAAATTTGTTTGAAAATGTGAAGTGTTTGAAATGTTTTTGAAAAGTGAGCAAGTACATAAGAGGAACCTACCATAAGTTGAGTCTTTTTTGTTCTTGAATATCCTTTAAGTGGTAAGACTATCCCTATTATTAAGGAATAGGTAGTCATTACCTTGGATGTGATTAAGGGACAAGTGAAGGGACATCTGTTTATTTAGGCAACTGTAAGGTGTATAAGCAATTCGAAGGGACTTAACATCTTTATTCGAAAGGGACAAGATCAT
The DNA here is from genome assembly GCA_963966055.1 of Lathyrus aphaca. Classification (NCBI taxonomy): domain Eukaryota; kingdom Viridiplantae; phylum Streptophyta; class Magnoliopsida; order Fabales; family Fabaceae; genus Lathyrus; species Lathyrus aphaca. The sequence goes on along the minus strand of OZ014520.1, from coordinate 577,198,403 downwards.
TACGAAGGCAACATCGAAGGGACTTGATCTTTTTATCTGTTAAGGGACTAGATGATGTGAGATGAGGAACTTTGCTTTATACACCTTACTTGACCTTTTGTTTAGGCAACTTGAGAGGTAACCCTTAAGAAGTGAGATGGCGATCCAGGATCGACTTACGTGTGTGAGTGTACGAGTTCAAATATTTATCTTTAAGTTAATGATCTAAATTCAATTTTAAATACAAACATGTTTTACACTCCCTATTTTACTAACCATAGCATTTAAAAAATAAATATTAAAAATTACTACAACTATTACATATTGGATACAATTACATAATAATAATAATTAAAAATAAATAAGCAAAGAAATAATAATAAATAATTGGGTTAGTAACAATAATAATAATAACAATTATATAATAAATAAATAAATGGGGTTAGTAGCAATAAAATAAATAAGAATAAGATGAAAGAATTAGCATAAAGAAAATAAATAAATTTAAAGTTCAAAATTAGATAAATAATATTTTTAAGAGAATTTAATAAAAGAAATAAATATTATGTATTAAATTATTCTAATGATTTAAATTTATATACATATTATAAAAATAATGGTTGATTATAATTAAATAAACATATTATAAAAATAAATTATATTTATAAGACCAAATTAGGATTTTTAATTGTTTTAAACATAATCTAGGGTTTACTATTTTATTGAATTATTTAAGTAATATAAACAAATTATAAAAATAAATATACATAATTAGGATTTATATACAAATATAATAAAATAATGAGGTTTTTGTGAAATATTATTAGGATTTTAGAAAATATTAGGGTTTGTACAAAATAAATCAATTTATTTATATAAAAAAATATTTTTAGAAAAAAGAAATATGAAGTTTTAAGAATTTTGAATAAAAGTATTTTAATAGTATTTAGAAATTGTATTTGCTAATTTAAATAAAATAGAAATAATTAAAATAAGAAAATAATGAAAAATTGCTCAAAAAGAAAGGACCTGGGATTTGAACCCAGGTCCCCTACCTCATATGCAGAGCACAAAACCATCCAGGCCAACGCGCGCTGGTGATATAGCATGAGATCCATATAGTTTTGTTTCATATCCTGCACAAATCATAATAAAAAAAAATAAAAGCAATACAAAAGGGCCTGGGGGGGATTCGAACCCAGGACCCTCAATCAAACAAACACACACTCCAACCATCCAGCCAGAAGGGCGCACCTGATATATAATCCACAACAAATAATAATATAGTAAGTTATGTGAATAAGTGAGAAATTCAAATAAAAAGAATGCTGCCTCCCAGGATCGAACCCAAGCCTTGAACCATAACGCGCGCCTCCATCACCACTGGGCCAGACGTGCATCTGTGAAATAAATTATAAACAATACAATAAAATATTAAAACAAAATTCAAATCTCCACTGCGCGCCAAGAACTTCATCTTCTTCCTTGGTTGCTGCAAATTTTCCTACGAATTTTCTTGGGCAATTTCCTGCGAATAAAACCTGCCAATCTCATATCATCACAAATATGTAAAGTTTCATCAAATTGATCACATTATCATGATCCCCAGACATCACACAGTTTATTCATGGCTTTAGAATTAATTTATATTAGTTAAATCGAAGAATCCCAAATTTTGTTCAGAAACCCTAACAATGGCAACTTGCGGTTTAAGTCATGGTTCTTCAATCTTCTTGCCCAGAAATCATCTAAGCATCATACTCAACACAAACATACAGTTAGAATGCATTATTATTACACAAACAATCAGAATCGAAAAAAATAAGAACAAGAACAATTTTGATTCGGTTTATGCAATTTATGAGGTTTTGGATGATGATAAGCAGTGCAATGCATTCAGTGATCATCAAGGAACATGTTGAGACCTTTAGAATGCCTTGAAAGAGTCACTAACCAAGAATCCGAATTATGAGTTTTTGGTGAATTTTGAAAATTGGAAACTTACTCTTGAGGCAGCAATTTCGTCCCCTTTGCATTGTGATGAGTTTGTCTATATGTAGTGGACAAAATTAGGTCAAGAGAAGTGATTATTCTTTGGACTTTTTGATCATTGAAGATTGAAAAAGATAATGTCTTAAAATTCAAATATTTTTTGATATAACATTGCTATTTTAAGACAATCACCATAATTTTCATATCAATCTAATTCAATCAAGGTTTATGACTTTCTAGAATCAAAATATTTTTAAATCTTCATATTTTTATATTTTATTTGAATTTAAAATGATTTTTTAATATAAAAAATCATAATAAATAAAAATAAATGAATAAAATTATGAAAATTTTAAATAAATTCCGTTCATGATGTCATGAAACACCTTGGATCACAAAAAGTTCAGCCCATTTGAAGAATTATGGTTTTAAGATCCCATTTACTTCATAAACCACCCAAAAATTTCCCAACTTTGCAAGGGCACAAATCCTTCAATTTTAATGCTATGAGGGTGTTCTTGGACATTATGGAAAGCTTAAAGAGTCCTCTAACCAACCCCATTGGTTTCATGTCCATAACTTTTACCATTCTCAAGTTATGCTCTTTTGAAGTTGTTGACTTTTTGTTGACTTTTAAAAGGACCTATAATGTTTTAGCTCATACCTTCCAAATGAAGCATTTTTGGGCTTGGCTTGTGAGACACAAAGTTGTAGAGAATTCAATTTCCTTCAAAATGAGCTTTGGATGGGAAAAATTTGATGAAGCATGTGAAAGTTATGGTTGGTCAAAGTTCAGTTGACTTTTCCTGAGGAAACCCTAATTTAGAAACTCCTGATTCTTGATGATCTGAAATCTCCTTGAAGAATCATGATCAACCCTTGATAAAATGATGAATTTTAATTCATATACTTGATTTTGACAAAAAATCATGAAGTTTGACTTTGGTTTGACCACAGTTGACCTTAGTTTGACTTTTTAACTAATTTGACTAATTTTGACTTATCTGATCATCTGACTGAGCAAACCTTTGAGAAAAGTTCTGAAACTTGTCATGGGGGTTCTTAAACACATATAAGATGTTATGAAGCTCACTTGAAGTCTTGGAAGTCCATTTAGCCTGACTAAAGTCAAAACCCTAGTTTAGGATGCCTTGCTTAGGAGGATGCATTGTCTGAGGGAGATGTCAAACTTTCTGACTAATGGTGAACTTTGTGAACCTCATGAAATGTCTTGTGAACCTTGTGAACCTCATAAGATGTCTTGTGAACCTCATAAGATGTCTTGTGAACCTTGTGAACCTCATAAGATGTCTTGTGAACCTTGTGAACCTCTTAGCACACAAAGTCTTGTTTTGTGAGGGCAAATTTTGGGGTGCAACAGTAGGTCCTGTTCAATTTTCTGAAACCTGAGGGGTTAGATTGGTATATGTGCCAGTCGTGACCTGGAAGGTTGAAGGGGATTGAACACAAAAGCCCAAAAATTTGCACTCACCGGTGCGTAGAGTGATACTGATGACTAGCTGTATATGCTTGAGTGGGCTTAAAGATGCCACTTGAAAAAAAATCTTCAAATATACCTCTTGGAGAATAAAGTAGTCCAAAGTATGAAGATATAGCTTTTGGGAAGATAAACAACGTCCCAAGATAGTGAGATAACCTTTGGGAAGATAAACAACGGCCCAAGGTTATGATAATACTTTTGGGAAGATAAACAACGGCCCAAAGGAATGATATGGCTTTTGAGAAGATAAACGACGTCTCAAGATAAATGACGTCTCCAAATGTGATTACTGCTCCCATGCCAAATCATGAAAAGACTGTCAATTCCATTGATGAAGTCTCACATATTTCCTCAGTTGCAGATTTGACTACACCATTGTATGTTATTACGAAGAAGTTAGTACAAGCTGGGTTCTTTCCAGGTTGTCATGAAGATTGTGTCTATTGTGCTTATAAGCCGGATAGTTGCTGGAGATTGAAGGACGGAATTCAACGCCTCATGAATAATTACACCATAGTGTTTGAGAGGACCCCACCTTCTGTGGAGAGTATGGTTGATCATATAACTAAAGGTGCGAAGGTTGAAGAGGTGGATATGGTTAATAAAGTGCCGGTGAGGATTACTTCCAAGGGCCCTGTCAAAATCACTCATAAGGGTCCAATTAAGATTACTGCTGAAGGCCCTGTGAAGATTGTTGCTGAAGCTAGAGTGGCTCCTATGATCATTACCATTCCTCGTCCTATTCCGTACACTTCTGATAAAGTTGTGCCTTGGCATTATGGTTCCGATGTTTATATCCATGGTGTTAAGCAGGAACCCTTAGCTGATACGCCTGTTGCTGATGAAAACCTTGATGTTGATAATATTGCTGGATCTATTAAGATCACACGAAGTGGAAGAGTTTTCTCTCCTCCAGTTACCTCCAAGAATACAGTTACTCCAGCTACTACCTCCACCACTGATGCTCGGGGCAAAGGTCCTGTTATTGAACCTATACAAAATGGTGTGCCAGCTGTTGATGATCTCTCTAAGCAGATGGAAGAAGTACTGAAGATCATTCGCAAGAGTGATTATGACATTATTGACCAATTGGGGCATACTCCTTCCAAGATTTCTATGTTGTCTTTGCTGTTGTGTTCTGAGGCTCATGCCAAAGCCTTGATTAAATTTTTGAAGACTGCTCACGTACCAAATGAGATTTCTGTAGACCAGTTTGAAAATTGTGTTGCACACTTGACCTATGATAATGGGTTAGGTTTCTCCGATGCTGATTTGACTCCGGCCAAGAGGGATCATAACAGGGCTCTACATATCTCTATTGAATGCAGGGGCACTACCCTGTCACATGTGCTAATAGACAATGGTTACTCGCTGAATGTGTTGCCCAAAGAAGTCCTGAATAAGCTTAGTCTTGAAGATGCTGTGTTGAAGCCCAGTAATATAGTGGTGAAAGCTTTTGATGGCTCGAGAAGAGTGGTGCATGGAGAAATTGATCTCCCAATCAAAGTAGGTTCTCAGATCTTCAATGCTACTTTTTATGTAATGGATATTCGTCCGTCGTATTCTTGTTTTCTTGGGCGTCCCTGGATCCATGGGGCAGGTGCTGTAACTTCTACTTTACATCAGAATCTGAGATATCCAGTAGAAGGAAAAGTTGTCACTGTTTACGGAGAGGAAGGATATATAGTTAGCCATGTGAACACCTTTAAATATCTTGAAGTGGAAGGTGAATATGTTGAAACTCCGTGCCAGACATTCGAAGTAGTTCCTTGGGTTGTTAATAATTATGAAGCTCCTCATATTGTCAAGAAAGTTCCTGTGGTCACCAGAGTACCTCCTACAATGGCCTCCCTCAAAGATGCTAGAGCTGTGGTGGATGAAGGTGGTTGTACTATTTGGGGTCAGCTTCCTGACATTCCTTACATATCTGACAAATTTGGTTTAGGTTTCACTGCAGAGTCCCAGAAGGCTGTTCGTCGTGCTCGTGCTGTTCGTATCACCAATCAGGGGATTATGAAAGACCAGATCAATGTTGTGGGTGACTATGATGAAGACTACAACTTGGATGCTTGGATTTTTCCTACTGTGGGTGCTGGGCTCAATAATTGGAAAGCTGAAGATGTTATTCCTATCTCCTTTAGTCAGGAGTAAATACTATTACTGTGTTGTTACTTTTAAAGTTTGTAATTTTTGAACAATTAAAACTCTTAAGCCTTGTGCCTTACCCGGGGTACAATGGTGTGCTTGTTACGGGATGTCATTTCATTTGCATACTTCATTCAATAAAAATCAGTGGACGTTTCGTTTTCGTAAATATTGTGTTCCTTGTCTTTCTTTTCTTTTATTTTTGTCTTATTAGCTATGTGTTCTCACACACACCCACATCACTAAAATGCAGATCCTCATCCACTCTGGATCCTGTTGATAACAGTTTTACTATTGCCAATTATAATTTCGAGAATCCGATCTATCAAGCTGAAGATGGAAATGAGGACGATTGTGAAGTACCTGTAGAGCTTGCTAGGTTGTTACAACAAGAAGAGAAAGCTATACAACCACATGAAGAGCCAGTCGAAGTTGTGAATCTGGGAACTGAAGAAAACAGGAAAGAGGTCAAGATAGGGGCTGAATTAGAGGATAGTGTCAAGAACAGGTTGATTCAGATGTTACATGATTATGTGGAGATCTTTGCTTGGTCCTACGAAGATATGCCAGGGTTGGATGCAGACATTGTGGTTCACCGTTTACCGGTAAAAGAAGATTGTCGTCCAAATAAGCAGAATGTTCGTCGCATGCGTCCTGAAATGTTAGAGAAGATTAAAGGAGAGGTAATGAAACAGTTTGATGCAGGATTCTTAGCTGTGACTTCTTATCCTCAGTGGGTTGCAAATGTGGTACCGGTACCTAAGAAATATGGTAAGGTACGTATGTGTGTAGACTACAGGGATTTGAACAAGGCCAGCCCCAAAGATGACTTTCCACTTCCTCATATTGATGTTCTGGTAGACAACACTGCTCAGCATAAAATATTCTCTTTCATGGATGGTTTCTCTGGTTACAATCAGATCAAGATGGCACCTGAAGATATGGAGAAGACTACATTTGTTACACAGTGGGGCACCTTTTGCTATAAAGTGATGCCATTTGGTTTAAAGAATGCAGGGGCAACATATCAGTGTGCTATGGTGGCTTTGTTTCATGATATGATTCATCATGAGATAGAGGTGTATATGGATGATATGATAGCCAGGTCTCAGAATGAAGAGCAACAGCTTGATCATTTGCATAAGTTGTTTGAGAGATTGAAGAAGTACAAGTTGAGATTAAACCCAAACAAATGTACTTTTGGAGTTAGGTCCGGTAGACTCATGGGGTTCATCGTCAGTGGAAAAGGTATTGAAGTAGACCATGCTAAAGTGAAAGCGATACAAGAGATGCCAGCTCCCCGTACTGAGAAGGAAGTCAGAGGTTTCTTGGGACGATTGAATTACATTGCAAGATTTATTTCCCAATTAACTGCCACCTGTGAGCCAATTTTCAAGTTGTTGAAGAAAGATCAGGTGATGGAATGGAATGATGAATGCCAGACAGCCTTTGATGAAATCAACAAATATCTCCTAGAACCTCCAATTTGATGCCACCAGTTGATGGAAGACCCTTGGTTATGTACTTAACAGTATTAGACAACTCAATGGGGTGTGTGTTGGGGCAACATGACGAGTCTGGTCGAAAAGAGCAGGCAATATACTACCTTAGCAAAAAGTTTACCGACTGTGAAACAAGATACTCACTGCTCGAGAAAACTTGTTGCGCTTTGGCATGGGCTGCTCGCCGACTAAGACAATATATGTTGACTCATACTACCTTATTGATTTCGAAGATGGATCCAATCAAGTACATATTCGAGAAACCTGCTCTCTCTGGACGAATAGCAAGATGGCAAATGATCTTGACAGAATATGATATACAATATACTACTCAGAAGGCTATTAAAGGAAGTGTTGTGGCTGATCATTTGGCTCATCAAGCAGTGGATGATTATCAGTCAATGAGTTTTGAGTTCCCTGATGAAGACATTATGATTATTACTAAAGAACCTGGACAATATGACGGACCTGAACAAGGATCCCGATGGACTATGGTTTTTGAAGGAGCTTCCAATGCACTTGGTAATGGTGTTGGTGTTGGTGTTGTGATCAGTTCCCCTGAAGGTTGTCATACCCCGATTACTGCAAGACTTTGTTTCTATTGTACCAATAACATGGCTGAGTATGAGGCATGTATCCTGGGTATCAAAGCTGCCATTGATATGAAGATTCAGTTCCTTGACGTGTATGGAGATTCAGCCCTGGTAGTAAGTCAGATCAAAGGAGATTGGGATACCAAGCATGATAACCTCATTCCTTACAGAGAGCATGTTTTGTCTTTGATCCCACAGTTCAAAGAGATTACCTTTGGACATATCCCACGAAGAGAGAATCAGTTGGCAGATGCGTTAGCCACCATGGCATCCATGTTTGAGATCAGCTGGGATGATGAAGCTCCCAAGATTACTATTGATAGATTTGAGAAGCCTGCATACTGCAATGAGATTGACACTGAAGAAGCAGAGGAGAAGCCTTGGTTCTATGAAGTGAAAAAATATCTTGAAGCTCAGGAGTTCCCTGAAGGGGCATCTGTTAAAGATAAGAAGTTTCTGAGGAGGTTTTCTGCTACGTTCTTTTTGAGTAATGGAATTCTGTACAAGCGCAATCATGATTCAACTTTGCTTCGTTGTGTAGATAAGAAGGAAGCAACAAAGATTATGGAAAATATGCATGATGGGATTTGGCACTCATTCTAGTGGTCATACTATGGCAAAGAAGATATTGAGAGCAGGTTACTATTGGTCTACTATGGAAGCTGACTGCTATCAACATTCCAGAACATGTCATAAGTGTCAAATCTATGCTGATAAAGTACATATACCTCCATCACCATTGAATGTGTTGACTGCTCCTTGGCCTTTTGCCAAGTGGGGCATTGATATGATTGGTGAGATCAAGCCTGAAATTCTGTGATCAGGTATGAGATGTCCTAAGAGATGTCCCAACACTTAATAGGACATTTGACAAATTTAACCAAAACTTAAACAGCAAGAAAAGTAAACAACACAGAAGTTTGTTAACCCAGTTCAGTGTATAACCACACCTACATCTGGAGGCTACCAAGCCAGGAGGAAATCCACTATTAGTAATATTAATTCTAGACTTAAACCACCCTGTTTAATCTATCACTTAATACTTACCCAATGCAATTTCTACCTAAGACTCACTTAGATAAGAGTACCCTACTCACTCCCCCTCAATCACCCAGTGATCAAGTTTACAAGTTTACAAAAGTTGAAGACATCCTTCAAACAATAACAGCTTGATCTTACTTCACAGTTTCAATCAAGTCACAAATGCACTTTTGCTTAAAAGCTCATAAAGTGGTACATAAAAACAACCTGCTATTTAAAACACTAGACACCCTATTTGGTCTTCTGAAATTCGTACTCAATTCTATGAGTTTCTGTTGTTTAAATAGGTATCTGAATTTTGGGCTTTCTGTAGAATGATCCAGCCCTAATGTGCAGCAACTGTCACCTTGAATTTAGGGTTTGTTACCTCCTATATTCTAGGTGCATTAGGTCTTCTGTTTTAATCTGAATCTTCAATTTAAAACTCCCTACAGATGCGCCTTGTTCTGTTTTTATCCAACATTAATTAATTCCAGATAGTTCTCCTTAAATATCTCTGATCTGTTAATCAATAATTAATTCTGGTAGCAGGTCTGAGATGTCTCAACATCTGTTGGGACATCCTGAAAAACTGAACTTAATTTATTCACACAATGTCCCAACATCTGATGAGACATCCTGAAATAAATTCACATACTCTGTTTGATAATGTCCCAACATCTGATAGGACATTCTGAACTGAATTTAACATTTCTTGTTTGGTCAAAAATTCTGCCAATTCTTAAACATCTACAAACTCCCCCTTTGGCTAATTTTTGGCTAACATCTTTCCTGGTTTTCAGAGTGCAGCAGAAGTTCTTTTTATCAGAGTATATCATTACTTTTCTGTTGATTCATATTTGAGTTTTACTCCCCCTCAAGCATATATGAGTCCAGTCTTGTTTCAACAGAAATATTCACACTTATTCAGTTCAGGCAGAAACAAACAGATTTCATTCATTTAAACAGCAATTACATTTGATGTTATTTGATGTTGTTCTCCCCCTTGGTAGACACAAAATTAGGGGCCAAAGAACTATTGCTGTCATTACAAATGCCTCACATACACAGATCACTCAGATTCATCACTCTCAGTAGCTTCCTCCACTTCAGTGTCTTCATCTTTATCAGCTTCACTTGCAGCTTCACTGTCTTCATCAGATGCAGCTGTCTGATCTTCTTCACTTTCCAACCTCTTAATTATTTCCTCCAGCTTCTTCTTTCTAGCTTCAAGCTCTTTGCAGGTGCACTTTAGCTCAGCGATTAATTCTTTCTTGGAGATAGAAGACTTAGCAGTTGAGGGACCAGCATATGTCCCAGAAGGTGCTTCAACATCTGCAGCATGATGACTGAGGAATAACTTGTAGTGAAAAGCCAGGGGGCTCTCTCTCTTGCATGCAGTATCCTTGTCAGTTAAAATCCCAGGATATTGATTGAGTACAATACCACACAACAATGATGGAAAGGCTATTGGTAGCTTGGTTGCAGAGGAGCTGGCATGCTTCATGGTTTGATCAAAGATAAAAGCTCCAAAGTCCAGCTTGGTTTGAGTCCCCACAGCATAGATGAATCTGGCCAGACCAGTTGAGATTGATGAAGTGTGATTGGTAGGCACCCAGTTTGCAGTTCCAATCCTGTTAAGCATGGCATACTTTCTAGTAAGCATGCTCACAGAGAGCTTTCCCTTCACAGGCCAAGCTTTGACCTGGTTTGCAGTGATCACCTTACAGATTTGATTATCTGTTTTCCCTAACTCATTGGGTCCATCTGTTTCTCTTTCTAGATACTCATTGATGATTTGAGGAGAAAACTGTACACATTTACCTCTAACAAAAACTTTTCTAAACTCAGAAGACTTACCATTTGAGCAATCCTCCTGAAGATTCACAATGAACTCTTTGACAAGAAGTTCATAACAGGGAGAGAACTCTGAGACTGTCTTGAATAGTCCTGCAGCAGAGATTAGGTCAATGAGTTCTGTGCACTCAAGTGCATTGCTGCTTAGTTCTCTTTCCAAAGCAACCCTTCTTTGGTACACATATTTCCATCTGTTGACACTGGAGACATGATGGAAGGATATATTGTCCAAGGGAGCTTCTGGAACAACAGTTGAAGCTCTAGCTGGTGCTGGTTTCTTCTTGGGAGGAGATGTTGGGACATCTGATCCAACATCTGAATCTGATGGTGTTGCAGCTTTTCTCTTCTGGGTTTGAACCTTGCTCCATGGTTTTGCTGGACCAAAAGTGGCTTTAGCCTTGCCTTTCTTTGGGCTAGCCTTCTTCTTCTCAGGAATGACAGGTTCATCTTGCATCTTTCCTTTCCTGGACCTTAGCCTTTTGGCTATGCTGGGTTTGACAAATGCTATGATTCCTGCATCAGAGTCTTGCTCCAGATTGACTACTGGAGGAGATTGAGCAGACTCCTCATCAGCTTGTTGATCAGCAGAAATTTGATCTTCATTTGATTCTTTAGCCTGTTCCACAGAAACTTCTTTATCACTTTCACTTGAGGTTTTATCCTCAGTTTGTTCAACATCAGATGAGTTCTTTTTCTTGTCTTCAGATGTTCCAACATCTGTTGGGACATCTTGTTCTGCAGCAGTGTCCTTTGTAGATTGAGCTGGTTCTTCTTGAGGTGCAGGAATGGTGTTCAAAGGAACAGAGATACCTTTCACCACTCTTTGTTCAGAAAAGACTTGATTGACAATCTCCTTGATGGAATCATCAACATATTTGGAGTATTTAACATGTGAAGGAATTTCTTTAGCTTTGCTTCTGATTTGATCTTTACCTCTTTTTGGTTTTCTTGCCTTCTTAGTGTGAGAGGCATTTCCCCTGAGCTCGTCTAATGGTGTTGATTGCATTGGCACCATAGAAATAGGAGTGGCATGAACCACGTCTTCCTGGTTGAGAACTTCTTCAGCTGTTTTAGGGTTTTGAGACATTGTTGAGGAAGATGAATGTGCAGCTTTAGGGTTTAAGATTTCTGAAGGATTACTAGTTAATGTGATTCGCTTGTGATGATGTGATGAGACTCTTGATAGCTGCTTATAAGGAATTACTAAATAAGTAGCCGTTACAGTCCAAATGATTAGGAATGAAATTCCCAAGGATCTAGTCCAGACTAGCTTTACCATCTGGAACTTATGCCATGCAATGTCATATGACATGTTGGCACATCTCATTAACTGCTAAATATCACATAAACATATTCCAAGTTTGCCCCTTAAGTTCTCAAATTGTGTAGCATCCAATGCTTTGGTAAAGATATCAGCTAATTGCAGATCTGTAGCAACATGCTCCAATGAAATCACCTTCTCTTCTACAAGATCTCTGATGAAATGATGTCTGATATCAATATGCTTTGTCCTGCTATGTTGAATGGGATTTTTAGATATGTTGATTGCACTTAAGTTATCACAGTACAATGTCATGACATCCTGTGGGACATTGTACTCAGTGAGCATCTGCTTCATCCAAACCAACTGAGAACAACTGCTACCTGCTGCTATGTATTCAGCTTCAGCTGTAGATAAAGATACACAATTCTGTTTCTTACTGAACCAAGAAATCAGATTGTTTCCTAGAAAGAAGCATCCTCCTGAAGTGATTTTTCTGTCATCAGCACTTCCTGCCCAATCAGCATCACAGAAGCCAGTGAGAATAGGTTTGCAACCATGAAAGTACATTATGCCATAGTCACAAATACCATTAACATATTTAAGGATTCTCTTGACTTGATTGAGATGACTGACTTTTGGATCAGCTTGATATCTTGCACAAACTCCTACTGCAAATGCAATGTCTGGTCTGCTAGCAGTCAAGTATAACAAGCTTCCAATCATGCTTCTATATAAACTATGATCTACATTCTCACCCTTCTCATCTTTAGTCAGCTTTAAATGTGTAGGAGCAGGAGTTCTTTTATGAGAAGCATTTTCCATTCCAAATTTCTTCACTATGTTCTTGGAGTACTTGCTTTGTGAGATGAACATTGAGTCTTCCATTTGCTTAACTTGCAGACCAAGAAAATAGGTTAATTCACCTACTAGACTCATTTCAAATTCAGCTTCCATCTGCTTGACAAAATGTTTGACCATCTTATCAGACATCCCACCAAACACAATGTCATCAACATATATTTGTGCAATCATGACATTTCCTTCTTCATCTTTAACAAACAGGGTTTTATCAATCCCACCTTTTCTGTATCCTTGCTTGATAAGAAATGTGGTAAGTCTTTCATACCATGCCCTTGGAGCTTGCTTCAGACCATAAAGTGCTTTCTTGAGTTTGTATACATGATTTGGACAGCTTGGATCAACAAATCCTTTAGGCTGTTCTACATATACCTCCTCATTAAGATAACCATTAAGAAAGGCACTTTTCACATCCATTTGAAATAGCTTGAACTTTAAGATACAAGCAATTCCCAACAGTAGTCTTATTGATTCAAGCCTTGCTACTGGTGCAAAGGTTTCATCAAAGTCTATTCCTTCAATTTGAGTGTATCCTTGAGCCACAAGTCTAGCTTTGTTCTTTGTAACAATTCCTTGTTCATTTGACTTGTTCTTATACACCCATTTTGTACCAATCACATTTATGTCATCAGGTCTAGGTACAAGATTCCACACTTCATTCCTTGTGAATTGACCTAATTCCTCTTGCATAGCACAAATCCAGTATTCATCAGTGAGAGCTTCCTTGACATTTTTAGGTTCTATTTTGGAAACAAAACAAGAACCTGAAATCACTTCTCTTGATCTAGTGCTCACACCTCTGTTGGGATCACCAATTATTAAATCTTTGGGATGATCCTTCTGTATTCTGATGGAGGGAGGTTTGCTTGAATCTTCTGACCTTGTATCATTTTGAGTGAAGTTATATTGATCCTTCTTTTCTTCAGCTTCAACCTTGATATCAGCAGATGTTCCAACATCTTCTGGGACATCTGTAGGAGCATCATCAATTATCACATTTATGGACTCCATGATAACATTTGTTCTGTAGTTAAATACTCTATATGCTCTGCTGTTTATAGAGTATCCAAGGAAAATTCCTTCATCACTTTTAGGATCCATTTTTCTCCTTTGCTCCCTATCTGCCAGAATATAGCATTTACTTCCAAATACATGAAAATACTTAACAGTGGGTTTTCTGCCCTTCCAGACTTCATATATTGTGGACAAAGTTCCTTTTCTCAAGGTAACTCTGTTATGGATATAGCAGGCAGTGTTCATGGCTTCAGCCCAGAAATACAGAGGTAGCTTTTTAGCATGTATCATAGCTCTTGCTGATTCTTGAATGGTTCTATTCTTCCTTTCAACAATCCCATTCTGTTGAGGAGTGATAGGTGAAGAATACTCATGATTGATTCCTTCTGAAGAGCAGAAATCTAAGAACTTTTGATTCTCAAATTCTTTTCCATGATCACTTCTTATTCTGATCACACAGCTGGATTTTTCCCTTTGTAATCTTTGACATAATTCTTTGAATACATCAAATACATCTGACTTTTCTTTGATGAAGTTTATCCATGTATATCTTGAAAAATCATCAACCACAACATAGGCATACCTCTTACCACCAAGACTTTCAACCTGCATAGGTCCCATAAGATCCATATGTAGAAGTTCCAAAACTTTGGAAGTTGTCAGATGTTGAAGCTTTGGATGGGACATCTTGGTTTGCTTGCCTATTTGACATTCACCACATATTTTGCCATCATCAATCTTCAGTTTAGGAATACCTCTTACAACATCCATATATATGATCTTCTTTATGCCTCTGAAATGAAGATGACCTAGTCTTTGATGCCACAGTTTCACTTCTTCTTCTTTAGCTAGAGAACAGGTTGAAGTGAGACTGAGATTTTGGGATTCCCACATGTAACAGTTGTCTTTAGATCTGGCTCCTTTCATGACAACCTCTTGTTCTTTGTTAGTCACTATACATTCAGATTTGGTAAAGTTTACACTGTACCCTTGATCACATAACTGACTTATACTGATCAGGTTAGCAGCTAAACCTTTAACAAGCAGCACATCATCTAGTCTTGGAACATCTTGACAATCCAAGGTTCCAACTCCCTTGATCTCTCCTTTAGCTCCATCTCCAAAAGTAACATACCTGGATGAATGTGGCTTTAAGTTTACTAGCAAATTCTTCAATCCAGTCATGTGTCTTGAGCATCCACTGTCAAAGTACCAGTCTTCTTTAGCTGATACTTTCAATGATGTATGTGCTATGTATGCAGTACTTTTCTTTGACCAGATGAGTTGAGATTTCTTTTGATGCCTTTGCTCTGAGTGTTGTTCAGCTGATCTCCAAGCTTGATTGTTGATCTTGTTCTTGTGTATGTGACTTTGATCAGTCTGAATGTCAGCTTTTGGTCTCCAAACTTTCTTGATTACTTCTGTCTTTTGCTTAGGATATTGCTGACTTTTATGCAGCACTTTCTTGGTATCTACTACTTTCTGCTTGGAAGGTTGCTGACACATCTGATTTGGATATCCATGTAGCTTATAACAGTGAGGTTTGATATGCCCAAATCTTCCACAGTGATGACATCTCCATCTTTGATATTTTTTCTTCATTTTGTTCTTTCCAGAATGTTGAGACATCTGTTGGAACATTATGTTTGTCTTTGTGTTCTGATGTTGGAGCATCTGTTGGGACATCTTGTTTGACTGTGTAGTTTTTGAAGTAGTTCTGCTAGAGCTTGCTTCATCTCTGTCATATCCCAGTCCACTTTTGTCCCCTGAATGTTTATTATTGCTGAGAATAACATCCAGTGTGTTTGCGCTGCTGTTCAACATTCTAACAGATTTGGACATATGTTCCAATTTAGAGTTGAGAAGGCTTACTTCACTTTTTAAGGTTTCAATGATCTCCTGATCATTTGCTTTGTCATTTTCTAAAGTCTTATTCTGCTTCTTTAGCTTTATAACATCACTGCATATTTCAGAGCTTCTTTTGTATAGATCTTTGAATGCTTGCTCAAGTTCTTCATAAGTAAGTTCTCCACAACTGGAATCACTATCATATTCACACAGTCCAGCTAGAGCAGTAATATGCTTAGATGATTCTTCTTCTGACTCTCCTGAGTCTTCATCAGACCAGGTCACAGAGAGTCCTTTCTTTTGCCTCTTTAAGTAGGTAGGACATTCAAACTTGATGTGTCCATATCCTTCACATTCATGGCATTTGACTCCTTTATCTTGACTGGTTTTTTCAGCAAACTTTGACTTTCTGTTAGCATCATATGATCTCCTGTTCTCAGAGTTTGTGTTTCTTCCACTGGATTTGAATTGGCCTTCCATTCCTCTGAGAATCTGTTTGAATTGTCTTCCAAGCAAGGCAAGGTTTTCTGATAAGCTTTTGTCATTTGCTGATTCATCATCTTCTTCTTCATCTGTATTTGACACCAAGGCTATGCTTTTGTTCTTTTTAGCATGTGTGTCATTCATTCCCATTTCAAAAGTTTGAAGGGAACCAATTAGTTCTTCAGCTTTCATGGAGCATATGTCTTGTGCTTCTTCTATTGCTGTGACTTTCATGTCAAATCTTTTTGGCAAAGATCTGAGAATCTTCCTTACAAGCTTTTCATCAGTCATCTTTTCTCCCAAGGCTCCAGAAGTATTGGCTATATCCAAGATGTTCAAGTAGAACTCATGAATTGATTCATCTTCCTTCATTCTTAAGTTCTCAAACTTGGTGGTGAGAAGTTGAAGTCTTGACATTTTTACTTTTGATGTTCCTTCATGAGTTGTCTTGAGGGTATCCCACACATCTTTGGCCAGCTCACAATGATGCACTAGTCTGAAAATATTTCTATCAATGCCATTGAATAAAGCATTTAGGGCTTTTGAGTTGCCTAGTTCTGAATCTTCTTCCTCTTTACTCCATTCTTCTTCAGGTTTCAGAACTATTGATCCATCTTTGGTGTCTTGAACAGGATGTTTCCATCCAACATTTACTGCTCTCCATGCCCTGTTGTCAAGTGACTTTAAGAATGCAATCATTCTTGGCTTCCAGTAGTCATAATTAGAACCATCCAGTATAGGTGGTCTATTTACTGACCCTATATCTCTGTCCATGTTACAGAATTTGTTTTCCCTAGATCTCACCCAGTATAAACAGGCAGGGTGCCTGCTCTGATGCCAATTGAAATTCTGTGATCAGGTATGAGATGTCCTAAGAGATGTCCCAACACTTAATAGGACATTTGACAAATTTAACCAAAACTTAAACAGCAAGAAAAGTAAACAACACAGAAGTTTGTTAACCCAGTTCAGTGTATAACCACACCTACATCTGGAGGCTACCAAGCCAGGAGGAAATCCACTATTAGTAATATTAATTCTAGACTTAAACCACCCTGTTTAATCTATCACTTAATACTTACCCAATGCAATTTCTACCTAAGACTCACTTAGATAAGAGTACCCTACTCACTCCCCCTCAATCACCCAGTGATCAAGTTTACAAGTTTACAAAAGTTGAAGACATCCTTCAAACAATAACAGCTTGATCTTACTTCACAGTTTCAATCAAGTCACAAATGCACTTTTGCTTAAAAGCTCATAAAGTGGTACATAAAAACAACCTGCTATTTAAAACACTAGACACCCTATTTGGTCTTCTGAAATTCGTACTCAATTCTATGAGTTTCTGTTGTTTAAATAGGTATCTGAATTTTGGGCTTTCTGTAGAATGATCCAGCCCTAATGTGCAGCAACTGTCACCTTGAATTTAGGGTTTGTTACCTCCTATATTCTAGGTGCATTAGGTCTTCTGTTTTAATCTGAATCTTCAATTTAAAACTCCCTACAGATGCGCCTTGTTCTGTTTTTATCCAGCATTAATTAATTCCAGATAGTTCTCCTTAAATATCTCTGATCTGTTAATCAATAATTAATTCTGGTAGCAGGTCTGAGATGTCTCAACATCTGTTGGGACATCCTGAAAAACTGAACTTAATTTATTCACACAATGTCCCAACATCTGATGAGACATCCTGAAATAAATTCACATACTCTGTTTGATAATGTCCCAACATCTGATAGGACATTCTGAACTGAATTTAACATTTCTTGTTTGGTCAAAAATTCTGCCAATTCTTAAACATCTACAAAGCCTACTGCTTCTAATGAGCATCGTTTCATCCTGGTTGCTATTGACTACTTTACAAAATGGGTGGAGGCAGCTTCATTTGCATCTGTAACTAAGAATGTGGTGGCTCGATTCATTAAGAATAATCTCATATGTAGGTATGACATCCCTGAAAGGATTATTACTGACAATGGCTCCAATCTGAACAACACTATGATTACTGATCTCTGCACGCAGTTCAAGATTAAGCATCACAACTCTTCTCCGTATCGTCCGAAGATGAATGAGGCAGATGAAACTGCTAACAAGAACATTAAGAAGATTCTACAGAAGATGACTGTTACTTATAAGGATTGGCATGAGATGTTACCATTTTCTCTTCATGGTTATCGTACTACAATACGTACTTCAACAGGGGCAACCCCATTCTCCTTAGTTTATGGTATGGAAGCAGTTCTGCCCATTGAAGTTCAGATTCCCTCCTTAAGAATTATGAAGGATGCAGGCTTGGATGAAGATGAGTGGATTCAGAATCGACTTGACCAGATAAATTTGATTGATGAGAAGAGGCTAGCAGCAGTTTGTCATGGCCAGATGTACCAGAAACGAATGATCAAGGCTTTCAACAAGAAGGTTAAGCCAAAGGTATATCAGGCCGGTGACTTGGTAATCAGGCGTATCATATTACCACAGGGTGATCCTAGGGGCAAGTGGACTCCTACATATGAAGGACCATTTGTGGTCAAAACAATATTCTCAGGAGGTGCCATGATACTTACTACTATGGATGGTGAAGACTTCCCGCAGCCTGTAAACCCAAACATAGTTAAAAAATACTACGCATAAAAAGAAACCCGCTAGGCTGACTGGCCTAGGAAAAAATAAGGGCATCCCGGCGAACCAAAAGGGTTCGAGCAAAAATTAGGGATATATATATAAAAAATGTACACCCGGCAAGTCAAAAACCTGAAAAGGCGGCTTGGGCAAAAAAGGGTATCCCGGTGGATTGAAAACCTGAAAGGGCAATCCAGACAAAAGTTAGGGATTAAAGCGTATGACTATGTCTCGTTTGGATCACCCATGAAACTACCACCAGTTGTGCTACTTACTCAAGTTTGAACAGATAAAGCTCAATCCAATCGTTTCTGTCTCGACAGCAGAAGATGAGATACTTGAAGATAATGGCAATAGTAGAATTGAAACTCAATAGGATTATTTCCCACATAGCTGATTTTCTTTGTTTTGTAAAATTTTATGACGAATTCCTCTTACTAGGATTTCTGTCTCCTTGTACAAATTTGCCTATGTATAGGTCATTTTGTGATATAAATAAAATTTCATCTTTGAATCCAGATTTACTTTTACCCTATTTACATAAGCGAAACGTCCATTGGTTGTGTTTGAATGTATGTATGCTTTTGAATATGATTGATGTTTACCAGAAATGCATAAATGCTTAATATGATTGATGTCTACCAGAAATGCATGAAAATGCAGTAATAGTATTTACTAAGGACGAACGAGGGAAGGAATTCAACGAAGCTTCGCCAGTTCATCCCTACCAGACAGCTACAAGTCCCCCAGTAGGACAAATCCATCTTCATAAATACTTTGAGTCACATCTCCCCTGGAATTTATATCCATCTCTTTTATCCTCAGACGGATAATCGGGAATCTATTCTTTCAATAGGAGTACGACGAACGAAGGCGGGAGGTTATGGATACCTTACTATCGAACGAAGACGGGAGATTATGGATACCTTACTATTAAACGAAGACGGGAGGTTATGAATACCTTACTATCAAACGAAGACGGGAGGTTATGAATACTATATTATCAAACGAGACGGGAGCAAGTTCCTCATATTCTTCAGCAACAAATCGGGATTTATTTTCCCTGGTCAGCAGTTGTTATACGAAGATATCCAGACGCTTCAGGCTGCATGATTCATACATACATCATTTACATCATACCATAACATATATATCCATAAGTACATAATACATTACTTAAGTGCATCATACTATACATGCATACATAATGCATAAACTAATATTATCTTGCAGAATGTTATATACATCATGATATTTACATCGAACTAATCTTGTTTTTCAGATTAATTCTCCAGAAGACAAACTTCATCAACAACTTGTTACCTTGGGCCGTTGTTTATCTTCCCAAAGGTTATCTCATTATCTTGGGACGTCGTTTATCTTCCCGAAGGCTATCTTGAGACGTCGTTTATCTTCTCAAAAGCCATATTGTTACCTTGGGCCGTTGTTTATCTTCCCAAAGGTTATCTCATTATCTTGGGACGTCGTTTATCTTCCCGAAGGCTATCTTGAGACGTCGTTTATCTTCTCAAAAGCCATATTGGTACCTTGGGCCGTTGTTTATCCACCCAAAGGTTACCTCATTATCTTGGGACGTTGTTTATCTTCCTGAAGGCTATCTTGAGACGCCGTTTATCTTCTCAAAAGCCATATTGTTACCTTGGGCCGTTGTTTATCTTCCCAAAGGTTATCTCATTATCTTGGGACGTCGTTTATCTTCCCGAGGGCCATCATGAGACGTCGTTTATCTTCTCAAAAGCCATATTGTTACCTTGGGCCGTTGTTTATCCACCCAAAAGGCTAGATCTTCATATTTGGCATTGCTTTCCTCTCAAAGAAATATATCTGAAGAACTTTTCTCCGAATGGCATCTTTAAGCCCATCTCCAGTTCATCCTGATGGCATCTCTAAGCCCATCTCCAGTTCTTCCAAGTGGAATCCTCAAGCCCACTCAAGAATATACCACCAGTCATCAGTATTACTCTACGCACCGGTGAGTGCAAATTTTTGGGCTTTTGTGTTCAATCCCCTTCAACCTTCCAGGTCACGAATGGTACAGATACCAATCTAACCCCTCAGGTTTCAGAAAATTGAACAGGGGCAGTTGTTGCACCCCAAAATTTGCCCTCACAAGACAAGACTTTGTGTACTAAGAGGTTCACAAGGTTCACAAAGTTCACAAATAGTCAGAAAGTTTGACAATTCTCTCAGACAATGCCTCCTCCTAAGCAGGGCATCCAAAACTAGGGTTTTGACTTTAATCAGGCTAAATGGACTTCCAAGACTTCAAGTGAGCTTCATAACATATTATATGTGTTTAAGAATCCCCATGACAAGTTTCAAGACTTTTCCCAAAGGTTTGCTCAGTCAGATGATCAGATAGGTTAAAATCAGTCAAAATAGTTAAAAATTCAAACTGAGGTCAACTATGGTCAAACCAAAGTCAAACTTCATGATTTTTTGCCAACATAAAGTATATGAAGTAAAATTCATCATATGATAAAGGGTGTATCATGATTCATCAAGGAGATTTCAGATCATCAAGAATCAGGAGTTTCTAAATTAGGGTTTTCATAGGAAAAGTCAACTGAACTTTGACCAGCCATAACTTTCACATGCGTCATCAAATTTTTCCCATCCAAAGCTCATTTTGAAGGAAATTGAATTCTCTACAACTTTTTATCTCACAAGCCAATCCCAAAAATGCTTCATTTGGAAGGTATGAGTTAAGACATTATAGGTCCTTTTGAAAGTCAACAAAAAGTCAATAACTT
This sequence comes from Lathyrus aphaca, assembly GCA_963966055.1. Taxonomy (NCBI): domain Eukaryota; kingdom Viridiplantae; phylum Streptophyta; class Magnoliopsida; order Fabales; family Fabaceae; genus Lathyrus; species Lathyrus aphaca. The sequence continues at coordinate 577,176,950 of OZ014520.1, read as the reverse complement.
CAAAAGGGCATAACTTGAGAATGGTAAAAGATATGGACATGAAACCAATGGGGTTGGTTATAGGAATCTTTAAGCTTTCCAAAATGTCCAAGAACACCCTCATAGCATTAAAATTGAAGGATTTGTGCCCTTGCAAAGTTGGGAAATTTTTGGGAGGTTTATGAAGCAAATAGGGCTTTAAAACCAATTTCTTCCAAATGGGCTTGCAATTTTGTGATCCAAACTTTAACATGACATCATGCACGACCCAATTCTCATTTATTCCGATTTTTATTATTTTTTATTTTATTTATTTTGATTTTATTCATTTAAAACCATTTTAAATCAAAATAAAATATATAAATCAAATATTTGGATGAGATATTGCTTCTAGAAAATCATAAATATTGCTTGGATCAGATTGATATGCAAATTATGGTGATAGTATTAAAATAGCAAGGTTGGATCAAAAAATATTCAAGTTTTAAGGCATGATCTTTTTCAATCTTCCATGACCAAAATATCCAAAGGATAGCCCAACTTTTTGACCTAATTTAGTTCACTATATGTACACAAACTCATCACAATGCAGAGACACGAAAAATTGCAGCCTCAAGAGTAAGTTTCAAATTTTCAAAACTCACCAAAAAACCTCAATTCAGATTCTTACATAGAGGCCATATCAAAAGATTTTGAAGGTTGCAATATGTTCCTAGATGATCATTGAACCTATTTGAACCATTTGCAGCATCCAAATCATTACATATTGCTTAAACCGAATCAGTTTTGTTCTTGGTTTTGAAATTTTCGATTCTCATTATTTATGCATTGCACACTAATTTTGTTTATTGATTCATGGTTAGTTGAAGCTTGTGATGGATTCTGGGCAAAAATCTTGGAGAAACAGTGGGTGAATCGTTAGATGCCATGTTAGGGTTCATACCTTATAATTTAGGGTTTTCTAATTTAGTGGATATTAATTCCTTTTGAAACCATAGATCAATTCAGGGAAGTGTATGGATCATGTTTGTACTAACAATTTGATAAAATCATGTGTATTTGGCCGTGTATGAAATTCGCAGGTTCAAGAACGCAAGTGAATTCGCAGGAAAATTCCTGGATAAATTCGCAGGAAAACCTGCGAATCCTGAGGATGAAGATGAAGTTTTCGCGCGTTTTAGAAATTTGAAATTTTGACATAATATTTTATGATTTTGTTTTCGTATTATATCAGAAAGGCTGTTTGGCTCAATTGGTAAGGGAGCGCATATGTGAAGCAAGGGGCAGGGGATCGAATCTGGTCTCCAACATTTTTTTGGCTTCAAATTCATTTATCTCATGATTTCACCATATAAAGATCAGCTTTTCATTATACATCACAAGCGCGCAGTAGCTCATGTGGTTTTGGGAGTTCTTCAACCAGGTAAAGGACCTGGGTTCAAATCCCAGGTCCTGATTTTTTTTAGTACTTTGTTTATTTTTTCATGTATTTACATTTATGGTCTTATATTTTTAATATAATTCAATTAAAATAATTTCTAACATAAATAATTAATAATATTTCTTAAAATCTCATATTTCAAAAAATATATAATTTATTTTCTTAAACTTTTCTTTATGTTCATATTTATTAATATATATTATTATTATTTTTTTTTAAAAACAACAAACCAATTAATATTTTAATTCAATATGTAAACCCTAGTTTTCATAAATTGTCTCTAACCCTAATTTATTTTGATCAACCCTAATAACATTTTATAAACCCTAACTATTCTGTAAATAATTAATTTATTTGTTTATTTTAATTTTATAATTATATGTAGTTTTCTAATTTAAATAATTTAATTAAATAGTAAACCTTAATTCACTTCGTAAACCCTAATTATTTTATAAATATTAATATATTTGTATATAAATTCTAATTATGTCTATTCATTTTTATATTATTATTATATATAATTTTATATAAATAATGTAAATAGTTTAATTAATTAATTAATCCTAACTTCTTTTTTTCTAAATAATTAAAAAAAAACTAATTTTATCTTATGAATATAATTTATTATTTTTTATGCTTATTTAAATAGTAATTAGATATTTTTAATATGTATATAAAGTTAAATAATTAGATTATTAATCATATTTTATAAGTATATAATATTCATTATTTATTTCTTTTATTAAAAATCTAAAAATAATTATTTATTTAAAATTGAACTTTTTATATTATGCTAATTTCTTCCTCTTCTATTTATTTTGTTTATTATTACTAACCCTCTTATATTTATTTATTTTTGTTTATTACTACTAATCCATTTAATTATTTATTTGCTTATTTTAATTATTTTTTATTATAATGTAATTGTATCCAATATGTAATAGTTGTAGAATAATTTTTATTATTATTTTTAAATGCTATGGTTAGTAAAATAGGGAGTGTAAAACATGTTTGTATGAAAAATTGAAGTTAGATCATTAATTTAAAGATAAATATATGAACTTGTACACGCACACACGTAAGTCGATCTTTGATCGCCATCTCACCTTCTTAAGGATACCTCTCATTTTGCCTAAACAAAAAGGTCAAGTAAGGTGTAAAGCAAAGTCCCTCATCTCATATCATCTAGTCCCTTAATAGATAAAAAGATCAAGTCCCTTCATGGTTGCCTTCATAATGATCTTGTCCCTTTCGAATAAAGATGATAAGTCCCTTCGAATTGCTTATACACCTTACAGTTGCCTAAATAACAGTTGCCCCTTCATTTGTCCCTTATACATCAGAGGTAATGACTACCTATTCCTTAATAATATGGATAGTCTTACCACTTAAAGGATATTTAAGAACAGAAAAGACTTAACTTAGAGTAGGTTCCTCTTATGTACTTGCTCACTTTTCAAAAACATTTCAAACACTTCACATTTTTCAAACAATTTTCAAAACAAAGTCTTTATATATATCCGTACAAGGATCATTATAAAGTACTTAAGAAAATTTTTAATCACACACTACACTTCTCAAAACATTTTAAAGTGAGCTAAGTAACTAAGAGCCCATGGATAACCATGGATGTAAAGGGTGCTAACACCTTCCCTTCACATAACCTACCCCCCGAACCCAAAAATCTTTTAAAGGTCTTTCCTGTTCTTTTATGCCTTTCCTTTGGATAAAATAAAAGTCGGTGGCGACTCTTGCTATCCGCAACATTTAACTAAAGTCAGTTCTCCCACCGTGTTACACCTAGTCACGCCCTGTTGCATGTGGCAACTTTCTGCTGAAAGGCCTTGCCAGTGTCGCCAGATCATCCGTGGGCATTATTCATGTCAGTGGGATTGTTACTCAGATCGCTAATGCATTAGGTTTGTCTCGCAAGTTGTTATATCTCAGGACCTTCTGCAGCTATACCTCCATTGATGTCGACTTTTGCCTAGACAGGGGGTTGATGAGGAAAGCCTCTTTTGATCCCAACATGTTCATATTACTGATTGACGGCGAGGTGATACATTACTTCACACTACTTGACCCGCTGATGACCAGTGTCCACGGCCCGACTAATTGGAGTTATGCTTTAGAGGATCATGGAGAGACTGTCGAGGAGCCAAAATCACCTTTTGTTGCTGAGTATACTCCTATACCTCCTTCTCCCAGAGTCACTGTTTTGTATAACAATCAGTCTTTGCAACCGCCTGATTTACATACCCAGATTTATGAGCTCTGCAGAGAGACTGCTAGGCTTAAACAGGAAGTAGCGGACTTGGCTTTACAGATTGAGGTATCCGATCTCACCCATGCCACAGAGGCAGATGCTATATATCAGGAGATTAGAGAGCTTCAGAGGGAGATCGCTGAGATTCGTGGATCAGACCAGGTAGAGAAGCCTACTACATGATCGTGTTACCGTGGCATTATTGCTCTAGTATTTGATATTTTATGCTTTATTTTATTTCTCGCATCTCCAGACATATTTTATATTATCGCATATGCTACATTTTCTATGTACTTTGGTTGAAAATCATTATATATATATATATATATATATATATATATATATATATATATATATATATATATATATATATATATATATATATGCATGATTATTTATTTTTATATATGTTTAAATAACAAAAAAAAATAATACAAAAAAAAGATATTCTTTTTTTATGTTTAATATTTATTAAAGTTTGTGCAAGTATTGTGCCTAAGACGAAGGAAGCAAACGCTATTTGGACCCCCAAAGACAAAAAGGTATGCAAAGCCCACTTGGATTTTTCAAAATTTGGGTCCAGCCACGAAATGGCCTTGTGGCGCCCGCCATGGAAGCATGGTGCCCGCCATGACGTCCCACTAAATTCGGGACAGATTCATCTCCCCACAATTTTTGAACCTTCAAACTTCCAAAACCCATTTTTTCCATCTTCCAAAACTCCATTGAACCCCATTAAAGCTCCCACCATTATCATTCATTCACCATCCATTAAACCCTTCCAAGTTCCATTTTTATTTCCATTCATTGCAAACCATAAAAATCCCACCTTTACCATTTTCTATTTAAACCACTCTTCACCACCTTCAACTCATCCAAGGAGCAAGAAAAATGGAGTTCAACGGATTCATTCTTCGCGAAGGAAAACCCGGGGATAGGCAAAGAAGGATCATTCAAAAGCTTCAGAGTCGAGAAATTCTCTCGACTAGGTACGTGGATGATAATTGTTTGTATTCTTTGGGTCTGTATCATAGTGTTTATCATTTATTAGATTTTTTAGGCTTGCATAATATTTTTGCAAATCAAGAACCTACCTTTGAGAGGCTGACAATTGAGTTTTTGAGTTCTTTAATATATAATGTCAGTCATAAGACTGCTAGCACAGTCGGTACTATTAATTTTAGAATGTTTGGAATTGAATACAAATACAGTACCAGCGAACTAACAGGCTTGTTAGAAATCCCCCATTGGGAAGGTGCTACATGTGAAGCCCCTTTGGATTCAGAATGGTCGGCCGATGTATTTTCCTTCTGGCAGAGACTGTAAAATTTTAAATAAATTCTTTTGAAGGAATACTCGCATCGACCATCCATAACCCGACCATCAGAATTTTCAGATATCTGTTGGCATGTACTATTTTTGGTCGGTAGAATCCAAATAAGGTTAATGCTAAAGAGCTTCTATTTTTGCAAGGAAGCCTCACAAATATTCATATCAATTCGGTCCCGTTTATGCTTGCACACGTGGCTTTAACTATTAATAAAACAGGACCGATTGTTTTTAGAGGACTTGTTACGTCTATTACTCGGGCCCTTAACCTAAACAATGAGATAGTCACACTTGAACCCTCTATCTCCTCGCACAGTTAACTTAAAATATCTAAAAGACGTGAAATTGTGCCGAGTGAGAAGAGCAGGTGGTTATGAATTGATGGTTCATGGTGTAGCTATTCCATTTGTTGCCTTGCCTTGCAGTAGACATACCGATGTACGTAATGAAAGGAATTGGACCTATGATTTAAATGCTCCACCTGTTTTAGGTCCACTTCCTCCTAATATTCCTGATGGGGAGGGACATGACACTGGTGAAGAATATGATTAGAGAGAGCAATCTCCCATACCTCACGTGTCCCTCCATCATCCTTCACAACCACACACCACACTATCTTCCTCTAATCCTGTTGCAGGTGCTACTCCTGAATTTTATATCACTGAGGAGATGTGGCGTGATATGAAGGCTAGAGAAGAAAGGCGAGACGACCTACTCTCTACCATTTCCCAACAACTGGTGGATAACATGAGCTACATGGAACAATCGTGATTGAGTTCGGATCTTGCCTACGAGAACGTTTGTCGCACCTTGACTGCGATCACAGCAGAACAATCTCGTCAGCGAGAAGTCAACCGCCGGCATTACCAGCTTATAGAGGCAACTCAGGGTTCCATCCTAGGTAACCTTCGAGAGGTCAGAGATGCTCAGGATGCCTTATCGGCCCGACTAGACCGGAAAGACCAACACCACAGTAGATCCCGTCGTTCCAGGCATCCTCAGCAGGACGGCGAGGGCACCAGTGGTCCTCCGCAGTAGTTTTACAGGTTACTCTCCTTATCTTATTTTGGAACATTGGGGACAATGTTCGATTTAAGTGTGGGACGGGATTTTATTGCTTTCTATTTTTTCCTTTTTCTTAGTTATTTATTTGCTTTCTGTTTTTCTTCTTTTCAGTTAGTTATTTAGTTTAAGTTTTTCTTATAGATAATGCATGAGTCTGACGATTCACTAGTACAATGTATCTTTAATGCACCCTCATTTTCCCCATTTCTTTAGCCTTACCATTTTTTTTTCAAAAGAAAACAATGTTGTTCCACATGTTTTTTGGGCTTTAAGACAAGTTTGGATTAGGATGTGATGACTTAGGTGAACTTTTTGAAACATCAGTATCGTTTTAGCAACATAGACTTCATGAATATAGGAATCATTCCTAAACCCCGCATACCATGGCCTTTATTATCATTCAAAAAATTGTCCTAAGTAGTTTATTCTAGCAGTCAGCTCCGGCCTAAGCATGCTCTACGTATGGGACTGATGAACATAAGTGAATGATCCAGTGCTAATAAAAAAGATAAAAAGGCAAACTCTGGGATAGGTGACCCTCAAAAAATCATTTAAACTATAAAAAAAAGAGAAAATTTTTTTTGCCACAAAAAGAAAAAATTGCAGTCACCTATTGATAGTTGGTTCAGAGGTATCTAGCACTGAACTCGGTAGGGCGGATTACGATCCGATCCCCCACAACTACATTTGGGTCAAATAAAAGGGTTTACACATATGTTTCCGATCAGAATCACTATCCGGTCACTCTACTATGAAGCATGTACGGATAACGAGCTTAATGTGATTGCGCCTGAATGAAAGGGACCTAAAAAGAGATGAAAAGATAGGCCTATGTATTGTAGGATGATATGGGTTGGTTAATATAGGATTGAAGTTTATGTCCGTGTCATTATGATACCCTTGGTTCACTTAGTTAGTACCTGCCACTGCATCCTGACTTGAACTTAGAAGCACTTTTAGCCCAAATCACACGTTGACACTAGTTTTCTTCTTTGAGCTTCAAATGTTGTTTGCTTGAGGACAAGCAAAGGTCTAAGTGTGGGAGGATTTGATAACACTGAATTTCACTGCGTTTCTGACTCCGATTTCGCATGCATTCTAAGTGTTTTATTGCTATTTTGTTATGTTATTACTATGTTTTTCTTTATTTTCAGGTTTTTACTTTAATCGAAGCCTTGAGCGAGAAAAGGAACGAAAAAGGAGCTGAAAAGGGCAAAAATCAAGTAATTCAACATTTTGCACTTGTGGCACCCACTGTGGCTAGGGCCATGGGGTCAGCCATGACGTGGACACGTCTCAAGACTCTCCCCAACTGCCACTCCCCACGATCTCCACTACTCATGCCATTTTGTACACATGGCGGGCGCCATGGGAGTGTGGCGTGCACCACAAGGCAAAACAAGTTTCCCTCCATTTTTCGATTACAAAGGCATCCATGTCTTTTCATATTATTTGTATGCCTATAAATAGGACTTTAGATTTTCATTTTTCTTCATCCAAACTTAGAATTTCTTAGGCATATACCAATTATAAAGTAGTAACCACTTCATATCGGAGTGTTGTTACAATCGAGTGATCGAGTCTGTATATGTCTGTGTGATCGAGTCTTGGAGCACTTTGGAAGGAAGTTAATCATGCCGCCATTTTAATTCCAATTCGTAATTTACTTTCCACATTGCTTTACTTTATTTACTTTCCGCATTGCTTTACTTTATTTACTTTCCGCACTCGTTTTATTTTATTTATTTTCCGCACCTGCTTTACTTTATTTATTTCTCGCACTCACACTACTTTCATTTATTTCCGCACTCACACTACTTTTATTTACTTTCCCGCACTCGCACTACTTTTATTTACTTTCCCGCACTCGCACTTTATTTACCTTTACTTTCCGCACTTGCACTAAATACCTTTTATGAAAAATATTAAAATGAACTTTTACTTTACCATGTCTAGCTAAATTTATAAAGGTTAGAATGTAAGGATCATAATTGAACCGATAATCTATACAACTGCTTGTAGAAACGCTTAAGGGCTATTTTGACTTTCAATATAAGTTTTCATGTTCTTTAAAGTTCCGTTGGGTAAGATCGAAAGTCGTCCAACGCGTATTTAACTTAATTGTTTTTAACTATTTCAAAAACAGCCAAAAGCGCTTTGTTTAGTTCATTAGGAGTTTTTAGATTAAAAAGAAAAGAGATTTTAAAACTAGTTTTGGACGCATTAAGAAGTTTAGGGTTTGGTTCGTGAGAACCTCCTTTTGCTAGAAAGTCCAGGTCAAAATACTTTTCAACTTAGTTAAGATACTATATTTCTTAAAAATAGGTTTACTACTCTAACGCAGTACGCACCTTTTTATCCGTGACAATATGAGGGTTTGATTAGGGAGTACAACTCAGTTCTGAATACGCGAAAGCGACAGTTCCCGTTAAATTAGTTCTTTTCAAAGTAGGAAACATTGCCCAAAAGTAGTTTTATTAGCAAGTACTTGATTATCAATTGATTATGTGAATTGCATTCGAACCTGTCTTTATTAATTATTTAAATTTACTATTTTATTTATCATTACGCACTCTTTAAAACCATTATTTTTAATTGCCTTAGATATACACCATAATAACATATAACGATAGATTGACATTTGGTCTTTGTGGATTCGACAATCTTTTATATTACTCTGACGTGTTCGTACACTTGCGAAAAACACGCATCACCTGGTCATAGAGTTGTTACCCTTATAATTCTCAAACACATACGCAGATTTGTTCGACGTTCTGACCTCCTTTCTGTATCCCATCGACGGCCCTCTTTCGACATCAAAATTCTTCCATCTCTGGGTTCCCTTTTTGGTTGAATCATTGGGCTTATACTGTTTGTCACTAGGGACTTCCCCACTTGGATTAATTGAGGGACGCTTCAACTTGAGAGGTTGGTCTTTGTTACCCTGGTCAGAGCATCGTGGGTCGAAACACCTTTGTTTCTGCCCTTGGTCAGCTTTTTGCTTCTGTTATCTACCGGCCTATTCAACTTTCTGAAGGCTTTTGGCAGCTTCCTTGTCGAATATAGAACTACACCTGGGACACAACATAACCTCTGACTTTTTGTTTTGACATCTCTGCAAGAATTCAATAATGGTCTCATCCTCCTTAGGATAAGCCTTTTTGTAGTTATTCTTCTGAGACACCAAAGCATCATCCTGGGCCATCTGGTCTCCAGTTATTTCGACCATGTTCACATTGACTTCATCCTTTAATTGCATTTTGGAGAAGTCTAGGTCAAGACCCTCAGTGGCCTTGTCCATATTGGTGAAAACTTCAGCAGTTTCCTTGGTAATTAGTGGGAGATTCACTTCTTCAGTCCCGACATCTGGGCCAGTAATGACTCTCATATCAAATCTTTCGACATCAGGTGATATCTTGAAGAACCCTTTAGCATCCATACATATCAGATACTCTAATTGTCCCTCAGACAATTTTCTTTCAGCCATGATTACCGTAGTATCATGGGCAGGGTCTTCAGCAACCCTAACCATCACGGGCTCCTTCATGGCTACAACTATCTCTAGGGTGTTGTCGTCATCAGCAGCTTGATCAACAACATCAACCAGATTTATTGTCGTAGGTTCAGTATAATTAGCCTAATCCAATTAAAGAGGATCCGTATCAATCTTCATTTGTGCCTTTGGCTTATCTCCAAACTTGAGCCTTCCCTCCTAGATAGCATTTTGTACCAAATACCTGAAAAGAAAATATTGAGAAGTTTTATGACCCGGGTAACTATGGTATTTACAAAAACCTCTTTTCTTTCGTTGATCTAAAAGTGGTATTTTAACATCTGGTTGCACCATTATTTGCCCATCCTTAACTAATAAATCAAAACTTTCGTCACACTTAGTAACGTCGAAGGTATATGTTTTCCTAGGATATATGTCGTTCCTTTCAGTTTCGACAAGGTTTTTTCCATCAGAGGGAACTAACAGCTTGCAAGCATAAGGAGGACCCTGCTTAAGTTCAGCTAGGTCTATCTCATTATCCTCCAGAGGTACTAACTCTTCGTGGACTCCCTCGACCTCATCTTGATAATCTACGTAAGTTATCTTCTTAGGTTTATTTGCCCTAACTTTCTCATCCTTAAGACGCTCAAGATGTCGAGTTCTATCTGCTAACTGGGCCATATCCCTCAGGTACTGGGTGTCCAGTTTCTTCCTGATAGAATAGTCAAGGTCACCAGCACCCATTTTGACTAATTCACGCTCAGGCACTTGTGTAAAGCATATGGATTTGAGTAGTCAAAAGTTGTTCAAGTAATCGTCAATAGATTCATTGAACTTTCTCTTGATACTAGCAGATTCTTTCAGGCTAATCTTGGTATGTCCCATGTAAAACTACTCATGAAACAAACGCTCCAATTGAGTCTAATTACAAATTGAACCAGGTGGAAATGTAGTAAATCAAGTGAAAGCATTCCTGGTGAGGGAACTGGGGAAATACTTGACCCTAAAACTTTCGTCATTTGTTAGTTCTCCTGCTTCTATCATATATCGTGCCACATATTCGACCGTAGACTCAGTCGTATCTCCTAAGAACTTGGTTAACTTAGGGACCTTCGTCCTAGGAGGTAGTTCTGATTGGAGTAAGTACTCTGCTATTGGCGAGGTGAAATTTGGCCTAGCGAAGCCCGTGTTTATTTCACTTCTAGCCATTATTTGTTCGACCATGGCTGCCAAATTATTTTCTGCTGTCAAATTGTTCTGTCGAACTTGGTGAACCACTTTATCTATGTCTTGATACCTATGCACTACCCTTACTTTTGGTCCGTCCTCTTCTAGGTTTTGCCTTTGATTCCTGACAGGTGGATCTTCAAATGGTTCGACCATAGGTGGATCCACGTGATCTGGTGGCTACACAACATCTCCCACATTCATTCCTTGATCTGCACGTTGAGGCAATGCTGGGACTCCCATGAATTATGTTATGCGTGCCATTTGGCTTACCATTTGTTGATTCACTTTAGTCGTATTCCAAATCAAAGGTTGGAAAACCTCTCCCATTGTTTGGGACAGATTGTGAACCATTTGCATGTTGCTTTCATCTATCTACTGCCTCAGATAGGCTATAGACTCATTTGTTAGATTATGACTCTGCGTCGAATGCCCCAACACACCAACTTGGATATTCCTCTCATGTTTATTGTTGAGCCAGATTCCTGTAATGGTGAATGGATATCATGATCAGAAAAAATAGGAGGTGCATTCCTCACTCCTGCCATTGTGGTAGTTGATGGCCCAAAGATTTTAGGGTATTGCTGAGCAAAAGTAGGACCAAAAGGCCTAAATGTAGTCGAACTGGGTGGTGGAGTTTGTGCATTTGGCCCAATATACTCCAACACTGGTTGAGAATAAGGCCTGTTAACTGTTACCCATGGACCCGTCGAAAAGGTTGGTTCTGACACCACTATCGGTGTTGTCGAAGCCCCTGCGAAGGTTTGAAGTCTAGTATGGCCTCTATTCTTGGCACTTCTCGTGCATTTGTACTGTAAGCGTTGGAAATTCTCACTTGAGGATTCGACCCACTTGTTGCGGGAATTGAATCAGTTGAATTTCCTTGGCTAGATGCCATCCTTCTTATGTTTCTCCCTCTTGATATATAGTCGTCTGTGTTGGCTACTTTCCCACTTCTCAAGTACATGCATGAAAATAACCGTCCTTTCGATTAATATGCCTATGCAGAGGAGGTTACAACACAAGGAGGTTACAAGAGGGAAGTTTATAATATAAAACTGTTAAAAACAGTTATTCAGCATTGTCCCACCGAGTGTGCCAACTTGTTTACCCCCAAAATTGGTAAACAAGCGCTGGTCCTCCAAAGATACCTAGAATACCCTTGGTTACTCTCAGGATCGACCAGTATGACCCTAAGACATGTGCTGAAAACTGGTTGTTTGCGTTATTGGCAATGTTTTTGGGAAAATGTTTATGAATCCTTAAACAAGATTCGAAGATTGTTTTGAAAAGGAAAAAATGAAGTAAACAAGGCAAAGATTTTAAAAATAAAGGAAAGTAAAAGACAAAACTTGAAATTTTAAATGAAATTAAAGACAAGACTTGAAATTTAAATGAATTTTAAAGACAAGACAAAGAATGTAAAGATGCTAGAAAAGTAAAGTGCGTGAATTGGTAAGAAAACACAATAAAAGTGCATGAAAGATAAATTGCTTGGAAATGTAAATGGCTTTGAAATGTAAATGACTTTAAAGTAAAAGTTTGCAGGAAGTAAATGTCTTTGAAGGTAAATTTGACATTAAAGATAAAATTGACATCAAAGATAAAATTGACATTGAAGATAAAATGGTGGTGGTATTTCAATCACGTACATTCTCACTGCACTCGTTTCTCTACACGCGGATACTTTGAGTCTACGGAGTTACTAGTACATATGATTTCCACACACTTATTCACATACTAACTTAGCTATTTATATACATTACAAAGTAACCGCTTTCGACGATTTCTTCCTAAAATTATCCTAAGATGGTGACACTTGTCCCACTACTAGTTGTAGAAGCTTCATCTTACGCCACTTGTCTCTGTATTTGAATTGAAGATCTCCCACCTTCCCTCCAAGTTTGAACATGTGCAGACCCTGGTAACTGCCATCTTTGTCGAATGAACCCTTGGTCGAATCCTCCCAACACTTAGAAAATATTCCAAACTTAGAATTTCACTAAGTATGAAAAAAGTAGGTAGGTCTCTTCAACCTTCATTCTCTAATGAATAAGGTCAAAAAACCTCAATTTTAGCTCATAATGAGACAATTCATTTATTAAGCTAAATAACCCCATTAATTGCTAGCGTTGAAATTTAGGGATAACACATACCAGAATTTCATGGTCAGACGAAAGTATGGGTAACCACCTAACCCACAATCTGAAAAACTATTCTGATTCTTCAGTCATGCGCATGACGTCACAACATAATGGAAAATCCCAAAACATCTCATCAGCCATATTTTGATGTCTCCCCATCATGAATCTTTTCTTGAAACAAAACGCCAAGACGTTTCGTGATAACTACTACCTCAAACAAGTCCAATCCAGCGTGCCAAGCGTCCCACCATCATTATATTTGTATTAATGGATAGACTACACACCTTCTCACTCCCACGCCTATAAATAACCTCATCAAACAAAAAAATCTTTTCTGATCTCTTGCAAACCCTTTCTTCTTCTTACTCACAATAGTGTCCACTTTCTTCCTAAGAAACCCTAAAACACCCATTTTTCTATCTTCAATAATGGCGTCTTCACGAGCTATTGCTTCAGAAAAGAAGAACTAAAAAGGAAAGGCCTTTGTTTTTAAACAAACTCTTTCTCCGTTCACCAATCTCTCTGAACCTAAGACGGTCAAGAACCGTCAATTTGTACCAGAACCCAAGTTTGCTGAAATAAGAAGCTTGTATAACTCTCAGGTAATGGTTCCTTTTATTGTTAATGAATGTGTTTATGCTCTCTCTGGCCCCTTGGACAAAGTTGAAACCACTAATGAGAAACTTAGTAATTTTTTTCCTTGTTATCGCAAGTCCCACCCTTTAGGCCACAAAAATAGCCATAAGGTAGACGACTCTTCACCTAACCAACCTCCTTCCACCCAAATGGATTTTAAGTACCTTTATAACGGTACCAGGCTGGTCAGGGTTGTTAGCCAATTTAGTCATTTTGATCTCTGGATGACCAAGATAGAAAAGGTCAAGGCTGACCATTGGAAAACAATAGGGATCTATGATTTACTCATGATGTCGAAGACCAACATCTCATACTGCTTGAACCTCCTGGTTGTCTCCCTTTATTTATGGGATAACACACATTATACCTTCCATCTCCATTGTGGGATGATCACTCCCACACTTTTTGATGTAGTCGCTATCACATGGCTTCGACCTGATAGTTTAGCTTATGACCCCTTAAATGATGTTGAGGACACCATTGGCTTTAATGACTTCAAGTTGACATCCACTTGTTTCATCAAACACCATTTCGACCAAGACAACGCAAAGGTTTTCGACAAGGAACATAATTTTTTTCTTACCCTCTGGCTGTCGAGATATATCTTCTGCACCAAATCTCTCCAGGTATAAGCGGGTGTAGTTTTGGGTTTCGGATGCGGGTTTCACACTATCCAAACATGCAACCGAAATATCGGGTGGCACCCGAACCCAAACCCAAACCCAGTCAAATCGGGTTTTCACCCGTTAGCTCGAATTTGGGTGCGAGTGGGCCACGCAGGTTTGGGTCTTCTTACCATCCCTAGTTTCAACGGTAATCTTCACAAGACCTTTAGAAGTGATCCTCACAGGACCCTTAGAGGTAATCTTCACATGGGTAGCAGTAATTACAGACACATCTTCCAACTTCAAATCTTGGGACAGGTCTTCACATAAGCTTTCCACATAATGAGTCTTTTCAAATAATATAGTACGGTTGTCCATCAAACGCTGAATACCTTCTTTCAACTTCCAACAATCATTAGGCTGATAGGCACAGTAAAAACAATCTTCATTGCAACCTGGAAATAAACCGGCTTACTGCAGCTTCTTCTTAATGATAGATAAATGAGTAGTCAAATCAGTCATCGTAGCAACATAAGAAACATCATCAACAACATTAACAGTTTTCTCATGCTTGGGCATAGGAGCAGTAATCACATTAGGAGTCTCAGGAGGATCAAACTCAATTTCTCCAACATCAATCATATCCTGGATCTTATTCTTCAACGCCCAACAATTATTAGTATCATGGTCTGGGGCTTGGAATGATATGCATATCTTGCATTGGGATTGAAACGAGGAGAGGTAGTATTGAGGTTCTGAGGAGGATCCCTCAAAGTAATTAATTCTCCCTTCAACATGTGCTGAAGAGCCTGAGCCAACGACATATTGATCTTTGTAAATTTCCTCCTAGGCTTAGGATGACTATTCTGTTGCTACTATTGTGGTGTAGGTGCAGGATTAGAGATGAAGACTGCTCCCACAGATTGATTATTCATGTTACGACCCTGTTGGCCATACACAACATTAGACTCTTTCTTCCCATTAGAAGGCTTCTTGGTAGTACTTGAAGAGGCAACTACTAGTATCTTACCACTTCTTATTCCACTCTACATACGTTCTCCAGTCATTATCAACTCCGTGAAACCAGATGATGAACTTTCAATGAGATGACTGTAGAAAGGACCAGTCAATGTACTCATAAACATATCAACCAATTCCCTGTCAGTCAAAGGAGGTTGAACTCTGCTTGCAAGATCTCTCCATTTCTGGGCATACTCCTTGAAAATTTCTTTAGAACCCATAGACATGCTTTGGAGCTGTATGCGAGTTGGTGCTAAATCAGAGTTATATTAATATTGCTTATAGAAGGCCTCAGCAAGATCATTCCAAGTACTAATATTGATACTCTCTAGTTGATAGTACCATTCCAATTGAGCCCCTGATAAACTCTCTTGAAAGAAATGAATCCACAACTTCCTGTCAGCAGTATGTGGCTGGATTCTCCGACATAAGACCTCAGATGCAGCTTAGGACATGACACACCATCATATATCATAAAAGTAGGAACCTTGAAACCAACAGGAATGACAACTCCAGAAATCAAACACAGATATTCAAAATCTAGCCCATGATTCTTCTGTAATTCCATAGCATTCACACGGTCCTCCAACAATTTATACTTCTTATTACCAGTTGAATCATGATAATAATTCCCCTCATAATCAGAATTCACAGCAGTACCATGTTGACTTCCTTTCTCTTCTGTAGAACTTTTATCTCCAGGGTTTTCAACCTCATCATCTGTCTTGATTGGAGCTCTGAACCTTCTCCTCAAACTGATGAAGATAACTGGTTTCTTGGTCTTCTTCTTCTTCTTGGTCAGGAGTGTCTTCAACTCTTCTTATCCCTTGGACAAGTTCATGATCATCTCTTGAAATTGGGTATTCTGAATCTGAAGATCTTTGACAGATTGTTCGAGAGCCATTTTTGTTGAAATAAACAACGAGAAGATGAGAAACCTGTTGTGAAAACCTGTTATGAAATGATATGGTATATAGATGCATATGTAATGTTTTCAAGGACCGCAAAATTTAAATTTGTTAAAACAAACAAAAACAAAACTCTTATTAGTAGAATTGAAATAATATTGCCCCTTGGGCTTAAAAATTAAAATAAACAAAATTTATAAAGAAAATTAAACATCTGAGAATTAAGTCTCCCATGGATGCTTCCTCTTTGTGTTGAGGTAGGTGTTGAGATTTCGCTCCTCGTGAAGTTGCTTTATCAGCTCCAACACTCTTTCTTGGCTAATCCTGAATTGAGCTTCAAAGGTATCTCTTTGCTCCTTCAGTTGGATCCAGGGTTTATGCAGCTCTTCAAAATCAGTGGGCATATCTGGATGTAGGATGATATAAGGAACATCTCCTTCAGCAACAGGCTCCATGGTAACCAGTCGGACAACAAAATATGGCATCATAAAAGTCTAGGCACGAGACCGCACCCATATGAGGTAAGGTTCCATAGGAACAAAGTACTTTGGTTCCAGAGTCTTGCTATAAACCTTATTCACTTTACTCCAAGCTCGTATAAACCTTTGATGGTAACCTTGAAGATCATTGTCGTAATCAAACACAATACCCTGAATAATCATGTCATGAGGACCATTACTCCGAGCATAACCAAACTGTCGTAGAGCTAAAGAAGGGTTGTAAGTAATGTCCCCTCTTATGCCAAGGAGTGGCACATTAGGGAACTCCCCACAACGGTCAATGATAGTGACATTTTCCATAGATTGGGAACACCAGTGAATATCTGAATGAGAGAGTGATATCATCCTCTTAGACCACCTAAACCCTTGTTCATTCTTCATCATAGATCAAGGAAGGTGAGAAATAAATCACCTAGATAGTAGAGGTATGCAACACATCAAAGTTCCTTGTGCCTCCGTAGTACGAGTGTGAAGAAAGTGTAAGATATCTCCAAGTAATGTAGGCACTGGATTGTGAGTCAGAAATATATTGATGGCGTGTACATCTATGAACTGGTATGGATTAAGGAACAATACCAAACCATAAATCAGTAAAGCTAAGATCTCCTTGATAACGAGAAAACATATCGATTATATTGCTAAGTTTCATTAACGTTTTATCGCATAATCATTGTTTTAACACTCGATTTCTCGAGTTTTCCTTACCGTTTTGCAGGTACATCATATATGGAGCTAAATCATGAATTAAGAGCAAAAGGAACAAAAACAACCATAAAAAGATGAAGAAATGAAGAAGCCTGCAGAACTGCATAATTTGTTGCACTCACGGTCGTCACCACATTGTCACGACCATGACACCCCAAAAGAAGCCATCACGACCGTGAGCACATTGTCACGACCGTGACACTTAAAATACAAGGGACACGAGCGTGAAGACCTTGTCACGACCGTGACAAGGTAGAAACGTAGGTTATTGACTGAGACCACGTCAAAACATTACGTGAAGAACTTTTTGCCTACTTTTTAGCCACGTTCCTATATTTCCTCCACTACTTCAGCAAGGCCCAATGCAACAAAGTCCAAATATCAAGCCCATTAATTGTTCTATAAATAGTTCAAGTTTTATGAAGAAACTACAGAGCATTTTTTATTCATTTTTCTGCGGAAGCTCTGCCGATTTATTTTACGACCCTGTTTTTATTTCTGCATTATTTTTCAGTTTTTCATTATTATTGTATCCCAACCCAACATATAACAATTTCCAACATCAGGAAATTGTTATACATTTACTTGTTTCTAAACCTTCAGAATTTGTTTATTTTCGATTTCCGCCAATTACTCCAAGCTTTCCGGTCTGTGGAAGAAGGAGTCTGCTATAATATTTGTTAACCAGGTTTTTATTATATTGCAATTTTAATATTTATAATGTTTATTTATTTTTCTGCCATGAGTATTCTATTATTTGTTTTTCTGTCTCTGTCTGGTTCAACATCAATGAGTAGCTAATTACCTTAGGGCGGTATGTAGTTAAAACAAACTTAATCGGTAAAATTTAATCATAGGCTTAAAATAATTAATAACTTAACATTCTGGCTGATACTTTTTAATTAAAATCGACCTTTTCGTTACGAGAGTAAGAAAAAAGTATTAGGTTAGGTCAAGACCACGAGAGTGTGAGATTTTAATCAGATAGCTAAAGTTAGGCATTTAAATTAAACACAGCGAGAGCACTTTAAAATAAATTAGAATTACTAAGTTTCCAAAAATTATCTCTAAACACTTATGGGCTAGCGAGAGAAGGCATAGGGCTTTAGGGGTAAGATCTGAGATAAGACCACGAGAGTGTGAGTTGAGGGTATTTAAACTGGTAACCTCTACCGAATAGATTAAGTAAACACCTTTATAAGCCTAGGTTAGATTGACCCACCTAAGTTAGTATAATTACATACCGACCGCCTTAGTATTATTTTATTAAAACTTAATTTTAATCCCCGCCTTTAATATTTTAAAATCAACAAAAAATCGTGACAACCCTTCACCTTAGCTAAACTAGAAGTCCATCTAGCACTAAGTAACCATAGAGTCCCCGTGGATCGATAATCTTAAATATTACTTCGATAGGCTGTGCACTTGCAGTTCAGATACCGCTAGACACATAATTAGACACGTCTTTAGCCCATCAAGTTTTTGGCGCCGTTGCCGGGGACCTTAATTTAGTTACTAGTGCACTTTAGGTAGCATTGTCTAGACTAAGGTATCAACTATTTAATTTATTTAATTTAATTTCTGAGTGTATGCCAAGTACTCGCTCTAAAAGCGAAGACTTGCAACCTCTAATCCCTGAATCGGAACGCTTCTTACACGTAAGAAGACGGATATTCGATTACGAAAAAAGTTACAATATTCCAGATCTTCATTTAGATTCACCTAAACCAGTCGTTACATCAAAGGACGCAGAGATGGCTGAAGAACAGAATCACCCACTCAAGTATTACGCTAGTCCTTCGCAAGCTGAACCGCATTCAAGCATTGCAGCACCGGCTATCAACCGAAATGATTTCGAACTAAAACCTTCATTGATATCAGCCGTGCAGCAAAATCAATTCGCCGGAAATCCTACCGAGGATCCGAACCTTCATCTTTCGATCTTTGTGCAATACGCAGATACCGTAAAAGCCAATGGAGTTACCCAAGAAGCTATTAGACTACGTTTATTTCCTTTTTCACTTCGAGACAGAGCAAGAGCTTGGCTTCAATCTCTGCCTTCGAACTCAGTAACCACGTGGGAAGAACTTAAGAGAGTTTTCTTGAACAAATATTTTCAACCTAGCAAGACAGCTATGCTGAGAGCTCAGATCAACAGATTTAAGCAAAGGGAAAGCGAATCACTATTCGAAGCTTGGGAACGCTATAAGGATTTGCTGAGACTTTGTCCACATCACGGATTAGTAGAATGGATGGTCATCCATACCTTCTATAATGGACTCTTGTACAATACAAGAATGACAATTGACGCTGCCGCAGGCGGTGCATTGATGGACAAAGAATATAATGATGCCTATGCACTTATCGAAAGTATGGCTCAAAACCATTACCTTTGGGGAAGTGAGAGAGTCGCAACCGAGAAACCAACAAAAGGAGGTATGTACGAAGTGAGTAGTATGGACCAAGTCAATGCAAAGTTTGACCAACTAAGCCAAAAGATCGACAACTTGGCCATAACACCAACAGCCACCGTGGCTGCAGTAACACCTAACTGTGAGTTATGTGGAGTCCCAGGACACGAAGTTTCTGATTGTCAACTATTGACAGGTACTCCCACTGATCAAGTGAATTATGCTCAAGGAAACCCATACTCAAACACATATAACCCAGGTTGGAAGAATCATCCGAACTTCTCCTATAAGAATAACAATGCTTTATACGCACCAGGTCAAGCACCAGCTACATCACCAGGATATCAAAAGACTGCTCCTAATGTCCCTAGAAAATCGAACCTTGAGTTGATGATGGAGAACTTTATAGCTAACCAATCTCAAACAAACAAGGACTTCTTAAACCAAAACATTCACACTAGTGAGCAGATTAAACAATTAGTGAGCAAAGTAGATGCATTAGCTACACATAACAAAATGCTTGAAACTCAGATTTCACAAGTAGCTCAACAACAAGCACCTACTGCTGCACCAGCTGGAGTATTCCCTGGAAAACCTCAACCTAATCCGAAAGGACATGCCAATGCCGTAATACTAAGAAGTGGCAAGGAACTTGACGGACCTACCGATCCAAGACTTGACAATCCAGCCATGTACCAAAAACCGGATAAATCGACTGAAGTGGTGAATGATCCAGAAGAAAAGGAAGATGATAATCAAGAGGTAGTGGAGAAAGAACAACCTTATGTGCCTCCACCACCCTATAAACCACCAATTCCGTACCCTCAAAGATTAACAAATTCCAAGATGACGGGTCAATTTAAGAAATTTGTAGAACTTCTGAAACAGTTGAATATTACTATTCCGTTTACAGAAGCTATCACCCAAATACCCTCGTACGCTAAGTTTTTAAAAGAAATCTTATCCAATAAGAAAAAGATAGAGGATAACGGAACAGTTACACTTACTGCTGAGTGTAGCGCCATAATTCAGAACAATATGCCTCCTAAGATAAAAGATCCAGGAAGTTTCTCTATACCCTGTGTAATAGGAAAATTCGTCATTGACAAAGCTCTATGCGATTTAGGAGCCAATATCAGTGTTATGCCCTTAACGATTTGCAAAAGGCTAGACATGGGAGACCTTAGACCAACTAAAATGTCTGTTCAACTAGCTGATCGCTCAGTTAAATATCCTGTAGGCATACTAGAAAACGTCCCAGTACGTATAGGACAATTCTACATCCCTACTGATTTTATAATCATGGACATCTCTGAAGACTCCACTACGCCTATCATACTAGGAAGACCATTCTTAGCTACCGCCGGAGCTATAATAGACGTAAAAAGAGGAAAGCTAACCTTTGAAGTAGGTGAAGAGAAAGTTGAATTTATTTTAACACAATTCTTACAATCACCAGCTATAGAGGATACATGTTATCTATTGGACGTAATCGACGAATGTGTAAGAGAAATGGAACTGAAAGAAACTACCTATTCTGAAATAATGAAAATTCAAATCCCTCTGATTTTCGAAGATGATAATTGGCGTGCACCGTATCAGGATGATAGTCTAAGCGAAAGTTTAGCACTTACACCGGATCCCATGCCAAGTAAAGATAAACCTACATTAGGATTAAAAACTTTACCTCATAACCTAAGATACGAATTCTTAGACGTTGAATGTAAAAGACCAGTTATAATAAATTCCAGTTTAGGAACTATAGAAACGAAAAAACTTTTAGATGTCTTGAAGAAATATCCAACTGCATTAGGATATAACATATCTGATCTCAAAGGAATATGCCCTTCAGTCTGTATGCATCGTATTCTGCTAGAAGAAGATTTCAGAACCTCCAGAGAATCTCAAAGAAGAATTAACCCAATCCTTAGCACTGTAGTGAAAGAAGAAGTTAAGAAACTACTAGATGCCGGAATAATATATCCAATCTCTGATAGTGAATGGGTTAGTCCAATACATGTAGTGCCAAAGAAAGGAGGTATCACCGTTGTGAAAAACGCTCAAGGCGAATCAATATCGCAAAGAGTAGTGACAGGACATAGAGTATGCATAGATTATCGTAAACTAAACAAAGCCACTCGAAAAGATCATTTCCCGCTACCCTTTATAGATCAAATGTTAGAACGATTAGCCAAGCATTCATATTTCTGTTATCTTGACGGTTACTCAGGATTTTTCCAAATCCCTATCCATCCAGATGATCAAGAGAAGACTACATTCACATGCCCATATGGAACGTTCGCTTATAGACGAATGCCCTTTGGATTATGCAACACTCCTGCAACCTTTCAAAGATGTATGATGTCAATCTTCGCAGATTTTATAGACAACATCATGGAAGTGTTCATGGACGACTTCTCTGTATGCGGGCAAAGTTTTGAAGGATGCCTATCAAACTTAGAAATGGTGTTAGAAAGATGTGTAAAAGTAAACCTCGTGCTTAACTGGGAGAAATGTCATTTTATGGTCAAAGAAGGAATCGTATTAGGTCACGTAATATCCGACAAGGGAATTGAAGTTGATAAAGCTAAGATTGAAGTCATAAAAGATCTTCAACCCCTTAAAACCGTTCGAGAAATACGAAGCTTTTTAGGACACGCCGGTTTCTACCGACGATTCATCAAAGATTTCTCGAAAATCACTAAACCCCTTACTGGTTTATTAATGAAAGACACTGAGTTCATATTCAATGAAGATTGTCTTAAAGCATTCGAAACTCTAAAAACAGCCCTCATCACCGCACCAATCATGCAACCCCCTGACTGGAGATTACCTTTCGAAATCATGTGTGATGCGAGTGACTATGCTGTAGGCGCAGTTCTAGGCCAAAGGAAGGAAAAGAAACTTCATGCGATTTACTATGCCAGTAGAACCTTAGATTCTGCCCAGATGAACTACGCCACTACTGAAAAAGAATTGTTAGCAGTTGTCTTTGCGCTTGACAAATTCCGTTCTTACCTAGTAGGAGCGAAAATAATCATTTACACGGACCATGCTGCTATCCAATATCTATTGACTAAGAAAGATGCTAAACCAAGACTCTTGAGATGGATTTTACTCTTACAAGAGTTTGATCTCGAAATAAAAGATAAGAAAGGTACTGAGAACGTCGTAGCGGACCATTTATCTAGAATAAAAGGTATTAAACCCGAACAAGTGCCGATTAACGATGATTTTCCGTATGAACAGCTGATAGCACAAATAGGAAGCGACCTAGTTCAGTTAGACATAAATGAACCAGAACCCGTGGAAACAATCCAGACAACTGTAGGACTGCCATGGTACACTGACATTGTCAACTACCTAGCCGCAGGAGCTCTTCCACCCGATCTAACCTATCAGCAGAAAAAGAAATTCTTTCATAATCTAAAACATTACTATTGGGATGAACCATTATTGTTCAAAAGAGGACCCGATGGAATTTTTCGTCGATGTATTCCCGAAGAAGAAATAGAATATGTCATTGCTCAATGCCATTCATCTCCTTATGGTGGACATGCAAGTACTTCCAAGACTTGTGCAAAAATCTTGCAAGCCGGCCTATTCTGGCCTAATTTATGGAAAGATGTCCACATCGCTGTTATAAATTGCGATCGGTGTCAACGCACCAGCAATATTTCAAGAAGAGATGAAATGCCTCAAAAAGGAATATTAGAAGTAGAAATCTTTGACGTCTGGGGAATAGATTTCATGGGACCATTCCCATCATCTTTCGGTAATAATTACATATTCGTAGCTGTTGATTATCTTTCGAAATGGATTGAAGCTATAGCTTCTCCTACAAACGATACACGAGTAGTAATAAAGCTTTTCAAAAATATAATCTTTCCCAGATTTGGTGTGCCTAGACTCGTCATAAGTGACGGTGGCTCGCACTTCATTTCAAAAATCTTTGACAAATTACTATCTAAGTATGGAGTAAGACACCGTGTGGCAACACCATATCACCCACAAACAAGTGGACAAGTCGAAGTCTCAAACAGAGAAATTAAATAAATCTTAGAAAAGACTGTCGCCATATCTCGGAAAGATTGGTCATCTAAACTTAATGAAGCTTTATGGGCTTATAGGACCGCTTAGAAGACACCCATAGGTACTACACCTTTCAAACTAGTTTATGGAAAATATTGTCACCTCCCAGTAGAACTAGAACACAAAGCTTATTGGGCGATTAGAACTCTCAATATAAACTATAATGCTGCAGGAGAAAAGCGAATCCTAGACATTAACGAATTAGAAGAATTAAGGCTAGATGCTTATGAGAATGCTAAGATATATAAAGAAAGAACTAAGCGATGGCATGATAAACGCTTATCTAGGAAAGAATTTAATGTGGGAGACGTTGTACTCCTTTTTAACTCAAGACTTAGGCTCTTTCCTGGAAAATTAAAATCTAGATGGTCAGGACCCTTCGAAATAACTAAAGTATTCCCGAGTGGAGCAGTAGAAATTAAGGGTAGGAATAGTGAACCATTCATAGTAAACGGACAACGTTTAAAACATTATCATAAAGTTGAAAATAGAGATTATGCAAATAATCTAAGGCTTTTAGAGTTGTCCACTAATTCCCATGATTAATCTAAACCTAAGCATTACGTCAGGCTTTTGACGATAAAAACAGCGCTTAGTGGGAGGCAACCCATTTACTCATTTAATTATTTAAACTATTCTCTTTATCATTTTGTTATTTATCGTTTTTACTATTTGTTTATTTGTTTTGTCATTTTATAGTTTTATTTTATATTACTATTATTGCCTTTAAATTATGCATTTCATTTTCTTATTTTTATCTTAAATCACTTTTTACAGATTTTCTAAAAGTCTTTTCCACTTTCCTTCTCCCCCTGATTTGTTTCCTCCATATTTGCACTAACCATGGCTAACCAACCCATAAACCATATGGAAACCAAATTTAGAGGTAGAAACCAAAGAATGAAGTTTGAAGAGTTATCACAGAGGCAAATGGATTTGACCCTGTACCCGGATGATCAGACTATGGAAACCCTAGGTATACATGATAGCATCCTGTACTTGTTTAACCGACTTGGATGGGAGAATGCATTGATCCAACATAAGTTTGTGACTTACCGCGAGCTCACCCTTGAGTTCCTTAGCTCCCTAGTTTACCTACCTGAGCGCAGTTTTGGATTTAGGAAAGGATTTATCAGTTTCCGCCTGTTTGGAATAGAATATGACTTTAACCATAAAGAACTAGCTGACTTATTAGGATTCCCTAGTGGACCCTTTGCTTTTACTACCACACAGGTAGAATTGATGGATATTGAGCTAGATTTCTTTTGGGGAACTTTAACCGGAAACTACCACCCTGAACCAAATAGCATGAACAATGATGAGATCCATAACCCTGCTCTCCGTTACTTCCATAAAATCCTAGCCCACACCTTCTTTGGAAAAGAAGAAAACATTACCGGAGTCTCTAAAGATGAGATATTCATTATGTCATGTTTCACTAATGGACAGCCTGTTAATGGTGTACCTTTCATGATGCAAACCTTCACCCGTATCCAAGAAGAACCTGAATTACCTATATTAGTAGGAGGTCTTGTAACCATGATTGCTGATGCCTTAGGACTTAGATACCAATTGCACAGGTGCAACCGTTTAGGTAATATCCGTCCTATGAATCTTAACTTCTGCTTTAATCGCCATATCATAAGGAATTTAGGACATCCACCTTTCGAGTACCTAATCCGGAATGAGGTAGTAACCCTGTTCACACTGCCAAACCATGATAGAGTAAGTGTTCACAATAAGGATAACTGGCTTTATGAGTTAACCCCACCTGATTATCCATCCACTCCTGAAACACCTCAGTCTTACAAGATAAAAGATGATATAATGACCGATGTCGAAACTGACCCTGAGACACCTCCTGGTTACCATGACATTGACCACACTGACGAAGTTATTGAAACCCCTGAAGTTAATCAAGGAGATTATGCTAACAACTTACAGAACATCATGAACACTCTTGAAGCTTACCAAACTGATATAAATTCATTTAAGGAAGACATTAAGAGCATGCGATTGGACATTATAGGTTTGACTGACATAACCTGCGAACAATTCTATCACTTGAACTCCGCAATCGAAGATTTGAAGAAACGCTTTTGAAAATGCTATAAGTGATTTAGTTTATTTTTCTCATTGTTTTCGTTTCTAGTTAGATTTATTTTTCGCAAACAATTCCGTACCGTATTTTCATTAATGT
Source organism: Lathyrus aphaca (assembly GCA_963966055.1). Lineage (NCBI taxonomy): Eukaryota > Viridiplantae > Streptophyta > Magnoliopsida > Fabales > Fabaceae > Lathyrus > Lathyrus aphaca. The sequence continues at coordinate 577,150,929 of OZ014520.1, read as the reverse complement.
AATTTCATTTTCAATTACCTTATGCAATGCACTTCTAATTCCAAAATTTCTCCATTTTAATCAATTTATATATTTTTAATTCTATGTACTGTTATGCTAGCATTTACTCCTATTATATAAAGATCTCTCATGCCATGCAAGTTAGTAAAGTACTATGTTGAAATAAATTATTATATGGTGTTTAAATGTAATATTGAGTGAGAAGTGAAGAAAATAAATTATTATAAAGTATGTGAAATATATGAGATTGTGTTTTCTGGAAATTATTCAACGAAGAAAGCCCTCACGGTCGTCACACCCCCCTAACGATCGTGACGTGCTCATTTAGCGTGTCACGACCGTCACCCCCCTGTCACGACCGTGACAACCCTAATTATAGGATTTGTGAGAAACATAACTGTTTCTTTTCGTGACCTCTTCTTCTTCTTCCTCCATAACTTCCAAAAACCACCCATTTTCTCCATAACTTCCGTAACCTCCCATTACCAACTTTAAACTCATTAACCCCCTATTATCACCACACCTATCACATTCTCACCTTCCAATATTTACCCGAATCATTATTTCTCTCATTTTATCACTTTTTCACAAATATCAAAAATCTTCATCTTTCACTCTAGCTCTTGCATGCAATGAATACCATTCAATTTAGAGAAGGTGATGCTGGAGAAACCCAGAGAGAAAGATTTATCCGATTCTAGAACCGCGGTTTGCAACCTACGCGTTATATCGACACTGAATGCTTGAGAGAGCTCGGAATGCTCAACAGTGTCAAGAACCTGCTCAAGAAGGTTAATCTTTGGGTTCTATGCAGTCAGCCTCAGCCCACATTCGAGTTGCTGACACTGGAGTTCCTAAGCTCGTTCTGTTACATCACCGGTTCCGGTTCTCAGAGTCAGCTCACCGGCGTTGCTAAATTCAGATTGTTTGGCCGGGAGTTTGAACTTTCACAAACAAGGATAGCCGAGTTGCTAGGCTTCGCTCACGGAAATGAAGCTCACCTCCGCGTGCCGGATAATTTTAGTGAAACCGCTTTCACTTTATGGCACGACATAACCAATACCCGTGCCTCAGCCTTCCAAAGCCTCAATGCTACACACATCCACAACCCGGCAATCCGTTATTTCCACCGAGTCATTTGCAACACCATATTCGCTCGAGAAAGTAACCATAAGCTCAACTCCAAGGAGCTTCTATTCTTGCATTGCGCTCTCAATGACGAGCCGATCAACGCTGCCCCGTTCATGCTTTCTCACATCCAGGCTATTGCGCACAGAGGCTCCACCCCATTTTTCATTGGCGGCATTGTCACCACCCTCGCCTTTCAGTTAGGGCTCAGTGACTTGCTCGACAATTTGCAAGGCATAGCCGCAGAACTCCTCACCAAGAGCTATTGCAGGTCCGCTCACTTGATTGCGCAGCGAGAGGATGGCAGGTATAGCCCTGTTGTCCATGGCACCATTTTTCACCATATCATTCTGCCGTCCCGTGACCGCATCGACCCATCCAGCCGAGCCAACTGGCTCTTTATTTCACCAGATGCTGCCGAACACGCCCTTATTCATGATGATCAGGCAGATCCTCCAGCGGATGAGATGCAGGACACTATGGATGCAGCTGAGCCTGTCCAGGATATACCAGAGTCATCTACCCTACAGCCTCCTGCACCGGAAATCACACTTGAGGAAGTCCTTCGTGCGATTCATCAGCAGAACCAGATGAACGCCGCACTGGAGCGAAGGCAGAAGGAGCAGTATGATGCTTTACTCAGCACTATTGCAAGCAACCAGACATCTACTAATGAGAAGCTCGACGAAATTTTCAGCGAGCTAGAAGCCTTACGCATTGACATCACTGCTGCCACCGGTACCGGTTTTGATCCTGAAGCGACTCCTTTCAGACGCTCTCGCACCAGAAGCCGAGCCCGCGGTCCTCAGCAGCCTTAGTTCTAGTTTTGCTTATGTTTGTTTTTCGTTTTTGTCGTTTGTACCGTACTTTTACCGCATTTATATCACAACATTGAGGACAATGTCTGATATAGTGTGGGAGAGGTACCTTTCATTTCCGCATTTTCCCATTCTGTTGTATTTCTTTTCGCAAGTTAATGAAACGAGCAATTTTTGTGCTATTTTCTTTAGTTTCGAACTTTCCCCGTTTATTTAGCCATACCAGAAAAAAATCTTTAATTATTCGCATTACCCGACTTACCTACGGAATCGTAATTAGGAAGTTGAGAACGATTAAACAAGACCAATACAATCTTGACACCTTTGACTTCCCACTTAAGCGATTCCATTCCGATTATCATTACGAGTACACTTTAAGTTTCAGTTCAAAAGTAACCCCTAGTAGTTTATACTAGCAGTCAGCACCGTCTGAACACAAACCATGTGGGGAGCCGATGAATATAAGCGTTTGATGCCTAATCAATAATGATCCTTCACATCTCGATGCAAAATGAAAAGAAATTGCACCAAAGTACACGGTCGCATATAAGAAACGAGAAATATGAGAAGGAGTCCATTGTGGGTTGGTTCAGAGGTACTGGTTCTGAACTTGGTAGGGCGTGCTACGGCTCGATCCCCCACAACCTCCAAATCGGATAATATATGTAGGGTTACCACACTCGTGTACCAGACCCCGTGCTTAAAAAGGATCAAAGTCGCTAACCGGCTACTCCACTACGTGCGTGCTAAGGCAAAGGGCTTAATGTGATTGCGCTAGAATGAAACCGGGTGAAATAAGATCGAAAAACTCTAGGTGAAATCGTAAAGAAATTACCAATTGTTTCGTTTAACGGAAAGTCGACGACATAGCTTGTTGCTTGTGTCATTAGTGTATCGGTAGTGTTCTATCAAAGTACCGGATTATCCGACAAAACGATCCCTCGTACGGTTTGTTATGTGTATGCGTCGATAAAAACTTGTCTGCCGATTTTCAACCGACTATTTGCTTGAGGACAAGCAAAGGTTTAAGTTTGGGGAAGTTTGATAACGAGAAAACATATCGATTATATTGCTAAGTTTCATTAACGTTTTATCGCATAATCATCGTTTTAACACTCGATTTCTCGAGTTTTCCTTACCGTTTTGCAGGTACATCATATATGGAGCTAAATCATGAATTAAGAGCAAAAGGAACAAAAACAACCATAAAAAGATGAAGAAATGAAGAAGCCTGCAGAACTGCATAATTTGTTGCACTCACGGTCGTCACCACATTGTCACGACCGTGACACCCCAAAAGAAGCCATCACGACCGTGAGCACATTGTCACGACCGTGACACTTAAAATACAAGGGACACGAGCGTGAAGACCTTGTCACGACCGTGACAAGGTAGAAACGTAGGTTATTGACTGAGACCACGTCAAAACATTACGTGAAGAACTTTTTGCCTACTTTTTAGCCACGTTCCTATATTTCCTCCACTACTTCAGCAAGGCCCAATGCAACAAAGTCCAAATATCAAGCCCATTAATTGTTCTATAAATAGTTCAAGTTTTATGAAGAAACTACAGAGCATTTTTTATTCATTTTTCTGCGGAAGCTCTGCCGATTTATTTTACGACCCTGTTTTTATTTCTGCATTATTTTCAGTTTTTCATTATTATTGTATCCCAACCCAGCATATAACAATTTCCAACATCAGGAAATTGTTATACATTTACTTGTTTCTAAACCTTCAGAATTTGTTTATTTTCGATTTCCGCCAATTACTCCAAGCTTTCCGGTCTGTGGAAGAAGGAGTCTGCTATAATATTTGTTAACCAGGTTTTTATTATATTGCAATTTTAATATTTATAATGTTTATTTATTTTTCTGCCATGAGTATTCTATTATTTGTTTTTCTGTCTCTGTCTGGTTCAACATCAATGAGTAGCTAATTACCTTAGGGCGGTATGTAGTTAAAACAAACTTAATCGGTAAAATTTAATCATAGGCTTAAAATAATTAATAACTTAACATTCTGGCTGATACTTTTTAATTAAAATCGACCTTTTCGTTACGAGAGTAAGAAAAGAGTATTAGGTTAGGTCAAGACCACGAGAGTGTGAGATTTTAATCAGATAGCTAAAGTTAGGCATTTAAATTAAACACAGCGAGAGCACTTTAAAATAAATTAGAATTACTAAGTTTCCAAAAATTATCTCTAAACACTTATGGGCTAGCGAGAGCAGACATAGGGCTTTAGGGGTAAGATCTGAGATAAGACCACGAAAGTGTGAGTTGAGGGTATTTAAACTGGTAACCTCTACCGAATAGATTAAGTAAACACCTTTATAAGCCTAGGTTAGATTGACCCACCTAAGTTAGTATAATTACATACCGACCGCCTTAGTATTATTTTATTAAAACTTAATTTTAATCCCCGCCTTTAATATTTTAAAATCAACAAAAAATCGTGACAACCCTTCACCTTAGCTAAACTAGAAGTCCATCTAGCACTAAGTAACCATAGAGTCCCTGTGGATCGATAATCTTAAATATTACTTCGATAGGCTGTGCACTTGCAGTTCAGATACCGCTAGACACATAATTAGACACGTCTTTAGCCCATCACTCCTCAAAATCATCGTAACTCATAGCATCCAAGAACACCGGAGCTTTCTCTATCAATACTATGGCAATAATACCCTTAACACCACTTCTTGTTTCTAGGACAATGTCTGATTTCTTCAAATGTAGGGATGTAACAATGACTTCAGGTTTAAGCTCATTCTCTAAGCATGTGAAGGGTTTCAGATCAAGGATAGGTACCCCAAGTATCTTGGATAATTCTTCCATTGTAGGCACCAGCTGATAATCGGGGAACGTGAAATAATGATGTTTAGGATCAAAGAACTAGAATATGACACTCATCATATCTTCATCAAACCCTGAGGTAACCAAGTCAATTAGATAACCATGTTTCTTGACCGAATTGAGAGCTTTTAGGAAGTTTTGAGACCAAGTCAAGTAGATAACCATGTTCCTACGAGTGAAAGCCATAACCTGCAACAAAGAACAAAGATAAATCCTTTGGTCCTTGAAATGGTTAGTGAAAATGCTATGCTTATGATGTCATGATGTTATGATGTTATGTTCAATCACAAACATGTGGCACACACAAGCAAGTCACACAATAGCCCAAGGTTTAGAGGCTTGCATGAGGTTTAAAGGAAAGTACCCTCCCCCTGAAGTTTAGTTAGTTCATCTTGTCCTACAAAAGTAACTAGGTTCTAAGGGATCTCAATATCACTGATCCTTCTCAAGGGTTGTTGTTCAGTAGGCAACTTACTTGCCAACCAAAACCCCCCAAGATTAGGATCTCAATGAGCGTAGCATCGAGTATCAACCAACTTTAGACTTTTCCAAAGCCGGCTATCTCACTACTTTCTAAAGGCCAAGATGGGTCAATTAAGGTTCTAAAGGGTAGTTAGTGTTAATGACAACATATGGAAGCCCCATATCATCCTCAACTTATTTAAGGAACATAAGCACCAACCAAGAAGTCACGCTAACTATGGCCACCAAATCAACCATATCGGTATACGCCGTACAATTTCCTTGGTCTATTGCCATTTACCTAAGGTACACTAGATCTGGGTTAGGATCTTTCACACAGTAACCCCACACCAATCCCTTAAATATAAAGCAAACAAAGCAAACAAGTAAGTGATCCTAATTCCTAAGGTAACCCCTCTTTAAGTACTCCCCATCAGAGTCGCCAGTTCTGTAACACGGTGGGAGAACTGACTTTTTTTATTTATGTTGCGGATAGCAAAAGTCGCCACCGACTTTTATTTTATCCAAATGGAAAGGTTATAAAAGAACAGGAAAAACCTGATTTTTAAAAGACTTGAGTTCGGGAGGTAGGTTATATAAAGGGAAGGTGTAAGCACCCTTTATATTCACGGTTATCCATTGGCTCTTAGTTACTTAGCTCACTTATTTGTTTTTGAAAATGTGAAGTGTGTGTATTTATAAATTTTCTAAGTACTTTGTAATGATCCTCGTATGGATGTATACAAAGCCTTGTTTTTTAAAATACTTGAAAAGAGTAAGGTGTGAAAAGTATTTTTGAAATGTGAGCAAGTAACTAAGTTGTACCTACCCTAGACTAGTATTTCATGTTCTTTTATTTTCTTTCAAGGGTAGGATTGTCCCTACTATTAAGGAGTAGGTAGTCATTACCTTGGATTTGTTTGAGGGACAGGTGTAGGGTCATCGTATGGTCAATGAATACAACTTAAGGGGTGTCTTTAGCAATTCGTAGGGACTATCATCATATTTATTGAAGGGACAAGATCACTATATCGTAGGCAACCTCGTAGGGATTTGATCTTTTAATCTGAAGGGACTATGATGATTTTATTCTGTAGGGACTTTGCTTAAGACACCCCACTTTCGAGGGACTTGACCATATTTAAGAAGGCAATCAAGGGGGTAACCCTAGGAGGTGCAGATGGCGATCGTAAGACGATCGATTTACGTGTGTGAGTGATTATATTCCATCATTTATCTTATTTTTTAATTATCTTAGTCCAATTTATTTTCAATTATGTTTCGCACTCCCTATTATTACTAACCACGCAAATAAAATAAATAAATAAAATGCGAGAAAATAAATCCTACCCTATTACACGGCTTCAGGGCAGTTACATAATAATCGAGCAGAAAATAAATTACATAATAAAAAGCCTATACAATTTTTCTAAACAATTTAAGTAAAGCAAAATAAATAAATAAAAAATAAATAAAGAAAATTATTCTAAATAATTAAATAAAGCAAAAATAAATTAATTAAGTTTTTTTGTGAAATTAGGGTTGGACAAGAAATATCAAGGCTTAAATAAAAATTAGGGTTAGAATTAGGGTTTAAAAAGAAATTTAACCTAATTACCAATTAATTTACAATTTAATTAAAATAAAAGAATTAGTGAAAAACCTAAAAAACTAAATTTATTCATAATAATAAAAATTTTATTAGAAAAAATAAATTATTGAAAATATTATAAATTAATTAATTAATTTATAAGAAACTAATATTATTATTATTTTTTCGAAAATAAAATGGTTAAAAAATTATTAGGTTATTAAGTTAATTGGTTAATGGTTAATTATTAATTGATTAGTTAGTATAATTAAGATAAATTAGCTATAATATAATAATAATATAATAATTAAATTATAAAATATAAAGAAAAGAAAAGAAAAACAGGCGTTAAAATAAATGAGGGAGGTCTGGATTCGAACCCAGGACCTCCCCTTTACCAACCCTAATGCGCAGCCGCTGGACCACAAGTGTCTTGGTGATATCCAACCTGAAAACAAACAACATATATTAAAAACAAATTCAAACCCCAGGGACGCGCCAAGCTTCGTCTTCAAGCTCTGGCCGTTGACTTAGGCTATAACTACAACAGCTCCATCGCTATAGCTTATATAAACGCCTTTTCTCCGTCACTAAAGACCCTGCATCTTATAAAATCAATCATACACAACAAAAATTCATTCTAAAACCGTCAATCGATTGCAAATGTTTCAATGAATCCAAAGAACTCATCAATTTGCACTAAAATTGCCTTTAACCGAAAAACCTAAATTTGAAGTGTTTAAACCATAATAATGGCATCTTGTGCATTTGGCTATGGAACTCCAATCTAACCACCCAGAATCGTTCCTTGCTTCATTACAAACAACTTTAAACAATCAAAAACAATTTATGTTAGCAAAATCAATGAAATCAATTTTTTTTGAAAACAAGCATAAAAGAGATTCGGTTATGGTATATGGATGCAATTTGAATGATGCAAATGGCTGGGATAGCATCAAGAAGCATCAAAGACCATATTTAAACCTTTAGAACACCTTGATATGACCTGCAAGCAAGAAACCAAAATTGTGTTTTTTTGGAAAAATTTTAAGTTAGAACAACGTCTTTTGGCCTGTAATATTCGTCCCCTTGTGTGGCTGTATGTTTGTGTTTATGTAGTGAAGAAGATTAGGTCAAAATATGGGCCTTGTCTTCATGGATTTTCATTACATGATGATGAAGAAATCTCCCTTATATTTTTGTCAAAAAATCAAATATACCACTTCCATAATGGTCTTTCACAAAATTGAATGGTATCCAATCACTTTAAATGTTGTATAAATGATTCTAGAACAAGAATTTGATCCAATATTTGATTTTTATTAAAATTGAATTTTAACAAATAAAATCCAAAATAATATAAAATAAATTATAAAAATCAGGATAAATGGTCATTGGGTCGTGCATGACTTTATCTTTGAGTTTGGGTTGCAATTTCATGGGCCCATTTGGAAAAGAATGAAGTTATGCCCTTTTTTGCTTCATACACCCCTTAAAAATCAACAAACTTTGACAAAGCACAACTTCCTCAATTTTAATGCTATGAAGGTGATCTTGGGCTTTTTAGAAAGCTTAGAGTGTCCTCTAACCAACCTTTTTGGTCCCATCTCCATATCTTTTACCATTTTCAAATTACGAGCTTTGGAAAAAGTTGACTTTTTGTTGACTTTCAAAAGGACCTATAATGTTTTAGCTCATACCTTCCAAATGAAGCATTTTTAGGCTTGGCTTGTGAGACACAAAGTTGTAGAGAATTGAATTTCCTTCAAAATGAGCTTTGAATGGGAAATGTTTGATGAAGTATGTGAAAGTTATGGCTGGTCAAAGTTCAATTGACTTTTACAATGAAAACCCTAATTTAGAAACTTCTTGATTCTTGATGATTTGAGGTTTCCTTGATGAATCATGATCAACCTTTGCTCAAATGTTGAATTTAACCTCATAATCTTGATTTTGATAAAAAATCTTGAAGTTTGACTTTAAGTTAACCTCAGTTGCCTTTTTTGCCAAGTTAACTGATTTTTGGATATCTGAGCCTCTGACTGATCAAACTTTTGGGAAAACTTTGAAACTTGACATGAGGATTATTTAAGTTATATGGGATGTTATGAAACTCAATTGAGGCCTTATAAGTCCATTTATCTTGGAGAAATTCAAAACCCTAGTTTTAGATCCATTGTTCAGAAGGAGACTTTGTCTGATGAAACCTTCAATCCTTTTGACCAATTGAGAACCTTGTGAACCTTATGACTATTGAGAGAACTCTTGAGACATATTGATTTGATTGTGGGAGGTAAAATTTTGGGGTACAATAATTAGCGTCGAAATTTGGGAGATAACAGAAGTACAAATAATCCAGGTACTCGAGAATGCGTGGAGTTTGTGTCGCTTGATCGAGTCATATGACTGCTCTAATACGTAACATGGGATGGGGGAATTTTTGATGCTTTGTTTATTTTACTTTTGTTACGTATCAAATTTATATTGTTGGAAACCTCATAAACCAAGAATACCTTGAGGAATTATTGTTGATGTTGATTTTTATTATAAATTGAAATAAATCAGATTTTCCGTTGTTTTTAATAAAGGAATTTTGTCGGTTATATTGTTGACGTGGCATTCCACTTGTGTTTAAACTCTGATTTTACTTGTTATTTTAATATTTTATAAACTGGTAAACATGTGGTGTTACACAATACAATGTAATAACTTAATGTGTATTAGGATGATCTTCTTATGTACTTAACTGTGTTTACACATGCTTATGTAAGAAGCAAACAATTGTAAATGTTACCCACTATCCCTAAAGGACCGAGTGAAGGTCAGAACTTTAGGAGACTCGGAAGTTAGCAGTTTGGTGCTTTCTCAGAACTAGGTGTTCTAGTGATTTCTCAAGAGCTAATGTTCTGGTGTTGCTCAGAACTATGTGTTCTGGTGCTGGAAGTTGCAACGATTTTTGTGCAGTTAGTCATGACAGGTAGCCGCGCAAAGAAGTCACATCAATTGTTGTGTAGTTAGTCACGACAGGTAGCCGCACAAGGAAGTCATGACAATTGTTGTGCATTTAGTCACGACAGATAACCGCACAAGGAAGTAACATGTTTATGCGCAGTTAGTCACGACAGTTGGCCGCACATTGTAATCAGTTTTGATTATAGTGGATTAAGTCCTTTTCTAAGGTAAATCACCTTGTGGGATGGATTGGACTAGCTTGAGAGTTTCTCAAGTGAACTAGGATATATTGTGTGTTCTTTACTCTTACCTATGCTTTACTTTATTGTTTATGCTTCCACGATGCAACTCAAAGCATCACTTAATACAACAATATTAAGAGACGAAAAGTTGTTAAGACTGAAAACCCCAATTCAACCCCCCTCTTTCTTGTGTTTTTCTCACACCTTCAATTGGTATCAGAGCTCAGGTTCTGTTATTGATGAATATCAAAAACTTAATAGTGTCAGATAAAGATCTAAATATTGTGTGAAGAAATACTCTGGGTGATATTCCACTCCACTTACAATTTCAGTCTCATATAAGTAAACAATGATGAAGATTGAGTACTAAATTGTAACCAAACAGATTACCTTAAGCAAGTCACTGATTCTTTGTAAGTTGAAGTTGTCAACAACAAAATCTTCTCCATTAGAGTTTGGTAAAAGATTGAAGAATCAGCTAACAAGATAGATTCATCAGACAAGGAGTAATATTTGTTGAATGCTTATCTTGAAATACGCTTGGATGGACAACGTATTTGCTCAAAGATCAAATCATCAGAAAACAAGAAATCTTGTTTGTTGAAGATTAATTCTTTGTGAGTATGAGATGTTTTCAAGAAACGAATTAGTCCACCATTGACTTTATCATGTGAAGCTCATTAGGAATTTTCTTAAGAAAAGAAAAAAGATTGTTGACTTATGATTTTGATGCATAAGAACTTTATGATGAAGTCTGCAGAAGAAGTCATAAATCGTGAACAGAGAAATCTCAAATCTCTAAGTAATGACTCCTTTCGGTCAGAACCTCTGAAGCCTAACTGATCTAGCAGTTAGAAGATCTAATGTAGAAAATCTGAAGATTGTTTTATTTGAAAAGCGTCACATAAAACTGAAGATTATTTAGGAAATGAAGCTTGTTGATTCATCAGGGATATGAGCAAAGATGATATTTATAATAAGCCTGATCCTCTGAGTATTTATGGAAGTAACATAGACGATTAAGTTCTGATTAACTTGAGATTTTATCTTAGTTGAATAAACTGTAACCTGTCAGAATGTTATCTGATATTCCTCTTAAAAATTCATGATGTATAAATCCTGGAATAAATAATGCTTGGAAAAGATGCAAAGACAGAAGCCATCTACTATGAGTTAAAAAGGATTTAAGTCACTAATGTTGTTCAAAATGATGAAATTAGTAGACATCCTTTTCAGAAGCATATATGTTGTCAATCTTTGATGAACTAACTCTGAACGAGTTAGCTTAACATTGCAAGAACAATAATGTCATTCAAAACCCTTAGTGAATTACAACTATGTTTTGATGACACTTGTATCTGATAAAAAAGTTTTCTTTCTTTTTATAAAATAACTATTATAATATATTCCTTAGCAGTCAAAGTAACAATTCGAAGCATCCGACCTAGGATCAAGTAAACTAATGTCTACACAATTATAGGATACAATTATAATGGTTCTCCTAAAAAACAACAAAACACTTATTTTCTACTCTAAACTACAGAGCTCTGATTTCCTTATTGCACTATAAGGATACGTAGGCACAAGGGCCCTAATCCTTTGTGAGAACCCTAATTATAAACCTTTTTCCTCCTTCGCAAGTAACCTTTAGATAGTAACATCACCCGCTCAAAGAACAAGCAAAATGGTTCTCGTCGAGTACAAAAGATGTTAGACATGTTAATACATTCTCCTCATATAACCGACTCCATCACCCGTTTCTCCTTCCTTTGGGTTTTATCGATATTTTCCCTTTCCTTTGGAATAAATAAAGTTTGGTGGCGACTATGTTGTATCATTGAGCGTGTGATGCGTTTGATATTTTTCACGCTACGACAATCATAAACATGTCTGTTAATGCAGTTGAAGCATTGAAAGACTCAAGGTGGATGGAATTTATGGGGGATGAGATAAAATACATATAAGACAATGATACATGGACTTTAGTATAATTTCCAAAAGTCAAGAAGGTAATTTACGTGAAGTGGGTATACAAAGTCAAGCTGAATCCAAAAGGTGAAGTAACTCGACACAAGGCAAGACTTGTAGCCAAGGGATTATTTTAGAAAGAAGGAATTGGTTATGATGAAGTATTTACACCAGTAGCTAGAATAAAAAACATGAGGTTGGTTGTTGGTCTAGCCAATATGCATAATTGATCGATGTATCAAATGTACGTAAATGTGCATTCCTGAATGACCTATAAACAAAGAGGTGTATGTAACACAACCAGTTGGGTTTGTAAAACAGGACCAAGAAAGGAAAGTATACAGGCTGCATAAAGCCCTGTATGGATTAAAACAAGCTCCAAGAGCTTGGAACAAGAAAATAGACGACTTTCTAAGTGAGAAAAAGTTGGAGAAGTGCACGACAAAACAAGATGTGTATGTATGGAGAAGTATGAGTGAGATGATTATATTGTATCTCTATGCCGACGACTTGTTGATAAAAAGCAATTGCAAGAAGGAGATTGAATATTTCAAACATAACTTAAGTAAGGAGTTTGAAGTATCAGACTTGGGAAATCTCTCATACTTCCTTGGTTTTGAATTTACATGAATAATAGAGGCTTAATGATTCACCAAAGAAGATATGCAAGTGAAATACTCAAGAGATTTGAGATGCACGATTTTAATGCAACTTCGACTCCAGTTGGGCCCAGATTGCAACTGACAAAAGACTCGACTGAAGATGATGTCAATCCAATGCATTACATAAGACTCATTGGATCACTTAGATAACTCTGTCACACAAGGCCAAAGTTAGCTTATTGTGCAGACATGGTTATCAAATTCATGTAGAACCCATAAATATCCCATCTTGCATCCACCAAAAGGATACTAAGGTATCTCAAAAAAACACTCGACTATGATATTTCCTTCAATCGATGAAGAAAAAGAATGCAATCTTGTGGGTTACAATTACTCTAGTTGGTGTGGTGATGTTGAAGATATAAAATCGATAACATGATATGTGCTTCTGTAAGGAGTGCGTCGATCGTGTGGAGTTCGAGAAAGGAACCAATGTTAGCTTTATCATCATGTAAGGCTACATACATAGCAGTTTCGCTATGCGCATGCCAAACAACATGGATGATGAATCTAGTCGAATAAATTAAGGGAAGAATCATGGAACAATGACCATGAAGATCGACATCATGTCAAATATCAACCTTGTAAATAATTCAATAGCACATGGAAGAAGAAAACACATCAAAACGAGGTTCCATTACCTAAGAGAGCATGTAGCGAATGAAAAGTTGATCTTGAAGCATTGTAGGTCAAAGAATCAGATATCAAATATAATAACGAAGGCTTTGCAGGTTGAATTATTCATGAGATTAAAAATAATGATGAATGTAGATAGCTTAAGCACAATGAATTAAGTGGCATGTTAAATATGTAATTTCTTGTGTCAAGCCCTATAGTATTCAACAAGTGGTGAAAAATGTTTATAGTTTGGTCGATGGAGTTAATCTCAACAGAGTTGAAGAAGACTAACTTAACTTAGTTTAGTTTAGTTAGTTATTTTGTGATTACTTGGAGTGCAAGTAATCACATTATAAATAGAGATGAATTCTCTTTCATTTGTAATAAGAAGTTTTGTAGTAGCATTATGTATTTTCAAAAATCACAGTTGAGATTAACACGCATTACGACAAATACTTAGAGCATAGTTTTGCACAATAATACAATCTTCTTTTTCCTCCTCTTGAATTTCCTCATTTTCTATTATTTCAATTGTCATGTTTCATCTTTTAATTCTATGTGTAGCGTAGAATCATCTTACAACTAAAGAGTTATGATTTCACCTAAGTAAAACGCGAAGAACAAGAGACGTGATCAATAAAAAAGATTGATTATTGTTCATCAAGATTGATTCAGTTAACTTCAAGATTGAATTTTTCCCAATACATTGTGTATTCATTTTTATCTTACTTGCTATATGTATGCGCCAATTATTCCAACACATAAGTATAATTTCGAGTGCAGGCGTCAATGGATCGGATGTATGCATTTATTGCAAATTTTATTTATCTGAAACATGAGTAATTTGATATATGATAGTAGTTGAGATATATGGTTATTTTGAAATTTAAGGTAGTAAATATATTTATTTTTAGAAAAATATCTCTATTCTTCTATACTCCTTCCGGTCACTATTATAAGTAAAAAAACATCTTAAATCCATTAAATTTTAGATTAATTAATACTTGTATTACTATTATACCTTTAATTTAATTCAAAAACTTGGAGTATGAATGATTGTGATCCAGAGGAAAAACAAAAATAGTTTTGAAAAGAAATGAAATACAGTATAGTTTGAAACCCTAACTAATTTTTTCTCACTAAGTCCCCACAATTGTCCCTGACCAGACTCACCCACTCTCTTCCACGCCGGCCACCGCGCACCGTCGTATCACCGGTTGCGAAGAACGGTGATCCCGATCATTGCTCTCACCTCTCAGACGTAAGCTCCCTATTCTCATTTCCCGAATAATAATAACATGCAATATTCAAACTCTCACTTTCATATTTTCTCTCAGGTTTTCGCTCTCACTCTCAGTCTCAGGCTTTCAATTTCAGGTTTCAATCTTGTTCCCTCTCAGAGTTGTTTATTTCTGTATATATTCTCACTTGGAACGTTAGTTAAGCTTTTATCTAGTAAAGTTTCCATTTTTGTAATAATCTCAACGTTTCCTTCTATGTATTGTGAAGTGATTATTTTCATTTAGTTCTCTTAAGTTATGGTTATTATTTTTGAAATCAATCCATAATTTGCATTTGATTCGAGATGAAGATTAGTAATTGCTATAAATTAAATTTATGAGAGAATATATTTCTTGTCTTCTTTTTTACCAGCGCTCTATGGTTGCACACATGGTATTTGATGAAATGTCAATTTGGTGTAAACCTTTTATTTGCAAGTCAGAAGCTGAATTTTTATTAAGTGAATGCGTCTGTAGTCATCCGCACGATTTGGAAAGATGCTTCAACTAGCTTTAGTTTCATTTCACCACAAGTTTAGAAGATACCACGGTAAATCCAAACGACCACTTAGAGCCAGTGTGCAATGGATTCAAAGGAACTTTGTTTACTATTAATTTGTTCTTTCCATTGTCTTATTTTCAAATTATCATTTGCAATTTGATTTGAATCTGTTTTTAGATTGTTATTATACTTAGTCAATGTCAATTGTCATTTTGGATTCGGTATTAGCCAGTGTTAAATAACTGGGCATATGGCTTCTATACTGCGCTATACCTACATAGTGGTATTTTGAGTGACTGTGACGAAATCCGATACGCTGTTACGATTTTGCTACCATTGAAATAGTGGTGGCCTTTTCCATATCGGTGATAACGGTTACTGCTTACATAGTTGAAGTTATTGTTTTTCCCCTAATGATAACATTGACAATATAATGTGAGCCGCACATCACATATTTTTAAAAACATTAAAAAATAAAATATTGCTGAGTTGGTGAGATGAGGCCTTATATATCCCATTAACCCTACAACATGTATAATGTAAAAACCTGCTCATAAAAAAAGTAAAGTGAAACCCTCTCATCGCTAAACTGCCTCTACCTCCATCTTCTCTCCTCCTCACTTCATACTTCATCTCCTCCAAGCTTTTGATGGTTCCTCCCTCCTCAAGCGAGTTCGTCGAAATTCTTTCTTCTTTTTTTGCTCTGTTTTTTCTCATATCTTCCTTTAATTTATTTCTTTCCCTTCCCCTGTAATCACATGTTGTGGTGGTGTACGTAGCTTTATCCGTATAGTGGAGACTTAGTTTTTTTAATCAATGAAAAATAAAAAAACCCTCTCAATTTTCAATTTCTCAAGTTTTTTTATTTTTGTTACTTTTTTTGTATATTTCAATTGGACTTATTGAATTTCAAAAATTAAAAGTGCTGAAAATCCTACATTAGATAGTGATATAACTTGATCACTAGTTATAGGTGAGGGATAACCCTCTCCTTACAAATTGGTTTTGTAGGATTGAGTTAGACTTGAACCAAATTCTAAAATAGTATCAAAATCTATCTTGGATAAGTTGGGCCACTCCGTTGCCGTGATACTACCAAGATCACACTCCAAATGTAATCCTAGACATGAGGTGTTTTTAGAATCTCACGTTGGAGAGAGCTTTGGTCTAAATAGTAGTTATATTTGGTTGCCAACCCTCACCTTTCAAATTGGTTTTGTAAGGTTGAGTTAGTCCAAAATTAATTTCTAATAAAGATTTATTTATAGTTGTTGACTTGTTGTAAATAGATCATCATATATGCGTGTGTTTGTTGGGAGTGCATATGTTTTTGGATAAATTTATTTTGAGATTATAAATTACTACCCGTCTCTAAATATAAGACACTTCTGGGAAAATTGTCTTTTTTCTAAGACTATTTGTATTTTCAACTGTCAACTGTGTTAATTATTTTTCTACCATATGCAATTAACAATAAATACTATGAGGGGAACATAAACTATTTTTCTCTTGAAAGATAATTTTTTTTATAATTCCAATGATTTAGTCAAGGGGTCTTATATTTCCAATGATTTAATACAGCCATCCACTTTTATAATTCCAATGATTTAGTCAAGGGGTCTTATACTTAGGGATGGAGGCAATATATACTTTATTGTGATACACCATTAAACATGTTATTACTTATTATAGATGTTTTTTCATCATATACTGTAATATTTAAACAACTGAACAAATTTTTTATTCTGATTTAATCAATACTTTTTTGGTAACCTTGAGACCATAGTTATTAAATCTAGGCGGAATCTGATTGGCATGTTCGACGTGATAGATTAGTGACTTGGTTAAATAATCACTGCAGCCAACATGTTTGATAGAGGTGTCAATATCAACTATATAGCTCATGGCCCATCACATTTTCCCCTAGTATAACTCCCCCAATTTGGCCCCTTGCATATTACCCTAACTCACAAATGAAAAAGTTACATGGGTTAGGGATGGGGCCGGGCCGGGCCGGGCCGATCAATGGTGTGCCTCCTGTTGTACAAATACTGCTATGTATATATATGTTTGCCTAGGGTTTTCTCTTTGTCTGTTGCTGAACTCGTTTTTTGTTGCAGTGGTAAGGTTTCTTCGATTCCTCGATTTCTTTCCCCTTTCTTTGGTTATTATCGCATGCTTGTTGAATCTGTTTTTGTCGTAGTAAGGTTTTTCTATTTTTATGGTATTTTTCATTTTTGGTTGTTTATATTTGAATGTGAATGCAATTTTTTTTATGCACATACTTCCTTGATTGGTGTCTATCATTTCATATTCTGCATATGTTTCTTCCCACACTACCCCCAATTTCACATGCTTTGTCGTATTTTGTGAGTTGCTACTAGAATTGATAATTTAACGATCATCCGTGTTGCAAACATACATGGTAAAGCTGAAGACGTGAGCAATAAACTCCATTCTATTTGTTGTTTGACTACTTAATGTACTTAACAAAGTATCTTGAGGATTTTATGCAATATATTTCTTGATTGACATTTTGATGGGGGTAATATTAATGCTGTGATTGTTTAGCTAATTACTTCCTGCAGAAATTTAATGGATCATAAGATTTCGTTTATTTTCTTTTGTATTGTCAATTCAAATAGTTTACTTGTTATTATCATATTCTCTTGGTTGGTTTCACGTGGGTTCTGCTTTCACCCTAGATCTTGATGTGTTTTTTCGAGTTAACCATAGTTCATATCGCTATAATTGGTCCAAAACTCATCATCACACAACTCATATTTTAACACTCTTTCCGAAGGTAAACTTTTCTGTTGTGTTTTTGCATTCTTCTTTTTGTCTAAATGTGTATTGGTAGTGACTTCACTGTGATTTTTCTTTTCCTTTTCAATTGCCTGAGTTTGAGCTATGTTTGAATAAGAACCTTGATGTAATTTGTTCTTGTGTGTTCTGTGAATGTTGATATGATTACTACTCACTAATTCACTCCAGTTTTTAGCAGTAAACATTGTGATGGGGAAAAAGGAGCTTGCGTTTTTTTCTGAAAAACCAACTCAGGGTTGATTTGTTTTTAGTAACGGGCTTCATCATGTTTTTGATTCTCGTATGTTTGATTGTCTGGCTAATGTGTGCCATATTATTGTTATAAATATGATATAACTGATATTGTTTGAGTTTCCTGACAACTGTGTTCCTTGGGCTTGTATCTCTCAATGATTGTATTGATGATATGCAAATACAAGAAAATAGTCACTTTTATGATGGCATTGTCAGACCAGCAATACATTATTATAGCTTTCTACTGATTTACTGATATGAATCCTGTTGGCAATGTCTGATTTATACACTTTTGATAAGACCAAAGACAAGTGAAAGGGATATCACAAATATCCAAATTTGGGGCATAATATCATCAACATACTTAATGTTCTTTCTCTTTATTCTTTCGATTTTCCCAGTTTGAGACAGAAAACATTGAGTTTAAGTTCCGATGTAGAGATTGAAGTTTGTTAGTCGTATAGGCTTTATATTCAATTCAGCTGGTAGCTTTTTATTTGGCTGCCAACTCCCAGTGTTTCTGTGATTTGAATTCTTGAGAATTGAAATGCTCACATCTTGTATCTTTATTAATTTCTTAACTGATTCTCATTGCAGATTGCTTACTTTACCACATGTATTATTCTTAAGTCCAGTACTTAATGCTCCTAAATCAAAAAAAAAAAATGAAAAAGTTCAAGAGCTGCCTCTTGTCCATGTTCTGGGCAGTTTCTGCATATATTTGATATGCATTATTATTTTTACTGATAATACGTGGAAAATAGGACAAAAAGTATGAGTACATTATTTTATGTCATGTCAAGGAAACATGTTATTGTGTATTTATTTATTTTTACTGAAGTTTATATGAAATTAGTAAATTTATTAAAATGAGTGAGCTAGGTAGTCCATGGAGTGGGCCAAGCATGTCGATTTAATAGTGGGTAATTTCTCCCCCTCTAATTTAGGGGGCTTTGTGGCCCTCTGGGATTTTCTTTAAGTGAGCTTTTTTGGCTTTGATCTATGTGAGCCAAGGTTGAGGGGAGTGAGTTGGGGTAAATTGACAACTAAAGTGAGACAAAATATTTTTAAGAATCAATGTGACTTCTAAAAAGAGAGGTTGGAACTTGGCACCATTGAACTCTTTTTGGACATAATGGTATTGTGTATGATATACCTATAATCGTGATATTGTATAATAAATCTTAGTTACTTAATTATACTTTTGGACTTAGAATTTGCATTATCCATTTGTGTTTTGAGTTTATCAAAATATGTTAAGTACTGGAATTGAAGTTTCTAAGAACTTCATGAACTTTTACAACCATCCATTTCAAGTGGTTTCCTGATTTGATCAATAATCCAATGATTTGATAATCTTACCTGTTGATTTTTATTGCACTACTTGTTTATAGGTGGGTGGGGAAACAACAATAGTTCTTCCGAAGGAACAAGAGAGAAGTTGCTATTTCAAACCAAGTTGGTAGTAAGAAATGGTGAAGGTATTTGGTTTGGGATCTGAACCAGTGTCCGGTAGTATCTTGAATCCTTCAAAGAAGAGAGAGTATAGAGTCACCAATCGCCTCCAAGAGGGCAAGCGTCCTCTATATGCTGTCGTTTTCAACTTCATCGACTCCCGCTACTTCAACGTTTTCGCTACTGTTGGTGGCAATCGGGTTCTCTTCCTTGTTCTATTCTTTTTCATTCAATTCTCACTCAATCTTTTTATCCTTGGACTTGAAAGTTTCAATCTTTAACTCTATCCTCTTCTTTTATTAGGTTACTATTTATCATTGCCTTGAAGGAGGAGTTATTGCTGTATTGCAGTCTTATGTAGATGAAGATGTATGGCAACACTCTACTCTCTTCCGTGTCTACCATTTTTTGTCTCTACTACTACTATGGAGGTGTTGTGGATATTAATATATAATTATAAGAAACTTCGTCAATTTTAACCCCTTTTTTCTGTAGACCAGAAGGATGAATCTTTTTACACAGTGAGCTGGGCTTGCAACCCTAATGGTTCTCCATATGTTGTGGCTGGAGGAATCAATGGTATAATTCGAATCATTGATGCTGGCAATGAGAAGATACACAAGGTACTTTGGTAGTAACTATAATGATAGTTATTTAACATCTGTAACTTGTTAGTTTTGAGTTTTGTTGTAACTATTGCTATCTAAATGCCTTAAATTTATTTTTGTTCATTCAATATTATTGAAAAAGTATTAGTAATGTGATGAACTCTGAAAATTAGGTAAATAGATTGTTTATTATTGAACTGGAGATTGATGAGCTCCTTGCTCTACAATGGTGAAAACAGAAAAAAGAGAATATAAACCAGAGTTCTATGAACTCGTACGTAAACCAGAGATAGGCTCCTAAACCAGTGAGAAATCTCTCCTAACTGGCTCTAACAAACTTTCTGAATCCTTCTCAAAGCTTTGTTTGGTAGTCAGTGACTATTCCTTCTTCTACTCGAGGGAACCCAGGGACAAAAGAATGCCACCACCCATAATCAATTGAAATGGACTGATAGATAATTAGAATCTTGTCCAATTCACCCTTGAATCGCTTTGCAATGTCGGTGTGTAAGCGTTGTTTTTGTCATTAGTTTCGGTTTGAACTTTCTGCTAGCTCCAACAAATTCACAACATCTGTCAGCACCAGCACATATTCCCTAAGGATAGGAATTCCTTGTAACAATGAGTAAAACAGTAAGACAGTAGCGTCGTCAACTAAGCACATGCCAGGTGCATCACATAAAGTAAATAGCAAATTTATGTGTTGAACACTGTGTGCATTCCCTTCCTTAGTTATAGGATCCAATGAACAATCAAATGCATTCTTGTAGGCCTTGCATAAAGTGTTTTCGGACGGGGAAGAGTTTTCTTTGGGTAAACAATAGGAAATATAAGTCCTCCTCGTGACAATCCATTCTAAACACTTGCCCAACAATACACAAGTTATGAGTGTAACTGTTGCGTCCAAGTAAGTTGATGAGATATAATTAGATCAACAAGTATCCATGTTAAGAAACCCTGTAGGAAGTATCCTACATCCTGATTTGGCCTGGGTGCGTTTTGGATCGCACACAATAAGATTAGTCTACGAGTTAGGCCATCCGATACCCTTTTTTCTTGAACCCAAGTGCAGCAAATGAATTGAGGAGCTGAGCCTAATTGCTTATTCCAGCCCACATTTCTAAATGCCTCATAAATCTAACTAATATTTTCTCGGGCCTGGCCCATTAGATTTAAAGAGATACTTATCTCACCAGCTGTCCTTACCTTATCTAGACCATTCCCTTTTCAGCATAGTTGGATATCTTGATATGAAGTGCCATGTGGCTTTGTCATAGTCTTCTCTAACGGCGATCTTAGGGCAGTCACAGGATGTAACATGTACCAAGGAAGAGCCACCGTAAATAGGCCAGTGTTCTACTTCTACAGCTTCAAATCGAAAAGGATTGTCATAAGTGGATCTGATATTGGCAGACTCGACGGAGGTCGCAAGTTGTACACGACTTGTTCCTCCGCAGTGTTGTTTGGTCCCATCACTTGTTTCTTCTTCTCCAGTGTGTTTTCCTTTTCTGGTTTCACCTCTGTTTGGAACACAATTTCCCGGTAGTTCTAGGAACTCTTAAACCAGAGTCCTAGGAACTCCTAAACCAGCGAGAAATCTCTCGTAACTGACTCTAACAAACTTTCTGAATGCCTTTCAACTTCTCTCCCACTCTCTCTTATAACTGGAATTTCCTAAAATTCAGGAAATATTCTAACTAATTCTTATTGTACTACGACACAAGGTCCTATCATACTATGTCATGCTATAGCAGCACTATATCGGAATAGTGTAGTGGTGGTAGGATTTGGTGCAATGCTATTGGTCCATGAGCTGTTGTCAACGATAGCGGTAGTAGCGGCCGCTAATTGCGGCCCCAAACTGCTTTCGCAGCGGCTATTGCATCCAATATTGGAATTTTGGGGTTAAATTCCTCAAATTATATTTCTTCAACTGTTGTCTATATTTTAAGGGTATAAAATATCAATCTGAACCCTTTGAAAATTAATGTTATGTCCTTGCTCACAGATAATCATTCTGTTCTTCCTACCTCTAGTCCAGTTATGTTTTATTCGTGTCTTCTTAAGTTTGATTACTCTATACATTATTTGTACTATTAATTACAGTGTTCTCTTTAATTTTGTCTTAGTCTATTTTTTGAGCATTTATGTCTACTCTGTACTCTTGTTATTAGTTTTAGCAATAGCACCTATCCCGCTATACCTCTATAACATTTTAGAGGGGCAGTGCTAAATGCTATCCAAGATTAACAACATAGCTTTCATAATGTAATTCCTCTTGCTTTCTGACATGACATGCTTCTCTCTACAGAGTTTTGTTGGCCATGGGGACTCCATAAATGAAATTAGGACTCAAACGTTGAGGCCATCACTTGTAATATCTGCCAGCAAAGTAAATGGCGCTTCTCTTTGTTATATTACTAACTAAAGAATAATTTATCTTTCCATTCTATAACTTCTAAAGTTGACCAGGATGAATCTGTTCGGTTATGGAATGTTCACACTGGAGTATGCATTTTGATATTTGCTGGAGCTGGTGGACACCGTAATGAAGTCTTAAGTGTTGTAAGTGTATTATGCATCTAATATAACGCCCCCTTCATTTGATAAATTACCAAATTGTGGGGATAATTGATGCTTTGGCTACTAGCCCAAGTAACTTAATATTTTTTACTGTAGGATTTTCATCCATCAGATATATGTAAGATTGCCAGTTGTGGCATGGATAATACTGTAAAAATATGGTCCATGAAGGGTAAGGCATTTAGTTTCAAGTTGGCTGCTATTATCTCATTGGTTGCTTTTGTTCATTCTTATATGTCATATAATTGAGTTTCACTGTATCTTCCATAATGAAATGGACGGTACCATATAGAAAAGATGAAACTTATACCAGAAAAGATCACATAGTTTTTCCCAAGAATAATCATCACTGTTTATATATGTCACGTAAACACCAGTATTTCATTATCACATTCAGAAAATATACATTTCTAAAATTCGTGCACTCTTACCACTAAGAGTCAATATTAAAATTAGATTTAACTTTTGAAGGGATACAGGTTTTAAACTGACAATAGTGGTAGTGTATCTAATGTATTCTTGTCTATTTCACTGTAAACCATCTTTGCCTTCATGTTATTTGCAGATTTCTGGAGCTATGTAGAGCAATCATTCACATGGACAGATATCCCTTCTAAGTTTCCTACAAAATATGTCCAGTTTCCTGTAAGAAACAGTTTATTTTAATCACATATCATGTGTTTATTTTTCTAATAGTATCTATTTTCAGGTATTCAATGCTTCAGTTCATTCAAATTACGTTGATTGTACTAGATGGTTGGGTGATTTTATCCTCTCAAAGGTGAGTGGTTGCTCATTCCAGTGTCAGTCTACTTGTTAGAAAATATGAGTTTGATTTGCTGTAGAGAAACAATATTCCTAGCTGAACTTACATGATTCTTTCCCAGTAATGTTTACACACAATCTTTATGATACCAAATACAAACTGTAAAAGTAATCAAGAAAACAAGGAATGTAGGATTTTGAATTTGAAGGAAGTTGGACCACACTGGTTTAGTGTTTGGGCATGCTATGCTTCAAATGATATGCACCCTGAAATGTTACTCCTACCAATATGTTTGTTAAATTATTGATATTACTATCTTTTATAAAAAATATAAAATAGAACAAATAAATAAAATTGAGAACTTGTGCAAATTTTATTACTGGGAATATTTTTTCCTTTCAACCAAATCTTACATTCCTTGAATTCCATTTTGTAACCGGAAAACAAACACACCTGTAAGGCTCATGAGTCAATGATTTCAATATTCTTTGATTTCAT
This sequence comes from Lathyrus aphaca, assembly GCA_963966055.1. Classification (NCBI taxonomy): domain Eukaryota; kingdom Viridiplantae; phylum Streptophyta; class Magnoliopsida; order Fabales; family Fabaceae; genus Lathyrus; species Lathyrus aphaca. The sequence continues at coordinate 577,126,878 of OZ014520.1, read as the reverse complement.
GAAGTTATTCAGTTCCTAAATTGATGGTTCACATTATGTTTCCAGAGTGTTGACAATGAAATTGTCTTGTGGGAACCTAAAGTGAAGGAACAGGCTCCAGGGGAGGTTAGTTAGAATTATCATCTGTTAGTTTTTTAATGTATGAAGTTTTCAGTTAGCTTCAGCCCTTTTTTTCTTCTGGGATATGTTTAGGGCTCAGTTGACGTACTTCAGACGTACCCTGTTCCCGAGTGTGATATATGGTTCATCAAATTTTCTTGTGATTTCCATTACAATGCAGCTGCAATAGGTAAGCGTATCTAATTGCTATAATTTCATATTTTCGATATATTTTTCTTCTTCTAATGCACAGCTTTAACTAGTTGTTTATTGGGAAGGTTCTAATTTTTGCTTTTGCCATGTTTTTTAAATCTGGATCTTCTGCCAGGCAACAGGGAAGGGAAAATTTTTGTCTGGGAATTGCAGTCAAGTCCTCCTGTTCTTATTGCGAAGTTCGTATTCTCTAATTTGTGTTAATGGATTTATATTTGATCAAATTTTTATGCTAAGTGCACGTTACCTTCAGGTTGTCGCATGCTCAATCCAAATCTCCAATCAGGCAGACAGCCGTGTCCTTTGATGGAAGGTAATTTCTTAATTTTGTTGATGCTTCTCATAAATTTGATGGAATAGTATTTATGACTGTTGTTTTTCTTTTTCTTATGTTGTAGTACTATATTAAGTTGCTGCGAGGATGGGACAATATGGCGCTGGGATGATTTTGCAAACTCAGAAGCTGCTTAACTTATTTTCGTGCACCATCGAGCTAATGTGCACAGAATGTAAAAATCCAACATGAGGTACCCCTGGTTTATGGGTTGAACTAGTCATGAACATGAGAACCCAGTTTATTATTTTACAATAACATGTTTTATTTGGATTGCTGAAATATACAGTGTGGATATATGACTTTTATGTTGATATCAGTGCAATGTGTTACTTGCAATTATTTAAAGAACTAAACCGACTCGATTAGATTGTACGTCGAGTTTGGCAAAATACCAGAAAAAACAAACCTTTTATTATTTCTTGACTTATAAATATTTAATAAGTAATGCCATCATAATTTTTCAAGGACAAACAATACATCATTTTCCTTTTCAAAATGCATCTTTAAACAAATAAAACATATTAATTAGTTATTATTTGCATGTGTATTATGGTATATGCTTCTACTCCTTAAACAGTTTTGAAGCAGCACCTTTGTCCAAGTACCATTTCAATTCCCCTTCATTAGGTGAAACCTTTTCAACAGGTAACTGAACAGTTTTCGCATCATCCTCAAGTGCAGTGTAAACTGCTGTTGATTTGCCCGCGCCGGTAACAACCATTGCTACATTGGAAGAAGCATTGATCACTGGAAATGTGAAAGTGATTCTCTCCTGTGGTGGTTTTGGTGAGTCAGTGAGGAAATAAACCCACTTCTCATTCTCATTGAGAAGAGAATGACCTGGGAATAAAGATGCAACATGTCCATCTGGACCCATTCCTAGAAGCGTAAGATCAAATTTTGGTAATCCATTGGTTGATGTAGCTATCACATTGCTAGTAACCAAGCGTCTTAGGGTTGTCTCATAAACATCTGCTGCTCCTTCAGGATTTAGGGAATCATCAATAGAATAAACATTGAGAGGGGGAATTGGCACCTTCCAAAAGAATAATGAAAATGTGATTAGAATAAGAGACCTCATTAAACTTAGCACATATTATATTGCAATAAACAAAGCACATGAGTTAACTACCTTGGAGAGAAATCCATCGTTGGCAAGCTTATAATTACTTTCTAAGTTATCCTTTGGGACAACCCTCTCATCAACAAAGAAAACATGCCATTTTGACCAATCTATGGTTTCAGCATAGGGAGAATCAACCAACTTCCTGAAATCGAAACATACAAAAGAATTTGACAAAGCGCTTAATGTTCCTAAATTGCTCGATTTAATTCACTTATATTCAAGATTAGAGAGACAAATTTTACATTGATAATACTCACCTAAGGTACTTGATCAGAGATCCACCGGACAAAGCAACAGTGAAAGCGCCTCTTTCTTTGGTAAATTTGGCAGAAAGTTGAGCAACATCATAAGCCAAGGACACAGCAAGATGTTCCTTACTGAAAACCTCAACATTCTTATAACCCTTTTCCCACTTAAGTGATGCCTCTATTTTCCCCACACCCCTATTGGGTGAAAACACTTTATTATTGTTCCTTAGAGGTTGATAAACAATTTTGTTCCCAAATTGGGTTGGTAAAATTGATGTCCTTAGTGATAATGGATTTGGTTTTTGTGCACAAAATAAACTACTTTGGAGAGTGCATGAATTAGACAAAACTGTTGAGAATGACATTTTTGGTTATTTTAATAAAGATTTGAATATACTATGCATGATTTATTTGCTTGTTTGTCATGCTATTTATATGTTACATGTTATATTCTTTTTCCATGTTAGAAGTAAAGCAAATATTATAGAATCTTTTGTTACTACACGCCAAGAATCAAACACAAGGAAAACAAACATAGGAAACAACTTTAAAGAGAGACGCATAGCATCATGCTTTGTATGGACACACATAGTATCTTCAAACTTTTCTTTAAGAATTGTCTCTTAAATTTTTTAGTCATCCCTTTCAATTTAATTAGTGGCATCCGGCTCGCGACACTATTGTTCAACAAAGTATCATTAATTCATTTATCACAATAAGTGAACTAATAAATAAAAAGCAATAGATACAGTCCTTTTGTAAGTGACAAGGAAGGATCAAATAAAGTGCATAACTAATATTAAACATAACATTTTATAAAAGTATTATGCAAAACGTTAGATTAATTTAACTTTATTTTGTGTGTGTTAAGTTACTCATTTGTTTTGGGGTTACTCAATCCTCCTTGCATAGAGTACACACAAAAGACTCAAATTTATAATTTTCATATTTTAGAGACATATTTTTGGACGTATTTAATATACACACAAAAAAAAAATGTTACAAGTGAGATACAATCGGTTTATAATAAAAATTAATTTGAAGATGTATTTCCAGAATAATCCAAAGACTCGTCCAAAGATGTATAAATTAATTTGGAGATGTATTTTTAGAATAATCTAGAGACACGTCCAGAGATGTATCTATATGTGACTTTCCAGAGTGAAATATATAGAAAAAATAAATAACCCCTTTTATTTTTAATGGATTTATATTATTGTTTCAGGCCAGACCGGTCAAAAACTCAATAAAACTTCTATTCCATGTCCATTCAAGTTATTAAGTAGTCATGCATCGGAGAAAGACATCATTCCATCTAAACTATTAAGTACACATCCCATGAACCTTCATACGAGATGTTATAACGATTTACACTTAATTTTGTTCACATGAAATATATGATTCATTACATACTTGAAAATTTCATCTCTTTGATTTTGTTGACTTGGATATTAGAGTATTAATTTTGTAGGTACACCTTCCTTTGGTCATCATAGAATTTCACCGTAGTGTTCTACCAAGGTCTTCACCAGTTCACAACTTATTTTTTGTTATGTTCTAATATAATGACACCGTGTGTGAATTGCCTCTTGATTCTCGCAAAAATCTACCATAGATTTCTCTGATTCATTCTATTGTATCGTCAGAATCGTTTATGTTAGCCCATAATATAATCATTGACTTTTATAACTATTTGTAATGGTAGTCTCCAAAACGAATCAATCTTAAATTCATCACATTACCTCTCATACACCTTGTATCCAATCATCCTTCCCGATACTACAAGACAACGTTGTTGTACATGTTCTTATCCTTACACTTGAGCATCGACTTCCTTTACCAGACAAAATTGCTTCTATTTTGGTGACTTCTTTAGTTGCTACATTTCACCAACAAACTTCGCAGATTTCATCGCTCGTCCGACTGTTTTAACAACAATCCCAAGCTCACACATTGAAGTAACCCCGTCGGTGAAATCATAATCCTTGGTGCCAAATTTATATATAATGATCAGACAAACATGTTATGATCATCTATAATGTGATTGTAACTTCGATAGGGGAATCATGATATATATATATATATATATATATATATATATATATATATATATATATATATATATATATATATATATATATATATATATATATATATATATATATATATATATATATATATATATCCCAAAATCACTCTATAGATTTCTACCTCGCGCCTCCTCAACAAATGAACTAACTATTAGTTACTTCTATCACCAAAGGGTTACATCACCTGAAAGCAACAACCAAAGGGACTGCATAGAGACCGATCACAAAACTAGAGGTAGTAAGTAGAGATGATATAATACCCCGTATTTAATTAAGTGCTCTGAATAATATTAAGCAAACTCAATTGAGTTCCGGTGTATTATGAGAATTATATGTTCAGATAATTAGAGCAATTATTGAGCTCAAATTGAATTGGTTAATATTATCCGACCCTGAGGTTTTATTAATTAGTTCTAGAGAGGATTTTTTTGGTAACTCTAATAATTGATCAATTGATGTGGGGAGATAAAATATCAGTTGGAGATATTTTATATCTTTGTATTATATAATAATAAGTATTATATATATATATATATATATATATATATATATATATATATATATATATATATATATAGAGAGAGAGAGAGAGAGAGAGAGAGAGAGAGAGAGAGAGAGGGAAATGAAAGAAAAAGTAGTAGAAGAAGAAAGAAGAAAAAGAGATAAAAAGTTTGAGAGGAGAAGAGAAATGAAAAGAAGAAGAGAAAAGATTGGATCTTCATCAATCTTTTTTATCAATCTTCATCATCTTCATCAAACTTCTCATCATTGGCAAGGTGGATTCTAGTTAGAAGCTTTAGATTCTAGAAATTTGATGTTGAAAACTTAGGTTATAATTTTTATGAAAACATGCTAAATTTTTAATCGATGAATTTCTAACGGTTAAAGTGTTGATGAAATGCATGAGTGTGACCATAATATATGTGGAAATGATCTAGAGAAATTGCTAATGTGTTCCAATGAGTTTCAAATGGTTTTCTACTGGTTTTTCTATGTTAAAACGCAGGTTTCAAATGGGTGTTAACCGGTTACCATGTCTAAAATATGTGTTATGGGTGAAATTTACATAGTGTAACCGGTTACGCTTTGAGTGCTAACCGATTACCACTGAAGCTTTTTGAAAAATAATTATTCTTAGAAAATTCATAATTTTTTACTCGAGTGTCCGATCGAAGTGTTCTTGGTATCATTGGAAAGCTATGACAACGTACTATCCAAGAACATATTAATTTCGGTATTGATTAAATATGTGATTTGATTAGTTGTGATATTAATCGATTTGTGAAATATGTTTAATCATGTAGATTAAATGAAAGTAGAGATGTTGACTATATTGTGGGATTAATCTAATGGTGATATTTAAATGGAATGTTAGATTATATAATCGAGAATTATATAATTAAAAGCTTAAAGATGTGAGAAGTGAGGAAAAACCATAGATCAATAGAATAACCTAGGGATGTAACTAGGTCTTGATGGAGGTATTAGAAATAACAATACCTAGGCATCGATGATAGAAGTGTATCTTTGATAAATAGTTGTTAGCATAGGGTAATACTTTATTTGAGAGCTCTTCCGATTATTGTGTTCTATCCCTTAATAAATAGATGTGACCAGTGTGAAAAACCTCTTGTGTAGGCTGGTTGGGGAAAATGTTTATTAAGTTAGTAAGTATGACCCGTGTGCATGCCTCTTGTGTAGAATGGTTGGGGAAAGTTACTTAATGGGGGTATTAGTGACCCGTGCGCAGAACCTCTTGTGTAGGATGACCAGGGAAAGTACCCATGTATTAGTTATTCGTAACCCGTGCACATAACCTCTTGTGTAGGCTGGCCGGAGAAAGATATCTATGTTAGCATCCATGACTCGTGTTCATAGCTTTCTTGGAGGATCGGCCGAGGAAAGATGGCTATGTTTAAGGATCCGTGACTTGAGTCGATATCTCTTAAAAAAGGGGGTGGCCGAGGAAAGATGTCTTGACATATTTTGCCGGATTAGTGAGATTTTAAGTTATTGAACTCGTGAGAACGATCTTAGTGTCATATGTATGAACTCAAAATCGTATCCTTTTTTCTCCGACTTGGGTTAGGTTTGATAAAACCTTGTAAAGCCGAGAGAATCCATAAGATAGAGAACCCACTGAGATTTGTTATCTCACCTTAATATTGTAGTTGCTTTTCAGGTTTTATTTGCAGGTTTGATTTACAAGTGGATTTATGCTTGGATGTTTCAAGAGAAGCTTAATATTAGTTTTTTTGATGTGTTTTATCTTTGTACAATGAAGGATATTGTATTTGATCTTATTCTTTTTATTTTAGTATGATTTCCATGTCTTGTGCCATGAATTGTTTTATGTTTTAGTATTGGATAAGAATGTAAATTATGCTATTAGACACTTATGATGGTGTCAGTACCAATTAAACTCTTGTATGGTATTATTCTCTCTCTCTCTCTCTCTCTCTCTATATATATATATATATATATATATATATATATATATATATATATATATATATATATATATATATATTATACAGGGCTTTATAGATGGGGAGACATTAACATTTGAGATACTCATTCCAAGGTTCAAAGACAATGAGAAAATGAATGGCATCCCCAATTAGGTATTTTTGTTGGTGATTACGACAACAATATATAATTTTGTGGCGTAAAGAATCTTAATTAATGGTGGAGCTCATGTGACATTATGTACGCTAAATTTTTTGAGAAGTTAGGCTTGAGGAGAGATAACTTATCACTGTACGACGTTATCAATTTGCAGGCATTCAATTGATCAATAACCAACCTGCTGGGCTACATAGAGCTTCTAGTTACTTTCGGAGAAGAAATAAACACAAGGAGAATAGATGTAAAATTATGGTAATCCCATGTAAAAGTATTTACAACTAAATTTCAGGGAGGTCTTTCTTTGTAACTCTTTATAACGCTTCCCTTCCACCTGAAAATGAAATGCCATAAATTTTGCAACAAGCCAATAACCATATGTGTCAGTTTGACAATAACCTGTAAGATAAATAAATCTTTACAATAGAACTCAAATGCAATAACCTCTCATCAGAGAGAGAGAGAGGGTTAAATATTCCAAACGATGATTTAAATCCAGTACAATGTGATACCTTTTGGATTTAAATCATAGGTGCCACATACCAAAAGATGATGGATAAGATCTTGAAATATGAATGGATGACATTGTGGATTAATGTTATTAGCAGGTATAATAAGTTTTGATGATCACGAATGGAATAAAGAAAAATTATCATAAGCATCATTAAGTGAAAAAAATAGTCCCACATTACTTACGAATAAGGACTAAGGGTAGTTTATATAGAACACACATACTCCTCAACCAAACGAGGTGCATTTTCTATAGGAAAAAATCGTGAGGATGCTCAAACCCAAAGAAGACAATGCCTCGTAGTCACACTGACACAACTTTGAGGTCGACCAAAATAATATATAATGAGGACATGTGTTCATTTCAAAACACACAAGAAATCTGAATTATTACTCTTCTCTATTAGTTTCCATCTTCTTAAAAACTTTATATACACTTATAATTATTTTAATGCTAAGAAACGAAATACTTAAGTCAAAATTGTGCTTGGGTAACTGCTGTTTGAATCTGCTTTGAGTTGTATCCTAAAAACTTACCAATTTTAACGCCAAATGTCCATTTGTTTGGATTCAAACGTGTGTTTTTCATCCTAACCTCTTCGAATATGACCTCCAAATGGGCCGCATGGTACATTTTCTACTTAGCTTTAATAATCATATTATCCTTGTATACCTCCATCTTGTATTCTATCTGGATCTAAAAACGTTGTTCCCGATCCTCCAATAGGTTTCCCGTGCGTTTTCAGACAAAATGGTGTCACTTTGTAATATAAATCTTATGTCTGCATTATGAACACTATTTTTCCGCCATCATTTAGGCATGAAAAACAAAAGTTTGAATCCCAATGAGATATCCACTAACTTACCTATGTTTGGTAAGAGGTATGTGTCTTTAAGACAAACTCAGATCATATATGAATAATTAAAACACATGCGCCATTTATTATTTGACTTCTTCATAAACACGACACTAGACAACCAGGTTATGTACTTAGCTTCAATTATATACCGACTTTCAAGAGAGCTATAACACAATTTATCTTCATCTTCATAATAAAATAATTCTCAATCCTTAATTTGATCGGCAAACTGAAAAATCGTCTAACTTTTAATACAACAACTGATCACTCACCATTTATGATATATTTATCATTATTTTAACAATAAAAGTATGTGAGTTATCTGCATTTTCCATACAATTTGAGTAGTTTATTAGTCAGTTTCATAAATTCAACGATTGTTTATGATTCGAGTATTCCTGGTATTATTTGATCCTTTTGGGAAGATTTTCATGTGTTTGATAAGTTTGGAGAAAAGGAGTAAAATGACCTGATCAAAGTCCAAGCCAAATCGTATGTGTTGACGCCTAAGGAGTATAAAAAAGGGAATTTCTGCCCATACGCGTATGAGGCACTACAGTGCAAAGCCAGACACTCCCATGCGCGTCTCTTGCCAGGAGAAGAAAAAAAATACATTCTTCCCATATGCGTATCCCTATGCCTATGGAACACTGCAGTAAAGGACATACATTGCCTTACGCGTAATAGGCATAACCTGGGGCCAAGCAACCATATACCATACACATATTCTTACGCGTATAAGGTGCTGCAGAAGGAGGCAGACACTTATGATGAAATTTGTAACACCCTGAATTCAATTAAATTATTTATTTGAGTCTAGTTTTGTTCTATTTAACTATTTAAATTAAGTTATGTGTTTTTATTTGGATAATTGATGAATATACGTGTTTTGATGGGTATTGAAGAGAGTTAAGGGAATGATATAAATTAATTGGATTAATTTTTATTTTAATTTGAGATTAATGATTAAAAATAAGATAGTTATAGAAAAATAAGAGAAATAGAAGAGGTTGGTGGAAAATTGAGTTATTAGAATTAAAAATAAAAATAAAATAGATTAGAGTTAGTAAGAGGAGTATGGGCAAAATCAAGAATATGGGAGTAAGTTGAGGGTAATAAGATAATAATCTAATTAAGGGGAATTAGGATTTGGTTCAAATAGAAAAGGTAAGAGCTGTAACTTTTACATATTATTTTGGAACAAGAGAAAATAGGCAATGGGAGAGCAATGTGAGAACAAGGGTTTGGAAGAAACACCATTGAGGAGATTAGAGCATACTTTGCTGGAAATTTAAGGTGATGGTGAGATTAATCTACTATGGGTATATATTGTATTAAGGGTAGAGAGGGGTTCTCACCATCCTCTAGGTTTTTCTCAGTTGTTGAGATTTGTGTGTTTGATTGAGGTTTATGTGAAAACTATTTTGTTGTTGCAATTGACATGAAATTCGTGCTTGATTATGTTTTTGAGATTGGGTATGATGTGTATGTGTAAACCTGAAATTTTAATGCTTATGTTCACGAGTGTTGGTTTGATAAACATATCCTTAGACTTGTAACAAATTGATGAGATAAATAATTAATAAGTTCAAATTATGTGTGAAATGATGTATGTTTGATGTGTGATGAAATTCTGAGCGTATGGGTTTTTACAAAATCGAATTTGGAGCTTCAGAAGTCCTACAATGGTGAAAATCATCTTGCTGACTCTGCAGGTTTGTGCGTCCACGCTTAATGAGGGAGAACCTCACGTAGCGAGACACTCTAGCGGCAAAAAATTTCTGATTTTTTTTTCATTATAACTTTAGTTATATAAATCCAAATGATATGCAGTTCGAAGCGTCTGAAAGATGACGCGTATGAATATCCTATAATGATGTATTCGGTTGCTAGATGGGTACTGGAATATGTGAAATTTAATTGTTTTACTTATTGCGTAATGGTTGACGGTAAAGAACGAACGATGAATTGTTGTAAATGAATGAATTAATGATGAAGCAATGATAATATTAATTAATATGATTGAGTGTTATATGGATGTTTATTCGATGTGTGAATATATGATGTGAAGTGCAAGTATAATTATGTGAGGTGTTATAAATACTTGTTGATGATTGTTGAGATGCGTTGTTTAGAGTGAGAACTATTGTTGATGTGTTTAGATGCATATGATCGTTTACAATCAGATGTGGGGATGTAATCATTGTTGTGTTGTTGTCGTTGCATTATTGTATGAGATACATCATATGTTGTCGTTATTGTGAATGAGGTAAATTACAAGTTCAAATGTTGGGACAAGTGACTTTTCCGGAGCTCAGATGAGGGGACTCGGGGTTCAGATGTTGGGACCCGGTTCGTATGAAGAAACATTGTTGAGTTGATACCACATACATATAGAGTCGAGGTGTTATCATATTGCATGGAAGTTGACATTTATGAATTGATGATTGTTGTTTATGTTGTTTATGTTATCCTTCCTGATCTTTTGCACCGCTAATATATTTGAGCGTATTCTCACCCCTTTGTTATTTTGTTTGTGTGTTGATGTATGATGTGTACAGATACTCAGGAACAAGAGTAGTAGATGATGTGAGTTGGAAGATGACTTAAGAGCTCGTCTTTATTTACTTTATCATTTATCGCTTTTAGTCGGTTAAATTCTTCGATCCGTAACATCGGGAACATGGTGTTTTTGTTATGTTTTGAGTTAATTCCGAACTATGTGGTTTATAGTCTAATACTTTATATGCGAAATTTAATTATAAAGTTGTTGTAACATGATTTTTCACTATATGTGTTGATGAGTTTTTGGATGGTTATCGTTTTGACACCTTAAATTGTCGATTAAATTTTTTATATACGTTTCGGGGTTTAGGGTGTTACAAAATTCACGTGAACTGTACTAAATCCATACGTGTATCCATACGCGTATGGAGCCCAATTTTGATTATTTAACATGAGGAAGTGATTTTTGAAGGTTTATCTTGATTTTAGATTGCAAGTTACAAATTAAAAGCAGGAGAACACAATAGAAGTAAGGTGGAACATCAACTTTAAGGAATTTCTCCAATGAAGACTCTTTCATCTTTAAGAACTTAGGAATAAACACCCTTAAGAATCAATAATCTATAGAGATAAAATAAGTCATCACAAGGTTAGTTTAGATATTTAACGAATTCAGTACAAATCCTAATTCCAAACATGCTTTATTCATATTATTTTATGCTCTATTAAATTTTGTTCTTATTTTCTATTTCGCAACAAAAATAAACTCAAAACTCCTAATTGTTTTTGTTTACTTGAATTGAAATTCAAACTCTAAAGTATAACGCGGTCCTCGAGATCGATATTCTAAGATTTCCTGATATACTACTTTAACAAATTAATACACTTGTTAATTTACCAAATAAAAATCGACAACAGATTAAATTGTCTCAATAAAAATGATAAATTTGAAGACTACTTTGACCCATGTGTCTAATCATTTAAAAGACCCATTAAAACCTCATTCAAGTCGTAAGAAACTCAAACTAGTCTAAACTAATCTAATATGTAATCTACCTTTTAAATGAAAAGTAAAAAAAGCAAACAAATAGTGCAATAGTATATAATATTAAGTAAATAAATATTATTTTTGCAATTAACAACACATTTTTGCTCCTTAAAAGCACACACACTTTTTAGGATACTTCATAAGTATCCATTTATATTCAAAAAGAAAACCAATTATTCTAAGCTTCTGTTTTTGTCTTGTAAACAAGACAAACAAGACAATACTATAACATCATATTGAAAACCAGTTCCATCTTATGGCTTTATTTTATCTTTATCAGCAATATAAATATATATAAAATGTTGTACACTCACGTTAACTTTCTTTTTTTCAATTTTTCTGTCTTATCGGTATTTTACTCGATAAGACATAAAATATTGGAAAGAGAAAGTTAACGTGAGTGTTGTTACGTTGTTGCGTTGAAGTCGAAATCACTAGGCCCTATCTACCTATAGAGCCTTGAAGCAGCACCTTTGTCCAAGAACCATTTCACATCTCCCTCAGGGTTCACCATTTGAATAGGAAGCTTATCAGCATTAGGACCTTTCTCAAGAGCAGAATAAACAGCATCTGCTTTACCAGCACCGGTCACAACCATTGCAATATTTGAAGCAGCATTAATCACTGGCAATGTAAAAGTGATCCTCTCCGGCGGCGGTTTAGGCGCATTCGTAAGATATGTAACCCATTTCTTAGTTTCATTCACTGCAGGGTAGCCTTGAAAAAGAGAGGCTATGTGTCCATCAGGTCCCATATCTAATAGCATAAGATCAAATTTTGGGAATTCTGATGATTTTGATATCACATTGCTTGTCACTAAACGTCTGAGGGTTGTTTCATAAACATCTGCTGCTCCATCAGCTGGTAAGGAATCATCAATTGCGTTCACGTTTAGCGGCGGAATTGGTACCTATATGAATCAGTTCTTATAATCGTTAGATACTGATAATAACTACCTAAAACTCGCACACACGTAACTGTGAGGTCTCGAGTCTCGAGTTTAGTATATAATACCTTGGAGATGAATCCATCATAAGCAATTTTGTAGTTGCTATCAACATTAGTCTTTGGCACTACTCTCTCATCCACCAAAAATACATGCCACTTAGCCCAATCAATAGTGTCACGATATGGATGTTCCACCAGCTTCCTGATATTGTAACATCAACAATAATTCATTGGTAAAATTTCACTACTCTAGATTTTCATGTAATGTTGATATCTGATCGAGGTGAAAAACTGTTTTTCACCTCAATCAGTCTCCCGATGTGAAATGTGACAGATTTATCATACCGATGTAAAAAGTATTTTATGTAGTAGTGTAAAAAAGATAAAGAAGAAGAAATGATACCTGAGATATTTAACGGGTCCGGGAGACAGAACGACGGTGAAAAGTCCCTTCTCTCGAATATATTTCTCGGAGAGGTCAGAAATATATTTAGCCAAAGAAACAGCAAGATGCTCCTTGCTTAGCACATGCACATCCTTGCTATTCATTGATGCCTTCACCAAGCCACCAACATGAATTCTCCTAGGTTTCACTTGAATTGGAGAAGACACATTGTGTCTTAGAGGGTTAAAGAGAGATTTTTGACCTAGTTGAGGTGACAACAATGACATGGTTGAGGATTGTGTGTGTGACTTATGTTTGGAATGGAACATGCTTTGAGGAGTGCATGAAAGGGACAGAAATGTGGAAGTGGCCATTGATTAGTTAGAAATAGACAATGAGTTGAATTGTACTATATTGTAAGTAATGGAATGAATTATACTTGGTTGTTTACCAACTTATTTATGTTAAAATTTTAAGATTCTTATGTTACTCTAGGAAGCAAAGTATGGATCCTTGTGTAAGTTCTAGAAGTAATCTAGTACAAAATCATTGAAATGTATATGGTAAGGAAAAACCTTTTTCTTTTTGATACAGTAAGAAAAAAAACCTTTAGAAACTGTTGTAAATGATTTATTTAATTTTTTTGTAATACTTAATAAAAATACAATAAACTTTGGTCTTATAGAAATTGATATATAGATTTATGTTATATCGGGACTCCACCAATTTTATTTTCTTATTTTTAAATTATAAAGTTTCGATTTTCTAATTTTTTATTTCTTAAGCAATAATGATGTAGTCAGATCCATTAATACATATATACAACTTTTGTACACTGACGTCACGTCAGTATACATGGTGCATGCATACAACGTTTATACATAGGTGTCAGCATACATGACACATGCATATAGGACATGTCACTGTATGCGTCGTATGCACATATCCTCTAGGAACATGTGAAAAATGTAATATATATTGTGTTATTTTGATATAACAACTTTTGTACACAATAGTCATTATTGTCTGTGGCGCATGCATCCTTTAGATGCATAGGATGCATGCATGTGCCACATGCATTGACATGTCCTATATGCATGCATTATGTATATTAATGTTTGTCCATAAAAATTATATGCATACGAGAATGAGTTTGACTACATTATTTATGAGTGAATTTTTTTTGTATGAAACATGATTAATTTTTTTTTTTTTCAAAATATAATTATTTTAGAATTTATTTTAAAAAATGTGATTATTTAAAATAAATAAAAAATCAATAATGGGGTCTACCAAATATTTCCCCACTTTTTCTTTTCTTTCTTTAATCTTTGACTGTCTCAAGTATCGTGATGGTACAATATTTATCTTCAACACCAAGTTGGAGACAACTTTAATACTTTGGAATGATAATATTTAAGGGTTTAAATATGGAAATATTGAGAGAGGAGCAGTGTTATTATTACACAATAGAAGAATAATGGAGATTAAAATTGCATAATTACAAATGTAGGAGACAATGAGGTGCAAAGATGTGAGAAAATATTTCAATAAGATTGATACCTCAATCCCAAATCACATTAAATAAAACTTTAAAATAATATTTCAATAATGTTAGTAATTGTTGATAGCATTAAATAATTTAAATCCTTAAGTTGTGAGTTCTAATTTTAATCCATTATGAAAAGACGATTATCATCGAACTGAAGTATTCCTAAGAATTCCAATAATCAATAATCATGTTATCATTCCAATAAGACATAGGTCTACTATCTCCAATTTATCAAGAGCATCCACCATAAATTAGATTGAGAGATCTTATCAAACTAGACCATAAAGAGAAAGAAATGTAGCCATTAATTGTTACTAGAACAAAATTAAGTTTTTTTTTTCTTCTTTATATCCTATTCTTAGAGAAAGCGATTTAATAATATTTATGATTTTAAGATAAATACTTGGAAAAATAATTTGTTAATCGAACTAAATCAAAATAATGGTAAATGAAGATAAGGTTAACATATAATATAAAATAAGATTGTTGGGTTATAGTTCATTATCTTATACTCTGATGTATTCTCGTTATTACTTCTCACAGTTAATATTATTACTTATCGCTCTATATATATTGTTTATGTTTAAATAATGACATGAAATCAATCGTATTACTTAACAGAGGGTGTCTAATTTGATTAACCAATACGATAAAATTAAGTTTTTATAGTATGTATGAATGTTAAACCTAAGTCCATCTCCAGAGTTTTAATATCTAACAGATTAAAATCTTTGATCTAATTATGAAAAATATTTCTCAATATCAATTCAAGATCATTATAACAAGTTATAATTAGCTAGGTGTTTACCAAACAATCACTTAATTTTGAATAATTATTTGCATAATCAAACTAGAAAATCTAGAGCATTGAAGCAAAAGTTTTCACTTGAAAGTCTTTGGACTACAGTGTTGACTTTAAACAAATATCTAACTTGATTCATGATGATAGTTTGATCAATCTTGTGATTATTTTACCGTTGAACCATCTTCAATTGTTTAGGGATAAAAATGTATATTTCCGAATAACTTCTACTGTGAATAAAAAAAACAAGATTAAAACAAAATTGTTATTCAATAATAAAAGAGATAAAAATGTATATTACATGTATTTTAGGATGATTATGATGTATGATGTTGAAATTGTGCTACCAAACACAGTTATTAATTAAGAAAAGAAGAATTTTATAGAGGATTTAAAAAAATCATTTACAAAATCTTGAGTAAGAGATTTGTGAAACAGATAATCTTATAAATTTGACTCTCAAGATAGTAACAACCGAATTATGTAGATTGTTATCTAGAAGTTATTATTCTATATAATTTTTTTCTTAAAAATGTCATTCTAAATAAACAACATCAGACAAGGTAAAAGGTAAATTTGGAAATTCAAAAAATTTGGAAGAATATATAATAATCAACCCTTTGCGTTTAAGCATAGATCGAAATTTGCAATGGTTGTATGCACATCAGTATTGCACCTGCGAAATTGTCCACTCTCCCATTCTTATATCAAACATAATCGGAAAATCATAATGAAGATTTTCTTTTTCTCTATATAAAGTTTCAGACAGAACTCAAGAAAAGGAGGAATGGAAAGCAAAATTTAACCTGAAAATCATTTAATAACAAGAACACATATTTACATATACAACGTCACTCAAATTTCAATATGAACATTTTTCTACCGAAGTTTTGTTGCATGTTTACCTTTCCTGATTAATAAACTAGACATATCCAACTACATTATAACTATGTTCACCTTTCCTAATTAGTAAACCAGAATCCAACTACATGCTATTGTTCTTCCTCAGTAAAATCAGGTTCTTCAGGTTTCTGAAGCAACAAAGCAGGTATTCTCTCTGGCACCCTTATCTTCCTTGCAGTACGGTTTCGTCGCAATAATCTGAGTGCATTGGCAGCAAACCTGGAAGCATATATGGTGGCACCTAGACTTGTTGAGGTACCACCAGCCTTTGCCAACGCATCTTGCAGCCTGTTCTCCTCTTCAACAAGAGACTCTTCGAGCTTCTTCTTGCAGTAGCGCCGCCATGCAGCTTGAATAAAACATGCGGCCCATGTACGCCATTGTTGCGAGTAGAATCTGAAAGTGTGCCGCAGCTTCTTGCTGTGAAGACGCCGGAACTGAGATGCCACGAACTTCAGATCATCAGCTTTTAGGGCAAAGGCTTCGACTTCTAAGATGGTTTGGACCGTCCTAGTGGAAATGGGAAGGTTGGATGAGGAATGAGGATCTAAGGCCCATGTAAGAAGCTCCTCTCCACAGAAGTCGCCAGCTTTTAAGAACTCAGAGTTGAAGAAGCCAGTTCTACCGCCGTTAGTTGTTATGGTCAACAGCTTGCCTCGCATTATGAAGAGCATCTCATCAACGGGGTCTCCTTCCCGAACAACATAGCTTTGCTCTGTGTAAAGTATTGGTTTGAGACGGTCACACAATGCGTCCAAAAGTTGTCCATCCATTTTCTCAAACATGGGCACCTAAGTTTCATAACAAGAAAAGCATCTGGTTATTATTAAAAATGTTAAATGAAAAATCAAACTATATAGTCTTTCAACATCTAATAGCAATGATATTTTGTTAACACTTCAAGGGCTGCCATTAAAAATCCATAAGACTTCCTTTTGATATAATGAATCTAGTAACGAGACGATTAAAAAAGTTGGAAAAACTTACCCTCATCAGCAAATCTAAGCAAAGATGACGCTTAATATCCCTTCTTAAATCTTTGGGAAGATCGTGAATTAAACGGTCTTCATCTACACCCCTGGTTTCTTGCCATTTGTATTGATCATAACGCCTGATTCGTTCTCTCAGGCTGTCGGGAAGCAATCGGTGAGACATCCATTGTTCTGCATCCCTCCTTTTTACTCTCATCTCCTCCAATCTTGTTGTTGTTGACTGTAAATATGTCTGTTTCAAAACAAATCAAGTATAATCAGTTAAAACCTAGAGCACATCCTAATAAAAGAACGGCTCATGTGTCTAACTATTGATCTGAGTTTTGCATGGAAACTTAAAACTAAAAAACAATTCTAAACCACAATCAAACAAACCCTCTAAAAGCTCAGGGTATCATCTAGAGATAAGCTGAATATAAAAATAAATAAAGTAAAATAAGTATAAATAGTTCGCTTTTCCAACAAAGGAATCTAAATACAATTAAAGACATCCCAACCAAAACAAGCCAAAAAAGGAAAACTATGAGTTTAAATCTGGGAAATCACAGAAACAAGAAAGGGCACCAGCAATCAAATTTACAAAATTAAACAGAAGATTAATAAATAGTGCTTCCCAGCTTCATTGCATGATTAAAAGAAACTATGGAGATAGACAGTTTTGGGAAGTTATTATGTCAGTTATATTGTTAAATTTTTGTAATAAATAAAGGAAAGGAGGAACTGATTATATGATAGTTATTGAGTCGTTTTTGTGTAGGAGAGACCAAGCTCTCAGAATTCTTGGATGGAAGAGACCAAGAATCTCAAATTTCTTAAATAGGAATTGCTTTATCAATTCTATTATTGTCTCTCTTAACTTTCTCTAACGTATTAGTGTGTTAATTTAGAATTAATAATGTAAACATTGTTCTAGGCAAAATCTGCAGAGGAATGTTCTAACATTTCTGTTTTCTTTTCTTTAATATACTCACTAAAGCTACCAGTTTTTAGGGTACATACCTGCATATTTCCAATGAGGAATGAAAATAAAACCAAACCAGCAATGGAAATAAAAACTGCGAAACAGATTTCCCAAAAATCGGTACTTGTTGCTAGGTTCTGACCAAGAGAACTGCAATAATGGAATCCAGATCCAAATAAAAAGGATGAAGGAACAGTTAAAGAATATTAGGTAATGACTTTTAGTAAAACTACATTGTAAGAAAATACGATTTGCCTTAGAATATAAGTTCATATAGTATACTAAAAAATAATCAATGAAGCACACCTCAAATTTTTTAGGCCCCACCAAAAACAGTAGAAGAGTTTTTGGGTAAAATCTCTCGACTCCACAACACCAGATTGAAGAGCATCAAGGAAAATTCCAAAATCAAATTGCTTTTTATCTTCCTCCAGTATTGGGCAAGACGTATTCAAATATGTAGAAATTGTCTTAAACCCACCCCCATGATCATTACAGTACATATCTGCCTTGTTACACATGATATTACTTCGACAGGCTTCTTGCCAGCATGTGGTTTCTCGTTCTATGGAAAACAAGTACCAAAAGGCACCAAGGACCTAAAAAAACAAACAACTTAGAAAGATGACATCAGTTCAAGCATGCATCAAAACTGTAATTTTGTGAAAAACAAATGCAACACCGATGTGCCAACACTTAAGACTGATACAAGTGCCAAATGTCAAACATATCCAACACAAGCACAAGTCTATGATCATGTCTACTCAGGGAACTAAGATTACAATTACTAAAATGCAACTTTCTGGGCATAAGTTGCAAGAAACAACTCCCAAAAGTAACTAATGATAATAACTAACAACCCAAGCCAACTAGGAATCCGTGAGACTTGCAAATACGAAACTAGAAATTTTACGTGACAAAAATCTGGCCTAAAATACTGTCCATAAAAAGAAGCTTTAAGAAATTGAATAAAATATCTTATATCCAGTTATTAATTATTTTCTTTTTATTGATAAGCATCGTCATGCTTTCTATATCATCTATCATAAATATATTAGGTGGAACAAAATACGCACATGCACTTAAAGAAACATATTTTGTCTCATCCATCTCATATTTTCCTTTGAATTTAAGACAGGTCAGACAATTAAAAAAATTTCGTAAGAAATCTTTAGTGCCATAAAATCTTGGAAACTGAAATCTAATAGTTATCCTTCTATTACTAGAGTCTATCTCTATGTGAGGAGGGGTGTTGAGAAGAGTTGGCCATTCCCATCTCATGGCTAGGACTCTTGAAATAACTCTATTCTGTGATTTTCATTTCTGTTAATTTTAATCGCCAAGTTCACTACTGGCTAGTCTACCATTTCTCTATCAGTAAAACTAAGTTCCTTTCAAAAGCTTGACTAGAGTGATTTTATCCAATATTCAAATATCAGTAATAATCGCCATATCTGTCATGCAACTAGCTGTGTACTGCAGCACATATTCTACAGGAGTGAGAATCCTAACATACTTATGCATGCCCAAAGTTACCAAAAGAGCAAGTTTACTATGAATGATAGCTTTTAACTTATTGATCAGTCATCAGGAAAAATAAACTTGTTGAAAGAATAAAACTACCAACACAAAGGTAAGAAGGTATATAATTAATGAGCTTAAAAGAAAAAGACTTGTAAACTCGGAAATATAATGTAAATAGTTTGAACATAAACATATAATAGAAAGTAATACATTACCAAAAATAATTTCATAAAAATGTAAGTAAGAATGTGGCTTGGACTTACATGACTTGCAAGCATATAAAGAAAGAGATTGAATGCAGCTCCAGCCCAAGCTGTTTCAGTGAGAATGCCAGAGGTCCTTGTAATTTCTTTATATAATGGAATTATCCGTACTAGCCGAGGCATATATTGGAAGAAAACAACAAATTTCAGCAAGTTCTTTGTATTGAGCGATTCAAAGCCACTCATCTTCGGGATGATAACTAGAATCACCACCTAGTAATATCTTTTTAGGTTGAGTCAATAAGCTTACAAATGAACAAATCACAGTGTAAAATTTAAAAATCCAATCCTCATAAACCCATAACATATTAGAGAGGCATACCTGTGGGAGGGGAAGAATTGCAAGAATGTCAACTAAGAAATATGATGACAGATATCTCTTAGCAATTGCCCAAGAATCTTCTACCAAAACACCTCTTCCAAAAACTCGGGAAGAGGGAGCAATAAATCCAGTACGAAACTGGAAAATCATGTGGATTATATAAAATACATCAGAGAGAGTTCTCAAGAAAGTTGCTGTAATCTCCATCCCTCTATCCAGGGAAAGGCATTTCTTCTCACCATCAATCACAGGAACATAAAAGAACAAAGGATCCAGTGATACAGCAATGACACACAACAATACAAATATCTTGTTCCACTTTTGAAGGAATGAACCTTGTGGATCAAGTATTTTCCTTTTAGAGCCAAAGTTTCTAGAAAGAGCACTGTTATGGTGAAAAGAGTCGAATCTTGTTCTGAATCTCATCATCCTCTCAGAACCAGATTCCAATCCTCTTTGAAACTTCTCAGAAAATGAACTTAATGTGCTTCTAAATTTCGCCGACTGTGTTGGCTTCAATGCAGGATGAATTCTCTCAGAAACCTTCTCTGAATTAGAATCATTAAACCTGAACATTACAAAAATTAAATACTAGAAACTTAACGGATGATTCTAATCTATATAGTAGCACTAATACTTCAAATTGAAGGCATGTCCAGAATCGACACGACATGTGTGGTTATATTCAATTACTCTAATTTTCTTATATTATTACCGGTGTGTACATGTATGTGTGAGTGTCCGTGTATGTTGAAATAAACAAAAGAAACAGACTCAACAGCAAATGCTGATAAAATTGCCACAGACAACAACAAAAAATCACAGTGTAAATTAAGGCACACATAACCAAACTAACCTAACAAACTTCTCTTGCTGAGTAGTACCCACAGTCATAACTGCAGCCTAGTTGAAACTTGAAAGACAATGTAGAAGAAGATGAATGTTATTAACTAACTACTAGCATCACCTTGAATTCTTCCTGCCTACACCTGGAAAAAAAAAAAACAATGACAATCATCAAAATATCGGAAAATATCAAATACTCACTCCATTCATCAAACAATTGAAAAAAGCACCAGCCTGTCGATGTAAATATCAAAAACAAATACTCTAGTATGCAGTGAAAACCATCTAAATTGATTTTCTTAGTATCAAACGTGAGTCAAAAACTTTAACTAGAAGTGAGAAAATTTGATCTTGCCTTGAATCGAAAATGTACACTAAAATTTTACATCAAACTTGCTATAACACTTAAAACACTCACAATTCAAACTCAAACAATTTTTAACAAAATCAATTTCATCCAAATCAAACTTGTGTTTGCCAAATGCTCCCCCAAACACAGAAATAATCAATTGAAACTAAGAAAAAAAACATCCCTTTCCTACCCCCAAAAAAGTTGAAAGAAAACTACAATTCAACCCCAAATTACTCACCAATCATCACATGAATGTACCACAAATAAATCATCATATATATCATAAGCCAAATTACAACCAATAAAAACAATTCATCCTGCACAAACCACCAAAAATAACTCCAAACAATTCCACATAAAAACAACCACCGATATATAAAGAAAAAACGTCCAAATTTGAATATATTATCGAATTGATAATCAAACATACCAGAATTCAAGACGAATGAACGTCTAAAAAACCAAGCAATAAATAGTTGAAAAAATAGATACAGTGAAAACGATAAGAAAGAGAAACAGCGAGAATGTGTATATGTAGAATACCGGAAGAGAGAAAATAGAAGCGAATCGAGAGAGAGTGAAATGAGAGAAGAAAGGAAGGTTCGAGGAAAAAGAGTAAGAAAGTGACGGATTGTGATCTAAGTGAAAGAGTCACGGGGAATGGTTTTTTGGTTGTGAAAAGGAAAAAAATAGGGAGTTGAAGTTTTTTTACAGAGAGACACGGGAAAGGAAATGGAAGGAAAGTGGGTGGAAGGAAACGGATGCAGAGAGTGAGTGGGGAATGAGTGTGAAGAAAAGTGAGGGAAGATAAATTTCATGTGAGGGGATGGGTCCCGGTTTTTAAGGTTTGAAAAATTGGCGTGTTGTAGTCAAAGTATGTACGTTGGTGAGAAATAGGCGTCATGGGGGAGGACTTTAATTGGAGTATCCAATGAGCAACGAGTATATAGGACCCGATGGAGTACATTTAATTGAATGCTAGTTGAATACATATATGGTACTTTTTTTTATCTTTTCTATAAGAAAAAAAAAAGTTGGTCTCAAAAAGTCTTAATTGGTAAATTCAGCTCAAAAAGTTGGGTATAAATAATTATATTATTTTATAATTAATTAAATGAGTAAAAATCAAATGATGACATGTGATTGGTTGAAGGTACACTATCCATTTTTTTGTGACAAGTAAAGAAGTTATTCTCCTTAATTATTCTTATTAGTAATTCATTGTGCCACATGGCAATTTAAACTATCAAATAATGTGTCATTTCACAACTTAAACAATTCTAATTCTTTTAATGAACTGTCCCTCTCACCACCACCCCATTACAAACCGCCCTCAGTCTGTCGTAAGTTCTCTCAATATCTATTTTGCTAACCATCATTTTGGTAATCTCATAGATGTTCCCTAATCATTCATGTGAAAATTGTGAATCGTTCTTATGTTTAATTTAGGTCACAAGTGAAAATGGCAAAAAAGATCGGTGCCGCTAGGAAGGAAGAAATGGTTACCAGAGAGTACATTGTTAACCTCCATAAACGTCTCCATGGATGTCAATTCTTCACACTCTCTCTTTATGTACTTTTGAGTTTTGACCCTTTTTTAGCAAAATATATGTTTATTTTTAATATGAATCTTTACTTTGTTTGTCATATACAAATTAGTCTGCTAATTGGGAGAAATCTATTCTTGTGAGGTCTATGAATTCATGGAAGATAGTTTCAGAGTCCGTGTAGAGAAAGCTTTCAGTTCTCTTCCAATTTCTTCTCTCGCTTCACTCTGGCCTCTCTCCGAAGACGAAATCAACAACAACAAACCTAAACTCAACCCAACTTCTCTCGGTTTCAAACCTGAGCTTGACAACGACCTCGACGAAAATGAAATCCCCGTTCCATCCAAGCCCTCTGATTACGACGATGAACAGTGGCAGGTTAAAATTGGTATCGACCTCGATTGCACCATCTATTTTGAGGTACCAATTCATCTTTCCTCTTTATTATCACAAATTTGATGTTTTTATTATTTAATTTTACACAATAGTTTTGATTTTTTTATGTTATTTAACTTGAATTTGTCCATGTTGTTCTATCAATTAGAATACCTAAATTTAATTTACTATGATAAAGAAAATTATGTTTTTCTGAAATAATCAAATAGTTTTTTTGAAACATAATACGAACTTGAGATAGTGGAACACTTCAGATCCTTTATTAAGAAAAAAATTAGGATAACATAACAAAAAGGTAAAATTACTTTGGTTTAATTTTTTGGAGGTCCTTTACTTTTTAGGGTTAAATATGTTTTTCGTCTCTCTAAATATACCAAACTTCGGTTTTGGTCATCCTAAAATTTTCGTACAATGTTTCGTCCCCCTAAATTTTTTTGTCCCCCAAAATTAGTCATTGACGTCTATTTGAGTTAACGGAAGCTGACTTGGCAAGTGAATTGGCGATTTTTTATTTTATTTTGTTAAACGTTAAAGTTGATTTGTTATCCACGTATGATTGAAGTCCTCGTAAAAAACTAAGCCTTAATTTCATTTCAATTTCTCACGCTGACTTTCCTTTCCAAGCATTTTGAACTCTTGGTCTTCAACTTTCTTCTCTGTCGCTCTCATTCTCTATCACTCTCATTGGTACGGTTCACATTCTCTTTCACGCACCTTTTGTTACTATTTTGAACTGATTGTGTATTTAATGGTATTCCTTTTTCAAGTTGCAGTTCGTGGAAGCTTGTGGTCCCAAACGTCTTTTTTGGAAGCTTCTGCAAAGGAGTGGTCCCTCGACAAGGAAAAACAAGGTAGGCCCACTTTCTCTCACTTAGAATCTATTTTATCATAGAAACTTGTGGTAGATATAGTTGTTTAATGTAGGTTGTTGAGTGCTTTGAATGTTTTTTAGGATTTCTTTGTGAGTCCAGTATTGACTGTAATATATGTTTGTAAATGTATGGATGGGGTTCTTTAAAGTAATATTTTTCAGTAAAGGTTGTTTTGTAAAAGACAATATGATAAAGTATGTTGGTGGGGATGTGTTTGCTTTTAAAGGACATGATGGGCAATGTTGGTCTTTTTTTTATGTATGTGATTTAGTCAATAGTATGGATCCTGACTTTGACTATACTAGGGTTAGAATGTGGTGGAAACATGCTGAAGGAACCATAAAGAAAGATCTAAAACCTTTTAGGGATGATAGTGATGCTTTTGAGATGGGGTCTATATGAATGATTCCAAGGATGATGTTGAAATCTACATTGAAAACAAACCAAGTGAGGGTGCTGAAACATTTATGGAGACTGCTAGAAGGAGAGACAAATGTCAAATAAAAAATTTGGGCAAAATATTGAGCGTTTAAAATTTCAAACATACAACATTATCGAAAATTTCAGTTATGTTGAAATTTCCGATATAAAAGATAATTTTAGAATTTCCGATATTATTTATAAATTCACAAAAATTTCATAAATTCCAATATATATAATAAAAAAATACTCTATTATAAATTTAATTTATACCAAAATTTTTATTAAAAAAATTGATTCAATTTTTTGTCAAAAACAATTTTGAAATTTTGAAATTAGGGGGCGTTAGCAGGGCCGGATTTGGGCCTGTGCAGTGCACAGGGCCTCCAAATCCCAAGGGCCTCACATTTTTAATTTACATTAGGTTTATTTCCAATCAGTTTATTACTAAAAAAACAAACAATAGATTTTTTATATAAAGATGTTATATGAAACACTTGATTGTCGAATTATTTCATATTTGATACAACTAGAAAAGTACTTGTTTAAACAAGTACTTTTTCTTATAGTAATAAATTTATAAAACATTGAAAAATTTATAAAATATATTTGGAAGGTATGCAAATTTGCAACAAAATATAACAGTCGTATAACCTTATCATTTTACAGATTTGATATTTTATTTTATAAATATTATATTATTGTTTATAGTCAATGCTTTTGTTACGTATATATATATATATATATATATATATATATATATATATATATATATATATATATATATATATATATATATATATATATATATATATATATATATATATATATATATATATATATATATATATATATATATATATATATATATATATATATATATATATATATATATATATATATATATATATATATATAACTTTTATTTCATAATTTATTTCTAAAATATTTTATTGTTAAGATTCCCTAACACATTAATTTTTTTATTTTATAAAATATATATGTTTATCCATCAATTGTTAACTTTTTTTAAATATAAATTATAAATTATTTATCATTTTTTTTAACTTTTTTACCGATTCAATTTTAATATTGTAAATCAGATTCAAATTCTACGATAAGGATTTAAGTAAGAGAAAAGAAGAATTTTAATTTTTTAATTTTAATTTTTATATGTGTCTCCTGAATTGTTTTATGGTATTAGAAAGTTTGATTATGACTATAATCAATGTAAAAAAAGAAAAGATTTGATTAATTTTATTTAAATTAATAATTTTTTTAGAAATGGTCAATCTATCATATAAGAAAGATAGTTGTTGTGGAAAAACCAATTTTGTCCTGCTATTTTATCATGCCTCTATGTGGATGGCTTCATCATCTTCCCTTCATTTTGTCTATGCCACCGTGTCTCTACTTTGGAAAATCTTCAAATCAGATTTTTTGCTTTTTCAAATCTTTTCTTATGTTTTCTTCAATCACACATCATCTCATTTAATGCACTGCCACGTTCAAATCAAACATGTCTACTCAATATTGATATCTTATTTTTTGCATATTCAAATTTTTTCTTTTGCTTTCTCCAATTACATTTTAATTTTTTCTTTTGCTTTCTCCAATTACATTTTATGTTGTTGTTTCCTTTTTTTTGCAGTGCTATTTTGTATTCACCAAATTTTATTCCAAACTCATTTTCCTCTACTGCTTTGTCTATTTCTCTAATGATTTCAATTTTACAACAAGGATTTCATCACTATAAACTTCAAACTCATTTTTCTCTCATTTCTGCTTTAGTTTCGTTTTATTTTTCTTTTCACCTTCATTTGCAGGACTCTTTATTTTGGGGCTAAGTTTTGAAAATTTACAGGACTCTTCATTTTCAACTTCATTTACAAGACCTTTATTGTTGTTGTTATTGTTTACAAGACATTTACGATCCTTTTGTTTCAATAACCTATGATTTCAATTTAGTTGTAAAAATAATACTCTTCCAATGTGTATTCATTGATATTTATTAGAATTTTTTGTTTGCTTAATGATAAATGACAGTGAATTTTTTTAGAGTAAAGTAAAATAACAGTGAATTTTTTTTATAAAATTTACTAAACTCTCTTATGAAACTACAATATAAATCATAATACTAATAATTAAATAAATAAAAACACAATCATATATTAGAAAGGTGCTAATATGAGTCACACCATGGATCTTCAAAGAAATTCTATGAAACTTAACACATTTCCCTCCTCTAAAAGGCTATTATATCATCAATTATTTATTTTATTATTATTATTATTATTATTATTATTATTATTATTATTATTATTATTATTAAATTATTGAGACTTATTTACATTTAATACAAATGTGATGAAAAGAATATAGCCTTTTAAAGATAGTAATTTATTATTTTAATGTCATAAAAATTTATTATTTTAATGTCATAATAAATTATTATTTTAATTTCAAAACAAACAATGATAATTTACTATATCTTTATCCTTATCACTAATTAATTCATAGTCATTATAAAACTTTATAAATATTTATTGTTCTATTAACACTAATAAATTGAAAATAGTTTGATAAAAATTTATATAGTTTTAAAAATATTAATTAATTCATAATGATTTTAAAAAATATATCATTACTATACTCAGACAAAGTAATATTAAAGATATCAGAATATTGAAAGGTAAAAAATTTCAAATACTAAAAAATAGAATATATTATAATATAATAAAATTATAAAATTAAGTATTATAAATAGTTAAATATAGAATAAATAATATAAAATTTAATGTATGATCATAAATTCTTATATATATATATATATATATATATATATATATATATATATATATATATATATATATATATATATATATATATATATATATAATAAAGATATTAGACCAAAACACGTGAATAATATATAAATTTAATGATATAAAAATTATATGTTAATATAAAACATTCATAAATATTTTATATTACTAAACCAATATTAAAATATTAAACAACCATTCATAAATATATTGTTGAGTAAAGTATTTATGCATATCGAAAAAAGTTATAGACATAAATTTATTATTTTCTCTTTGGAACATGATAAATAGTTGTTTATATACATAAAATTATTGTTAATATAAAATATTATCTCTTTTGTCAATCATTAGAATTGGTATTTAAACTACTTTGAAACATGATAAATAGTTGTTTATATACATGGAATTATTGTTTTTTCACGAGTACTAGACTTTTTCTTACCGGGTACCAGATATTTTTATAATTATACATTCAATTTTTTTTAACGAGTGACAAACATTTTTCGATTAAAAAATATACATTTGAAATAAATGTGTGTCTTATACCAGAACTCGTGTGAACACACGAATTTTTTATTGGAAAACATCAAATTTCTTAGAAACAAAATTATTAATTTTTTTATAAATATTATTTTATTATAGGAATAATTTCTTAACTATATATAATTTTTTTTTACATTTTCATTTCTATTTTAACGTAAAACATTCAAACATTCCGACTCATTCGAACGCACGGTCGCACGGATCACTTAATTGTTTTTAATATTAAAACACAACCTCGAAATTGTTTGAGCCGGCTTTGGACACGTGAGGTATAACTAGTGTTAACAATTTAATTTCTTCTATTGAGTCT
Organism: Lathyrus aphaca; assembly: GCA_963966055.1. Lineage (NCBI taxonomy): Eukaryota > Viridiplantae > Streptophyta > Magnoliopsida > Fabales > Fabaceae > Lathyrus > Lathyrus aphaca. The sequence goes on along the minus strand of OZ014520.1, from coordinate 577,098,454 downwards.
ATGGGTTTATATAGGCCCATATATAGATCTATTAGCGATCAAAATCCTTATAATATAATGGGATAAAATACACCTAAATTATTTTTAGAGGAAAGCTAACTAAATAAAATAATATCAACACATTATATAAAAAATAAATTTGCTCTCACTCAGCTCGTAATACTCAAAAATATTCTTAATAATAAATCAAATGAAACAACGTCTTTAATTTATAATTGGATTTCATCATTATACAAACAATATATTACTTTGTATTTATTGACACCAAAATTTCCCAAACTACATCGTATACCATTATGAATTAACATCAATAAATAGCTCTAAAAATAGAATGAACAATCTGATTTTGCTAACATGGACTTCAATAATATCAAATAGAATTACTCATTATTATAAATAAAATATAGTAAAATATAAAATTTTAGAAGTAATTTATATAATCTTAATTATATAATATAATTATAATATATTTTTTATAAAATCAACAACTCATTTATATTAATATACAAAGTATAATTAAATATTGCGTTCATATACCAAATCTAAATCAAAATTTTACTCATTTAAGTTAGTTAATAGTACATATCAAGATGAGAAGCAAAACAATATTTATTTTAAAATATAATTTCTTTGTTAAAGTAAAACTAATTTTAAAATGGACAAAATATTTAATAGATGTATCTTTCTAAAAAAAGTTGTCCACATTTGAATGGAATGAATCAGATTTCAATTCTTTCATTACAATACTAAATCTAATTCAAATTCACACATGACAAAATAACAAAACCATTGAATATTCATTCCACCTCAAACAAATCAGGTGAAGAAAGCGAAAGAAAGACGCAAAAGAACAAACAAACTGTTAGTTTGTAATAATACCACCACTATATAAATGGACCCCACTTTTAATTTAAATAACTAAGATATTTTCCATTTTATAATCAAAATTATAACAACCCAATTTACTAAACATAAATAAATATCCAAAATTAAAATTTAATTAAAAATTTCGTTTACTTTTTAGAGATAATAACAAAATTTTCTTAGCTAAGTAGTTTCCACGATCTATGGTAGTGACTCTGAATATCCAATCACACACTTTTTCTTCTGAAATCCACACGCGATTTTCTTCTGAAACGGTGCGTTTTGGATTGGGCTTTGAAAATATGAACGGAATTGGGAGTGGAAATGGAAGGTTTAGTAACATGGAGATGGAATTTATAAGAAGACATCACCGGCACCAGCCTGGAAACAATCAGTGTGGTTCTGCTCTTGTTAAGCATATAAGAGCACCGGTTCCTCAGGTTACCCTTCTTTTCTTTTTTTCTTTTCTTTTTTAAATTATTTTTACGGTTTTGTTGAATTGAATTTTGTTAGTGTTTATTACAGTTTTTATTGTAGAATGTATTGTTGTGGCTGTTAGATATTCTGTTAGGGTTGTTAGATTTTCTGTTACGGTGTTGGAATCTGTTTTCATTTTTCAGTAGCTATAAAAAGGATCTCATAAAATATTTGTCAATATGATAATAGAATTTTTATTTGATTCTTCACATTTTGTGGTGGAACTTCCAAAAATTTAAGACGACTCTGACAATGATTTTTGTGTAATGCTATGATTATGCTTATTTTCTCCGTGTGATATTTATTTACTGTGTTTAGATTCGGTTTTTATAGGTATGGTCTTTGGTTAGAAGGTTTGATCAGCCGCAAAAGTATAAACCATTTGTAAACAGATGTGTTGTGAGGGGGAACCTTGAGATTGGAAGTTTAAGAGAAGTTGATGTTAAGTCGGGGCTTCCGGCTACCACGAGTACAGAAAGGTTGGAGCTTCTTGATGACAATGAGCATGTTCTAAGCATCAAGATTATCGGCGGTGATCATAGGCTTACGGTATGAATATATAGATAAGAAAAAACTTATTTTTTAGATTCATTGAATAATTAAGCATCTGGATTATTGGCGGTGATTTATTTTATCTTTCAGAACTATTCGTCTGTGGTATCCCTCCACCCGGAAATTATTGATGGGAGGCCGGGGACACTGGTAATTGAATCTTTTGTGGTGGATATACCTGACGGAAACACTAAGGATGAGACCTGCTACTTTGTGGAAGCTGTTATTAAGTGCAATCTTAAATCACTTGCCGATGTCTCGGAAGGGATTGCCTTGCAAGACCGGACTGAACGAATTGATCGGATTTAGGATCTTGTAATAAGTTGTTGCCAAAGACATTGCTGCCACGGATGAAGCTTCAGCAGTTTTCCTTACGAAGGCCTAGGAGACGGACTGGCGATTGAGACACGCCTCCATAAGGGTGTTTCTTTCCATTTGCTATATCGATTATCCTTTGTTATATATGTTGGTTTCTCTTTTCTGTAGTTAAAGAAACAACAGTATTTTGAGACGCGATTCGATCCAGTGCAGTAACAAGTGATAGATATCAGGTGCTCGGTTTTTCTTTTTGTGGTTATGCTCTTTGTTGTATATAAAACATGGTATGTAGATTTGTTTTTAATGGTCAGATTGATGTTTTGAATTGCATAGTTGAAGTTAATTCTTGTAACAGAATTCTATAGCTACTTAAATTTGTTTTGTTTACAAATACTTGAGTACCTTTTCAATTTTCTTTATAGTTTTCATGTGATGAAGTTTCACTATAGTGAGTCCTAAAAAAATTCTAATGAACTTGGATTCAATTTTTAAAGGTGAACAAGTGGAATGTTGCAGGTTCGAATCTGCGCTCCTGCATCTGATTTCCCTGAACGTCGAAGGATAATGAATGGAGAGAAGAGGACATGTAGATATCATCATTAAATGTTTAAACTATAATTTGTCAATAGCAAATCACAATATATTTAGTGTTAGCTCAGTTGTTAGAATTTAGCTTTGTAAGCTCAATGTACCAAATTCAAATTATTTGTAGATATTTATAAAATAAATTAGTGTTATTTTAATTGATAATTTGCTTCTATGCTAATTTTTTTGTTGCAATGTTTAAATTTAAGTTAAATTTATCTAAAAAACTTAGTTGCCTTGGTAGTCATCGTTCACTGGTTTTTGATTGATAGTGTAATTTACTATGCCTATAGCATGTTTAAATTAAACTAATAATTATAACCAAACAAATTAAACTCGTAACATACTTCTCTGGTTAACTCAATTTATATTTTTAATCGTTTGTAGGAAAATTTAATACTACTAAATGTTAGAGGTTAAGTTGCATATGTGAGATTTTGTCTGTTTTACTTCTTTAGATTTCAAGAGTTTGATATAGAACTTAAACAATAATTTGTAATTTGTATCAAAAAGTATATTATATTTAAACAATAATTTATAATCAAATAAATTTTATTTCATATTTTCCAAAACTATCAAAATATTTAAAGTTTCTTGTATATTATATGATTCATTGTTACATTTTAGAATATAATTATCATATAAAAACAGATTAAATAGTGCAAGAGTTTTTTTTTCTTTTCAAAATGCTACAAGTGAATTATATAGGATTTCTTTTCCACTCTTTAGGTTATCTGTAACTCCTAACAAAAAGTAAAAAATGTTCTTAATTTTTGAAAATGTATCTTCTGACACATCGTTTTTTCATAAAATAAATATAAATGGGTGAGTGTCCTTCATTTTGTCACAATTTAATTTGGAGATGCATCTTCGTATGTGATTTAAGGTGTGCCAGCATATACATCTTCGGATTAATCCTTGTATTCAAATTTATAGGATTTTCGGACAGATTGAGACTCGGTCGTTAATTCCAATACGCGTTTGTTCGATGTGAGAGGGCTAGACGTGAGAATGAGTAGGCCAAGGGTAGACGGGAAACCGTCCCTAAGCCTCATGACGGATAAGCATCGACCTCTAGGAGTCACCTATCTCAGGAGTTCTTGTCTCAGGGGCACGTCTCCCTTGCTCATGAAACTCTCGAGTCTTATGCTTATGAAGACTAGGGTGCACTTGAAGCTCCTAGTTGCACATGACGGTGTCTAAGAGTGGAAATAGGTTAGACTAGGTTTTATAAGGTCTGGGTCTAACATACAATAAACTTATAAAGTCTGAGCCTGGCATATGACATATTATAGGCTCTCTTTTTTGCATGGCCTGACCTTTTTAAAAGTTTGGTCTGCCCTAAAAACCTATTTACAAGCTTTTTCCCGTTGAGATTCTCAATTATTTCATATTACTTAAGAATCTTTATAGGTTGGTCTATATATGCATATATAGGCCGATCTATTTAGCATTTGTTCTAATATATATATATATATATATATATATATATATATATATATATATATATATATATATATATATATATATATATATATATATATATATATATATATATATATATATATATATATATTGATCTTACCTGATCAGGAGGGCCTTCCAAGGATTTAAAGGCTGGGCCAGAGAGTGAGATGAGTGAGGGGGTGTACCTGCAAGGTGCTCCAATGCTTAAGTCAGAAGAGGTACAAAAAGTTAAGGTTATTTCAGAGTGAGTTAGAATACCTGACCCTTTGTTATGAAAGGGTATTTATATTGAGCCCCCAGCGCTGGGCCAAGGCTCCTAATGGGCTGGATCTAGCTAGGCCCAAGGAGGAGCTGTCAGGGGACGCGTAAGAAGCGTGAAGACCTAGACCAAAGGCCTGCTCCCTGGTCCAACTTCCTCTATCTCTCAGGAGATAATACAGGGGAGTTGGGTGACGTGGCAGGTGAGATGGCAGACATGGTTCTGCCCGACATAGCTCATGTGCCCGTGATATAGGTAGGTGATATGTAGCCGAAGGTCAGCTGGTAGGGGCGCGTGTCTCTGCCCGACACGCAGTAGAGTTGTCGAGGTGGCATCACATCGACATGGATGGCTGGGCCCTTGCCCGACGCATTCATCTGCTCGGGCGTTTAGGCCTGTACCCGACAAGCATTGGGTCGTGCCGCGCATGTCGTCGTGGCCCAGTCCAGAACATATATATATATATATATATATATATATATATATATATATATATATATATATATATATATATATATATATATATGTATCATTGTTTCTAATATATACATATATAGGACAATTTATTTAATATATTTTTAATATATATGAAAATATAGGTCGGCCTATAAGACTTATTGGCTTTTTTTAATAGCCTAAGTCTGGCCTATTTAATTAAATAGATTTTTAAAAAAGCCTAAGTCTGACATTTTTATTAAAAAAGTCTGGCTTGGCCTGACCTTAAGTATGTTAGGCTATAGGCTCTTGTAGGTCTGTCTGACATATTTTTTCCCTTGACGGTGTCCTTGTAAAGGGTTATTCTAGAAGACCCTCTGACACCTCCTTACTGATATATTATAGAGATCATGCGCATGATGGTCATTCCGTGTGTATTTTAATTAGATTGCACATGATGACCGATTGAATATCATACACAGCTCACCAGAACACTGTTTTTCCGACTCATTTCATTTTATTCTGGATGGCTTACATGTGGGTTGAATATGATGTGCAATTATCTGTCAGAGCGATACATACATCAGTTTGAATATGTGCAAATCATTTTGAGATTCCCCTTCGAGTTTACTCCTGACAACATCGTCAACAGACATCTTGATGACATATTGGCGGATTACGAGAGTCATCAGGTACCAGAGGAGTATCACAGATGTCAGCAACAAATCATTGGTCTTATGTGGACGGTTGCATGACTTGGTTCTATAGTATGTCACACTTTGTCATGACACCAAACAAGCTTGGACGTCCACCTAGGTCAACTCATGAGGAGCTGGAGAATAAGCAGGTTATGGATGATCTTGCCATTGATGTGTTATCGATTTGTCAAAATATTATACGACTTACGTATAAGGGCATAAATATAGGCGATTTGGGAGAGGTGGCACTGATGCAGTTGTCATCACACGTGTCATTTTTACTAAGTCACGAAATAACATGGGTTACCGATGGCAGAGGAGGAGTTAGGAGATTAGGATTACACATACGCATTAGGTTAGGTTTTTTTTTTAAATTTGAAATGCTTTAGTATTATTTTACATATTTTGAGAATAATGTGTAATATTATAGGATTTTTTTAATTGATATTGATACATTACTTTATTCTATAATATGTATGTTTATTATTGTTTGAATCAAATTATTGCACTATTAGTCGGATTGAAATTTCTTTTGCTTCAAAAAAGATACAAAATTTTCATGATTTATAAAAATAAAAATAAAAACTAGTGATAGACAATTTTTTTCTTTTATAATGTATTGAACATATTATTCTAATAAACTTAGTTTTGTTTGAGAGTTTGAAGAGTAGGGAAATGAAGAGTTTGAAAAAAGAAAAATTTAGATGAAGAGGATTTTGAGAAATTTACTTTTATTCATAAACAAAGATTCTCCTAATTTAGATGAACTACAAACTTACATTGAAAAAGTGTTTGAAAGATTTTATAAAGTTCAGATAAATTGTTCAAATATAATCTATATATATATATATAATCTATGCTGCTATACTATTTTCAAAATTAAAAACATGTTAATAAACATGTTTTTTCATTTTATACAATTATTTATTTAAAATGTTAAGACTTCTAGTTTTTTTTTTTTAACTCATAAAATCCTCTCTTCCCTCTTCCTTCCAAACTCTCAAACAAAACCTTAAAGAATCAAGCATCTTTAGTTTTTAAATTATAAACATATATAAATATAAATAAATAAAAATATTTGGCTTAGTTTTTATTCCAATAAAAAACAATTCTAGCTTTTAGACCAATCAAAAACAATTATATAAATATATAATTGATTTTGAAACAATTTTGAAGTGTTTGATTTTTGTCTAATATAATTGATTCTTTTTTCATAATTAATTTTATTTGAAGCTAGAATTTATAATTTTTGAATTTAACATTATTTTATATTGAAATTTACTGTTCAAAGATTGTCCTTTCAACCATCAATAATAGGGGCCAGGGTTTGGGTTGGGAAACAATAATATGCAGAGAATTGCATCTTATTTCTTTCAACACTTTCAATGACATTTTAAACTTGCCAGAAAATTCTAAAAATAAAATGAAGAATGTATAGCTACTAAACACAACTGTCCAAATGTCCAATAAATATCTTTCTACAAATTACACGGTTGTCCAAAAAAATATTGCCCTAGTATTCTAATAGTTGGCCTTTGTCGTCGATAGCAGGACTACTTGCTACAGAGATATTCAAAGGTGTATAACTTACTTCCTATGATCATCTAATGACAAGAATAGCGCGGGCAAGGGAGGGAAACTGCAGAATAAATTTGAAAAATTACCTGTGGGACTTAAAAAAGATATACTGTACAGAGCTTCCCTTATAATTAGAGCACAATAATTGACACAAACTAGCGAGAAAGATTAGGCCAATACAAGATCCCCTTCTGCTTCTTGTTCCTGTTGTTCTGGCAGTCTTCCTTCCCGATATGGGAGTAGTAATCGCCTGATTTCTTCTGAATTAAGTGTCTCGCACTCTAATAATGCATTTGCCAGCACATGCAATGCCTTCTCATGCTAACAAAATGAAGAAAATAACGACTAGTTATGATTATTTACATGTTGACCAGTATAAATATCAAATATTGGTGCATAATACAAGATTGCCGACTTTTTTTTCAATGAATTTGTGCATCTCAAAAAGTTGCTTTTGATTCTAATTTTCATATTTTGATAATCCTCCCCTAATGTTTGCTTAGGATGTAAATGTCCTTTTTTTGTGTGGCACAAATTCAATAGAACTGGGATCATTGATTTAAAAACCAATCACACTTTCACACAAAAACATGTTAGTGTTTACAAGTTGCTTGACTCAGTGAACTAAAGAATTTAGTCAAACTTACTAGTAGGTTGAATAACTCACATGTTACCATTTCGCATATACATATTCTGTGGTACAAGACTTCTAAACAACTAATCGTTACATTTTCTGTGTGTGTACGAAAGTACCCTCCCTCCCTCCCTCTCTCTAATAAATGATTAGGGATAATTTTGACAATACTACAATCATTACTTCGTTGAACTTTGAAATGACACTTAAAAAGGAACTTTTTTCCTTTCTAAAAGGTGACAGATAAAAAGGAATGGAGGGAGTATATATTAAGTAATATTCAACAAACCTTCTTCAGAAGAGCTTTCACGCGATCATATGCATCTCTAAGGAGTTTAACAACCTGCAGAACAGGAAAAGATCAGCTCCAACCATGAATTTAATTAACGATATTATTAGAAGAGCAAAGCCATTAATCCAACGTGATTTCGATTGTCAGAAATGTTAAAAGAAATTATAGATTTATAATACTTGCCTCTGCATCAATACGTGACTGCATTTCAGAACTTGGTCTCTCCTTTATATGAATTGGTCCGATTGTATCACTCATCCCACAACTTGAAACCTTGTGAAGATAGGTTAAAATACATCATACACAAGCAATGAATGACAAGCTCATTTTGAAATGAAACAATTAGTAAAATTTTCAGCAGAAACTAAGATTTGTCTGAAATTTCAGTTACTAGTAGCAGATATTCCGAGTAACAATTGAATGACGACAAAAGGAATACAGAGAAAAAAATTGAATCAATTTTATAGAGAACTAACATATGCCACAACTGTACTTGCCACATAACAGGGGAGTAGAATATTACCATGTATTGGGCAAGCTCGGTAGCAGATTGAAGATCGCTACTTGCCCCAGTTGTGACATTATCACGACCAAAGATAAGCTCTTCTGCAACTCTTCCTCCCATACAAACATCAAGACGAGCTAACAACTGTTTCTTACTTATTGACGTTTCATCACTTGAGGGAAGCTGAGTAACCATTCCTAAAGCTGATCCACGGGGCATTATTGTTGCCTTGTGAATTGGATGTGCACCGTCAGTGTTAAGGGCAACAATTGCATGGCCGCTCTCGTGATAAGCAGTAAGCTGGAATTTTTACAACTATTAATAACATGAGTGAGTGTGCATCAATGGATTAACATTTTATTAATCATTAAAAGGTTATTATTTTACTACTGCAGAGTGGTAAAGAGAGAGAAGAACACTTCATTATACCAGCAAAATCCAATTTCGCTAAATAAAATATACCAAAAAAATGCCCAAAAAATTGATAAAATATTTGTTTTGGAGCAACCAGCAGGTCAGATATTACTCTAGGATAATGATTACAGGGAATTTTTTACAAAAAAAGTATAAACCAATTTACCTACCATGTCAACTGAACTCACCAGCTAACAACTGATTTAGCAACTAACTAATCATTTGATGGGCATCCAATTTTCTATTTTCATAAATATGACAGAGTGGTATATGGAATGGTCAAGTTGCCAAAAAAATTCTGACATATACTGATTTCCCACACATACCTTTTTGGACTCGTCAGATATGAACATTGTTTTTCGCTCTGTACCCATAATTATTCTGTCTTTTGCAAACTCCAACTGAGAAGCTGTTAATTTCTCTGCACCTTCAACCGCAGCTTTAATGGCAGCAATGTTCACCAGGTTTGCAAGATCTAGTTTATGCGAATATATAATTATAGAGAACATCATTTGGGGATTTGAATAAGTATATATTCGCATTGATAGAAATTTTGTCATGTCAAATATATTTAAATGAGTAACTCACCTGCCCCATTGAATCCTGGGGTACCACGAGCTATTGCTTTAATATCAACATTCTCGGCTGTAGGTTTATCTTGCAGGTAGAGTTCCAATATTTCTTGCCGACCACGTACATCTGGATTCGGTACAACAATCTGGAATTCAGAATTCGTTAGTCATCTTATCTGCTATATTATATACAGATTAATTGGGTACAACAACCTGGATTGAAAGAGAAACTGGAAATTACTTTTAACCTGTGTTTTGATTTATTTTCCTATCTCTCTTGTTTAGTTTGTTAACTCTTGCAATATGACTTATTTTAACATTTCTACTGCTCTTCTCTCTTTACATAAATTCATTTATAGGTGAAACAATGAATATAAAAACTTACATGTCGATCAAATCTACCAGGCCTCGTTAAAGCTGGATCAAGAATATCAGGTAGGTTTGTTGCAGCCATCAATATTATTCCCTACAACATAAAAATTGATAAATAAGTTTGGAAAAGAAGACAAACAAATTGCAACCTAAGCTGTTCAAAGATACCTCATTCTGCTCAAACCCATCCATTTCAACGAGTAGTTGGTGCAATGTCTTCTTGGTGTGGCCCTCCCACTGTTTCCTTGTTGATCCAACGGCATCAATTTCATCAATGAAGATAATGCAAGGAGCCTACAAAAGATACAAGAGAAAACACGCTCCACAATCAGAAACATGCAAAAGTCATGTGTAAAGAGTAAACCATGTAGGAGACTATTATGAGAGATCAACAAAAAGCAACCAACCTTCTTTTTGGCTGCTTGAAATAAGGACCTTACACGGCGAGCACCAACTCCAACAAACCTGAGCATGAAAAGAAATATGAATCCAATCATCCATAAAAGCCAACATTATAAACTTTCCTTAGTGCAATAAAAGTGGCTACAGTTTGTGTACAAAAGATACCCATCCGCTGACTTAAAAGTTACAATTTCATGAAGACACAGATTAAAGTTCTAAATTGTTAAGAGATCACATGAAAACATTTTAGCATCTAATATACCAACATTGAGTGCCACGCATCCAAGAGAAATAAGAAATTCTGGAATGTTTATAGCTCAGTACAATGTTAGATACATTGTAATGTTCAAATTGTCTGGATTTATTCCCTTAGGGTACACAGACCAGCGACAACGATTGAGGGTTTCAAAAATGCAAAAGATACTCTTAAAATAGACAGTTTTTAGGGATATTTGGTATTTTGCACACTAAAACCTAAAACTCTATTTCCTTCACTATTCTGCTAAAACTCCATTTCCTTCTCCAAGGGTACATTTTTTTTTCCTCCTCTGTATCATGCTAATAGAGCGGAGTAGGCTTTCATTTAGTGTTTTTCCTCTCTGCTCTGCCATGGCAACTTCATCTTAGTCTTGATCATGATCATCTTTGATTCCTATTTACTAAAACTTTTATAAGAGTTTTAATATTTAGTTACTTCAAGTCATGAGTGAGACTTAAACTTGTTTGTTTCGTTAACTTTTGTTGGTATTATGAATATTTTGTGAATATGTGGTTATTTGGTTGATTTTACAGTAACCATGTGTTTACAGTGTTAATCATGTAATTTGCCCAAAAATATTCAAATAGGTGTCGTTATCCCGGCTTGACAACACAGTCATTAACAACAACTGCCTTTTTATGCACCACTTTTAGAATAACAAAATGTAACCCCAATTCTAGTATAATAACATTTGCCTGCTTCTCAACATAGTCTAGCAAAAGAAGACTTACATCTCCTCAAATTCTGACCCTGCACGGTAGAAAAATGGAACACCAGCTTCTCCAGCAATAGCCTTCAAGGTCATAATAATAATATTGAATTTCAATGGATTAATTTATAATGAACATTCAAATAAAGCATGACTTTACTTGGTGGAATTATGCATAGTGGAAAAAATATCAATGTCACAGATGAGAACCAGAGTCCAAATTTAAGTCCTTCCAAGAACTTTCCAAAAATGTCAGAATTTAACTGACCTTGGCTAGCAGAGTTTTTCCAGTTCCAGGTGCCCCTGTCAGAAGAATCCCCTGAAAAGAGAAACATCTTAGCCAGACTTCATAAACAAAATGTTACAATAGCTAAATTGCACTAATTAACAAGCATGATTTTTTTAAAATGCATATAAGGAAGCATGACATTTTATTTCAAGGCGAGTTCATCTGAATAGCATGAAATAAAAAAATAAAAAAATAAAAAATACATAATATCCTGATGACCAAAGCTTAACATGCTTGTTAGTGCGACAACACAGTGTGGATATAGAAATGGACAAAATATGTTATCAGTTTCCAAACAGTGGTGAGAATAACGACCTAATTAATAACAATTGAGTACCAATACATGTAAAGTAGAAAGATATATAAACAAAAGCAATAGGTCAAATGAAAACAAAAAGACCAATAACTTCTGTAGACCTTTGGCAACTTTCCTCCAAGGCGTGTAAATTTAGCTGGATTTTTTAGGTACTCCACAACTTCCTCCAGTTCTTGCTTTGCATCATCACAACCTTTCACATCCTTAAAAGTTTTTACATTCTGCAAGGTGAGACAGAGAGATAAAGATTAAAATTATGACTACTACATAATGCATGGCAGAACTTCTGATATGCAAGACCTTCCATGTCACAAATAAGGAAAACTAATTCTCATCACTGGATAGTATTAGTTATATTCAAGGACAAATGGGGGTGGTCATATTTTCCAACTTCATTGATGAGTGGTTGATGAAATAGTTAGTAATGGCATAATTAGCAGGTACTATCTTATTCGGATGATAAAATAATTGTTCGAGTATTATATCTATCATGCTATGCTATTGTATGTTCACTAACCTATTGCATTTACAATCTTATCGTCCAAGATCTCACTGACAATCCAAATTTCTTGTAATACACACCCTAAACTAATCATGTATTTTCCAAAAAAAGAATAATCTATATGCCCCATTGTAATATATTGTCATAGAAAATAAAAGTTTATCAGTAAAAACAGATTAATGACCTTTTCTGGCATTACTTCCTTGTTTAACTCCTTTGGAGTAAAGGAAGAACTTGAACCAACACCTGAAGAACCAATCCCACCCAAGCTTCCAACGTATCTTTGAAGTGCATTAGTGCTCATAATCCTGACCAACATACATTAGGAATACAGGTATGCAAAAGTCAAATAGTGGGTGTTATACACCAGAATGACAGAGAGAGAGAGAGAGAGAGAGAGAGGGAAATCAGAAGCTCGTACCAGACCAATGCAATAGATACAGTAATCAAAATAGGTGAGATAAATTCTTGAAAACGTGATTTGTTTGATACTTCCTTATCAACCTAAACAATGAGGCAGCTTCATGAGATTCTGAGAAAAATCAAACAATAGAATCTAGGATGCAAATGGAAATTTGAATAATTTATTTCTATATTACATAAGTATATGTTAAGCACTCAAAGCATAAAGAAGGTCTTCTGATTAAAAAAATTACCACAACAATATGCAACGGCTGCTTCTCAGATATTCCAGGGTTAATAGAAGTCTCATCTATGTTACCCGATACACGTTGTTTCAACTCTTGCAGCTGAAAATATGTTTTTCATAAGTTTCCACAGAATAATAAAGTAAATTATGAACTAATTATTAAATAAAGATGTTATGATAATCAGAAAAAAGTTCATGTTACCGAGAGGCAAAATTGGAAGAATCAATGGAATGGACAAGAACTATCTTCTAAGTTCATCATAAATTCTATCATGTATCTAAGATAAGAACACAAAACAAATATTTCGGATCAAGAAGCATATGACGGAGAAATACTACCTAATAATTTTGTATAAATATGAAAATAATGATTATCCAAACTTTTAAGTAGATAGAAAACCAGTAAATCCTTTTTCTTATTAGGTTTGTCAATGATATTGATCAAGCAATGATATTATGTTCTGTACTCCTTTCAAGAAAAAATCAATGTCATAATATTCTGTTTCTGTACTTCTGTCAAGATAGAACCAATCCTCAAAAAGTCCATTTAGATCAAGTCCACTTTAATATTTTTTCATTCTATAGACTTTATCGGTCACCCTTTATCTCTAACTATAAGGTAGCCTGCATTCTATTCACTATAACTACTTAGTCTTCTATTCCTCATCTTTCTACATTGCTAAACCACCTTGGATGAGATTCGATCATCTTTTCAACAGATGTTGCTCGTCCCACAACTTTCTCTCATACACTCACTTCTCGTCCTATTGTATATCTACACAATTGCTGCATTCTCATTTAATTAACATTAAGCTTATGCTCTTGCTGGTTTTTAGGAACCAAAACTCAGCACCACACAGCATTACACTTTCTGTGGTTGCATGATAATAGAGTTCTTTGAGATTGAGAAACATTTTCTATCACAATTATCACTTGACAACTTGAAGCATTTTTCCATCTCATTCTCCCAACTTAAATCATGTCCTGATGTCCCCCTAACTCCTCCATCATATTGGATGATAATGTCATGAACAACTATCACAAAAGCATAAGCTTAAGGTAAAAACTAGAGCTAGGTCAAAGGCCTATTACACTAGACAGATATTTGTTAAGAAATTTGATCAAAGCAGTCTCACAATACCTACACAGAAAAATATCTTAATGACTTCGTGGAAAATAAAACAAAACAGATTCACTTTTGAACAGTGACTAGTATCAATAAATAGATACAAAACAAATTGCCTAATTGCACTCTACCTTGACTAATGAACAATGAAGCATGGTAATAATTCAATAATAAAGATTGAAAATTGATTCAAAAAAACAAAATAACAAAAAGAACATGAAAACTTTCGTTTCAAGGTGATTACCATGGTAATAATTCAATAAGAAAGACTGAAAATTGATTCAAAAATACAAAAGAACAAGAAAAATTTAGTTTCAAAGTGATTACCAATGTAGGAAGGCCAGAGGATTTTCCAGATTTCTCATCAGGAAGATATTCTGCAAGAGCATCAGTGGCCACTAGTGCTCGAAGATATTCTGCAACTCCTATGCTGTCCACTGCTCGATCCCTTTCTTCAAATATCTTTATCACAGACTGGGGCCTAATATAAATAAAAGGAAATGAATGTAATAGTGGGCTTATGATTGATCCAGCTCAAGAATTAGATTTAGAAACCCGCAGTAAACAATTGTTAAGTTGATTTTAATTTATTTATGTTTTGAATTTTATTATGCTTTTCTAAGATGGTATGGCCAATGTTACTAATAGCGGAGAGCATAGCAGGTAAATAAGGGAGGCCGCATTGTTAAAATATAAATAAATGTATATAAAATAAAGTATGTTGCACAAAAAATAAAAGCTGCATGAACATAAATTTAAAAAGTAACTGAGATAATACACAAATTCCAATACATAATAGCATAATACCAGTTTTTTTAACAACATTGAAACGATTTGAAGAATTTGTTTAAACCCTCCAATACATTTTTTGAGTTCTTCTATATTAAAAGTTTGTGTGTTATGAAGAAAAATAAACTCTCCTTTCAAGTTGGGGGACTATCATTCCATTACTTTTCCTTTCTTCCTTATTTTAACAAAAAACCCTCCCTTCCCTTCCTAAGCTTCCAAACATTACCAGAGTAAATTGTGTCTTTGGAAAGGAATCATTCAATGAAGAAAACTGTTTTATATTTTAGCTAGTTTCTCTTCCACTTCTCTTTCTTAGGCATAGAACCCTAATTTTTATAGTAGCAATAAAAATCTTCCTAAAAACATACATAACTCTAAGAAAATTGAAAAACGAAAAACCTGGGTAAATTTTCCCTAATTTCAATCTTCAACAACACTCAAATCCAGTTTTTCAAACAAAAGTCAAAATGTAAATTTTTCTTCTATCTTATTCCTACACTACAATCATTCATATAATAAAAAAAGGGCAAAATTTGAAAATGCAAATTCACAAAACCTCTTCTTCTTATTGAGTTCAACAAACAAAGCACTCTGCTTATCAGCATCCAGCCGATTCAAATCAGCTTCGGAAATCAACTTCGCCAACCGCTTATCCTGCCGCCAAAACGGCCACCAATCATAGAATTCCGAAAACGCCCTCACAACACGTTCTCTTAGTCTCATCCAAACTCCAATCAAGAACACCACTATCGGCAATTTCGAATCCTTGTTTACACTTTCAGAAGCCTCGAGTCTCTCGCCATCAACACTCTCGAATCGCGATTCGTTTGAATTTGAATCCGAAACCGCAACGGCGTCGTTTTCCGTCGAGTTTGTAAGCTCCACGTCAGCGGAATCGGGGTTTGGTTCGGGTAGGGCTTGGTTAGGGTCGGAGTGGGGAGTAGTTGCGTCGGGTTGAAATGTGCAGAGAAGAGGAGAGGATGGAAGTTGCGGACGGAGGCGCGTGGGGTTGAAGGAGAAGTGGCGGCGGTGAGGTTTATGAGTGGAGTGGTTGGGAAGGAGGAATGGGAAGGGGAGTTTGAAGAGAAGAGAAGTTTGAAGTGTTGCCATGGTTTTCCTTCCCTCTTTATGGAAGGAAGTTATGTGAGGAGGAAGAAGAAGATGCACGTAAATACGAAATGTGAGGTACCTTATCCAAGAATGAAATTGGCGCCGGCTTGAGATTTTTGTGTACGTCTCACTAGGGTGTTATGGATTGATAATTAAGCATTTTAGGATCAAAAATCTAATGCATTGCTAATTATCTTTATTATAATTATGGAGATGATATGAATCAATCTATATGAACAAGAATCAATTTTTTTTACTATTCGTATCTTGTTCTTCACTCGTCACTTGAGTGATTCAACCACACATTTGTTGCAGGATGATTCTGTCGCATAAAGATTTGAAAAAAGAAGATAATTTGAAAGAGAAAAATGAAAATTAGGTTTTGGGAGAAGAGAATATAATTTTATTCAATTCTGAGTGAATTGTTAACTTGTTACTACTTTACAAATAAATGTGTCACCCTATTTATAGCTGAGATTACTTACACACCAAGTAATCTAACTAACTGAATTGTTACATAAAACAAATAGTAAGTTCAACTTTGTCGAAGTTAGCTTCTTCGACAACTACAAAATATTTTTGACCTCGACTCTATCGAATGCTTAACACAAAGAATTACATATTTAATACACCATTTAGTTCATTGTGTCTAAGCTATTTACATTTATCATAGTTCTCAATCTCTTGAATAATTCCACCTACATGGCCTTCGTCGTGATGTCTGCAATCTGATTCTCAATTCTGCAATGTTCCAAGTTTAGCTTTTTATTTGCTATTTGCTCTTGAATATAACGAAACCCCGTCTTGAAGTGTTTTCTTCTTCCATGTGCTATCGGATTCTTCGTCAGATTGATAGTTGGCATGCTATTGATTTTCATGGTCATTTATCAATTATTCTTCCTTGTAATTTCCTCTATCAGATTCATCATCCATGTTAATTAACACACACAAAGAGAGGCAACTATGTATTCAGCCTCACATGATGATAATGCTACAATGGGTTCCTTTCTTGAACTACAGGCAACTGGTGCACCACCTAGCATAAACACATAACCAATTGTGAATTTTCTATACTCAACATCACCACACCAACTCGAGTCGGTATAACCCACTAGTTTGCATTTTTTCCCTTCATCTGTTACAGGAAACGAAATGTCATAGTCGAGTATTCCTTTGAGATACCTTAGTATCCTTTTTGTGGTTGCAAGGTGTGATGTATTTTCCTTCTGCAAGAATCTACTCACTATACCTACACTATGTGTTATATCATACTCATACCTTGTGTGACAAAGGTATCTTAATGATCCAATGAGTCTTCTATATTTTGTTGAATCAAAATCATCTTAATTTGAGTACTTCATCAGCATCAATTTTGTCTGAGCTAGTGTCGAGGTTGCATTGCATTCCTCCATCTTAAATCTTGAGTATCTCACTTGCATATCTTCTTTGGTGCATCGTCATGCCTATATTACTCTTGCAAAATTTGATACCAATGAAGTATGAAATGTTGCATAGGTCATACATTTCAAAATCCTTGCTCATATCACCTTTGAAGTCTTCGATCTCTTTCTTCCAACTACCTATTATCAACAAGCCATCGACATAGATACATGGTATAAGTAGTTCACTTCTACTTCTTTTAACATATACTTTATGCTCAATTATGCACTTTATAAATTCTTCCCCCTTTAGAAAACCATTTTTCTTCTTACTCCAAACTCTTGGGGCATGTTTGAGTTCATTCAATGCTTTATGCATCGTGTATACCTTGTTTTATTGGCATTGCTTCACAAAACCAATTGGTTGTGCTACATAAAAATTTTCATCAATGGGGCCTCAGAAATGCACATCTAACACTCATCTGACACATATACCAGTTGTTAATGTTTGATATACCAAAACCAACTTGATTGTTTTGATCCTAGCAACTAGTGCAAAGACGATTCCTTCTTTTTGAAGAAATCATCTGGCTACAAGTTTTGCTTTGTGTTTGGTTACTTATCCTTTTGGATTCAGATTTACTTTATACACCCATTTCACATCAATTGTCTTCTTGCCTTGTGGCAATTTGATTAGTGATCAGGTTTTGTTTACTTATATGGACTTCAATTCCCCTTCCATTGCTTGCAACCACTTTTAGTCTTTTAATGCCTCAGTTACATTGAATGGCCTAGTGTCTTCATAGAAAGCATAATGGGCAAGTTCACCTTTATCATCGACCACATTATCTAATGTAATCACACATCTTATAACCTTGCAGGCATGTTTCTTATTCTTTGAGGACTACTTGTGTCTGCTTGACCTCTGACTCCCTATTATCGAACTCCAATATCAGCTTCACTAGTTGGTTCGTCGCATAGAGTTCTCACTGAATATTTCTTGACATTGTCTTTCTAACCCCATTCTCTTAGCTCATTTATGATCACATCTCTATTGATCATGACTTTTGTTTAAGGAATCAAATAGTTTATATCCACCAGTCGAGTTATTCTATCAAGATCATTTAGTTTGACTTGTCATCAATTTTTCTTCTCAATAGATCAAGAACATGTTTATGTGTTATAGATCCAAACACCTTCAAATGACTTAAGCTAGTGTTGACATCAGACCAACATTCTTATGGCATGATTCCTTCTAGTTTCTTAGTTGAAAATCTGTTTAGGATGTATGTAGCAGTCGACACAACCTCACCTTATAACTCATTAGGTAAGTTCTTTCCTCTTAGTATACTCTTCACCATGTTCATGATGGTTTAATTTTTCCTCTCTGCAATTCCATTTTGCGTTGGAGTGTTTGGTGGCACTACCTCATGCATAATCTCATCTTTCTCACACAAAAATAAATAAATAAATCATTAAAAACATACTCTCCACTACCATCAGTTCTCAGAATCTTGAGTTTTCGATCACTTTGTCTCTCCATCATAGATTTAAACTTTGTGAACACCTCGAGCACATCATTTTTCTTATTGATTAGGTATGTCTATTTACATATTTTATGGAATTGTAAATTTGTTAAGGAGGTGTGACTTAGAAGGTAATCAAATTTAATGAGTGGTTAATTGGTAGTCATGGGAGGAAGTGATTAATGAGTGGTTAATGAGTGGTTAATTGGTAGTCATGGGAGGAAGTGATTTAGTATTTTTGTCTTTGTGGTTAATTGGATTTAGTGGTTTAAGAACAATTTCATTTTTTATCATGTTTCTTCGAATGTCCAAGTGTCGGGGACTATGGTGAATAAGTAACACTTTTCATGAAAAAATAGTTTATCACAACTTGAGTCATCACTCTCAATACGTAGATAGTTTTATTGAAATAAATGTGTTTGTTTAGAGTATTCCTAGTAGTATTGTTGTTAATTTCCATTTGTTTTTTTGTTTAGGAATTGCCCCTTTATTTCAAAAAGAATACATAATAGGTCATAAATTATAATATCATGAATGAAAACCAATTTTATATATATATATATATATATATATATATATATATATATATATATATATATATATATATATATATATGTGTGTGTGTGTGTGTGTGTGTGTGTGTGTGTGTGAAAGCAACAACAAATAACAATATCATTATTGGTTGATGGATCAATCAATTGATAATTTTTAAAAACACTTTTCAAGTTTTTGTTTTACCAAAAGCCATCTATTAAGGTCATCTAAGAATTTTAAAGAAGTTTTCTTGATTAATATATTTTGATAATTCATTGTAATTATGAAAAAGACAATCTTTCGCTTATTAGAATATATGGTTAATAGTTATTTATCTCCTTGTAATTCATAGTTTTCTTTTCATAGTGAGTCAACTCAAGAGTGTTGGATATTCATTGTTGTGAAAAGAGCCTCAATTATGCAACAGACAAAATATGAGCACCAAGAATCGGCAAAAACATGAAATAAATACAAGTGAACCAAGGAAATGGAACTGGACAGTATATAAATAAGGCATGTGCAAAAATACTTAGTCGACGATAGTTTATACAAATAGAAATTGAATTTGTTGCTTTAGTATTCATTGCACGTATTAGTAACTAAAAATTGAAAGTCTTAACTCAACAGATAGTTTGCTTAGGGATGTCAACAGGGCGGAGAATGTGCGGAGAATACTTCTCCGTTCCCCGCCCTGTCTCCCAAAAAAGTTCCCGTCTCCGATCTCTGTTGCGGGGTAATTTTTTCCCCATCCCAATCCACGGTATCCACGGAGATCCACATACATCGAATCTTAAAAAAAATTCCGATCAAAACTATGACATTGAAATTTCATTATTTTTATAAAAAAAAAACTTATATTTTGCATATTTATTATTTTAAAAATAAAAAATATATTACATTAATAACAATTTGGAATTGTCATGCATATTTTTTTCTTACTGCTATGCATAATTATACAAAAATTCATAGTTTGGAATTGTCAATTTGTCATGCATAATCTTTGTAAGAATTTATAGTTAATAATAGTAATAATTACTAAAATAAAAAATCCATAACTAAACAAATTCTCACACAAATATAAACTTCTGGTAATAATCTTATAAACAAATTTGAAAAAAGAGATAAAGTGAGTGTAAATATCAGTACCACAATGATGATTGTTGTTGTGTTGATGAGAATGAACAAAATAAAGTGATTGTTGTGATAATAATGCAAATAAAGGAGAGGAATAATGAAAAAGACAAAGAGTTTTGAGAATAAAAAACTCTTCTAAAAAGAAGAAGAGACGTTTCACATTTGGCTTGTCTACTTTTTTAGGATTAGTAAATAAAATATTCTCTAACGAGTAATGACTCTTTATTTCTAATTAATATAATATTATTTTTATAAAAAAATGTACAATTACATAATTATATTTTATATAATATCATATATATATATATATATATATATATATATATATATATATATATATATATATATATATATATATATATATATATATATATATATATATATATATATAAAGGATCAGTGTTTTAAAAACCGGACCGGACCGGCCGGTCGAACCGGGAACCGGCCAGGTAACCGGTCTGGTTCAATTGTTGGATCGCTTATGTCATTGAACCGGTGCGAACCGGTAAAAACCGGTGTAAACCGGGAAAACCGGAAAAACCGGCGGTTTTCATAAACCGGCGGTTTAATTGCAATTTCTTTTAAAAATTAATTTTTTTTATTATTTTAATTAAAAAATAAAAATAAATAATGAAATAAAAATTAAAAATAAAATAAAATAAAATAAAATTTAAAACATAGTAATTTTATCATTGACGAGGAAATTATTGTGGATGCGGTTAATTTTACTACAAATCATTTTAATATTAAAGAAGAAGATCTCAATATTGAAACAATTTTCCCTCCTTTAAACTGAATTTGATACACATTTGAGTTATTTTGTTATAAACTATTTAATTAAATTATATTGCAATTAGACTTTGTTTGCAATTCGACTTTGTAATTTTATATTATTTTATTATGTGTGATACCTTTATTTAAAATTTTGAATTTAGATTATGAATTTGTGAATTTATGATATGATATTTAAAAAAAAATTAAGTGTTATTTATATTTTGTAGAGGCTGAATTATCTTATTCGATCGGTTTTATACCTATATAGTTTTCTTATAAAGACCGGTCTATTTAACCGAGTTATCCGGTTTAATCCGGTTTGGTCATGCGGTTCGACCAGTGACCCAGTGGTTCAACCAATAAACCAGTGACCCAGTACCCTCACCGGTTTGATGACCGGTCCAGTTTTTAAAACACTGTAAAGGATAATTAATAATTGGCTGGATTCGGGGAACCCGCGGAGCGGGGGTATTTCCCCGATTTCTGCCCCGAAGTGTAATCGGGAGAATTTTACCTTCATCCCCGTTCCCAAGGGGGAAAAGTTCCCTGATTTTGGAGCTCTGAACAGATAATATCCACGGGATCCCCATTAACAAATACAAATTGACATCCCTAAGTTTGCTTCAATATTGATTATTTATAGACTGGTGCACTACTTTCATCATCAAATTAAAAAGCAATGAAATAGATTCATTTCAACATGTGATATTACATGATATTAAAGAGGATTAGTCAACAAATTTTAAGTTTTGAGAACTTACAAAACAAATTCTTCCAGAAGTGCACCATTTAGTCTTCATATAGTTGAATTTGAAGTGGCTAACATTTTAGAATCACAACTCAATCCATAATAATAAAACTAATTATTAAAACTTTAAACACCCTTGAACAATTGAAAATCATAATGCAAACTGATCTTACCTGATCAGGAGGGCCTTCCAGCAATCGGTTATAACAGCAAGTGGATGGAGAGAAGGGGGGTGTACCTGCAAGGCACTCCGATGCCAAAGTTAATAGAGGTACAATAAGTATGTGAGTTAATAGAGTCAATTAGCCTACCTGACCCTTTAACGAGAAAGGGTATTTATAGAGAGCCCCCGGCGCTGGGCCAAGGCCCTTCCCTGGGCTGGATCAGCTAGGCCCAAGGAAGAACTGCCAAGGAACGCGTGAGAAGCGTGAAGACCTAGCTGGGTAGTCTGGTCCTTGGTTCAACTGCCCCTATCTCTCAGGAGATAAGGGGAGACAGTTGGGTGATGTGGCGAGTGAACTGATAGATGTGTCCCTTGCCCGTTCTGAGTGTATGCCCGACGTATGAGATGTTTGTCCGACCGTTAAACACCCCTATCCATCTGCCATGCGTGTCTGCCCGAGCATATGGGCCTCTGCTCGACATATTGGGCCGCAACCCCATACAGTCCGGAACACAAACTATGCATAATCAACAAAATTAATTTGCTTCATAATAAACATTTTCAAAATATTTTAAGTAGCACATCCTCCATAGACTCCATTGGAATTTGCATCCTTGATAAATGCCTCCAAGACCTCCACTAAGGCACGAAGTGTGGAAATTATCTTTTTCATTTCGGATGATCTAAATTCCAACCTAGAAGAACAAATCAATGAAAAAAAATACCAAAGTAAAGCATAATTTAGATCAAATATTGTAATGGCTTTAATCAAAATAAAGTAAAGTATAATCTAGATCAAATATTTTAAGACAACAAACTGTGATTTCTCTACCTTGCACATCATGATAGCATAACTTGTTATCACTATCAAGGGAAAATGTTATTGCTCCAATATTGCTAATTCATGACATCGACATAACTTGTTTGGCAATTGAAGCACGTTTTACTGGATAATAATAGAAGTATAGAACAACTATAATATTTGACTAGTAGCCTTTGGGGAATGAATTGCTCAATCTAAAGTTGGTAAAGTTTCCAAAACCTGCACAAGTGCATCATGATCTCTCATTAGGTAAAAAAAACTAAATCTACTGATAAAAAGTAGGCGAAAAATACAAAGGCGTACCAAAGTCCAGGATGGACTCAAAACAAAAATCATCTTTATTATCTATCTACATAGATTAAAGAATACTCAGTGCAATAACAACTTACCTCTTCGTTTGGCGATAGACATGGAAAATATGGCGAGGAGAGAGGTTAATGTAATTGTGGTGCGATAAAGGTGGGTGTACGACGACGTTGTGGTTGGATCTCTTCTCGGTGGGTCGAGAGAGGGTGATGTTGCGATGGTATTAAAAGAGGATGTGTTATTGGTGGTAGAGAGGGTGGAGAAGGGGCAACGACTGCCTAGGTTTTCGGGAGAAGGGGTTGTGGTAACAACATGAGATGAATTTTGTGAACTGCGTGTTTTTGAATTTGAATTTGAAATCGGACAAGTGTCAAATGCAGGAGAGGATTTGCAATGTATTATTTGTGCCATTTGTTAGTTACAAAAATATCCTTTTGATAGTGCAAATAAATTTTAGTGTGAGGGAAAAATGGTCAAGACATGCAATTGCCTTTTGAAGGGTTGATAGTTTTAGGCGCCTTCCTTAGGACTAGGATCCGATCCCACGTAACCAATTAACTTTTTTACACTCCATTTGCATTAACCTTCCCTTTACCAAAACGTTACTTTTAGATCCAAACTCTTGATCCAACGTCTTAAAACACTTAATAATTATCGAAACAAGGTGAAGAAGAAAGAAGAGCACTGAATTGACACCTAATAAAATTAATCGACAATCGTAGAACCACGAACTACGAGACTCTGACTTTCCCATTGCACGAGAGAATACGTAGGCACACGGATCTTACTTTTTATCGAGCACCCTAGGATCAAAATCACCAATTTTTCATATCGTTTACCCTTAAGAAGACAATAGCGTAGATTATCACTCGATCGCAAACTATACTAAAAGGTTCCCGTTGAGTATCGCAAACTAGACTAAGAGGTTCTCGTTGAGTATAACGGGCATGAGAGGTACTAATACCTCTTGTGTAACTGACTCCCGAACTTATATTTGGTTATGTTGACCATATCATTTCCCTATTAGATTTTATCTATATCTTCCTGTTCTCTAGTTAAAATAAATAGAATTAAATAACGACTCTGTTATTTCGTTTGTTACGCGATCGAGGATAGTAGTCATTTTCGAGGTACGACAGTCTCAAGTACCAGAATTAAATAACGACTCTGTTATTTCGTTTGTTACGCGATCGAGGATAGTAGTCATTTTCGAGGTACGACAGTCTCAAGTACCAGTGTTGCTTTTCTCAAACAACAACAAAAGTATTGGTGTTTAAAAGCCTTTATTTCCTCTAAACTTTTTGCAGACATTAGTTTTACCTTATTCCTCAAACCCACCTTTAAATCCACCACTTGTTGCATCAAGATTTCAAAAA
Organism: Lathyrus aphaca; assembly: GCA_963966055.1. Classification (NCBI taxonomy): domain Eukaryota; kingdom Viridiplantae; phylum Streptophyta; class Magnoliopsida; order Fabales; family Fabaceae; genus Lathyrus; species Lathyrus aphaca. The sequence continues at coordinate 577,073,518 of OZ014520.1, read as the reverse complement.
CCTTGTGTTGAATTTTAATTTACAATGATTATTTGACACTAAACTGTGATAACACAATTTTAATAAACTAAATAATGAGATAGTTAAACTAGTACAAAGATTTTTAAGGGTCAGAACTCTAGAATATGTGGATTAGTTTTTGCATATTGTGAAGATTTAAGCTTTAGGCAATGTTTTATAGAAACACAATTACAAGCTAGTATACTTTTTTTACAATATGCCAATAGAAATAATGAAGACATAAATAAAAGGAATTCGAGTAGTTTCTTCAAACGCTACCAGCCAAGTTATAGTTCTTAAAAAGATTAGTTAAATCCAAAATTTTCAAAATTCAATACAGTGGAAAGTGGAAACAAACAGAATCAAATATAAGAACACAGTTTTTATGACAGTCTTCTTTTCTGCCAATGTGTCAAACGTTTGCCAATTTTTTTTTTCCGTTTATTTGAAACGAAAGAGCAAGGCTATTGATAGTGACCAGGATACTGCATCATTCCAGGGCCAGCTTGTGGTGGCATCGTACCAGGTGGCATGTAAGGATTATGATGCATCCGCTGCATTGCGTGTGGTGGTGGTGGAGCTGCTCCCCATCCAGCCTGAGATTGAGGTATAAAATTCTGGTGGTTCGTTGGAGCGTACTGAGCGTTATTATACTGTTGAGCAGGAGGACCAGTCATTGGAGCTTGTTGTTGCCCTGAAATTGAGGGCTGGGCGTTCATAACTGGTGGCGGTGCAGTAGGCATGGTATAGTCTCTGCTCCTGTCATTATTGACCTGTAATTACACAAATCCTGAGACAACCAAAACTCTATAGTCTATACTACTAGTACTACACACTACAGAAGTATAAATATTTTTGTGATTAACAACTACTAATGGATCATATTCTTTGAAAGATGATGGTATCACAATATTCAATGCAAATTGATGGTGCACCTCCCTCCCAAATAAAAAGGGAAACATCATGCAAGAAATTTGTTATTATTTGAGGCAGGAAGGATCTAGTGGGAACATTTTCAGTAAATATTGATACACCTACGCCATGACAAAAAGCATATTACCATAGGACCAAAACTAGAGTCTTGAGTTTTAAGTTCAGTAAATAGTATCCTACAAATAAACAGGATGTGCTTATATGGAATGATTTGTGGAACTATCGTAATTGTGCAAAACTTATCTTCTATTGCACTATACTCCTCCTTTTAGCCATTGCACTAGTCTCGTCCTAAAATGACGCAAATACTTATTTCATGGACGGTGCAGGCTGGTTACCTTTATACTCAAATCAGTATGACGTGAATAGGAGAGGTGGAGCTTACAAAATCCCCCATCATAAATGCAGTGTCCTTCCAAGGCTTCCTTGGCCACAATGGCTGTTTGAACATCTGTAGTCCATAGAATTTAAGATGTCAATAATATCATTAACTGTAATTATAAAATAATAAAACAAGCAAAATGTGTTTCTGATTATCAACCAGGCCAAAATCACTACTGTTCAGACTCAAATGGCCACATAAGCTTTTGTTTTAAAGACGGAGTCAATGAGAGATAAGAGAGGAGGGGGCAATAAATCCCTTCAAATTTTCTAAAAAACTAAATACTTTTTTGCTAGGCTCCCGAAACATGAAAATTAGAGATCCACCACGGATTTCATACCAAAACTTACGAGAACAAGTACACACTTGGGAGATCCCAGCAAGTGACAAACCCGAAATCATTAAGAGTAACAAGAACTGGTGCATCTTTATGAAATTATTAACCCAAAGGGAAATTTATGAGAAGATGAAGATGAAGCTAAAAGCAACTAACGGATTTCAATCTAAAATAAGCCATCGTAGCGGAGTACCATTTTTTCAAGCAACGTTAGTTATTAGGTCAAACGAGTATAAAGAATTTAAAACCTAAGCAACATAGAGGATCCTACCGGCGAGAAGGACACTGGTATATGCTCAAATAATCAACAAGAGAAACATAATATATCAGAAGATTTGGAACAAAGATGAATAAGGGTTTTGAAAGAACCTAACCTGGGTACTGAACCAGCGCCTGCAAACCACCATTCTTATCAAACATTGCAATCTTTTGGATGGGTCCAAAAGTAGAGAAAACCTGTTACAAATAGCAGAGAAAAGGCAGAATATGTCAGCTAAACTGTGATGTCAGTCCATCATTGCAAAAATAGACAACTGCCAACTGCAGCTCAAAGTACCGTGTGCAAGACATCCAAGGTTACAGCATACTGCATGTTCTCAATTGATGCAAGAAGAACATTACTCTCAGCCTCAAGTCTCTTCCCATCCAAACCCATCATAGACTGCAAAAATCATAAATCTATAAATAAATAAATTAAGATAACCATGCTCCTTCGCAAGGAATCAGGATCGCAGCATACATGGCCGTCTCAACGTGTATGAATATATACAGATTACCAATGTGAATGAAGGACATATCAAGTTAAAATAAGCAATTAAGAAAGCTTCATTTTGCACGTTCAAAAAGGCTACCTGTCCGCTTCCCTCCATAGCTGATTGAGCAACAGGAAGGTAAGGATTAGTGTAGTCTCTGAAACAAGAAAAAAGGAGTTACATAGCTAAATACATAAAATATATATATACATAAAATATATATATATATATATATATATATATATATATATATATATATATATATATATATATCACTATATGAAGGGTGAGATGTAGAACCAATGGTCATTGGACATGACAATGAATCAATAAAAAAATCACCAGGGAAAAGATAAATTGACGAACATAGGTTTCCTGTGTGCCTTAGAAGCCAAAGAAATCAGCAATACCTGCTTCTGTGACTCTGAAACTTAACACTTAAGTCTGAATGTCCAGAATATGTGATCTTAAGGGTACAAGGTCCCACATGCCCAGGGAGTAGGTAGCTGATGCAGAGAGAGAAAACAATTAAAGGTCAATCATCATAAACAAACAATTGAGCAATAAGAATGCTTAAGGTATAAAGATTATCAGCAGTGCCAATGAAGATGCAAATAACTACTATATTGTAGTCAAGCTTAACAAATTTTCTACCCGTAATTGGTTGCGTTGGAATGATGTAGCTAAGCATATTTCACAAATTCAATGATTCAGACAATTACAAGAGGCACAACAATAGTGTATAAACTCTAACGTCAATAAACATTACTATTTACATCTGTCTAACTGTAAACAAAGACATGCACCACGTTAACAGCTGTACATTCAACACAGTTTGAACTAAATACCATGCCAAACATGTAATACAACTGTCACCTAGGTATGCTTCTTCCATCCAAAGCATCTTTGGCAGAAGTGGCAGTTTCAGCATCTGAGAATTGCACCAGTGCCTAAACAATTGTGTATAGAATAAGCTCTTTTCCATAGCATAGGAAATAAATCCAAATTAGATTAAGGGTGGCTAATTATCAAACCTGAAATCCAGCTGTTTTCTCAAAAGTAGTAATCTTATGCACAAATCCAAAGGCCGAAAAAACCTGCGTTTGTGAATGATAAACTCAGTTTCAAAAATTAACAAATCTAGTAATCTAAAACTAATAAAAACCTGCATAAGATGAAAACAGTAACAAATCTAGAAATTCAAAATAAGTAAAACAGTTCCCAACTTACATCAACTATCAAACATCATTTTGGGCAACAAAAAAAAATACGCAATCATGATTGGACAAAAATGACACTGCATCTGCTAGAGGCCACGAGGATGCAGAACCTATTAATGCTGTTGGTAGGCCAAAAGTATGCAAAGCCAGTCTAGGGAAAACAAAATGGATAGTAAGGTAACGAGTAAGTGAAGGATGAGCTTGAGGGAATGAAACAATAAGAGGAGGAAATGCAGAGAGGAGTATCTGATTACAGCATGAAAGTTGAGCGACACATGTTTGACGGCACATAATTATAATTATATAGATGGATCGCCAAAACTGAAGTTTATTTTGAAGAACAAAGCACCTACAATCCAAGGAAGTGAAGCTAAAATTAACCAAGCACAGCATGGACGGACACAAGGCACTTTTTTTAAACTAAAGATTCCTTATTGCAATGGATAATCTTAATCAACACATTAATCTTCTACGAGAGACCAAGGACCATTTGGAATTTGACATGGGAGAAGCTATAGTTAGGGTTGATAGATCATTATGGCCGTCGGAAGTTTCAACTCATTTTAGGAGCTTGCATCTATTTGACAAACCAACATAGTGGTGTACACTGGAAAACTTTAGCCGACTTTCGTCTCAAGTTCCAAGGTTACATGAAGTGCAGTGTACTGGGTACATCATGAGTGGCTTACTATCATTCATCAGTTAGCGAGTGCGGATGCTACACCCGAGCTCTCAATTTCAGTTCATACAGCTAGTCAGAGATATCAAGAGGAGATGAATGAAAGGAAGTAGGAGCTTGGGTTGGCTGATAGTTGTTCTTTTGAGTTCAAAGGAGGCATACCCAAATACACTCAGGTTTGTCACTTATGGATCAGCCATTTCTGTTGTGGAGAAAAGGTGGATCCATAAAAGCTTGAGATAAAAAGAGTTACACCCATGGGAAAACAGATGAAGTTCTGGTTGGGGACATCGCCAAATACACTTAGGTTTGTCACCTATGGGTCATACACTGCGTAGCCTTGGCGTAAACCAAATGTTGGTGTCTCTCATTTCTGTTGTGGTGAGAAGGTACATCCATTTCACCGATTCCCGGAGAAATAACTTTGCTTGCTTGTGTTAAGGAGAACGAAGCAACTAACTGTAATGAGGAAATCACAACACTGGAAATCAAAAAACTATGTGCATAGATGAAGTTTTGTTACAATGGCAGGAAGTGGAAGTGCTTATTCATAGTGGGGCCACCCACAACTGCACAAATTAACACAATCTAGCTAGGGTTTCATCTCCAAGATAGAGTCTTATATCATGGAATTAGGAGGAATGGACATCATTTTAGGAGTAGCTTGATTCAAAAAACTGGGGAAAGTCTTAATGAATTGGCAGAGCATGAAATGCAATTTTAGTAAAGATGGAACAAGTTACTTGGAAAGGAAATTGGCAGGGGAAGATATCTCTTTCAATGGTCATAGTTTTGTTGCAAGAGATGGCATTGGTTAACATAAGGCGGTAGATGCCCTAACCCGTTTACATGAAGTTGGAGAATTACATACTGATCTTACATACCCGGTTTGGTTGGCAAGAGATCAAATTGCTTGCAAGGTATTGAAAAATCAAGCAATTTATGTATATCTTTCTCAAAAATGATTTGCAGCAAAATCCATCTAGAAAACCAGGAATTACCTATCAACACGGTTACATTAGAACCGCTTGGTCATACCAACCACTTTTTCTCATCCATTTATTATTGGAGTACCCTTCTTCCCCTACCAAAGGCCATTTTGGTTATTTGCACGCTGTATTGCATGAAATTGAAATTGGTTAGGCATGACAAGGAAAGGTGCATCCAGGACTTCGTCCAATTGTACGATGTTTGTCAAAGGTAGAAATACAAAATCACAAGCACTGCAGAACTAATAAAGCCTCTTTGCTTGTCATATTTGGGAGGATATTTTTTGTTGCTGTTATCACAGGCCTTCCCAAACCATGGGCCATGAAGTTATACATGTGGTTATTGATACTTTGTCAAGTATGCCCCGTTCATCATCCTCAAACATCCAATAACAGCCAAGACAGTGACTGGAATTTTTGTCAAGGAAGTGGTTAGAGTAAATGGAGTCCATCACACTATATGTAAGTAGTGATTGTTTTTGGAAGGAGCTTTACATACTGTTAGGAAATATTTTGAAAATGAGCTCTACATATCACCCGGAAACACACGCATACTGAAATGTTGAAAACTTACCTATGGTGTTATTCATGCACAACGACCAAAAACTGGGCATAATGGGCACAGCGGTCTGAATTGTGGTACAATGCACCCTTCCACGCCTCTGCCTAATTCATTCCTTTTAAAATTCTCTAGGGAAAAAAGGCTACCCTACTAATCACATTTTAATGCAATAAGACCAAACTTGAAACAATGGATCAAGAGTTAATGGATTAGGATGAAGCTCTTAATCAGCTGACAAGAGCAAATAAAACGGTAAGTTGAATGAGTGCTAGACCTTATAGATAGCAGTCTGTGCATAGGTGAATTAATCAAAAGCTGGCTGCTCATTACAGAGGTTCATTTCAGAATCTATAAGGATATATACCAAGGGCCTATAAATTAAAATTTACCCCAGATTCAAGGGCTCATTCAATTTTCCATGCCTCCCAGAGCAGATGAAGAAAGTAACTGATGAAACGCGATTACATCAGAACCAATTAGTGGTGCTGTAAGATATGGGCCAATGTATGGTAGAGCCAAAAATATCGAAGGAGTGAAAGAGGGCAATAGGATTATGGGCAAGTGAAGGATGAGCTGGCAGTAAGTTGGTCAGAGGGAATGAAAGAATTAAAAGAAGGGTAAGCAAAAGAGTTTGTTACGTAGTTTAGGACATAAATTTTCTGAGGAGTCATAGGCTCTGGTTAATAGAGATCTCATGTTTTCAGTATTTACTGTTAACTTAATACAGTTTTACTTTTTCATTTCGTTCCATAGTATTTGTTCACTTGTTTTTAACACAATTCACTTGTTTTTAATCACTGTTTTTAGTATTACTGTTTAGGGAATCCTAATGGCATGTTTGAGCCAATCAATACATCTCTCAGAAATGTTAATATAATATATTACTGTTCTTATCACAATTATCGTTAAATGATGAATTAGATTATTGTGAACAAAGATTGTAGGCACATGGAACATGAAGAAACTGTCACAAAAATCGTTTTAGTAGTGCTAACATTACCACCGGGGTCAAGTGGTTGATGTATAGGGTGTGTGAGTGTTGCAAACTCTGGGGTACCAAGTTTGATTCCTAATGATTAAAAAAAATAGTGCTAGCATTAACTACAGAAAATTGGGGGAGGCCCCGGGGGATGGGGGTGATTTAATTTTGATAATGGTACTCTTATAATAATAACAACTTCAAACATATAACTAGAATAATTATTATACTAAAGATTTCAAAAGTTGTGAGTGGCATTATTCACTTTGTTACTTAAATTCAAACAAATGCTTTATGAAGAAAATTGCTTCGCAATTCAATTTGCACAAATGAAAAAAAGAATGGTAAAACCTAAACTACAACAATGTAGGAGCTAAGGGAGAGAATAGGGAGGAGGCAGTGCTAAGGAAAGGAGAAAGGAAACAAACACCCACAAGCTCTTTCTCCAAAAGCACTAGGCTGCCATCGAAGATATTGCCTTGATATGGGCCTGCTGATTATTTACATACAAGTCAAAACAATTTCCATAGCCTGACAAAGCAAAACCTAATCACAAAACTAAAATACCAACATCCACAAGATGACATTTTTATCAGATATATCATAGGCACAAACACAACTGCTTACCAAGTGCAAAACATCTATGCTCACAAGACGTGCATCTTCTCCCTCAATTGTTACCAACAGTACATTTCCAGCAACATCTGCAGCAGTTTTGTTATTCACTATTTCTTGTCTATTGGAATACTGCAAATAAACAGTTTTCCCACGCACTTGAGCCGGCTCTGACGATGATGCATAATACGAAATCATCGCAATGGCTTGATTTATATCCGCCTGCAGTATTCCAATATATGATTTACAACTAAAATCAGTAGCTCCATTAGAAAGTAAAAACAACATACCGGAAGAATGTGAACAAGCTGTACTTACAAATTCAATAAAAGCTTGATTTCGATTCGCTCCAACATTACACTTTGTGTTAACAACTTTACCAAATGGCTTCCCGAGTTCAATCAGCTCCTCTTCTATACACTCCCACGGCAAGTTTCTCAAATGAAGCACCTTCGACGGTGGCTGCGTGTAGCGGAACTGTGGTTGAGTAGACACTGATGCCATTTCACAAATAATCTTACACCTGTTGAATGGAACCACAAAAAATCCATAACAATTCATATTTAAAAAAAAAAAAAACTATGAAATAAAACCCTATGATTTAAGGTAATAACAGAGAAAAACATCAGAAATTGAAATTCACATCAAATTGAATGAAAGAGATTGACATCTATGAATTGACAAACACAATGATATGATGTGAATTACCTGATAGAGAATGCGGAGGGAAAGGGATTGTGTGATTTGAGATATTCTGGAAATTAGGGTTCCGAACGGAGCTAAAGATAGAGATGAATCTCCATGCGTGTGATGTGGTTCATTCGTAGTACGAGCCTTGATTTTTTTTATAAAAAAGAAAATCGTTATTATTTATTTTTTTCAGAAAATATTTAATATATTTATATTCTCGACCAGATATTTATCAAACTAAGGAAATAAAGAGAAAAAAAAAATAGGGTTAAATAAGTTAGCGGTCCATGTAAATATGGTCATTTTCAATTTTAATTTCTCTAAAAATTTTCTTTAAGATCTCACAAAAAATTTCGTCTAAATTAAGAGTCTCTGACGTTAAAAAGCTCTAACGGTGACTAACGTGACATGATGATTGGATTAATTAATTTGTTTTTTATAAAATTTTGTGAACAGCGTGTAAATGTCCTTTGGTTGTTTTATTCATCTACTCTCTGCCCCTATTTTCTTGATCAATTTTTTGTCTGTTCTTCTATTTTCTTCCACCAATGTCTTCTGCATCCGTAAAATCAAGATTTGGAAAATATTGTGGGTGTTAAGTTCGTATGGTTTCATATCATTGCAAAAAGGGACCGAACAAGGGAAGGTTATTTTGGAGATGTTTGTATTGGAGGAATGTTGATACTTGTAATATTTTTATATGGGATGATGATTTTGCAGAAAAAACTGAGAATGATGATGCAACTGGTACAAACTCAGATTTGGAAATCATGGCCTATATTGGGTATATGAAGTCCGTTTATGAAGAAATAAGGAAGAAGAACAAGATCTTGAAGAGCAAGTTGAAAACAGAGACATATTATGGAAGATTGAAGATGTTTTATCTTGTTATCTCATTTGTGTTCAATGTTTATTTTGTTATTAAATGTAGGTGTTGATGTTGTTTTATTTAAGCAAATGAAGTTGATGTTATTTGGTGTTGGTGATGTACTCTGTTTTATGCTATGAAATGAAGTAACCTTGTTAATTACTGTATTAATTGTAGTTAAGTAGATAACTGTTGTAATTGTTTATGTCATAATAACAAAAAAATTGATGTGAATGACTAGATAATAACAATCAAAATAAGGAATACATTACATTGAGTTCATACAACATAAGTTCATACAGAAGTGCATATTACAACATAAGTTCATACAAAAGTGCATATTACATAAAATCAAATCAAAACACATAAGTTCATACAAATACTACTAAGGTTCATATTACATAAAACCAAATCAAAACGCATAAGCTCCACAACACACAAGTCTTCACTGAGTCAAGCTCCTCCCAATGTGATCCCAATTCTTCTTAGTTGTTGTACTCCCAACACCTGTGTTGTCTTAAGGAATAACCACTGGATCTTTTTCAGCCCTTCCTGGTCCCACAATTTTACGTGTCTTAAGTGTCCTAAGTTTGTCACTTTGTCTTTTCTAATTGCAACTTTTTTTCCTTTCTTCTTTGGAGATAGCACTGCTTTCACCTATTATATCAGAAACTAGTTAGCAATATAATACACATAACCAGGCATAAAATACAATTGTAACATGTATCAAACTGACAGGGTCACTCATAGCAGGTTTTGGCACAACAGGTTCTGGTGCAGCAGGTCTTGGCACAGCAGGTCTTGGCATAACAAGTTTTGGTGCAGCAGGTATTGGTCTTGGCACTTTAGGCCTTAGGCCAAAGAAAATTTTAACTGAAGACTTAATAGGCTTAGCAGGTATTGGTCTTGGCACTTTTACTGGTGAAGTATCCACATTAAGTGGCTGAATGTCTAGAATTTCATCATCATCCAGCAAAGTAGCCAATTCTTCGTGATCAATACCACAGTACATCTCCATTGCCTCAGCAGAGCTACCAGAAGTTTGAGTAAGTTGTGATGAAATTGGTACCTCGGGTTGTACCCCATCAGTCTACACCCCATCACTTTGTACCCCATCAGGTTGTACCTCATCAATTTGTACCCCATCAATCTGTACACCATCAGTTTGTACAGTTTGTGGCTCATCAGTTTGTACAGTTTGTGAAGTTGTTGGCAAACACCACCTCTATACCATTCAACACAGTATGCTCAAGCACAACTTTCTTAAATTGTTTCAAGGAAGAGAAATCCATTCCTACCTTAAACAAGAATTCTTCGCTAAGCTTTTCATCTTCATTGAATCTTATCACTAGAGGCCTTTCATCAACACTATCATTGTCTCCCCCACTATCAAGCTCATCAATCATATAGTCATCTTCAATCACATGTTCCATGTCCATCTCAGGTGTAGTAAATCTTACATTGTTCCCTTGGGTTGTACTAGCAACAACATATGGTTGTCTACTAGACTCACCAGCATCAACACCTTTGTTTATACAACCTCTTATATCAAAATCCTCATCACAATCATGAATTTTCTCTTCTTCATTATCCTCAAATTGAATCACATCCAAGGTATCTTCACTTGAGTCACTCTCCTCATCATCTTCGATAATTTCTTGCCTTTTTCTTTCTCTAATAACCTCTCCATATAAGTCTTCTCACCACTTTCTAATTTTGCCTCAATATATACTCAACATCACAATGACTTTTCTCAGCACAAATAGTTAACATAGTTGCATCCTCATTATTGACAAAGGGTTTTAGATCAGTTTCCAAACTACCATGTTCAGATTTCCACCACATTTTCAAACCTTCAATATTAAAGGAAGGGTCTATATACTTGATCAGGTCACGGGCTTGAAAGTAAGACCAAAAATTTGTGTCTTGTTCACTCACATCAAACACATCCCCCTACATATCTTAACCCTACATCCTTTACAAAAGACCATTTTGTATGAAAAACAACCTTAAATAACCCCATACCCTACACATTATAACAAACCACAAAAGGGTATACCAAACAATGCAAAAAGAGGGGTAACCATAGAAACTAGTGTTCATTCAACGAAAATAAACAAACAGCTAGCAAACAATTAAACAAAAGTGGGACATGCGCAGTGAATGGAACCAGTTTCGAAGACAGTAAACAATACGACTAAACAAATGCAGTAATAAAAATGTTACCTTATCTATGGGTCCACACCACACCTACCAAAAGTTACGTTCTTTAATGGTGGGTCCAAGAATCTCTGCAAGCGTGTGCAACGAAGAAGGAAAGGACCACCAAATGAGAAGTTGACTTCAAGTTTAAAGTGAATAGTTGATTTATGGTTAATATGAAATATTAGGGTTTTCTTTCTGATTTCTAATTAAACATAACATGTCATCCATTAAAGAAATAAAAAATAAATTAATTAATCCAGTTATCATGTCACATCAATCACCGTTAGGGTTTTTTAACATCAGGGACTCTTAACTCAGACAAAATATTTGGTGAGGACCAAATCTTAAAAGAAAATTTTAGAGGGACTAAATTTGAAAATGACCATATTTATAGGGACCAATAACTTATTTAACCCGAAATAGTATGATATCTTTACCTGAATCAAAGATATTTATACTATTTAAAATTAAGAATGTAATAATTTACATTATTATTTTAGATTGATATTCTATATATAATATTATTATTTTAAGTTGACACTTTGATAGATAATTCCCATTAGTATTTTAATATGATATTTTAGATAGATATTTTAAAATAATAGTAATAGTTTTCGAATTTATTATAAGACTCTTTCTTTGAAATATTTATCACGATGCTCCATTGATTTCGAATTTATTATAAGACTCTTTCTTTGAAATATTTATCACGATGCTCCATTGATTTCGAATTTATTATAACACTCTTCGCTAAAAATCTTATTAAAAAAAATCATTGGAATAAAAACCTTAATAAGGGGGGAAAAGTACAACATAATGTTCTCCCTCGATCAAACATATATAGTTCTTTTTCAAATATCTTGAAAATTGATGTAGGAAATGCATTTGCGAAGAGATTCACCATATTACCACTCGAACAAATATGTTGAATGTCAACCTCTTTGTTTGTTTCAAAGTCTTGTGTGAATGAGAAAAGCTTTGGAGGAATGTGTTTGACTATGTCACTTTTGATGTAACCTTTTTTCATTTGGGTAACACATGCAACATTATTTTCATATAAAATTGTTGGATTTTTGTCAGTTGGTAAATCCATTGTATAAGATATAACAAATTTTGTACAATTAGCAAGGCACGTGAGTTCCCCAATGACACTAAGGTGTGGTATTTCAGAGTCATATCTTCTTCATTATCTTCCTTAGGTGTAAATGAATATTTTCAACATTATGTGTTTTACCCATCATTGGATCGGAGTACTCAATAGGGATGGCAACGGGTCGGGTGCGGGTTTCACACAACCCAAACCCGCACCCGAAATCAACACCCGAACCCGAACCAAAAGGCTATTCGGGTGACAAAATAACACCCGCGTCCACACCCATGAGTTTGGGTTTTTCCACCAAAACTCGAACCCGTAACAAAATCACAAAATTAATTTGTTTCCAAAATTTTTAATTTGTTTTCAATATATATATATATATATATATATATATATATATATATATATATATATATATATATATATATATATATATATATATATATATATATATATTGATTTAGTACTTAGTTAATTATAAGAAGGAGTATAAGTTATATTTACTACTAAAATATTGTTGCTTACAAAATAAAATTTCAATTAAAACTTTGCACACAATCGGATATTTTGCACACCCCTAATTATAATTAAAATTAAGGTCTTCAACAACTTAACATTATAATTATAATTAAATTTTACAGTATACAATTAAAATTAAAATTAAAATTTAAGTATACAATTAAAATTAAAATTAAAGTCTAAGTGGGTGTAGTTTCGGGTTTCGGGTGCGGGTTTTATACTACCCAAACCCGCATCTGAAATATCGGGTGGCACCCGAACCCAAACCCGCACCCGAAATATCGGGTGGCACCTGAACCCAAACCCAGTCAAATCGGGTTTTCACCCGTTGACTCGGGTTCAGGTGGACCCCGCGGGTTTGGGTCTACCTGTAACACCTTATTTCTACCCGCAAACAATTATAAATAAATCAGAGTTCAACAAAATAAGGTATCACATTTTTCCTTCTCAAAACATCATAATCATAAAATATCAAGTAACAATGTATCGTTTTGAATACGCAGCGGAATCATTGAAATCATAAAAACTCATCTTCAAATTAACTTCTGAAGTAATTCATCATAATAAAGGAACATCATTTTCTAATAGAAACATCTTAAATCCAATCATAATCAAAACACAATACAATCAAATTCATGCATTTGCTAATCCCCCCGAAGTGTTATGTATCAGAGCGACCAACGACTCAAATCATCTAACGGGACTCCTCGCTACTCAGGATTACCTGCACGTTACCAACCAATGGTAACATTCAAACAGAATGGGTGAGATATCGACAATTATAAACAGGATATAATAATCAGAATATACAGGTTAAAGTCATTATATCACCCATTTACATCATATTCATCATAAACATAGTATCATCATAACATCTATAACATCTCAACAATCATTTAATAATGAAATTCAAATGCGACTCGACAATGCATGCATGTGGTATCATTCAGAGCGAACTCCCATATTAAAATCCATGCTAGTTAGGTGGGCATCTGCAAGACATAAGTCTTCATTGTAAACATCGTGTTTGCCAATCCATGCCATCTTAATAATGCACATGTATGCGATATGAAAATGACATATAACACAATCAAACATCGTAAACATCGTTCAACCACATCATCTTAATTCATCACAACATCATTAGTCATAAGACCTACATCAAATACACCCATCACAGCGGGGTAAAATCATCTTAACCATCTTGGTTTAACATCTATATATTCATCATCCAAATTTGTTCAACAACAATCGTTAAATCATCATATTAATAACCTCTAATTACTTCTATCATCAATTATTAGTTCTTAGTCATCTTATAAAACATTAAAACAAGGAACGAACGCGAATCGGTGGGCGAAACGCTACGTAATCACAAAAATACATCATTGCTTCCCAAACGCGTACCCTACGCGTACCAAGCATCCCTTACGCGTAACAATATACGCCTTACACGTGTTGTATGCAAGTGGTCGGAGGGGCCTAAAATCCACCTTCATTACGCGTAACAGGCAGCGTAACCACCAGGTGTTACGCGTAATGCCTGGTCTCATACGCGTAAGACCAGATTTCTTATGCAAACCAACAGAGACCATCTCAGTTCAATCTCTGCTACGAAGTTAACATCCTATCACTCCAATTCATTCCTAATTGAGTTTCTATCATGTTTTTAGACTCTTAATTCATCATCTTGTTACCTATCTCTCATTACTACACCAATTCATCATCATAATATCATCGTCTAATTCAATTTCGTCACAGTTCTATATCACAATCTCATAACATAGATGCACAACAACAATCAACAGAGGATTCACAACAGTTATTCAAGAATCAATTCATCATATTCATACAAAATTGAACCGCAACATCATACAACATCATCAATAGGAATCTAAACAACCCTCACCAATACATACAAATTATGTTTCCTTGTTATAAGATACGAATCCCACCCTCACCTTTGGATTGAATGCAGCTCGAATTTATGGGTGGAAATTCCTACAAAAATCTTCTTGAATTCCTTAGCCCTAGCTTTTGATCTCCCAAGACTCGTTCTTCTCTCAAATTTCGATTATGCCTAAAAGTCTCTCTAAACCCTTACTAATCTTATTTTCCTTATTTTAATTAAAATGTATTAAAAATAATACTAATATTAGTATTATTACTAAAATCATTTAATTAATTCACTAACGGGCTTCTATCTAAACCTCTCAACATTACTACCGATACCTCCCCAAATAAGCCTAACTCATATATCAACTTAAATCGATTAATCATCTTATCATCAAACATCATACATCGCAATTAACAACAAATTTACTCAAAATAATTTAATTAGATAAATTAATTAAATCAGGGTGTTACATTACCTACAATCCCTAGTACTTAAAAGGTTTGTTTTGTGCATGTTAAACATTTTCAATACTCTTTTTATATAATTTAATTGATGAACGAATATACCATTTTTAGTATACTCAATTTATAAACCAAGGCAGGACTTGATTTTTCCCAATTCTTTCATTTCAATATATTTCTTTAAGCAATCTCTTACTTCCTTAATTATTAGTTCCATTGATATTTAAATCATCAACATATATGACAATTATTATAAACCCGAATATTGTTTTTATTATAAAAATACAAGGGAAAATAGGGTTATTCTTATATCCTTTTTTAAGCAAATGTCCACTCAACTTATTATACCACATGCGTCCAGATTGTTTTAACCCATTAAGAGATCTCTACAACTTAATTACATACATTTAGCTAGGTTTTGATGTCTCGTACATCTTAAATCCTTATGGGATTTTCATGTATATATAATTGTCAAGTGATCCATGCAAATAAGCAGTGACAACATCTATAAGATACATATCAAGATTGTCAAATACTGACAAACCAATTATATAATGAAAAGTAGTGGCATGCATAATAAGAGAATATGTTACCTCATAATCAATTATCAGCCTTTGGTAAAAATCTTGTGCAACAAGACGAACTTTTTATTTGACAATCTCATTTTTCTAATTTTGTTTTCTTACAAAAATCCATTTATACCCAATTGGTTGCACACCTTTTGGTATAGCCACAATAGGGTCAAATACTTTTCGATTTTTAAGAGAACTTAACTCAATATTTATTTGAATATAACTTTTTTCCAATCATGTCTCTTTTGACATTCATTCATATTTCTTGGTTCGAGATCATCGTTTCCATTCATAATTTCACATACAACGGAGAATGAAATTATTTCATCTATATTCATACATTTTCGGTTCCACTAATTTCATGTGATAACATAATTAATTGAGATCTCGTGATCATTCTTGTTTTTCAGTTTCATTATCAATGATCTCATTATCATTATATTATGTTTCTTCGAGTGTATGTTTTTCATTCGTTGATTAATTACTATCTAGTGTCTTTTCAAGATCACTTTCAAAAATATTTGCATTTTGTACACGCCGCAAGTGTACGGTAATGCAAAGTAGTATAAAAAAAAAGTTATCGAACCACATAGACCAATTGTTGAATATTGAATCATATTTTATCGGTGTAGTTTAGAGCAATTAAAAGTTGGTCTTTATGAAAACATATTAAATTAAAAAAGATAAAATTATAAGACAAACAAGACCTAGGTTTCAAGATTCTTGCTCAAACATATCCATATGTTCCTTAATTTAAATTATGAGAAATTTGATACTATTATAGAAAATTAGATAATTATGGACATTATCTACTTTCATCAATGTGTTTCCCTGTTTGAGATAAATAATTTGTCTACTCTCGCTAGCCCGAATCATTCATCAAAAATCTTTTTTAGCATGGATTTAAAAATTGAAACTTTTTTCAACTGAGTCTGGACATTTTGTGGTATTTTTCATAGTTTTTTTCCATAAATTTTTCATTTTTTACCGGAAATTTTGAAATTTTTGGTAAAAAAATGAAATTTTCTGTAATATAAAAAAATTTCACTTGTTTCAAATTTTTTCAAGAAAAATTTTGAGAATACGAAAGATTGGGGGTGTCAGGTATAAAATGGGGGTGGCAGGTTAAATTCTCCATATTTTTTAACTCAATACTAAAATTTTTACTACCCATTAAAGTTAGCATGTATGGACCGTGGGTAACCTGTTAGGCCCGCATAGCTAATCTAGGACCGAGCTCAGGTAGTAATTTTATAGCCCATATTGTAACATAGCTTTTTTGCCCTACTCCTAAAAATCCTAAGGCACGTCAGGGCCAGTCTGTTTTGGATCGGGTGACCCATTTTGAGAACTCTATGTAGGACACTTTAAACTCATAACCATGTTCTAAGGTTATTTCACTAAAACGACTATTGATATTGGATTATCATCACACGAAATGAGTCAGAAAATGCTCAAAGGCACGAAAAATGAGACATATTATCGTAAATCAAGAAAAACTCGGGAAAAAAATCAGTTACGGGCCCGCAAACCGCCGTCGCCCGCCTTCCTCCTCACATTGTCGGTCGTTGTGCTAATTTTATTTTTCGCGGAGCGATCTGTCCATCGACACAATCGTCGTCCCGCGGTTCCGCTGCCACTGCCAATTTTCTGGTTTGGCCTGATCCAATCCAGATCTCTATTTCAGCCCGATTTTGAAACTACAGATTCGTCGATTCGATTCTTCCGATTTCGACATATGACCTGATTTTTCCAATTTCCGCAATTTTGCTATATTGTCATCGCGAACGATTTCTCTACAGTACCATCACAATGATTTTGTTATAGTGCCAGCACAATCGATTTCTTCTATAGTACCATCACATCCATTTTTTTTGCTGTCAAATTTCTACGTTATGATTTTTGGATTTGACGTCACCATTGAACCCTTTAACCATCTCAACTCATTCAACTTTGTGATTTACCGATCTACATTATTATTAATATTTTAACCCAAATCAGCAATTCATACTAAACAGATCAACAATTCATAATAAGCAAATCAACGATTCAACTCTTGTTATAACATAAATCAACAAATTCAATCATAGGTTATCATGTTGTCCTACGGGGGTTAAGAAATTTCCACTACCCCTAGCTACAAGCCAAATTATCAGATAATTCCATCCCCTACCTCAACTTAGTTATGAATTCTTGGATAATAGCCTACTATTTGCACTTGTTGCTATTATAGTTGTCTATTTTCCTTCTTTTCTCAAAAACTGATACACGGACTCTAAACCTCCCTATTCCATTTATAAATAAAAATATATTATATTTAATTATACTTATTCTCTTATTTTCTACTTAATTCCTTTTTCCTCTCCTTCTATTTTAATAATACTACTAATAACACCAAAATTCAATAATTCGTTATTACAACTTATTCTTTCTCATAATTCAATTATTTCAACATCGACACATCCCCTATTTTATTTATAAAATATTTAAATGATAACACATTACCACTAAACATCAAAACATTAATTCATTATTTAATTACCAAAACTTGTGGGGTTACATTATACACGCCTTAAACCAATGACATTTCTTTCTACATTTATAGCATAAATCATCATGATTCCTCAATGGGTCTTCTTGAATATATTTTCCTTTACCTTGATGGTTATTATTAGTTTGGTAATATTTGGGAGACCTATAACTATTCACATAACCTCGTCCACGAGCTCGGCCACGGAAGTGGTTTCGACCATGATATCCGCCTCGATTAGGACCATCAAATTAAGCATAACTAACACGTCTTTTAATATGATTATAGTCACCACACCCTTGATTAAATGTTGTGGCATTTATCTCAGGATATGCCATTGTTCCGGTGGGAAGTGAGTGATGTTTTTTTTATAAGGAGCTCGTTATTTTGTTGTGCCACTATAAGGGATGCAACTAAATCATAACACTCGGTAAATTTCCTCATTCTATATTGTTGTTGCAACAGTGCCTCAGATGCATGGAAGGTTGAAAATACTTTTTCCAACTTTTCATCTTCAGCTATAACCATGTTGTATAATTATAATTGTGATATAATTTAGTGCATATTAGAGTTATATGCAACACCACTTTTATAATCTCGGAACCTTAATTTGTTCCACTAATCCATCAAAAAGGGAAGTAAGACTTTCCTCTGATGTCCAAATTTTGCCATAAGTTTTTCCCACAATATCTTGGAATCTTTTGCATTTAAGTATTCTATCTGTAATCCATCTTCAAGGTGGTGTTTGACTATCCGATTTACTTTTGATTTTTTTATCATCATTTCCTTTGGGTCAACTGCCAGTTTTCCCAATTTGACTCCTTCAAGGATTTTGTCGAGTCACTCATATGTAAGATACTCAATTAAGTTGTTGTTCCGAGTTACGTAGTTGTCCACAGTTATATTTACAATTTTGAATTTATGCATAACATTAGACATGATTATATCTAAAATATAAACATCCATATTCAACATTTAATGTATAAACTAAAAATATCAATTTATTCAATAATAACGATTATAGAAATCAATATCATATTTTATTTAAAATCTCTATCAATAAACCAAACTAACACTAATAATGGTAAAATGATAAATATCCTTAATACTATGTAATCTTTACCTAAATTTTAATGGTTGATAATACCAATAAAGAACAAAATAATGACAGACAGAGTGATAATAAATATTTTGAGAATAATGTGAAACTTATGAATTAAGTTAAGTATTTATATAGTGAATTTATTAAAATAGTCGTTTCTGTTACCGTTATGGAAAATAAATAAAAATTAAGTGTGTTAAATATCATCTAGTTGTTAGGATGCACAAGTGTTATAGATGATTGTAAGATAACAGATATGGTGAATGAACAAATATGATAAAAATACATTTTTAATTTAAATGATATCAAATTATGATAAATTTTTCGCGAAGCAATATTATATATGAGGATCTTAGTCCCCCCTAAGTATGAAAGTTATAATTTAAAGACGGGATTTTAGACCTCCATTAAGTATAAAGGTTAGTATTTGTTAGATGGGGTTTTAGACCTCCATTAAGATAGAAGTTAGGTATATGTTAGATGAGGTTTTAGACTCCCATTAAATATAAAAGTTAGTATCTAGTAGATAAAATCTTAGACCTCCATTAAGTATAATAATGGGTAAAGTAATAATAATGATGATAATAACCACTATAGTTATAAATCACTTGATGGGTTGACAATTTTCTATAACAATGGGTCAAGTGACAATAAAGATAATTGTTGTTCTAGTTATAAATCACTTGACGAGTTGCCATTTTTTTATAATTGGGGAAATAATAATAATAGTAACAATAACATTAAAGTGATAAAGATAGATGATGTACATAGTAGAAGTAAACACTTCTGATACAATGATCATGCTGATAATTGAAGGTGAGAAAAATACACAAGAAAGAGGGTTAAATTGTGTTATCTGTTTTTACATTGCTTTTGAACAGAGTACAAACTCTGATAATAAGTTCCAGCGAAATAATAACATAAGCAAATAAATAACAAGAAAACACACAACGATTTATCATGGTTCCTCCCAAACTGAGAGTAGTTCAGTCCCCTTGCAACACAAGAGATTTTTCATTATAATAAAATTATGATTACAATTTCTTATGCCCTCAAGCATAAGACTTTTCTTCTTAGACCCTCACCCTGAGACTTCATGCTTAAACCCCTCAAGTTCAAGACTTCATGCTTAGACCCTCAACCTAAGACTTCCTCCTTAGATTCAACGAATCCAAGACTTTCTTGCTTAAATCCCTCAGGTTTAAGACTTATGCTCATACCTCTATAGTACAAAACTTCCCTGCTCAGATTCCATAAATACAAGACTTTTGCTTAGACCTATAGTCCAAGACTTCCTGCTTAAATCCCATGGATTCAAAATTTCTGCTCATACTCTCAAGTACAAGACTTTCCTGCTTAGATTCCACAAATCCAAGATTTCTACTTAGACCTACAGTCCAAGACTTCCTACTTAATCAACATTTGATCAAGATTTTAATGCTCAAGCACATAGCAAGAGACTTACTTGTCTCAAACTCACAACAATTGACTTTGTTGATCAAGCACATAGAAAGAAACTTTCTTTCTAAACTACTAAACAACATGTTTAACAAAATAAACAATAAGGTATACTTGATATACAATCAGAGGTACAAGGAAATAACCATAACAAAGATCATATCACTTAAGATTTCTAAGATATTCAATGTTTAAGAAATCTTAAAGCTTTGTACACTTTACAACATATAACAAAAATTATGCATACTATATTGTGTTGCCATTGTTGATCTTATTATTCTTCCATTCTAATAAAAGCGTGGAACACTTCTTTTCTTCTTGGCTTTCTTTCTTTTTTTCCCTATTCTTGATTCCGGATTGGATCTTCAGCTACATATATAGTAGTTGCAGAATGATAGGTATTGGAAGAGATAACTTGTAAGAGTATCTTTATTACTCCATAGTACTAAGAGACGTTGATGATAGATACATTGAAAATATGGCACTTATATACCAGATGTCGAGACAAATGTCACAACACTAGTAATCACAATAGTTAGGGCATATTCCATCCACACAAACATGCAATAAACTTCATGCTGATGTTAATACCAATGTAACAGAACATTTGAACACAAAGTCATGACAAATATTCTGACATCTTCAGACTAACAGAACAATTTACCAATCTTTTGAATTATGCAGAAAGTAAAGTGCAAAAAGATAAATCAACACAGTTAATTATTAACCTAGTTCGGTGCAATATCACCTACATCTGGGGGCATCCAAGATAGGAAGGAAGGTCATTATGATAATATTAGTTCAAAATTAAACTCCCTCATTTACAATTTCTCGCATAATCCCTACCTTGTGCAAATTCTACCTAGAAACCCGTCTATATATGAGACCCCCCT
The DNA here is from genome assembly GCA_963966055.1 of Lathyrus aphaca. Classification (NCBI taxonomy): domain Eukaryota; kingdom Viridiplantae; phylum Streptophyta; class Magnoliopsida; order Fabales; family Fabaceae; genus Lathyrus; species Lathyrus aphaca. The sequence goes on along the minus strand of OZ014520.1, from coordinate 577,051,779 downwards.
CTCACTTCCTAACAAGCAGTCATAATCCCAATGACCATTGCCTCAAGAAACCAAAAAGAAAGATGTACCATATTTCCTATCAAGAATAATATTAGGTCAAGAATCTTGACCAAGAACAGTACTTGGTTGTGCTTAAAAGCTTCTACCAAGAACAATACACTTTATGCTTAAAAGCTTTTGAGTGAATAGTAAATAATATGTCTACCACAATGTATCAAAATATACAAAGGGTGACATACAAAGTTACACACAAGATACTTTCAAAACCTAAGTTTCTAAACCTTCCCCTAATTTTACAAAATTAAAGTTCTCGTTTTTACATTAGGTAAAGTGCTCTTTAAATAATCCTTAGAAATCTATGGGCTTCATAATCGTCACCCAAATATTTCTTGACCCACACGCTAAGAGATGCATCAGATATGCAGAAAAATATCCCCAAATCTTGGAACAAAATACAAGGTTTCCTAAATTATATTTTCATCCAATTTTGGTAACTTATGTATAACTGGAGATATAAAACTTGTTCTAGATAAAATCTTCTTGACCTGAGAAAATAAGTGAGATAATTCCAAAAGGAATGTCACAAAATAAAAACAAATCTGTTAAGATTTAGAACATCCGGAACTGATGTTCTGGTACAACATGTTACAACATCTGTCAGGACATCTTCACATAAGGTGAATTGAACAACATGATACAACATCAAACACATCATCCTGTTGTGAACCATGGTTTTAGCAAAATTGTTGCTAATACTAAAACCACTGATCTAATAATCTCCCCTTTGTTAAATTTTGGCTAAAACCTAGAGAGAAGAATAAAACCACAAACACAAGTCACATGCAACCTTTGTACATGAGGAAAAAGATAAACTTCTTCTTCAAGACCAACCAAGTTAATCCTCATAAACATATTGATTCTTGTTATATAGGGATAAATCTTCCTCTCAAGGAGCACAAGAACACCAACCTGAACATAACCATGAATTATCAAAATTCAAGATATTAGAAACACATATGGCAGAAGTCATAAACATTAGAAACACATACATCAGAAGTTACACACATAACTCAGAGCACAAGACCAAACCAACCACTTGACACAAATAAGATGTTAGAACATCTGGTAAGACATCCTGCAAACATGAAAGAAGACTCACATAACTGATAATCATGCTCCCCCTAAACTGTTGTAGCATGAAAACCATGCAAAACTTACTTACTAATACTTTCTCGCCCTTTTTCGGAGAAAAAAAACTGACAACAAAAATAACAGAGTGACTTAACACAAAAAATACTGACTTTTGACTCAAGGCAAAAGCTGACCCAATAACTTAAGACACAAAAAAAACTCAAATGTAGCAAGAGATTCAAGAAACAAAAAAACTCACCCAACAAGACACAAACTAATGCTTGAAACGAAGCAAAAAAACAAAGACCCATCCCAACATCAGCATTTTGAAAGAATTACTCATGTTGACACAACTTTAGAGGACATAGAGGTAGAGAGCCTTTAAATACAAGGAGAGTTACCTAGAATGTAACAAGCCTTAATAATAACGACAATTCAGTCAATGTAAGCGTTTTTGGAAGACGATAAAATCATCTTTAGTAATCGTGCATCGTCCACTAGAGGAGAGAGATAAGTTCTTCTTACTCTCTTTTCCAACTTTGACAACCCCACTTGAAATGACAGTTCCAATGTCATTGAAACATGCATGCACCAAAAACACATTTTATGCACTTAGTCACACCGTCCAGAGAAAATCTCTCGACAATCTTGATTATACCAGCATGGTACAATGTCTTGACATCCTGATTGATGTTGCAAACTCCTACATGTCTACTCAAGTTGGACCACCAACGTCCTCAACATCATACTCAGACCATAACCCACTAAGAAAACTTACTAACCCAGAACACAAGATTGTTTCAAAGGAAGAATTTTATCAATTAGAGACACACTCAATATTGAGGTATAACCATAATTATTCAAAACACAAAGCTTCCCACTGAAACCAAGCCTACTAATTTCAACCAGACTCAATTGAAAAACTGAACATAATATCGGGACATCATGTCTGACATCCACCGACAAAGCCCCATTTAAGCCCTATAAACCTCTACAAAGAAAAATAAATTCTCCCAAACAACATCCAACATTGTTTCTTAGACCATTTCTAAGAAGCATGAACAATTCTGGTTCAAACAAGCAGACTCACAAGGCCAGAATCACAACCACATTGCCAAGACCAAAAGGCTACACCAGTAGCACAATGTCAATACATCTTATCTAGCATCAGAACCTCACCAGTGGTACAAAAACATAAGTTTGCATGAGAACCAGCAAGATTTGTATAGGTTGCAGCAATACAATTACACATACGGTGGGTACATAACTCCCCATGTCACACATAATCAACACTCCTTTTTAAGGAGAAAACCCAAAACATGAAGAATCCCTTGAACATCTTCATGCTCACACACTGGATACATACGCACCTCAGTACCCTTAAACCCCATGTTCCATAAACCACACCATCTTAAGTGGAAAAATAATATCAGCATGTTACACAATAATTCCACAAATCACTATCCTCTTGAAGACATGCACTTATCGCAAAAAAAATACCTTGATACAAACAACCTTGTTCCTTCAAGATCACACATCGAGGGCATAAACATAGCGACATAAAAGTCTCATAAACACTTAGAGACACCAGAGTTCTCTTAACTATTCATATAGACAAGATGTTATGCACTTAAGGTTTAACATCATGCACATAATCCATAACAAGAGAAGAACATTTCTTCAAGTTCCTTCCTTCAAAATTAACACATATATACTTACACTGCTGAATAAAGTAACAACCTCTCAACAAGGCACAATACCATAGATAATGTCAGAACATGTGGTCAAACATCCTTCTTAGGTACATCACATCAGCTACAAGCATAAATGGATTCACCACCATGACAAATAGTCATGACAGACTCTTATGCACACACCACAATCCTCACCAGATTTGTTAGAACCTCTATTACACCATACTCCACCATGATTAGATATTTCACTTCTGAACCTAATGGAGAGTAATAACCTCCACACCATGAACTCCAAATTATCATCCATGGATAAACAAACTTCTTTTCTAGGGAGATAATCAACAGAGATTATGTTCCAACATCAACTCAGACACCAGTCTCAAAAACAAGAATTGAACCATCTATAATGGTTCTGGAGAAAATATCCATAGGAATTACTATTTGTATAGTAATCCATACACTTCCTTCTACAAGGAACCCATGAGAACCATAATAGCCCATTACAACAGTTGTTCCACCTTCAAGGACGGTCATAGACTCTCACAGTCAAACATAACTCCACATAGAGAAATAAACCCTCAGACACCTTAGGAAGCTTCTTCCCAAAAGCACAATGTTCAGACATCCCGTCTGACATTACACAATCAACAACCATCCTTCTACACCCAAAAAGGAGATTCCCTATAACAGGTACCATTATTGCTGACTACAAAAATTAGGATACTACCAGAGCATCCTCCCATAAATAGAATTTCCTACATAAGTTTGCATCTCTTCGGTCCTTTATCATGTTGGACTCCTCCTTTTAAGTCAATATTAACACCATGAGATGAAGTACATTAGCATATGCAAAGGCTAATGTTTCAACACGTGGTGACTACATAATCCTTGGACAAAATGTAACACCCAAATTACTCCACAAAATTATTTATAATTATCAGAGTAAAATTTTCATCAAAAACTATTTGAGTGTCACAATCTACTTCAAAACACCATACTTGGCTCAATTGATATGTTTATAAGAAAAATTGTTCAACATGCAGCGAAAATATTTTCAAAGAAACTACAAATCATTAAACAAGTACAAAATGTTCTCTTAAATAAAATAAATAAAAACAACATCGTCCCGACACCCAAAGCGACGTATTAGAGCCGACATCCTAACGACGTGAAGTACATCGACTTCACTGATCCCCACTCGACTTATCCTGCTCACATGCACGTTACCAATACAAGGGCAACATTCAAATAGAAGGGGTGAGATACTTACATATTAAGAGAGCAATATAATAAAAACTAACAAGTATCAGAAACAAGACACCACTTCTCAGCAACAACTACATACACAACAACAACATCATATACAACAAAATTAACATATTATGCAATGAGACCCTACTTGACTTTATGCATGCAGTACTGTAACACGGTGGGATAATTGACTTTCTATAAATGTTGCGGATGGCAAGAGTCACCACCGACTTTTATTTTATCCATAGGAAAGGACATAAAAGAACAGGAAAGACCCATTTTAAAAGACTTGAGTTCGGGGGGCAGGTTATATAAAGGGAAGGTGTTAGCACCCTTTATATCCATGGTTATCCATGGGCTCTTAGTTACTTAGCTCACTTAACTGTTTTGACAGTGTGAAGTGTGTGATTAGAAATTTTTCTAAGTACTTTGTAATGATCCTCGTATGGATGTATACAAAACCTTTGTTTTGAAAATTGTGAGGTGTGAAAAGTATTTTTAAAGGGTTTGAGTCAGTAACTTAGAGTTCCTACCCAAGACTAAGTCATTCATGTTCTTTTATATTCTTTCAAGGGTAAGATTGTCCCTATTATTAAGGAATAAGTAGTAATTACCTTGAATTTTATTAAGGGACAGGCGTAGGGTCATCGTATGGTCAACGAAGGCAACTTAAGGGTGTCTTTAGCAATTGGGAGGGACTATCATCTTTTACCGAAGGGACAAGATCATCGTAGGCAACATCGTAGGCAATATCGTAGGGACTTGATATTTTAAACTTGGGAGGGACTTGATGATTTTTATTCGTATGGTCATTTGCTTAAGACACCCCCATTTTCGAGGGACTTGACCATATTAAGGCAACTTTAAGAAGGGTAACCCTAGGAGGTGTAGACGACGATCATAGATCGACTTATGTGTGTGAGTGATTTTATTCAGATATTTAATATTTTTAATTAAATTGTCTAAATTCATATTAATTTCAATTAAGTTTTGCTAATCCCTATTTACTAACCACACACTTATAAGAATAAATGGCAGAAAATTAAAGGCAGAAATAAGAAATTCCTAAACTATTACAATGCTTCGGGGCAGTTACATAACTATGAGGCGAAAAATAAAAATATAAAAAGTTTACAGGTGAGAAACATTTACATAATTATAATGGCGAAGAAGAAAAATATAAGAGCAACAATAACAAGGCAGGTTATATGAATAACATAAAAAAGAGGAAAAAGTTTAAGGTTTCGAAAAAAAAATATTTTAGGGTTTATGAAAAAATTTAGGGTTTAGAAAAATTTAGGGTTTAGAAAAAATTAGGGTTGATTGAAATTAATTTTAACCTAATTACTAAATTAATCATGAATTAATAAAAAAACTTAAAACTAAGGTTTATAAAAAAATATTATTTAATAAAAATAATTAAAAGTTATTTATGAAACTTATTTCTTAAAAAAAAATTAAAGTGATTAAATTAAATAAGTTAATAGGTTAATTAAAGAAAACTAATTAAGAATATAATAAATTAAACAAAAAAGAAAAGAGAGAAAAGCATAAAAAATAAATGGGGGATGCCTGGATTTGAACCCAGGACCTCCCCATTACTAGACTCATATGCTGACCAATAGGGCTGCGCGCGCATGGTGTTATTTGTTTGAGCATAATTCAATTAATAATAAACCTATAAAAAAAGAAACGTTAAAAAAAAGAGTCAGAACTTGGGGATCGAACCCAGGTATTTTGGTTTCCACGCGTACTTCTTCACCACCACGCCATCTGCACCATTTAAGAATTATAACAGAAACAAATATATATAATATAAAAACGTTTTTTAAATTCAGGGTTTTGGCGCCCAGACTTCATCTTCTTCCTCCGAATTCGCAGGTTTTCCTACGGGATTTCCTACGAATTTACCTAGGAACCTTGCTGCGAATTTTTTCGTATGAAATATTCGTCCTTTCAGACATCACAAAACCTGCAAGATTTGTCAAATTAATCATATAAAAACAATCCCCATGTCGTATATAATCCAATTTTATCCTCAAAATTTGTTTATATTTGTTAAACTTAGAACCCCTATTTTGAAGCTTCGAAACCTATAAATGGTGTTTCATGCCTCAGGCTATGAACCTTCGATTAAACTGCCCAAAATGGATCCTTATGACATCACAAACATGAATCAATCATTAATTTTCAGTTATATCAAGCAAACATATGCAAATCGAAAAAAAACAAAGCAAGGATAAATGAGTTCGGTTATGGCATATGGATGCGTTTTGAATGATGCAAATGATCAGGATAGCTTCAAGAGACATCAAAGATCATGTCTAAACCTTTAAAAAGCCTTGATACTACCTGCAAGTAAGAAACCAAATTGGAGTTTTTTGGTGAAATTTTGAAGTTTGAATCCTATCTTTTTGCCACTGATTTTTGTCCCCAAGTGTTTGTTTATGTTTTGGTATATGTATGGAATCATATTAGGTCAAAATATGGGCCTCTTATTCATGGATTTCAGTTGCTTGATATGGAATAAATCAATCACACATAATGTATAAAAGAAAGGTATAAAAGAACAGGAAAGACCTTTAAAAGATTTTGAGTTCGGGGGGTAAGTTATACAATGGGAAGGTTTTAGCACCCTTTATATCCATGGTTATCCATGGGCTCTTAATTGCTTAGCTCACTTTATTTATTTTGTTTGAAAAAGTGTGTTTAAAATATTTTCGTAAAGATTTAACTTTGTAATGATTCTCGTATGAATGTATACAAAGTGTTTACTTGTTTGAAATTATTTTGTAAAAGAGGGTGGGGTGTAAAAAGTTCTTGTTTTGAAAGTTGTGAGTAAGCGTTTAAGAGTTACTTACCCTAAGTTGTAAGGTCTTTCTTGTCATTTTCGTTTCCTTGGAGATAAAACTATCATTACTATTAGTTAGTAAGTAGTATTATCCTTGGATTTGGAGGGACAAGCGTATGATCATCGTTATGGTCATAGAAGGCAACATGTAGGGATACCTTAACAATTTGAAGGGACTATCATCATTCTTATAGGGACAAGATCATTTATTCGAAGGCAACTCGAAGGGTCATCGAGGGACTATGATCTTTTTCGTAGGAACATGATCATTTATTCGAAGGTAACTTTGAAGGGACAATAAAGGACTATGATCTTTTATTCGAAAGGTAATTATGATGATTTATTTCTTTAGGCAACAACTTAAGGTATCTCTACATTCGAGGGACTTGACCATTTATCGTAAGGCAACAAAGAGAGGTTACCCTAAAGGTGTAGGTGTACAAGTGCATTCAATTATTTTAGTCTTGGAAATTAGGGTTAGCTAACGGTTGATTTTAATCATACCATACAATCCTATTAAGCATACATGTAACAATTTATAATGCGGAAAATAAAACCCTAATTTAAACTATTACATGACTTTGAGAGAGATACATGAATATAAAAAAACCTGACAGAAAATATAAAGTGCAGAAAATAAACCTAAACTATTACAAGGCTTTAGCAGTTACATTATTCGAAAAAAGAAAATCGTGCGAGAAAAATAAATTATTTACAAGTTTCGCGCATCCTATACCATGATTCTAAAAAATAAAATAAAATCGAGAAGAAAAATATAAAGGAAATAAATTTTTTAGATATTGATTAATTGATTAAAAAAATTGATTTAAAAAATAAAATTAAATGATTGTTTTATTACATGAGTTAATCTAATTTAATTTAATTTAATTATGTATATAAAAATAGTTTTTGATGTTTTATAATTTTTATGAGAAAATATTATTAAGTCATTTATTTTCTATTGGTTAAAAAAGAATTAATTGAGTTAATTAATTAATTTAAAATAAAAGAAAAGGAAAAGAAATTAAGAAATAAACAAAAAATAAGAAAATACGAAAAATGCCAAAAAAAATATGAAGGGAACATGAAGGAGGGACGTTGGGATCAAACCCAGGTCCTCTTGGTTTCCAGCAAGCATTCCAACCACCAGGTCACACACCTTTAACTGTTATGAAATAAAAAAGAATTATTATATATTAAAAATGAATTCAAAAAAAAAAACGTGCGCAGGGCTTCTTCTTCCTCCAGACGTCCAGACTTTTACCTACAATTTAAATTCGTCACTAGAACCTATAGTGACGGTTTTATCTGTCACTACAACACATGCACATTTCAAAAATTCAAACCACACAATATTAATGCAATCTAAAATCAAGGTCAATTAGAAATCATCTCCTGAGTTCATTGGTTCATTCAATTTGGTTTGAAATTGCTTCTAGCTAGGGTTCCCCAAAGTCACGACCTTGAACCTTAACAATGGCAAATCACGATTCTTGCACCTAAACTTCAATTGGATTGCCCAGACAGTATGAAAATATCATAAGAAACATAAATATGCAAACAAATTAGATGTATCATGTGTAAAATTATGAAATCAAAAATTGAAAAAATAAACCAAAAAACGAATTCGGTTATGGCATTTTAAGAGGCTTTAGAGCAAGGTGATGATTGAGACACCTTCAGAGGGAAGTCATGAATGTTTTTGGACCTTCAAACCTCCTTGAGAATGGCTGCAACCCTAAAATTGAATCCTACTTACTCTTGAATTTTTTTGAAGTTCTTTGTGCTCTCTTTGATCAAAATTTTCATCCTCATGATATCTGCACTTGTTATGTATATATAGAAGACTGAATTAGGTCAATTTGTGGGCTTTGAATCAAGTTATTTTGGGATGATGATATTTGATTGAAATTTGATTTGAAAACTTTCTATTTTGGCCACTATTGTCATATCATGACTTTCCTCTTGTTGTGCATGAATTTGAATCACACATTATGACAATAAACTTCATAATCTGATCCCAAAATAATCCAAACATCAAATATTTGATTTTTCAATATTTATTTTGATTAAAATTGAATTTAAATGAATTAAATCCAATAAAATATAAAATAAACAAATAAAATAAAAATATATGAATTATATGTCGTGGATCATCTTAAGATTAAGTTTAGATCGTGAAAATATAGGCCCATTTGGCAAAAACTCAAGTTTTGCTCATTGTTTGCCTTATACACCTCCTCAAATTTGCTCAACTTTAACAATGCATAATTTCCTCAATTTTTATCATATGAATGTGCTCTTGGAATTTTTAGAAAGCTTAAAGTGTCCTTTAATCACTCCTTTTGGTCCCATGTCCATTTGATCTTCTATGTTCAAGTTATGAGTTTTTGAAAATGTTGACTTTTTTTAGGACCTGTAATGTCTTGGCCCATATCTCTCAAATGAAGCATTTATGGCCTTGGCTTGTGGGACACGAAGTTGTAAAGAATTTAATTTCCTTCAAAATGATATTTGGATTGGAAATTTATGATGAAGCATGTGAAAGTTAGAGCTGGTCAAAGTACAATTGACTTTCTCCTTAAGAAACTCTAATTTAGCAATTTTTGTCTTATGATGAATTTGAGGTTTTATTGATGAATCATGATCAATACTTGATCAAATGATGAATCTTACTTCATAATCTTGATGTTGACCAAAAATCTAGAAGTTTGACTGTATGTTGACCATAATTGACGTTTTACCCAAGTTAACTGATTATTGATCATCTGAGCATCTGACTGACAAAACTTGTAGGGCAAGTCTTGAAACTTTACATGAGGATCCTTTGAAGTATACAGGATACCATGAAGTCCACTTGAGGTTTTGTAAATTCAATTTACCTTGAGAAACACAAAAACCTAATTTGAGATCTATTTCTTAGGATGAGGCTTTGTCTGATGAAACCTTAAGTTCCTTTGAGCAATTGAGAATCTTATGAACATTATGAGACCTCTTGAGCCATATTGTCTTGAAGATGTGAGGGAAAATTTCGGGGTACAACAGTTACCATTTGGAGTAAACTCTTAACTTTAAATCTTGCTAGTTTATCGAGGCATTAACAACTTATATCCAGGCCAACTTGAATCGAGCATTCACTCGAACTTGAAATATAAAAATGTATGCAACTATGAATGGCATACAACAACAACTATGACATAATCAACAACTTAGAAACATAACAACTTAACAACTCAGCAACATGAATCAACATTGGTCGTAAGACCTGTAACTTAATAATCTTCCCCAAGATCGGGACAACACAACTTATAACAACTTTAGCACAACTTCAACGTGAAAACGACAATTTATGGCTTAATTGATTAGATTACTAAATTAATTATTTTAAACCCTCAAATATACTATAATCAACTTATTTTATCTCTACTTAAAGTCTCAGACCAAACTAACTCGAAACGAATGAGAAAATAAGACGAATCGCCAAAAGTTGCATTTTTCTGCACTCACTCTGCCCATATGCGTAATGCCCATCTCCATACCCGTAATGCCCAAGATTGTTACGCGTAATGCCTTAAGTAAGGGAACTTGTTACGCGTAATTTCTTGCTTGTTACGCGTAACACCAGATTTGTTATGAATTCCACCAGAAAGCCTACAATTCCAACTCTGCTACGAATTCTCACAACTCCATCATTATATTCAAGCCTAATTGGGTTTCTACATCGATATTACTCACAAAAACTTCTATATATAATCATCTATCAAGTTCTATGATTGATTTTACGAATCCTAACTTCTTTTCTACACGATTTCTGCAACATAAACCAGTAACTAAAACACAACAACGTTTATCACAACCAGACCAGTTTTCAGAATAGAAATACAACAAGAACAACATGCTTCTTTATCAGATATCAACATAAAAACGACAACAACAATCCATACAAAACACAACAACAAAATTACATAAAAAACCTAACATACATACGATTATCTAGTCCTTGTTATGGAATTCGAACCCCACCCTTACCTTGGATTGAAGGCAGCTCGAATTCACCGTAGAAATTCCCGCGAAAATCTTCAACCTAGCCTCCTCTTGATCTCCTCTAAGAGTTTTTCTTCATTTTTACAAAAAATCTTATTAACTTTAATTAGGTCTTTTTGTCTAATTCTACTAAATTATCGCTAATCAACCTAATTACTAATGGGCCTGAACAACACCCCCAACTTTACTATTCTCACACCTTGAACTAAATCCAAATTAATATTATATCATTAACACTTATTTTATTTATTAGACTTAATTAAATTAAATTAAACCACCCAAAAACAACTTAACCCGCAACGTAAAAGCCAACTTAACAGCTTAAACAACTTAATAACACCAACGACAAAAAAACACTCAACAACCAATAATAGGAAAAATACGCAATAATATTTAATTAAATTAATTAATTAAATACGGGCATTACAACTCTCCCCCACTTAGAACATTTTCGTCCTCAAAAATCTTACCTTGCTCAAACAACTGAGGATATGATTCATGTATCTTGCTTTCCAACTCCCAAGTCATACTTTCTCCGGAAGCTCCCAACCAAACAACTTTCACTAAAGAAATCTCTTTGCCTCTTAAAGTCTTCATTTCACGACCCTCAATTTGTACCGACATTGTCTCCACAGTGAGATTATCCCGTACTTGCACATCATCCATACTAATCACACGAGAAGGATCTAAAATATACTTCCAGAGTTGTGGCACGTGGAACACATCATGCAAATTCGACAAGTTTGGCGGTATAGCCACTCTATAAGCAACATTTCCAACTCTATCTGAAACCTGATACGAACCAATAAAACGAGGAGTAAGCTTCTTAGATTTCAAAGCTCGTCCAACACCTGTCACATGTGTAATTCTTAAGAATACATGATTACCAGCTTGGAATTCTAAATCTTTCCTTCGCTTATCATGATAACTCTTCTGCCGACTTTGAGAAGCTTTCATCTTCTCTCGAATCAACTTCACTTTCTCGGTAGTCTCTCGAACTATCTCTAGTCCAAGCACCACACTCTAACCCGATTCATACCAACACATCAAAGTCTTACATCTCCGACCATACAACGCCTCAAAAGGTGTCATTCCAATACTAGAATGGTAACTGTTATTATACGTGAACTCGATCAATGGAAGATAAGTATCCCACGAACCTCCCTGCTCAAGTACATAAGCTCTCAACAAATCCTCTAACGACTAAATCGTCCTCTCCGTTTGACCATTTGTCTGAGGATGATAGGCTGAACTCAACCTCAACTTGGAACCCAACGCTTCTTGCAAACTCTTCCAAAACTCCAACGTAAACCTCAGATCTCGATCCGACACAATGCACACAGGAACACCATGCAACTTCAAAATTACTCTGACTTAAATCTCAGCCAACTTCGATACTAGAAAAATGATGTTTATAGGAATAAAATGAGCCGACTTATTAAGCCTATCAACAATCACCCAAGTCAAATCATGTCCTCTTGATGTATTAGGTAATCACGTTACAAAGTCCATAGAAATGCTAACCCATTTCCATTCTGGAATTTCCAACGGTTGCATCAGAACATCAGGCTTCTGATGTTCAACTTTCGACTTCTGACAAATCAAACAAGCATACATGAAACGTGCAACATCGCTCTTCATCCCAGGCCACCAAAATAACTTCTTCAAATCTTGATACATCTTAATCGATCCTGGATGAATACTCAAATTACTTCTATGACTTTCCTCATCCTTTTCATATCCTCGTCATCGGGAATACAAATTCGATCACGAAATCTCAAAACACCACGCACATCCAACTTAAAACCATTCTTTTATGATTCACCACAATCAACTATGATATCCACTAACTTCACATCCAATTTCTAAGCTTCTCTAATATTATCCAGAAAATCATTATTAATCTTAAGCATACCCAACATAACACTCTTCGGCATCATTTCACAAACTAAACTTATATCCCGAAATTTCTCAATCAACTTTAACTCTTTGACCATCATTGCCGACATATGCGACATCTTTCGACACAAAGCATCAGCTACTACATTAGCTTTACCCAGATGGTAATTCAAACCAAAATCGTAGTCCTTCAACAATTCCAACTATCTTTGTTGCCCCATATTCAACTCTTTCTGATCAAACAGATACTTCAAACTCTTATGGTCACTAATCATTTCAAATCTAGAACCATAAAGATAATGCCTCCAGATCTTCAATAAAAAAACAACTGCAACAAGTTCCAAATCATGCGTAGGGTAGTTTTTCTCATGAACCCTCAACTGTCTCGACGCATAAGTAATTACTTTATCATTCTGCATAAGAACACATCATAAAACCATTAACGAAGCATCACAATACATAATAAACAGTTCTTAAGAATTTGACAAAGTCAAAACTGGAGCCGACGTCAATCTCTTCTTCAACTCTACAAAACTTTCTTCACATTGGACATCCCACACAAACACTTTACTCTTACAAGTCAACTGAGTCAATGGAAGTGCCAACTTAGAAAATCCTTCAATAAACCTTTGGTAATAACCGGCCAATCCCAAGAAACTTCTAATCTCAGTAGCCGACTTTGGAGTTTCCCATTGCAACACAACATCTATCTTGGAAGGATCCACTGCAATACCACTACATGAAATCACATGGTTAAGAAAACTAACTTCTTTCAACCAAAATTCACACTTGGACAACTACGCATATAACTTCTTATCCTTCAAAACTTACAACACTGTTCTCAAATGCTTTGCATGTTCTTCTCACGTCTTAGAATAATCCAAAATATCATATATACACACAACCATAAAACGATCCAGATAAGTATGAAAAATACGATTCTTGTACTCCATGAATACTCCCGGCGAATTAGTCACACCGAAAGGCATCACTGAATACTCATAATGTCCATACCGTGTTCTTAACATCGTCTTTTGAATATCCTCATCTTTCACCTTAATCTGATTATAGCCTGATCTTAAATCAATCTTACTAAACACATGAGCACCTACCAACTGATCCATCAAATCGTCTATTCTTGGTAACAAATACTTATTTTTAATCGTCACTTTGTTCAACTGTCTATAATCCATACAAAGCCTCATACTTCCATCTTTCTTCTTAACTAGCAACACTGGAGCTCCCCACGGTGATACACTTGGTCTTACAAACTTCTTCTCCGGTAACTCTTCTAGTTGCTTCTTTAATTGAGCCAACTCAGATGCGGACATCCTGTATGGTTCCATAGAAACAGGTCTAGTACCAGGTATAAGGTCAATCGCAAACTCAACTTCTCTCCCAGGTGGTACATCAGGAATTTCATCAGAAAAAACTTCAGGAAATTCCTTCACTACTTGCAACTCTTCAATATTAGCTTTAATCTCCACAGACAATGTTGCCATCAACGAAAACATCAGGGCTTCCTCCTTCATCCATTTTTGCAACTCTCTAAACGATAACAATCCAACTCCTTCCTCTTCTAGAGTAGAAAACCTCACCGACATATGAAAAAAAATTAATATGAACATAGTTATACTCTAACCAGTTCATACCAAGGATTACATCCATCCCAATCAATGGCAAACATTACCAAAATCAACATAAAAGTCTCTATCAAATATAGACAACAGACAACTCAAACACACTAGAGAAGTAATCACCGTTCCCTTAGTCGGAATTTCGACAATCATCTATCCTTTCATCGTAGACAACTCAAGACCCAACCTCTTAACAAAATCAACAACAATAAAACAATGGGTAGCACCCGTGTCAATAATAGTAATTAAAGGAATACTATTAATGAACCACGTACCTCTCACGAGCTTATCCTTGTTAGTTGTCTGAGTCCCAGCTAAAGCAGACACTTTTCCTCCAAACTTTGCTTTCTTTGGCTTCTGGAACTGGCTACCATTATGCCATTCTTCACCATAGTTAAAGAAGATCATCTCTTTATGCGTACAATCGGATATCGCATGCCCAACTTTTCGACAACATAAACAACGATTCCTTCAGTAGTACACACATTACTCTTACGTCCAACTTGCCCACACTTGAAACAAACAATACCAACAGGAGCATCTCCCCCACTAGTTCTCTGACCCGAAGCAACTTTATGCTTACCCTTGCCAGCTGGAGTATCATAAGGCTTGCCACAGTTTTTCTATTTTTTTCCCTCTGATCAGTAATAATCTTATAGTGAGCATTATTATCTTCCTCTAAGATTATGCAACTATCAACCAGATCAGCAAATACACGAATCTTCTGATACCCCACAACTTTCTTAATCTCGAAGTGCAACCTGTTCTCAAACTTGATGCACTTCGAAAATTCAGAAGTCGCTGCATCATGGTGCGTATAGAACTTCGACAACTCCATGAGCTTTGCAGCATAATCTGTCACTGGTATATTTCCTTGCTTCAACGCAAGAAATTTTATCTCTTTCTTACCACGCACATCTTTAGGGTAATACTTTCGCATAATTCTCTACGAAAAATAGCCCAAGTGATCTCTTCATCTACAACTTCTAACCTTTCTCTGGTTTCCAACCACCAGTCATCAACTTCGACTGCCAACATATGAGTTCCATAATGAACCTTCTGTGTTGTAGTGCAATCCATCACACAGAAATTCCTCTCAATTTCCTTCAACCAGATCAACACAACATCAGGTTCATACTTGTCCTTGAATGTAGGTGGATTCTCCCTATGAAAAGTCACAAAAGTACGAGACTCATCATTCCCGCCAGCATTCGACAAGTTCTGCACAGCCTGAGCCATTGCTTGCATTGCAGTAGCCATCAGAACATAATTTCTTCCAGCCATCTCAACTTAACACTACAACACAACAAAATTTAGAACCACATAACAATACTCGATTGTTAGACAACTACGACTCGACAACTTGGTCAGACCGACCAACCTGCTTTGATACCTTTAATGTAACACCCGATTTCTACCCAACTTTAATTATAAATCAGAGTTAAATAAAAATTCACCAAAACGTTGGATATTACACTTTTCAACTTTTAAATCAGATAACAAAACTTCATTAATGAAATAACTCGAAAATAACGCAGTAGATTCGACAATATTACAACTTTAAAACAACCTCAATAAATTCAACATCAATACTTCAATTTGGTTTTCAAGATAAAATAACTAAAAAGATTTCATAACTAAATAAAATCCAACACAAAACAAAAAATGTGTTCGTCCCCCCAAAATGCTACGTATCAGAGCGACAAACACCAACTCGAAGCTACTAAGTACTGGATTCTTCGTTACCTGCATATTACCAACAGAGGGAAACATTCAAACAGAAGGGGTGAGACATCTAATAACATAAACAGGATTGTGATAATCTATATGTAAGCAAGATAATCATATAATCACACCACTTCATACAACAAGCAACATCAACATACAACTTACATCCAACAACAATTAACAACATAATAAAATGCAACTCGAATTTGACTCAACTTATACATGCATGTGGTACCATTTGGAGTAAACTCCCAACTTTAAATCTTGTCAGTTTTTCGAGACATTAACAATTTATTTTCCAATCCAGGCCAACTTGAATCGAGCATTCGCTCCAACTTGAAATATGTAAATGTATGCAACTATGAATAACATACAACATCAACGACATAATCAACAACTTAGCAACATGACAACTTAACAACTCAAAAACATGAATCAACATTGGTCATAAGACTTGCAACTTAATAATCTTCCCCAAGATCGGGACAACACGACTTATAACAACTTTAGCACAACTTCAACATGAAAACGACAATTTACAGATTAATAAATTAGGTTACTAAATTAATTATTTTAAACCCTCAAATCTACTATAATCAACTTATTTTATCTCTACTTAAAGTCTTAGACCAAACCAACTCGAAACGGATGCGAAAATAGGACGAATCGACAAAAGCTTCATTTTTCTGCACTCACCTCTGCCCATATGCGTAATGCTTATCTCCATATGCGTAATATCCAAGATTGTTACGTGTAATGGCTTGCGTAAGGGAACTTGTTACGCGTAATGCCTTGCTTGTTACGCGTAACACCAAATCTGTTACAAATTCCACCAGAAAGCCTACAACTCCAACTCTGCTACGAATTCTCACAACTCCATCATTTTATTCAAGCCTAATTGGGTTTCTACATCGATTTTACTCAAAAACAATTATGTATATAATCATCTATCAAGTTCTATGATTGATTTTACGAACCCTAACTTCTTCTCTACACGATTTCTACAACATAAACCAGCAACTACAACACAACAACGTTTATCACAACCAGTCCAATTTTCAAAATAGCAATACAATAAGAACAACATGCTTCTTTATCAGATATCAACACAAAATCGACAATAAAATTCCATACAAAACACAACAACAAAATTACACGAAAAACCTAACCTACATACAATCATCTAGTCTCGGTTATGGACTTCGAACCCCACCCTTACCTTGGATTGAAGGCACCTCGAATTCACCATAGAAATTCCCGCGAAAATATTCAACCTAGCCTCCTCTTTATCTCCTCTAAGACTTGTTCTTCTTTCTTACAAAAAATTCTTATTAACTCTAATTAGGTCTTTTTGTCTAATTCTACTAAATTATCACTAATCAACCTAATTACTAATGGGCCTAAACAACACGTCCAACTTTACTATTCTCACACCTTGAACTAAACCCAACTTAATATTATCTCATTAACACTTATTTTATTTATTCGACTTAATTAAATTAAATTAAACCACCCAAACATAACTTGACCCGCAACATAAAAATCAACTTAACAACACCAACGACAAAACAACACCCAACAACCAATAATAGGGAAAATACACAATAATATTAAATTAAATCAATTAATTAAATACGGGTGTTACATTACGCGTAATGTCAAATCTATTATGCAAACCACCAGAATGCCTACAATTCCACCCCTGATACGAATTTTCACAATCCCATCACTCCATTCAAGCCTAATTGGGTTTCTACATCGATTTTACACTCTAAATTTTCTGTATCTATTCATCTATTAACTGATATGACTGATTTTACAACCCTAATCTCCTTTTATACACGAATTCCTGCACTATCAGTCAAACAACACAAAGACAACAACAAAATACCACAACATGAACAACTTTCAGAACAACAATACAACAAGAACAACATAATTCTTCATGAGATATTAGCACAAAGTCGACAACAACAATTCAAAATAAACACAGCAACGAAAATCATACGAAAACCCAACCTACATGCAAATTATCTAGTCTCGGTTATGGAACTTGAAACCCAACCTTACCTTGGATTGAAGGCAGCTCGAATTCACCGCAAAAATCCCCGTGAAAATATTCAACCTAGCCTCTTCTTGATCTTCCTCTAAGACTTGTTCTCTCTCTTACAGAACACTGATTATACTTTAATTAGGTCTTTTGTCTAATCTTACTAAATTATCACTAATTAGATTAATTACTAATGGACCTAAAATAGCACCCCCAAACTTTACTACTCTCACACTACAACTAAGCCCAACTAATATTATATCAATAATACTTATTTTATTTATCTGACTTAATTAATTCCGATCACCCAAACTTAATTAAACACGACTTATCCCGCAACTTAATATCAACTTAAACAACTTAATGACACAATCGACAAAATACCAACTTAACAACAAATAATCGGGAAAAATATGCAACAATATTTAATTAAATTAATTAATTAAATACGAGCGTTACAACTCTCTCCCACTTAGAACATTTGGGTTCTCGAAAATCTTACCTCGTTCAAACAATTCAAGATATGACTCCTGAATCTTGCTTTCCAACTCCCAAGTCATACTCTCTCCGGCCGTTCCCAACAAAATAACTTTCACTAATGCAATCTCTTTTCCTCTTAAAGTCTTCATTTCATAACCCTCAATCCGTACCGACATTGTCTCCACAGTGAGATTATCCTGTACTTGCACATCATCCATACTAATCACATGAGAATGATTTGAAATATACTTTCGGAGTTGTGACACGTGGAACACATCATGCACATTCAACAAATTTGGAGGTAAAGCCACTCTATAAGCAACATTCCTAACTCTATCCGAAATCTGACACATACCAATAAAACGAGGAGTAAGCTTCCTAGATTTCAACGCTCGCCCAACACCTGTCACATGCGTAACTCTTAAAAATACATGATTACCAATTGGAACTCTAAATTTTTCCTTCGCTTATCATGATAACTCTTATGTCGACTTTGAAAAGCTTTCATCTTCTCTCGAATCAACTTCACCTTCTCGGTAGTCTCTCGAACTATCTCTGGTCCAAGCACCACACTCTCACTAGATTCATACCAACACATCAGAGTCCTACATCTTCGACCATACAACGCTTCAAAAGGTGCCATTCCGATACTAGAATGGTAAATTTTGTTATACGTGAACTCAATCAATGGAAGATAAGTATCCCACGAACCTCCCTGCTCAAGTACACACGCTCTCAACAAATCCTCCAGCGACTGAATCGTCCTCTCAGTTTGACCATCTGTCTGAGGATGATACACTGAAATCAATCTTAACTTAGAACCCAAAGCTTCTTGAAGACTCTTTCAAAACTCGAAAGTAAACCTCAAATCTCGATCTGACACAATACACAAAGGAACACCATGCAACTTCACAATCACTCTGACATAAATCTCATCCAACGTCGATACTGGAAAACTGATGTTAATAGGAATAAAATAAGCTGACTTAGTAAGCCTATCAACAATCACCCAAATCGAATCATGTCCTCTTGAAGTATTAGGAAATCTCGTTTCAAAGTCCATAGAAATGCTATCCCATTTCCATTATGGAATTTCCAACGGTTGCATTAGACCAACAGGCTTCTGATGTTCAACTTTCGACTTCTGACAAATCAAACAGGCATACACAAAACATGCAACATCATTTTTCATCCTAGGCCACCAAAACAACTTCTTCAAATCCTGATACATCTTAGTCACTCCTGGATGAATACTCAAATTACTTCTATGACTTTCCTCAAGAATCGTCCTTTTCATGTCCGCATCATAAAGAATACAAATCCGAGCATGAAATCTCAAAACACTATGTCCATCCAACCTAAAACCATTCTTCTCTGATTCACCACAATCAACTATGACATCCACTAGTTTCACATCCAATTTTTGAGCTTCTCTAATATTGTCCAGAAAATCATTATTAATCTTCAGTATACCCAGCATAACACTCTTAGGCATACTTCGCAAACCAAACTCATATCTCGAAACTGCTCAATTAACTCTAACTCCTTAACCATCATTACTGACATATGCAACGTCTTTCGACTTAAGGCATCAACCACCATATTAGCTTTACCCTGATGATAATTTAAACCAAAATCATAGTCCTTCAACAGTTCCAACCATCTTTGTTGCCTCATATTCAACTCTTTCTGATCAAATAGATACTTAAAACTCTTATGAACACTAAACACTTCAAATCTAGAACCATAGAGATAATGCCTCTAGATCTTCAATACAAAAACAACTGCAAAAAGTTCCAAATATTGTGTAGGATAGTTCTTTTCATGAACACTCAACTGTCACGATGCATAAGCAATTACTTTACCATTTTGCATAAGAACACCTCCTAAATCCATCAACGAAGCATCACAGTACACTACAAGCGGTTCCTCTGAATTTGGTAAAGTCGAAACCGGAGCCGACGTCAATTTTTCTTCAACTCTTCAAAGCTCTCTTCACACTGGACATCCCACACAAAAGCTTTACTCTTACAAGTCAACCGAGTCAATGGAAGTTCCAACTTAGAAAATCCTTCTATAAACCTTCGATAATAACCGGTTAATCCCAAGAAACTTCTAATCTCAGTAGCCGACTTTGGAGTTTCCCATTTCAACACATCATCTATCTTAGAAGGATCCACAGTAATACCACTACCTGAAATCACATGACCAAGAAAACTGACTTCCTTCAACCAAAATTCACACTTGGACAACTTTACATACAACTTCTTATCCTTCAAAACTTATCTCATAGGGTATCCCATTTTATGACGAGCTAACTCTAGATGATAATTCATCCCTCCTTTGGTACCAATGAAAGTACATTAGGGAAATTGCCACAGCTGTCGATGATCCTAATTCCGCTGTAGACATGATTAGACCAACTGATGTCTGTATTAGTTAAAGATATGATTTCTTAAAACCAATGCATTCCACTCTTAGAATCCCAAAATGTCGATGACTTGGAAAAGTGGGAAGTGAACCATTTGTAAAGAAGTGTTACACAACAAGTGGTTATTCCCCCGCTATGTAAATTCCTCAGATGAACTGAATGATACGCATCTGCAAGTAGTGTAGGAACTGAGTTTCTGATAAGAAAAATCTTTATCGGATTGATGTCGACAAAGTTTTCAATTTTGTGAAATAGGAATATCGCATAGATGAGCAACACATAGATGATCTCAAATGCAACAGTATTTCTGATATTGGAAAAGTATAGTGCTCGTTCTATCAGAAATATGGAGGGTAATCCTTTAATTCCTCCCTTGGTAGTTAAATGAGCTTTAACGTATGACTCTTCCAAAGCGAGGTTCTTTGCAATAGTTGACTCACTCAGGGTCCCTTTAAATCCATAGAATGGATCTTTCCCATCAATAGTGATATATATTAACTGAGAGTCTTATTCCAATGTTGGACTAAGGTGGTAGTCGGGAAATGTAAAGCAGTGGTATATAGGGTCATAAAACTGGAAAAGTGTAGAAAGAACTCCTTCTACCATGTTGACTTTCAATAGAGACAAAAGTTCTCCAAACTTTGATCTAAATGCTTTTGGATCTGTTACCAGCCTTCCTAGTTTCTCCAAATCATCCAGCTTCAGACTCTTAAATGTAATTTATGGGTTTTTCGTCGCCCAAAGTCCATTTTGAAAAACTGATAAATGCAACAAAAGTTCTTTCAGTTCTTTTACAAAAGAAAAGTAAATGATGATTTTGTTTTTTTAAATGTTTTTTGATTATGAATTCATGAATGCAGCACACGAAAACACGCTGAAAACATGGGTTTGAAGCTTCGGTGTCCTGAGGCCAAACTTCTACCTATTCCCAAGGTTTTATACTATGGAAATGATTTTTGTACCTATAGATCATGTAAGTTAAGGTCAATGGGTAAATGTTTACTAAATCCTCAGCGTTATAAGCATCCAATTAGAAATCGCCGAATTTTCACGGAGTACGCTATAAACATTGATTTCCACTGGATACCTAAACTGATTCAGGGACTTTTAAGAGTGAACTCGGTCGGGATTCGACTCCCTAATATCCATCTTAATTATTCCCTACCAATCTTAGAGTGTACTCAAACTCACCTAGATGCGGCTTAATCGCATTCCCATTTTGAAGAGACCACCCCAAGGATATCATTTGAACATATATTTTTGCAGAAACATAAACATAAAGTAGTATAAAAACAATTTATAAAAGCGATATAAAAGCAGTATATATACATGTTCCTAAACACATGGCTTTCTATCTAAAGGGGTTTTCTTTTATAAAAAAACATTAAAAGAAGATGATATCCCACTATGCCATTTTTATGTAGCACAATTTTTTGTGGTTTCAAGGCACAACCGATTGATGTTGCAGATCAATTATTTTTTTTATCCTATGAAGCTAATTAAGTAAGGGAAATCGATGTCGCCAATCAAACCTACTTGCATACCGAGCTTAAGCAAATGAATTTTGGTTTATAGATGTTATCAAAAGATATAGGCCCCCTTTAGTTTATTCACAATTGGTTTAGATTATATCTGTTGTTCTTGATATCTGTGATGGTTTCTTGAATTTGGGATTTGAAGTGAGTTGAGATTTGGTAAGATACGTGAAATTTCTGTTTTTGGGATTTTGAGGATTTTTTGTTGTTTTTGGATAGGACTGAGGACCTAATTTTTTTGTTTGGTGTGCTCGCAAATATCTTATGACCTTCTTCCTACATACCCCCAAAAAGAGAATTGAGGGATCAGAGCATCGTAGTTCCTCCTAAGGCTAAGGCTAGGAGGAGGGCTAATTTGTATCTTGGTCAAAGTACAAGATGATGATGCTCAAATGGTTTGCTTAAATTGCATAGCTCAAGATATAAGCTGTATATAATATCTTGAATTGCATAGCTCAAGAAAGGTTGAATGGGTACTCTAAATTGCATAGTTCAAGGAGGACTGAATGGTTATCTTAAATTGCATAGCTCAAGAAAGGCTAAATGTGTACCATGAATTGCATAGCTTAAGGAGGACTGAATGTGGTGAAGATCTTAGTTATAGTCTAAGTATATGACTAGTGGAATGTGATCTTAGTTATAACTCAATTGTATGACTGTATTGATTTTGAATGATTTTTTACTTTCTTATTTATAGTCCAAGATTATGACTAAATTTGATTGATTGGGAGATGTGAAAAATTTTCATCTCTAAAATGTTTGACTGGAAAGTGTTTAGGGACTTTTTGTGCCTTGATTGAAGCCCAAGGTTGAAGCTCAACAAAGAAAATCGACTCTTATAAGGAAAGTTTTATCTGTATCCTGATTTAGAAGCCCAAGATGGTGAAGCTTATTTGTGAGAGACTGGCTCTTGATTTATCTGTATCCTGATTGAAGCCTAGGATGGGAGGCTAACTCTTTATTTATTTGTATCTTAAATGAAGCCCAAGATGAGAGGCTGGAAGTTTGTGGGAGACTGACACTTGAAGAAGAGTGTTTGTTTGTTTGTTGTAAAGGTTGATATCATCAGACTTTCCTTTGTCTAGGGTGATTCTATTGCACAAAGCCCAATATGAGGTTATCTTTTAGTCATCTACCGGGGAGAGGGAAACTACTGTATGTTTTTGATACTAAGGTTTGTTCCTATGCTTTAAGGAAGCCTTTGTGGTTCCTTGAATTAAGCCCAAATGGAGGCTAGGTTACCTTTAAAAGTCTCGTGGGTTCCTTGAACTAAGCCCAAAAGGAGGTTGGGGGAGGCTGAGAGTTTCTAAGTTTGAGAGAAGGCACCTTTAAGAGGCATGAGGGTCCGTTAACTAAGCCCAATATGAGGCTATGCTTTACCCTAGATCTAGTTGTCTAAGATTTATTAAGAGAGTTATAAGTTATTCAGAGGTTGGTCTGGTGATTTTGACGATAACCCGACTACTTAGAGATTCTATCGGAGATGCAAGTATATAAAGTAAAGATGCATGCATACAAATGTGTCAGTGAATGTGTTTGAACATTTTTTAGTATGACTTTTGCTATGGTTTGAGTATTCTTAAATGATTTTTAAGAATGATGTTGGGAGTTACACTAGGAGGAAGAGGCTCAACGTCCCGAGGGAGAGAGATTACATATAAGTTTTATTGTATCCTCTTTGATGATTAAGAAGTGTGCTATTATCTTTTCTTTTGGTGTGAGAGAAAGAAATATAGTTTTGATTACTGTAACGCCCCGATTATTTTTTAATTACTTGGTTTAAATAATTGGAATTGTGGTGTATTGTGTGTTGCGTGAAGTTGGTAGTGTGTTGAGGGCAGAGTTATATTTTAATATTTTATGAACTTAAATAATTTATATGATATTAAATAAATATTGGAAATATGAAGAGAAATGGTGGAATGGTAATTGGTGATGAATAATGAGGGCAAGATGAGCAATCCTTAGTTGGGATCTAAGGGTTATGTTTGGAATTTAGGAAAAAGGGAATCATTTCTTGAAAACGGATCGTGAGTTGAAACGTGTGAACAGAGAGGAAGGAAAAAGAAGGAGCTAGGACAAGAGCTTGAAGAGGAGAATTTCGGCTAGGAGAAGGAAATCTTTCGTCAAATTAAGGGAAGGGTGGGATTTCTTCATCTCCTAAGGGTTTTATAATACGAATAATAGACATAGGATTGTTGAGTAGGAATTGATGGGCTAAAGACGTGTCTAATTATGTGTCTAGCGGTATCTTAACTGCAAGTGCACAGCCTATCGAAGTAATATTTAAGATTATCGATCCACAGGGATTCTATGGTTACTTAGTGCTAGATGAACTTCTAGTTTAGCTAAGGTGAATGGTTGTCACGATTTTTTGTTGATTTTAGAATATTAAAGGCGGAATTAAATTTAAGTTTTAATAAAAATGATACTAAGGCGGTCGGTATGTAATTATACTAACTTAGGTGGGTCAATCTAACCTAGGCTTATAAAGGTGTTTACTTAATCTATTCGGTAGAGGTTACCAGTTTAAATACCCTCAACTCACACTCTCGTGGTCTTATCTCAGGTCTTACCCCTAAAGCCCTATGCCTGCTCTCGCTAGCCCATAAGTGTTTAGAGATAATTTTTGGAAACTAAGTAATTCTAATTTATTTTAAAGTGCTCTCGCTGTGTTTAATTTAAATGCCTAACTTTAGCTATCTGGTTAAAATCTCACACTCTCGTGGTCTTGACCTAACCTAATACTCTTTTCTTACTCTCGTAACGAAAAGGTCGATTTAATTAAAAAGTATCAGCCAGAATGTTAAGTTATTAATTATTTTAAGCCTATGATTAAATTTTACCGATTAAGCTTGTTTTAATTACATACCGCCCTAAGATAATTAGCTACTCATTGATGTTGTACCAGACAGAGACAGAAAATTAAATAATAAAATGCTCATGGCAGAAAAATAAATAAACATTATAAATATTAAAATTGCAATATTATAAAAAACCTGGTTAACAAATATTATAGCAGACTCCTTCTTCCACAGACCGGAAAGCTTGGAGTTGGCGGAAATCGAAAATAATGCAAACTCTGAAGGTTTAGAAACAAATAAATTGTATAACAATTTCCTGATGTTGGAAATTGTTATATGTTTGGTTCGGATACAATAAAATTGAAAAGCTGAAAATTAATACAGAAATAGAAACAGGGTCGTAAAACAATTCGGCAGAGCTTCCGCAGAAATTCGAATAAAAAATGCTCTGTAGTTTCTTCATAAAACTAATGCTATTTATAGAATCCTTAATGGGCTGAAAATTGGACTTTGTTGCATTGGGCCTTGCTGAATTGGTGGAGGGAATGTAGGTACGTGGCAAAAAAGTAGGAGAAAAGTTCTTCACGTAATGCCTTGACGTGGTCTCAGTCAATAACCTATTTTTACCCTTGTCACGGTCGTGACAAGGTCTTCACGCTCGTGTCCTGTTGTTTTAAGTGTCACGGTCGTGACAATGTTGTGACGATCGTGAGGCCTCTTTTTAGGGTGTCACGGTCGTGACACCTTGGTGACGACCGTGACTGCAACAAATTATGCAGTTTTGCAGGCTTCTTCATTTCTTCATCTTTTTATGGTTTCTTTTGTTCCTTTTGCTCTTACTTTATGATTTAGCTCCATATAATGATGTACCTGCAAAATGGTGAGAAAAACTCGAGAAATCGAGTGTTAAAACGGTGAATATGCGATAAAACGTCAATGAAATCTAGCAATATAATCGATACGTTTTCTCGTTATCAAACTTCCCCAAACTTAAACCTTTGCTTGTCCTCAAGCAAATAGTCGGTTGAAAATCGGCGGACAAACTTTTATTTACGCATACTCATAACAAACCGTACGAGGGATCGTTTTGTCGGATAGACCGGTACTTTGATATTACACTACCGATACACTAATGACACAAGCAACAAGCTATGTCGTCGACTTCCCGTTAAACGAAACGATCGGTAATTACTTTACGATTTCACCTTGAGTCTTTCGATCTTATTTCGCCCGGTTTCATTCTAGCGCAATCACATTAAGCCCTTTGCCTTAGCACGCACGTAGTGGAGTAGCCGGTTAGCGACTTTGATCCTTTTTAAGCACGGGGTCTGGTACACGAGTGCGGTAACCCTACATATTTTATCCGATTTGGAGGTTGTGGGGGATCGAGCCGTAGCACGCCCTACCGAGTTCAGAACCAGTACCTCTGAACCAACCCGCAATGGACTCCTTCTCATATTTCTCGTTTCTTATATGCGACTGTGTACTTTGGTGCAATTTCTTTTCATTTTGCATCGAGATATGAAGGATCATTATTGATTAGGCATCAAACGCTTATATTCATCGGCTCCCCACGTGGTTTGTGTTCAGACGGTGCTGACTGCTAGTATAAACTACTAGGGGTTACTTTTGAACTGAAACTTAAAGTGTACTCGTAATGATAATCGGAATGGAATCGCTTAAGTGGGAAGTCAAAGGTGTCAAGATTGTATTGGTCTTGTTTAATCGTTCTCGGCTTCCTAATTACGATTCCGTAGGTAAGTTGGGTAATGCGAATAATTAAAGATTTTTTCTGGTATGGCTAAATAAACGGGGAAAATTTGAAACTAAAGAAAATAGCATAAAGATTTGCTCGTTTCATTAACTTGCGAAAAGAAATACAACGGAATTGAAAATACAACGAAATGGAAAAGTGAGAAAAAGGGAAAATGCGGAAATGAAAGGTACCTCTCCCACACAATATCAGACATTGTCCTCAATGTTGTGATATAGATGCGGTAAAAGTACAAATGACAAAAACGAAAAACAAACATAAGCAAACTAAAACTATGGCTGCTGAGGACCGCGGGCTCGGCTTCTGGTGCGGGAGCGGCGTCTAGAGGGAGTCGCTTCAGGGTCAGAACCGGTGCCGGTGGCAGCAGTGATGTCAATGCGGAGGGCTTCTAGCTCGCTGAAGATTTCGTCGAGCTTCTCATCAGTAGATGTCTGGTTTGCTGCAATAGTGCCGAGTAAAGCATCATACTGCTCCTTCTGCCTTCGCTCCAGTGCGGCGTTCATCTGGTTCTGCTGATGAATCGCACGGAGGACATCCTCAAGAGTGAATTCCGGAGCAGGAGGCTGTCGGGCAGATGTCTCTGGTATATCCTGGACAGGCTCAGCTGCATCCATAGCGTCCTGCATCTCATCCGCTGGAGGGTCTGCCTGATCATCATGAATAGGGACGTGATCGGCAGCATCTGGTAAAATAAAGAGCCAGTTGGCTCGGCTGGATGGGTCGATGCGGTCGCGGGACGGCAGAATGATATGGTGGAAAATGGTGCCATGGACAACAGGGTTATACCTGCCATCCTCTCGCTGCGCAATCAGGTGAGCGGACCTGCAATAACTCTTGGTGAGGAATTCTGCTTCTCTGAAAGCCTGATTTACGACCAAGTCACCAAGCCCCAACTGAATGGCGAGGGAGGTGACAATGCCGCCTATGAAAAATGGGGTTGATCCTCTATGCGCGATAGCCTGGATGTGATAAAGCATGAACGGGGCAACGTTGATCGGCTCGTCATTTAGAGCACAGTGCAAGAATAGAAGCTCCTTGGAGTTGAGCTTATGGTTGCTTTCTCGAGCGAATATGGTGTTGCAAATGACTCGGTGGAAATAGCGGATTGTCGGGTTGTGAATGTGTGTAGCATTGAGGCTTTGGAAGGCTGAGGCACGGGTATTGGTTATGTCGTGCCATAAAGTGAAAGCGGTTTCACTAAAATTATCCGGCACGCGGAGATGAGCTTCAGTCCCGTGATCGAAGCCTAGCAACTCGGCTATCCTATTTTGCGAAAGGTTAAACTCTTGGCCATGCAATCTGAATTTTGCGAAACCGGTGAGCTGACTCTGAGAACCGGCAGGAGTGGTGTACTGGAACGAGCTAAGGAACTCCAATGTCAGAAGCTCGAATGTGGGCTGAGGCTGACTGCAAAGATCCCACAGACCGACTTTTTGAAGCAGGCTCTGGACACTGGTAAGCATTCCGAGTTCCCTCAAACAGACAGTGTCGATATAACGTGTAGGTTGCACACCGCGGTTCTGGAATCGGATAAATCGTTCTCTCTGGGTTTCTCCAGCATCACCTTCTCTGAATTGAACGGTATCCATTGCATGCAAGAGGTAGAGTGAAAGATGAAGATTTTTGATGTTTTGTGAAAAATGATAAAATGAGAGAAATAATGAATCGGAGTAAATATTGGAAGGTTAGAATGTGATAGGTGGTGATAATGGGAGGTTAATGAGTTTAAAGTTGGTAATGGGGGGGTTACGGAAGTTATGGAGAAAATGGGTGGTTTTTGGAAGTTATGGAGGAAGAAGAAGAAGAGGTCACGAAGAGAAACAGTTCTGTTTCTCACGAATCCTGTAATAAGGGTTGTCACGGTCGTGACAGGGGCGCGACGGTCGTGACACGCTAAATAAGCACGTCACGATCGTTAGGGGGTGTGACGATCGTGAGGGTTGATTTCCTTGAATAATTTCCAGAAACATTATCTCTTACGCTTCATATAATTTAATGGAATGAGTTGAATCAGTTTTATGCAATGCCTGGAAAAATCAGAAAAAAATAAATGGAAGCAAAAGGCCTAGGGGAGGATTGAACCCAGGACCTCTTAACACACAAACGCACGCATGACCATCCGGCTGGGTGAGCAAATCTGATATTGGAATGAGAACAATACATAATATATTATAACAACTTAATTCATGGAAAAAGAAATAAAAAGGAACCAAAGCCAGGGTTCGAACCCCTGCCCTTTGCTTTGAATATCCAAGACCAAGCAGCAAACCACTGGGACAAGCCATGCGCTTGTGATAATAACCCAACATTAAAACATAAAATATTTAAAACACAATTTGAATTTCTGAAACGCGCGCAAACAGCCTTCTTCTTCTCCAAATTTCCTGCGAAATTTCATGCAATTTTACCTGCGAATCTTGCTGCGTGTTCTTCAATGTTTCAAACCTACGAAAATGAAACTCCAACAAAACAGTACCAATTCATGAAATTAATTAGTGTTTTATGATCCTTATGGTTCACACAACATCCCTATGTCCTTCAAATTCATTTATATTTAGTGGATTGAAGAACCCTAATTTGGAGGTCCAAACCCTAATCATGTCCGAATCCATTCTAGGCAGTGAAACTTTGGTTTAATGATCCAGAAACGTTCTACACAACATCACAAACAAGATTATGTAAACAAAATTCATGGAAAAGCAACAAATTAGTGAAATCGAAAAAATTAAATTCAAGAACAATTGTAGTTCGGTTTGAACAATATGGCATGGTTGCGATGCATGTGAGTATTGGTTCATGATCAGAGAGGCCCAAGGAACATTGCTATGTTCTTATTTTACCTTCAAACTCCTTGTATCAATGAATCCGAAAATTGAATTTGGAGAGATTTTTGAATTTGCAAACTTACACTTGGGGCTGTGGAATCCGTGAATTTGCAATAGGGTTGTGTTTAGTACTTATAGGTGATTGATTTTAGGTCAAAAAATTGATTGGTTATGTGAAGAATTTGATATGAAAAGATCCAAATTGATCATGCCTTAAAAATCCAATATTCATGTGTGAATGCTTGCTATTTTTGGCCAAATCTCATGATTTCTTTCCTCTTCAATTCAAATCAATATCAAAGACTTTCTAGAAGCTTAATCCCAATCAAATCTTACATTTTCATATTTTATTTTTATTTAAAATGATTTTTAATGAATTAAATCAAAATAAATAAAAATAAAATAATAAAAATTCTGATTTTTAATGGTTTGGGTCGTGCATGAAGTCATTGTATGGGTTGGGTCATTATTTGGCAAGCCCATTTGGAAGAAATTGGTTTTAGACCTCCTTTTTCATCATAAACCAACTCAAAATTTCCCAACTTTGCAAGGGCACATATACTTCAATTTTAATGGTATGAGGGTGTTCTTGGACATTTTAGAAAGCTTTAAGAGTCCTCTAAACAACCCCACTGGTTTCATGTCCATATCATTTACCAATTTCAAGTTATGCCCTTTTGAAGTTGTTGACTTTTTGTTGACTTTTGAAATGACCTATAATGTCTTAGCTCATACCTTCCAAATGAAGCATTTTTGGGCTTGGCTTGTGAGACACAAAGTTGTAGAGAATTCAATTTCCTTCAAAATTAGCTTTGGATGGAGACTTGGTGATGAAGTATGTGAAAGTTATGGCTGGTCAAAGTTCAGTTGACTTTTACTAAGGAAACCCTAATTTAGAAACTCCTGATTCTTGATGATCTGGAATCTCCTTGATGAATCATGATCAACCCTTGATCAAATGATGAATTTTACTTCATATACTTGATGTTGGCAAAAAAATCATGAAGTTTGACTTTGGTTTGACCACAGTTGACCTCAGTTTGACTTTTTAACTACATTGACTGATTTTGACTTATCTGATCATCTGACTGAGCAAACTTCTGAGAAAAGTCTTGAAACTTGTCATGGGGGTTCTTACACACATATAAGATGTTATGAAGCTCACTTGAAGTCTTGGAAGTCCATTTAGCCTGATTAAAGTCAAAACCCTAGTTTTGGATGCACTGCTTAGGAGATGCACTGTCTGAGGGAATTGTCAATTCTTCTGACCAATTGTGAACTTTGTGAACCTTATGAACCATCATAACATGTCTTGTGAACCTCATGGGAAGCATTGTGAACCTTGTGAACCTTGTGAACCTCATAAAGTGACTTGTATACTTCATGAACCTCATGGAAGGTCTTGAAAGCATTGTGAATCTTGTGAACCTTGTGAACCTTCTTAGCACACAAAGTCTTGTATTGTGAGGGCAAATTTTGGGGTGCAACAGCTGCCCCTGTTCAATTTTCTGAAACCTGAGGGGTTAGATTGGTATATTTTCCAGTCGTGACCTGGAAGGTTGAAGGGGATTGAACACAAAAGCCCAAAAATTTGCACTCACCGGTGCATAGAGTGATACAGATGACTAGTTGAATATGACTGAGTGGGCTTAAAGATGCCACTTGGAGAAAAAGTTCTTCAGATACATTTCTTGGAGGATAAATCAGTCCAAAATATGAAGGTATAATGATAGCTTTCAGGAGGATAAAGCAGTCCTGAGAGGTTGATAATATGCTTTCAGGAGGATAAAGCAATCCTGAGGTAATAAGAAGCTTTCAGGAGGATGAAGCAGTCCTGATGTAGTGATATGTTTTCAAGAGGATGAAGCAGTCTTGAGAGGTTGATAATATGATTTCAGGAGGATAAAGCAATCCTGAGGTAATAAGAAGCTGTCAGGAGGATAAAGCAATCCTGAGGTAGTAATATGTTTTTCAAGAGGATGAAGCAGTCTTGAAGTAATGATGATAACTGTCAGGAGGATGAAGCAATCCTGAGGTATTGATGTACTTTCAGGAGGATAAAGCAGTCCTGATGAGATAATAAGCTTTCAGGAGGATGAAGCAGTCCTGATGTAGTGATATGTTTTCAAGAGGATTAAGCAGTCTTGAGAGGTTGATAATATGCTTTCAGGAGGATAAAGCAATCCTGAGGTAATAAGAAGCTGTCAGGAGGATAAAGCAATCCTGAGGTAGTGATATATTTTCAAGAGGATGAAGCAATCTTGAGAGGTAATAAGTTTTCAGGAGGATAAAGCAGTCCTGATGGAAGATATGCTTTCAGGAGGATAAAGCAATCCTGAGGGATGATAATTTTCAGGAGGATAAAGCAATCCTGAGGGATGACAACTTTCAGGAGGATAAAGCAATCCTGATAATCATAAGTCTGTTTGCTGGGTAATTAACCTGAAAACAAGGTAACATTCTGTATAATAATATTAGTTTATGTATTATGTATGTATGTATGATACGATGCACTTAGGTAATGTACTATGTATCTATGTATATGTATGTGTATGGTATGATGTAGATGATGTATGTATGATATGACACGGCCGGAAGCGTCTGGATATCTTCGTATAACAACTGCTGGCCAGGGAAAATAAATCCCGATTTGTTGTTGAAGAATATGAGGAACTCGTTCCCGTCTTGCTTGATAATATATTATACATAACCTTCCGTATGCTGGGGATAGCAAGGTATATATAACCTCCCGTCTGCTGGGGATAGCAAGGTATATATAACCTCCCGTCTGCTGGGGATAGCAAGGTATATATAACCTCCCGTCTGCTGGGGATAGCAAGGTATATATAACCTCCCGTCTTCGTTTGATAGTAGGGTAGATATAACCTCCGTCTTCGTTCGTCGTACCTTTATTGGAAAGTAAATTCCCGTATATCCGTATGAGGATAAAAGAGATGGATATAAATTCCAGGGGAGATGAGACTTTATGAAGATGGATTCGTCCTACTGAGGGTTTGTAGCTGTTTTGTAGAGATGAACCGGCGAAGCTTCGTTGAAATCCTTCCCTCGTTCGTCCTTAGTAAATACTATTACTGCATTTTCATGCATTTCTGGTAAACATCAATCATATTAAGCATACATGCATTTCTGGTAAACATCAATCACAACCAATGGACGTTTCGCTTATGTAAATAGGGTAAAAGTAAATCTGGATTCAAAAGATGGAATTTATTTATATCAAAAAGTGACCCATACACGGGTAAGTTTGTACAAGGAGACATAAATCCTAGTAAGAGGATTTTGCCATAAAATTTTACAAAAGAGAATCAGCTATGTAGGAAATAATCCTATTGAGTTTCAATTCTACTATTGCCATTATCTTCAAGTATCTCATCTTCTGCTGTTGAGACGGAAATGATTGGATTGAGCTTTATTTGTTCGAGCTTGAGTAAGTAGTACAACTGGTTGCAGTTTCATGGGTGATCCAAACGAGACATAGTCATACGCTTTAATCCCTAACTTTTGCCTAGATTGCCCTTTCAGGTTTTCAATCCACCGGGATACCCTTTTTTGCCCAAGCCGCCTTTTCAGGTTTTCGACTTGCCGGGTGTACATCTTTTTATATATATCCCTAATTTTTGCCCAAACCCTTTTGGTTTGCCGGGATGCCCTTATTTTTGCCTAGGCCTGTCAACCTAGCGGGTCTCTTTTCATGCGTAGTATTTTTTAACTACGTCTGCGTTTACAGGATGTGGAAAGTCTTCACCATCCATTGTAGTGAGTATCATGGCACCTCCTGAAAATACTGTCTTGACTACGAATGGTCCTTCATATGTAGGAGTCCACTTACCCCTAGGATCACCCTGTGGTAATATAATACGCTTGATTACCAAGTCACCAGCCTGATATACCTTTGGCTTAACCTTCTTGTTAAAAGCTTTGATCATCCGTTTCTGGTACATCCGGCCATGACAAACTGCTGCTAGTCTCTTCTCATCAATCAAATTTATCTGGTCAAGTCGAGTCTGAATCCACTCATCTTCATCCAAGCCTGCATCCTTCATGATTCTTAAGGAGGGAATCTGAACTTCAATGGGCAGAACTGCTTCCATACCATAGACTAAGGAGAATGGGGTTGCCCCTGTTGAAGTTCGTATTGTAGTACGATAACCATGAAGAGCAAATGGTAACATCTCATGCCAATCCTTATAAGTAACAGTCATCTTCTGTACAATCTTCTTAATGTTCTTATTAGCAGCTTCAACTGCCCCATTCATCTTCGGACGATACGGAGAAGAGTTATGATGCTTAATCTTGAACTGCGTGCAGAGATCAATAATCATAATGTTGTTCAGATTAGAGCCATTGTCAGTGATAATCCTTTCAGGGATGCCATATCTAGATATGAGATTATTCTTAATGAACCGAGCCACAACATTCTTAGTAACAGACGCAAATGAAGCTGCTTCTACCCACTTTGTGAAGTAATCAATAGCAACAAGGATGAAACGATGCCCATTAGAAGCAGTAGGCTTGATCTCACCAATCATATCAATGCCCCACATGGCAAAGGGCCAAGGAGCAGTCAACACATTCAATGGTGATGGAGGTACATGGACTTTATCAGCATAAATTTGACATTTGTGACAAGTTCTGGAGTGTTGATAGCAATCAGCTTCCATGGTAGACCAATAGTAACCTGCTCTCAATATCTTCTTTGCCATAGTATGACCACTAGAATGAGTGCCAAAGATTCCATCATGCATATCTTCCATAATCTCAATTGCTTCCTTCTTATCCACACAACGAAGCAAAGTTGAATCATGATTGCGCTTGTACAAAATGCCATTGCTCAAAAAGAACTTAGCAGAGAACCTTCTCAGAAATTTCCTATCTTTGACAGATGCCCCTTCAGGGAACTCCTGAGCTTCAAGATATCTTTTTACTTCATAGAACCAAGGCTTTTCCTCTGCCCCTTCTGTGTCAATCTTATTGCAATATGCAGGCTTTTCAAATCTATCAATGGTAATCTTAGGAGCTTCATCATCCCAGCTGATCTCAAACATGGATGCCATGGTGGCTAACGCATCTGCCAACTGATTCTCTCTTCGTGGAATATGTCCAAAGGTGATCTCTTTGAAATGTGGGATCAAAGACAACACATGCTCTCTGTAAGGAATGAGGTTATCATGTTTGGTATCCCAATCTCCTTTAATCTGACTTACTACCAGGGCTGAATCTCCATACACGTCAAGGAACTGAATCTTCATATCAATAGCAGCTTTGATACCCAGGATACATGCCTCATACTCAGCCATATTATTGGTACAATAGAAACAAAGTCTGGCAATAATCGGGGTATGACAACCTTCAGGGGAGCTAATCACAACACCAACACCATTACCAAGTGCATTAGAGGCACCATCAAAAACCATAGTCCATCGGGATCCTTGTTCAGGTCCGTCATATTGTCCAGGTTCTTTGGTAATAATCATAATGTCTTCATCAGGGAACTCAAAACTCATTGACTGGTAATCATCCACTGCTTGATGAGCCAAATGATCAGCCACAACACTTCCCTTAATGGCCTTCTGAGTAGTGTACTGTATGTCATATTCTGTCAAGATCATTTGCCATCTTGCAATTCTTCCGGAGAGAGCAGGTTTCTCAAATATGTACTTGATTGGATCCATCTTTGAAATCAATAAGGTAGTATGAGTCAACATATACTGTCTTAATCGGCGAGCAGCCCATGCCAAAGCGCAGCAAGTTTTCTCGAGCAGTGAGTATCTTGTTTCACAGTCGGTAAACTTTTTGCTAAGGTAGTATATTGCCTGCTCTTTTCGACCAGACTCGTCATGTTGCCCCAATACACACCCCATTGAGTTGTCTAACACTGTTAAGTACATAATCAAGGGTCTTCCATCAACTGGTGGCATCAAAATTGGAGGTTCTAGCAGATATCTCTTGATTTCATCAAAGGCGGTCTGGCACTCATCATTCCATTCCATCACTTGATCTTTCTTCAACAACTTGAAAATTGGCTCACAAATGGCAGTTAATTGGGAAATAAATCTTGCAATGTAGTTCAATCGTCCCAAGAAACCTCTAACCTCTTTCTCAGTACGGGGAGCTGGCATCTCTCGTATGGCTTTCACTTTTGCAGGATCCACTTCAATACCTTTTCCACTGACAATAAAACCCAGGAGCTTTCCAGATCTAACTCCAAAAGTACACTTGTTTGGGTTCAATCTCAACTTGTATTTCTTCAACCTCTCAAACAATTTATGCAAATGATCAAGATGTTGTTCTTCATTCTGAGACCTGGCTATCATATTATCTACGTACACTTCTATCTCATGATGAATCATATCATGAAACAAAGCCACCATAGCACGCTGATATGTTGCCCCTGCATTCTTCAAACCAAATGGCATTACCTTATAGCAAAAGGTGCCCCACTGTGTAACAAATGTTGTCTTCTCCATATCTTCAGGAGCCATCTTGATCTGATTGTAACCAGAGAAACCATCCATAAAAGAGAATACTTTATGCTGAGCAGTGTTGTCTACCAGAACATCAATATGAGGAAGCGGAAAGTCATCTTTGGGGCTAGCCTTGTTCAAATCTCTGTAGTCTACGCACATACGTACCTTACCATCTTTCTCAGGAACTGGTACCATATTTGCAACCCACTGAGGATAAGAAGTTACTGCTAAGAACCCTGCATCAAATTGTTTCATTACCTCTGCTTTGATTTTTTCTGACATCTCAGGACGCATACGACGAACCTTCTGCTTCTTTGGACGACAATCTTCTTTTACTGGTAAACGATGAACCACAATGTTTGTATCTAACCCTGGCATATCTTCATAAGACCAAGCAAAGATCTCCACATAGTCACGTAACATCTGAACCAGCCTGCTTTTGACATTGTCCTCTAAATCAGCCCCTATCTTGACCTTTTTCCTGTTTTCTTCAGTTCCCAGATTCACAACTTCGACTGGCTCTTCATGTGGCTGTATAGCTTTCTCTTCTTGTTGTAACAACCTAGTAAGCTCTACAGGTACTTCACAATCGTCCTCATTTCTGTCTTCAGTTTGATAGATCGGATTCTCGAAATTATAATTGGCAATAGTAGAACTGTTATCAACAGGATCCAGAGTGGATGAGGATCTGCATTTTAGTGATGTGGGTGTGTGTAAGAACACATAGCTGATAAAACAAAATAAAAGAAAAGAAAGACAAAGAACACAATATTTACGAAAACGAAACGTCCACTGATTTTATTGAATGAAGTATGCAAATGAAATGACAGCCCGTAACAAGTACACCATTGTGCCCCGGGTAAGGCACAAGGCTTAAGAGTTCAATTGTTCAAAAAATACAAACTTAAAAGCAACAACACAGTAATAGTATTTACTCCTGACTAAAGGAGATAGGTATAACATCTTCAGCTTTCCAATTATTGAGTCCAGCACCCACAGTAGGAAAAATCCACGCATCCAAGTTGTAGTCTTCATCTTGATCTTCCACAGCATTGATCTGGTTCTTCACAACCCCTTGATTAGTGATACGAACAGCACGAGCACGACGAACAGCCTTCTGGGACTCTGCAGTGAAACCCAAACCAAACTTGTCAGACTTGTATGGAATATCAGGAAGCTGACCCCAAATAGTACAACCACCTTCATCCACCACAGCTCTAGCATCATTGAGGGAAGCCATTGCCATTGTTGGAGGTTTTCTGGTGACCACAGGAACTTTCTTCGCAACAGGAGGAGCTACATGATCATTAACAACCCAGGGAACTACTTCAAACGTCTGACACGGAGTCTCAATGTATTCACCTTCCATTTCCAGATACTTGAAGGTATTCACATGGCTGACAAAGTATTCTTCTTCTCCATAGACAGTGACAACCCTTCCTTCTACCGGATATCTCAACTTCTGGTGTAATGTGGAGGTTACAGCACCTGCCCCATGGATCCAGGGACGACCAAGAAGACAAGAGTATGAAGTCCGAATATCCATCACATAAAATGTAGCAGTAAAAACCTCGGAGCCAACTTTGATTGGAAGATCAATTTCCCCATGCACTACTCTTCTGGAACCATCAAAATCCTTTACCACAATATTGTTGGGCTTCAGCACAGCATCTTCAGGACTCATCTTGTTCAGAACTTCCTTGGGCAACACATTCAGAGAGGAACCATTATCTATCAATACGTGTGACAGGGTAGTGCCCCTGCATTCAATTGAAATATGCAAGGCCCTGTTATGATCCCTCTTGGTAGGGGTCAAATCAGCATCAGAAAATCCTAACCCATTGTCATAGGTCAGGTGGGCAACACAATTCTCAAACTGATCCACAGAAATTGCACTGGGTACATGAGCAGTCTTCAGAAACTTGATCAAGGACTTGGCATGAGCCTCAGAACATAACAACAAGGACAACATATAAATCTTTGAGGGAGTATGTCCCAACTGATCAACAATGTCATAATCACTCTTGCGAATGATTTTCAATACTTCTTCCATTTGCTTCGAGAGATCATCAGCAGCTGGCACATCAGTAGATACAGGTTCAATAACAGGGCCTTTGCCCCTAGCTTCAATGGTGGAAGTAGCAGCAGGAGTAGCTGCATTCTTGGAAGCAACTGGAGGAGAGAAGACTCTTCCACTACGTGTGATCTTACTGGATCCAGCAATATTGTCAATATCAACAGGCACATCAGCTAAGGGCTCTTGCTTAACACCATGGATGTAAACATCAGATCCATAATGCCAAGGCACAGCTTTGTCAGACGTATACGGGATAGGACCAGGAGTAGTAATGACCATAGGAGCTACTCTAGCTTCAGCAACAACTTTCACAGGACCTTCAGCAGTAATTTTGATTGGACCCTGATGAGTGATTTTAATAGGTCCCTTTGAAGTGATTCTCACCGGTACTTTGTCAACCATGTCAACCTCTTCAACTTTCCTACCTTGAGTAATATGATCCACCATACTCTCCACAGAAGACGGTCTCCTTTCAAACACTATAGTATACTTATCCATGAGACGTTGGATTCCATCTCTCAATCTGAAGCAACTATCCGGCTTATAAGTACAGTACAAACAATCTTCACGACAACCTGGAAAGAACCCAGCTTGTACTAACTTCTTCTTGATAACAGACAATGGTGTGGTCAACTCCGCTACTGAATGGATGTGTAAATCTTCCTCAATGGAATTGACAGTCTTCTCGTGATTTGGCATTGGAACAGTAATCACGTTTGGAGTACCCGGAGGATCAAACTCAATCTCTCCAGCATCAATCATATCTTGAATTTTATTCTTCAAGACCCAGCAGTTATTAGTATCATGTCCTTGACAGTTTGAATGGTATGCACACCGTGCATTGGGATTGTACCTGGGAGAGGTAACATTAGGATTCTGAGGAGCCTCTTTCAGAGTAATAAGTTCAGCCTTCAACAAGTGTTGCAATGCCTGAGCCATTGACATGTTGATCTTTGTGAACTGTCTTCTAGCCCTCTGTTGGTTGCCCTGAGGCTGCTCTGTTGTTGCAGGAGTTGGATTTGAAATATGAACCGCACTAACAGACTGATGCCTTCTGTTACGATCAGGTTGACCATAAACAGCATTGGATTCTTTCTTCCCAGTGGGAGGCTTCTTTGCAGCACCTGATGAAGAAGTACCCACCTGGATCTTACCATTCTTTATACCATTTTCCACGCGCTCTCCTGTCATTATCAACTCAGTGAAGCCAGATGATGAGCTTCCAATGAGATGACTGTAAAACGGACCATTCAGCGTGCACATGAACATATCAACCAGCTCTCTGTCAGTTAAAGGGGGTTGAACTCTTCCAGCTAAGTCTCTCCACTTCTGCGCATACTCTTTGAAACTTTCCTTGGCACCCATAGACATGCTCTGAAGCTGCATGCGAGTGGGGGCTAAGTCAGCATTATATTGATACTGCTTATAGAAAGCTTCAACAAGATCATTCCAGTCTCTGATGTTGGCACTCTCCAACTGATAATACCACTCCAGCTGAGCTCCAGATAAGCTCTCTTGAAAGAAATGGATCCACAACTTTTTATCAGCAGTGTGAGGTTGAATTCTTCTGACATATGACCTCAGATGCAGCTTGGGACAAGAGACCCCATCATAAACAACAAAGGTAGGAACCTTGAAACCAATGGGTATGACTACCCCAGATATCAAACTCAAATCCTCTAAATCCAGCCCAGATGATTTCTGCAACTCCATAGCATCCATCCTATCCACCAGCATCTTGAATTTGTCTTCATTAGGCTCATGGTAATAATTAGCCTCAGAATCAGAGTCCCCCATAGTGTTGTGGAGACTGCCTCCCTCTTTTTCAGATTCCTCAGATTCATAGTCTTCAGCTGGTTCTTTGGTCTTGGCAAAACCTTTGAACCTTCTTCCCATGTTGATCAAACCAGCTGACCTTCTAGTCTTCTTAGTATTCTTGGCCAGCAGTGCCTTCAATTCATCCTGCCCCTTGGACAGGTTCAAGATCAGCTCTTGGAACTGTGCATTTTGTTCCTGGAGATCCTTAACTGATTGTTCAAGAGCCATTGCTGAAATAAACATCGAGAAGATGAGAAACCTGTGCACAATTATAAACCTGTGATGCAATGAAATGATATGTGAATGCATATGCAATGTTTTCAAGGACCGCAGGATTTAAATTTGCTTAAACAACCAAGAAGGTAAACTTTTATTAGTAATAACTTTGTTTTGCCTTTTAGGCTTACAAAAAATGAAATGAAATAAGTACAAAAGATGGGGTTTTAAGTCTCCCATGGACGTTTCCTCTTTGTGTTGAGGTATGAGTTGAGGTTCTGTTCTTCATGAAGTTGCTTTGTTAGTTCTAGGATTCTTTCTTGGCTTGCTTTGTAATGAGCCTCGAAAGTATCCCTTTGCTCCTTCAGTTGGATCCAGGATCTCTGCAAGTCTTCCATATCAGTAGGCATGTCTGGGTGAAGGATGGTATAAGCTGTGTCTCCTTCAGCAACAGGTTCCATGGTAACTGGTAGGACGGCAGGATATGGCATCATGAGAGTCTGAGCACGAGATCGTACCCATCTGAGATAAGCCTCCATAGGAATAATGTACTTAGGCTCCAGTGTCTTGCTGTCAACCCTATTTACTTTTCCCCAGGCTCGTATGAATCTCTGACGGTAACCCTGAAGATCGTTGTCGTAATCAAACACAATGCCCTGAATCAACATGTCATGTGGACCATCACTCCGGGCGTAACCAAACTGTCGTAAAGCTAGAGAGGGGTTGTAGGTGATGCCTCCTCTTATGCCTAGAAGTGGCACATTAGGATACTCCCCACAACGGTCAATGATGGTGACATTCTCCATAGATCTGGAACACCAATGGATATCTGAGTGAGAAAGTGACATGATCCTTTTGGACCATCTGAAGCCTTGCTCATTCTTCATTACTGAGCGAGGAAGGTGAGAAATAAACCACCTAGAAAGCAAAGGTATGCAGCACATCAAAGTTCCTCTTGCCCTTGTAGTACGGGTATGAAGAGAATGCAGGATGTCTCCAAGCAATGTAGGCACTGGATTGTGACTCAGGAAAATGTTGATGGCATGAACATCTATGAACTGATCTGGATTGGGGAACAATACTAAGCCATATATCAGCAAGGCTAAGATCTCCTCAAAAGCATCATAGCTCATGGCCTTCAAGAACACTTGAGCCTTTTCTATCAACACCATAGCTAGAATACGCTTGACTCCGCTTCTCGTTTCTAGAACAATGTCAGACTTCTTCAGATGTAGAGCTGCAGCAATAACCTCTGGTTTAAGCTCCTTCTCCAAGCCTGTGAAGGGTCTTTGATCAAGAACAGGTATACCCAGAAGCTTAGAGAACTCTTCCATGGTTGGAACCAACTGGTAGTCGGGGAATGTAAAGCAATGGTGCTTAGGGTCAAAGAACTGAAACAGAACACTCATCATGTCTTCATTGAACCCTGAAGTGACTAGATCCAATAGGTGACCATGTCTCTTGATGAACTGGGAATGATCAGACACTTGAGAAACCAACTCTTTAAGCTTGGCAGGTATGCCCACAAAGTTGATCCTGATGGTGTTTCTACGAGTAGCAGCCATGACCTGCAACAAAGAACAAAGATAAATCCTTTGGTCCTTGAAATGGTTAGTGAAAATGCTATGCTTATGATGCATGATGATGTCATGATGTTATGCTCAATCACAAACATGTGGCACATACAAACAAGTCATACCATAGCCCTAGGTTTAAAGGCTTGCATGAGGT
The DNA here is from genome assembly GCA_963966055.1 of Lathyrus aphaca. Classification (NCBI taxonomy): domain Eukaryota; kingdom Viridiplantae; phylum Streptophyta; class Magnoliopsida; order Fabales; family Fabaceae; genus Lathyrus; species Lathyrus aphaca. The sequence goes on along the minus strand of OZ014520.1, from coordinate 577,009,315 downwards.
TTAAAGGTCAATACCCTCCCCTGAAGTTAGATGGTTCATCCTGTCCTACAAAAGTAGCCAGGTTCTAAGGGATCTCAATATCATTGATCCTTCACAAGGGTGGTTGATCAGAAGGCAACTTACTTGCCAACCAAAACCCTCCAAGTTTAGAATCTCAATGAGCGTAGTATCGAGTGTCAACCAACTTCAGTCTGCACCAAAGCCGGTTACCTCACTACCTTCTAAAGGCCAAGATGGGATAACTAGGGTTATAAAAGTTAGTTAGTGCATTGACAACATATGGCAGCCTCATATTATCCTCAACTTGACTTAAGGAACATAAGCACCAACCGAGAAGTCGCACTAACTATGGCCACCAGATCAACCATATCGATATACGTCGTACAGTTTCCTTGGTCTATTGCCATTTACCTAAGGTACACTAGATCCGGGTTAGGACCTTTCACACATAAGAACACCCCAACAAGATAATATAAATCAAACAAGGCAAACAATTTAAAGTGATCTAATTCCTAAGGGTACCCCTCTTTTATTAAATCCCCAGCAGAGTCGCCAGTTCTATAACACGGTGGGAGAACTGACTTTAGTTATGTTGCGGATAGCAAGAGTCGCCACCGACTTTTATTTTATCCAAAGGAAAGGCATAAAAGAACAAGAAAGACCTTTTAAAAGATTTTTGGGTCCGGGGGGTAGGTTATGTAAAGGGAAGGTGTTAGCACCCTTTACATCCATGGTTATCCATGGGCTCTTAGTTACTTAACTCACTTTGAATTGTTTTTGAAAAGTGTAGTGTGTGAATAAAAATTTTCATAAGAGTTTAATAATGATCCATGTAAGGATGCGTAAAAAACTTGTATTTTGAAAATTGTTTGAAATTGTGAAATGTTTGAAATTGTTTTGAAGTAGTGAGCAAGTAACTATGAGGAACCTACCCTAAAGTTTAAGTCTTTCTGTTCTTTATCCTTTAAGTGGTAAGACTATCCCTATTATTAAGGAATAGGTAGTCATTACTTTGGATGTGAGGGACAAGTGAGGGACATCTGTTTAATGAAGGCAACTGTGGGGTGTATTAAGCATTTAGGAGGGACTGTCATCATTATTCGAAAGGGACTTGATCTTTATGAAAGGCAACCATTAGGGACTTGATGACTTTTCTTTTAAGGGACCTGCTTTATACACCCCACTTGACCTTATGATTAGGCAACATTGAGAGGTAACCCTAGAAAGTGAGATGGCGATTAAAAATCGACTTACGTGTGTGAGTGTTTAATTTAATTTATCTTTTAATTAAAATGATCTAAATTCAATTTTTAAATAGAATACATGTTTACACTCCCTATTTTACTAACCATGGCATGAAAATTAAATAAATTAAATATTTACAAAAATTACATCCAAGGAGCAATTACAATAATAATTAAAATAAATAGCAAATAAGTAAATAAATATAAATAATAAGCAAAAATAAATAAATAGGCAATAAATATAATAGGGGTTAGTAAGAATGATAATTAAAATCAAAAATAAATAAGGTTAGTGAAATAATCATAATAAGCATAATTAAAAAATAAATGTATTAGTAATAATATGGTTAGTAATAATAACAATAAATAAATGGAATTAGCAAAATATTATAAGAACATAATTAAAATAATAAACAAAAGATTAGTTTTTTAATATAGACAATTATTTATAAATAAGAGGAAATATGAATAATAAAACAATTATTATAACATTTTAATTTATGTACAAATTATTAAATTATTTTTAAACACATTATAATTACAAAATAAAATTATCATAGGTTTAATTATTTTTATGCACATATTTAAAAATTATTTATATATATAACTTAGATTATAAACAAATTATAAAAATATTTACATATTATATGAAGAAAATAAATTTTAATTATATTTAATAAATATGTACATAACAATTATATTTATAAAATTTAATTATACTAAATATTATATTTACAAAAAAGATTAGAAATTTAAATCATAAAATAAAATTAGTTTTTTATTATTTAGAAAATAAATTAGGTTTTACAAAATTAGGGTTTGTTTAGAAAATATTTTTTAAGGTTTAATTTAATATACAAAATTATTTAAATAAACATACATATATTATAATTTAATTACATAATAAAAAAAAATTTAAATTGAGAAAAAAAGTTTAGAATTTTAGAAAATATAAGTGTTGTTTTAGATATTTATTAAATATATATACATGCATAATTTATTTTTTATTTAATAAATAAGAAAACAATTAAGCAAATTAATTAAATAAATTAAAACAGAAAAATGGTAAAAAGAACTTACCTTGGCTGGGTTTGAACCCAGGACACCCTGCCTGCAAGCAACAAAACGTACCACCAGGCCAACCACGTATTGGTGATAATGGAATGAGTTGAATCAGTTTTATGCAATGCCTGGAAAAATCAGAAAAAAATAAATGGAAGCAAAAGGCCTAGGGGAGGATTGAACCCAGGACCTCTTAACACACAAACGCACGCATGACCATCCGGCTGGGTGAGCAAATCTGATATTGGAATGAGAACAATACATAATATATTATAACAACTTAATTCATGGAAAAAGAAATAAAAAGGAACCAAAGCCAGGGTTCGAACCCCTGCCCTTTGCTTTGAATATCCAAGACCAAGCAACAAACCACTGGGACAAGCCATGCGCTTGTGATAATAACCCAACATTAAAACATAAAATATTTAAAACACAATTTGAATTTCTGAAACGCGCGCAAACAGCCTTCTTCTTCTCCAAATTTCCTGCGAAATTTCATGCAATTTTACCTGCGAATCTTGCTGCGTGTTCTTCAATGTTTCAAACCTACGAAAATGAAACTCCAACAAAACAGTACCAATTCATGAAATTAATTAGTGTTTTATGATCCTTATGGTTCACACAACATCCCTATGTCCTTCAAATTCATTTATATTTAGTGGATTGAAGAACCCTAATTTGGAGGTCCAAACCCTAATCATGTCCGAATCCATTCTAGGCAGTGAAGCTTTGGTTTAATGATCCAGAAACGTTCTACACAACATCACAAACAAGATTATGCAAACAAAATTCATGGAAAAGCAACAAATTAGTGAAATCGAAAAAATTAAATTCAAGAACAATTGTAGTTCGGTTTGAACAATATGGCATGGTTGCGATGCATGTGAGTATTGGTTCATGATCAGAGAGGCCCAAGGAACATTGCTATGTTCTTATTTTACCTTCAAACTCCTTGTATCAATGAATCCGAAAATTGAATTTGGAGAGATTTTTGAATTTGCAAACTTACACTTGGGGCTGTGGAATCCGTGAATTTGCAATAGGGTTGTGTTTAGTACTTATAGGTGATTGATTTTAGGTCAAAAAATTGATTGGTTATGTGAAGAATTTGATATGAAAAGATCCAAATTGATCATGCCTTAAAAATCCAATATTCATGTGTGAATGCTTGCTATTTTTGGCCAAATCTCATGATTTCTTTCCTCTTCAATTCAAATCAATATTAAAGACTTTCTAGAAGCTTAATCCCAATCAAATCTTACATTTTCATATTTTATTTTTATTTAAAATGATTTTTAATGAATTAAATCAAAATAAATAAAAATAAAATAATAAAAATTCTGATTTTTAATGGTTTGGGTCGTGCATGAAGTCATTGTATGGGTTGGGTCATTATTTGGCAAGCCCATTTGGAAGAAATTGGTTTTAGACCTCCTTTTTCATCATAAACCAACTCAAAATTTCCCAACTTTGCAAGGGCACATATCCTTCAATTTTAATGGTATGAGGGTGTTCTTGGACATTTTAGAAATCTTGAATAGTCCTCTAAACAACCCCACTGGTTTCATGTCCATATCATTTACCAATCTCAAGTTATGCCCTTTTGAAGTTGTTGACTTTTTGTTGACTTTTGAAATGACCTATAATGTCTTAGCTCATACCTTCCAAATGAAGCATTTTTGGGCTTGGCTTGTGAGACACAAAGTTGTAGAGAATTCAATTTCCTTAAAAATGAGCTTTGTATGGAGACTTGGTGATGAAGTATGTGAAAGTTATGGCTGGTCAAAGTTCAGTTGACTTTTATTGAGGAAACCCTAATTTAGAAACTCCTGATTCTTGATGATCTGGAATCTCCTTGATGAATCATGATCAACCCTTGATCAAATGATGAATTTTATTTCATATACTTGATGTTGGAAAAAAAATCATGAAGTTTGACTTTGGTTTGACCACAGTTGACCTCAGTTTGACTTTTTAACTGCATTGACTGATTTTGACTTATCTGATCATCTGACTGAGCAAACTTCTGAGAAAAGTCTTGAAACTTGTCATGGGGGTTCTTACACACATATAAGATGTTATGAAGCTCACTTGAAGTCTTGGAAGTCCATTTAGCCTGATTAAAGTCAAAACCCTAGTTTTGGATGCACTGCTTAGGAGATGCACTGTCTGAGGGAATTGCCAATTCTTCTGACCAATTGTGAACTTTGTGAACCTTATGAACCATCATAACATGTCTTGTGAACCTCATGGGAAGCATTGTGAACCTTGTGAACCTTGTGAACCTCATAAAGTGACTTGTAGACTTCATGAACCTCATGGAAGGTCTTGAAAGCATTGTGAATCTTGTGAACCTTGTGAACCTTCTTAGCACACAAAGTCTTGTATTGTGAGGGAAAATTTTGGGGTGCAACAGTACCTAAGTCCTATGGCATCAGCAATCATTGTTACAAGACCTCCTACTAATATAGGTAATTCAGATTCTTCTTGGATACGGGTGAAGGTTTGCATCATGAAAGGTACACCATTAACAGGCTGTCCATTAGTGAAACATGACATAATAAACATCTCATCTTTAGAAACTCCGGTAATGTTTTCTTCTTTTCCAAAGAAGGTGTGGGCAAGGATTTTATGGAAGTAACGGAGAGCAGGGTTATGGATCTCATCATTATTCATGCTATTTGGTTCAGGGTGGTAGTTTCCAGTTAAAGTTCCCCAAAAGAAATCTAGCTCAATATCCATCAATTCTACCTGTGTGGTAGTAAAAGCAAATGGTCCACTAGGGAATTCTAATAAATCAGCTAGTTCTTTATGGTTAAAGTCATATTCTATTCCAAACAGGCGGAAACTGATAAATCCTTTCCTAAATCCAAAACCGCGCTCGGGTAGGTAAACTAAAGAGCTAAGGAACTCAAGGGTGAGCTCGCGGTAAGTCACAAACTTATGTTGGATTAATGAATTTTCCCATCCAAGTCGGTTAAACAAGTACAAGATGCTATCATGTATACCTAGGGTTTCCATAGTCTGATCATCCGGATACAGGGTCAAATCCATTTGCCTCTGTGATAACTCTTCAAACTTCATTCTTTGGTTCCTACCTCTAAATTTGGTTTCCATATGGTTTATGGGTTGGTTAGCCATGGTCAGTGCAAATATGGAGGAAACAAATCAGGGGAAGAAGGAAAGTGGAAAAGACTTTTAGAAAATCTGTAAAAAGTGATTTAAGATAAAAATAAGAAAATGAAATGCATAATTTAAAGTAATACTAGTAATATGAAATAAAACTATAAAATGACAAAACAATTAAATAAATACTAAAACGATAAATAACAATATGAAATAGTTTAAATAATTAAATGAGTAAATGGGTTGCCTCCCACTAAGCGCTGTTTTTATCGTCATAAGCCTGACGTAATGCTTAGGTTTAGATTAATCAGGGGAATCAATGGACAACTCTAAAAGCCTTAGATTATTTGCATAATCTCTATTTTCAACTTTATGATAATGTTTTAAACGTTGTCCGTTTACTATGAATGGTTCACTATTCCTACCCTTAATTTCTATTGCTCCACTCGAGAATACTTTAGTTATTTCAAAGGGTCCTGACCATCTAGATTTTAATTTTCCAGGAAAGAGCCTAAGTCTTGAATTAAAGAGGAGTACAACGTCTCCCACACTAAATTCTTTCCTAGATAGGCGTTTATCATGCCATCGCTTAGTTCTTTCTTTATATATCTTAGCATTCTCATAAGCATCTAACCTTAATTCTTCTAATTCGTTAATGTCTAGGATTCGCTTTTCTCCTGCAGCATTATAGTTTATATTGAGAGTTCTAATCGCCCAATAAGCTTTGTGTTCTAGTTCTACTGGGAGGTGACAAGATTTTCCATAAACTAGTTTGAAAGGTGTAGTACCTATGGGTGCCTTGTAAGCGGTCCTATAAGCCCATAAAGCTTCATTAAGTTTAGATGACCAATCTTTCCGAGATATGGCGACAGTCTTTTCTAAGATTTGTTTAATTTCTCTGTTTGAGACTTCGACTTGTCCACTTGTTTGTGGGTGATATGGTGTAGCCACACGGTGTCTTACTCCATACTTAGATAGTAATTTGTCAAAGATTTTTGAAATGAAGTGCGAGCCACCGTCACTTATGACGAGTCTAGGCACACCAAATCTGGGAAATATTATATTTTTGAAAAGCTTTATTACTACTCGTGTATCGTTTGTAGGAGAAGCTATGGCTTCAATCCATTTTGAAACATAATCAACAGCTACGAGTATGTAATTATTACCGAAAGATGATGGGAATGCTCCCATGAAATCTATTCCCCAGACGTAAAAGATTTCTACTTCTAATATTCCTTTTTGAGGCATTTCATCTCTTCTTGAAATATTGCCAGTGCGTTGACACCGGTCGCAATTTATAACAGCGATGTGGACATCCTTCCATAGATTAGGCCAGAATAAACCGGCTTGCAAGATTTTTGCACAAGTTTTGGAAGTGCTTGCATGTCCACCATAAGGAGATGAATGACATTGAGCAATGACATCTTCTATTTCTTTTTCGGGAATACATCGACGAAAGATTCCATCGGGTCCTCTTTTGAACAATAATGGTTCATCCCAATAGTAATGTTTTAGATTATGAAAGAATTTCTTTTTCCGCTGATAGGTTAGATCGGGTGGAAGAGCTCCTGCGGCTAGGTAGTTGACAATGTCAGCGTACCATGGCAGTCCTACAGTTGTCTGGATTGTTTCCACGGGTTCTGATTCATTTATGTCTAACTGAGCTAGGTCGCTTCCTATTTGTGCTATCAGCTGTTCATACGGAAAATCATCGTTAATCGGCACTTGTTCGGGTTTAATACCTTCTATTCTAGATAAATGGTCCGCTACGACGTTCTCAGTACCTTTCTTATCTTTTATTTCGAGATCAAACTCTTGTAAGAGTAAAATCCATCTCAAGAGTCTTGGTTTAGCATCTTTCTTAGTTAATAAATATCGGATAGCAGCATGGTCTGTGTAAATGATTATTTTCGCTCCTACCAGGTAAGAACGAAATTTGTCAAGCGCAAAGACAACTGCTAACAATTCTTTTTCGGTAGTGGCGTAGTTCATCTGGGCAGAATCTAAGGTTCTACTAGCATAGTAAATCACATGAAGTTTCTTTTCCTTCCTCTGGCCTAGAACTGCGCCTACAACATAGTCACTCGCATCGCACATGATTTCGAAAGGTAATCTCCAGTCAGGGGGTTGCATGATTGGTGCGGTGATGAGGGCTGCTTTTAGAGTTTCGAATGCTTTAAGACAATCTTCATTGAATATGAACTCAGCGTCTTTCATTAATAAACCAGTAAGAGGTTTAGTGATTTTCGAGAAATCTTTGATGAATCGTCGGTAAAAACCGGCGTGTCCTAAAAAACTTCGTATTTCTCGAACGGTTTTAGGGGGTTGAAGATCTTTTATGACTTCAATCTTAGCTTTATCAACTTCAATTCCCTTGTCGGATATTACGTGACCTAATACGATTCCTTCATTGACCATAAAATGACATTTCTCCCAGTTAAGCACAAGGTTTACTTTTACACATCTTTCTAACACCATTTCTAAGTTTGATAAACATCCTTCAAAACTTTGCCCGCATACAGAGAAGTCGTCCATGAACACTTCCATGATGTTGTCTATAAAATCTGCGAAGATTGACATCATACATCTTTGAAAGGTTGCAGGAGCGTTGCATAATCCAAAGGGCATTCGTCTATAAGCGAACGTTCCATATGGGCATGTGAATGTAGTCTTCTCTTGATCATCAGGATGGATAGGGATTTGGAAAAATCCTGAGTAACCGTCAAGATAACATAAGTAAGAATGCTTGGCTAATCGTTCTAACATTTGATCTATAAAAGGTAGTGGGAAATGATCTTTTCGAGTGGCTTTGTTTAGTTTACGATAATCTATGCACACTCTATATCCTATCACTACTCTTTGCGATATCGATTCGCCTTGAGCGTTTTTCACAACAGTGATACCTCCTTTCTTTGGCACTACATGTATTGGACTAACCCATTCACTATCAGAGATTGGATATATTATTCCGGCATCTAGTAATTTTTTAACTTCTTCTTTTACTACAGTGCTAAGGGTTGGGTTAATTCTTCTTTGAGATTCTCTGGAGGTTCTGCAATCTTCTTCTATCAGAATACGATGCATACAGACTGAAGGACATATTCCTTTGAGATCAGATATGTTATATCCTAACGCAGTTGGATATTTCTTCAAGACATCTAAAAGTTTCTTCGTTTCTATAGTTCCTAAACTGGAATTTATTATAACTGGTCTTTTACATTCAACGTCTAAGAATTCGTATCTTAGGTTATGAGGTAAAGTTTTTAATCCTAATGTAGGTTTATCTTTACTTGGCATGGGATCCGGTGTAAGTGCTAAACTTTCGCTTAGACTATCATCCTGATATGGTTTACGCCAATTATCATCTTCGAAAATCGGAGGGATTTGAATTTTCATTATTTCAGAATAAGTGGTCTCTTTCAGTTCCATTTCTCTTACACATTCGTCAATTACGTCCAATAGATAGCATGTATCCTCTATAGCTGGTGATTGTAAGAATTGTGTTAAAATAAATTCAACTTTTTCTTCACCTACTTCAAAGGTTAGCTTTCCTCTTTTTACGTCTATTATGGCTCCGGCGGTAGCTAAGAATGGTCTTCCTAGTATGATAGGTGTAGTGGAGTCTTCAGAGATGTCCATGATTATAAAATCAGTAGGGATGTAGAATTGTCCTATACGTACTGGGACGTTTTCTAGTATGCCTACAGGATATTTAACAGAGCAATCGGCTAGTTGAACAGACATTTTAGTTGGTCTTAGATCTCCCATGTCTAGCCTTTTGCAAATCGTTAAGGGCATAACACTGATACTGGCTCCTAAATCGCATAGAGCTTTGTCAATGACGAATTTTCCTATTACACAGGGTATAGAGAAACTTCCTGGATCTTTTAGCTTAGGAGGCATTTTATTCTGAATTATGGCGCTACACTCGGCAGTAAGTGTAACTGTTCCGTTATCCTCTATCTTTTTCTTATTGGATAAGATTTCTTTTAAAAACTTAGCATACGAGGGTATTTGGGTAATTGCTTCTGTAAACGGAATAGTAACATTCAACTGTTTCAGAAGTTCAACAAATTTCTTAAATTGACCCGTCGTTTTGGAATTTGTTAATCTTTGAGGGTACGGAATTGGTGGTTTATAGGGTGGTGGAGGCACATAAGGTTGTTCTTTCTCCACTACCTCTTGATTGTCATCTTCCTTTTCTTCTGGATCATTCACCACTTCAGTCGATTTATCCGGTTTTTGGTACATGGCTGGATTGTCAAGTCTTGGATTGGTAGGTCCGTCAAGTTCCTTGCCACTTCTTAATATTACGGCATTGACATGTCCTTTCGGATTAGGTTGAGGTTGTCCAGGGAATACTCCAGCTGGTGTAGCAGTAGGTGCTTGTTGTTGAGCTACTTGTGAAATCTGAGTTTCAAGCATTTTGTTATGTGTAGCTAATGCATCTACCTTGCTCACTAATTGTTTAATCTGCTCACTAGTGTGAATGTTTTGGTTTAAGAAGTCCTTGTTTGTTTGAGATTGGTTAGCTATAAAGTTCTCCATCATCAACTCAAGGTTCGATTTTCTAGGGACATTAGGAGCAGTCTTTTGATATCCTGGTGATGTAGCTGGTGCTTGACCTGATGCGTATAAAGCATTGTTATTCTTATAGGAGAAGTTCGGATGATTTTTCCAACTTGGGTTGTATGTGTTTGAGTATGGGTTTCCTTGAGCATAATTCACTTGATCAGTGGGAGTACCTGTCAATAGTTGACAATCAGAAACTTCGTGTCCTGGGACTCCACATAACTCACAGTTAGGTGTTACTGCAGCCACGGTGGTTGTTGGTGTTATGGCCAAGTTGTCGATCTTTTGGCTTAGTTGGTCAAACTTCGCATTGACTTGGTCCATACTACTCACTTCGTACATACCTCCTTTTGTTGGTTTCTCAGTTGCGACTCTCTCGCTTCCCCAAAGGTAATGATTTTGAGCCATACTTTCGATAAGTGCATAAGCATCATTATATTCTTTGTCCATCAATGCACCGCCTGCGGCAGCGTCAATTGTCATTCTTGTATTGTACAAGAGTCCATTATAGAAGGTATGGATGACCATCCATTCTATTAATCCGTGATGTGGACAAAGTCTCAGCAGATCCTTATAGCGTTCCCAAGCTTCGAATAATGATTCGCTTTCCCTTTGCTTAAATCCGTTGATCTGAGCTCTCAGCATAGCTGTCTTGCTTGGTGGAAAATATCTATTCAAGAAAACTCTCTTAAGTTCCTCCCACGTAGTTACTGAGTTCGAAGGCAGAGATTGAAGCCAAGCTCTTGCTCTGTCTCGAAGCGAAAAGGGAAATAAACGTAGTCTAATGGCTTCTTGGGTAACTCCATTGGCTTTTACGGTATCTGCATATTGCACAAAGATTGAAAGATGAAGATTCGGATCCTCGGTAGGATTTCCGGCGAATTGATTTTGTTGCACGGCTGATATCAACGAAGGTTTTAGTTCGAAATCATTTCGGTTGATAGCCGGTGCTGCAATGCTTGAATGCGGTTCAGCTTGCGAAGGACTGGCGTAATACTTAAGAGGATGAGTCTGTTCTTCAGCCATCTCTGCGTCCTTTGATGTTACGACTGGTTTAGGCGGATCTAATTGAAGATCTGGAATACTGTAACTTTTTTCGTAATCGAATATACGTCTTCTTACGTGTAAGAAGCGTTCCGATTCAGGTATTAGAGGTTGCAAGTCTTTGCTTTTAGAGCGAGTACTTGGCATACACTCGGAGATTAAATTAAATTAAATAGTTGATACCTTAGTCTAGACAATGCTACCTAAATGCACTAGTAACTAAATTAAGGAATCCCCGGCAACGACGCCAAAAACTTGATGGGCTAAAGACGTGTCTAATTATGTGTCTAGCGGTATCTTAACTGCAAGTGCACAACCTATCGAAGTAATATTTAAGATTATCGATCCACAGGGATTCTATGGTTACTTAGTGCTAGATGAACTTCTAGTTTAGCTAAGGTGAATGGTTGTCACGATTTTTTGTTGATTTTAGAATATTAAAGGCGGAATTAAATTTAAGTTTTAATAAAAATGATACTAAGGCGGTCGGTATGTAATTATACTAACTTAGGTGGGTCAATCTAACCTAGGCTTATAAAGGTGTTTACTTAATCTATTCGGTAGAGGTTACCAGTTTAAATACCCTCAACTCACACTCTCGTGGTCTTATCTCAGGTCTTACCCCTAAAGCCCTATGCCTGCTCTCGCTAGCCCATAAGTGTTTAGAGATAATTTTTGGAAACTAAGTAATTCTAATTTATTTTAAAGCGCTCTCGCTGTGTTTAATTTAAATGCCTAACTTTAGCTATCTGGTTAAAATCTCACACTCTCGTGGTCTTGACCTAACCTAATACTCTTTTCTTACTCTCGTAACGAAAAGGTCGATTTAATTAAAAAGTATCAGCCAGAATGTTAAGTTATTAATTATTTTAAGCCTATGATTAAATTTTACCGATTAAGCTTGTTTTAATTACATACCGCCCTAAGATAATTAGCTACTCATTGATGTTGTACCAGACAGAGACAGAAAATTAAATAATAAAATGCTCATGGCAGAAAAATAAATAAACATTATAAATATTAAAATTGCAATATTATAAAAAACCTGGTTAACAAATATTATAGCAGACTCCTTCTTCCACAGATCGGAAAGCTTGGAGTTGGCGGAAATCGAAAATAATGCAAACTCTGAAGGTTTAGAAACAAATAAATTGTATAACAATTTCCTGATGTTGGAAATTGTTATATGTTTGGTTCGGATACAATAAAATTGAAAAGCTGAAAATTAATACAGAAATAGAAACAGGGTCGTAAAACAATTCGGCAGAGCTTCCGCAGAAATTCGAATAAAAAATGCTCTGTAGTTTCTTCATAAAACTAATGCTATTTATAGAATCCTTAATGGGCTGAAAATTGGACTTTGTTGCATTGGGCCTTGCTGAATTGGTGGAGGGAATGTAGGTACGTGGCAAAAAAGTAGGAGAAAAGTTCTTCACGTAATGCCTTGACGTGGTCTCAGTCAATAACCTATTTTTACCCTTGTCACGGTCGTGACAAGGTCTTCACGCTCGTGTCCTGTTGTTTTAAGTGTCACGGTCGTGACAATGTTGTGACGATCGTGAGGCCTCTTTTTAGGGTGTCACGGTCATGACACCTTGGTGACGACCGTGACTGCAACAAATTATGCAGTTTTGCAGGCTTCTTCATTTCTTCATCTTTTTATGGTTTCTTTTGTTCCTTTTGCTCTTACTTTATGATTTAGCTCCATATAATGATGTACCTGCAAAATGGTGAGAAAAACTCGAGAAATCGAGTGTTAAAACGGTGAATATGCGATAAAACGTCAATGAAATCTAGCAATATAATCGATACGTTTTCTCGTTATCAGGAATCCATGAGGTTGGATGGATTTTTTTATGAAAAACATGTTAGAACAATTAGGAATTGTTGAAATTGTGATAATTGTATGAATTAGGTGATCGATTGTGGGAAGAATGGGTGAAATTCTGAGTTTTATGGCCTTAAGAAGGGTTGTGGGGGGTGGAGATCGAAGCAGAGTCAGACTGGTTTGCAGGGGAAAATCTGCAAAAATCACAGTTCTCAAGACCCTTCTTGGCATAAAGTTACTTGCTTAGCGAGCATGAGGTCGCTTAGTGAGACTTGGAGTGAAAAATAAATTATTTTTATTCCGAAAAGTTCTATAAAATTATTTATTTAATACACTAATGGTTTGGGATTGATGTAATGATGTTAGGGGCATATATTGAGGGGTTACGTGCTTGTTTTACATGATGTTGAGAGTAACTTTGTAGAAACATGACTTAACATGTATATATGTGTATTGATGTTGTTATGTGTTGTTGTTGTCGTTGTGGTTATATGATGTAGTAGTTGTTAGGTGATGTTGTAGTTATTGATACATGTTGATGTTGATAGGTGTTGTTGATATATGTTGTTGATGTTGTTATGTGTTGTTGTTGGTATTGTGATTAGATGATGTAATAGTTGTTAGGTGATGTTATAGTTGTTGATACATGTTGTTCATGTTGATAGGTGTTATTGTAGTTGTTTATATATGTTGTTGATGTCGTTGTGTGTTGTTGTTGTTGTGGTTATATGATGTAGTAGTTGTTAGTATATGTTGTTGGTGACGTTGTTGCATTAGGTAATTATTGTTGTATGTTGTTGGTGTTGTTGTTGCATAAGGTAGTTGTTGTTGTATGTTGTTGGTGATGTTGTTTCATTAGGCAATTGTTGTAGACATTGCATATTATCATTGATGGTGCATGGCATGTGCATAGTTGGGGATGGTGTATCAAGGTAGGGTATATCCATCCAAATCCCAAAGGGGATCGTTGTGTTGTTGGTGCGATCATGAAATAACGATCGTACGTCTCCATGAAACAGGGGTCGAGGGTTTGATCATGATATATGGATCATACTGGACCATATAATAGGGGTCGAGAGTTCCAACGGGAACTGAATCATGAAACAGAGATCGATAAATGGTACTGCATGCATTGAGTCTGGTGGAGTTTCATTTGCATATGTTGTTTGTGTGCATAATATTATTATGTATTTCGGTGTGTTTGTTTAGTTATTGATTGATGAGAAATGGTGAATACTTGGTGATACTTGCTTTTATTTGTATTATTTTCCCCTTTTGTTGGTGTAAGTATCTCACCCCTTCTATTTGAATGTTACCCCTATGTTGGTAACATGTAGGTGATTAGGGTTAGTAGAGTTCTTGGCCGGTGAAGTCGGTTCACTTCACGTTAGAAGAGTCGACTCTGATACGTACTTTGGGGTGTCGGAACGACAATTGTTATTTCTTGTTTATTTGTTATAAGAAAAGTGTGTTGCTACTGATCTTTATTTTATGTTTTTCTTTTGAAATTACTGCTGCAAGTGTAACATTTGTATTACGCATCATTTTAAGCCGTATTTTAAAGTGGATGTAACACTCAAAATTATTTTTATATTTAATTACTCTGATTTTAAATTGAATTTTCGTGGGGATTATTTTTGGTGTTACAATTACGACTTCTATTCTAACATTCAGACCACAATTTTCTAAAACAGCGAGAAGTTAAAGGGAGAAAAGATGGCTCAGAAGCCAATAATAGGGCTTATACATAAGGATGCCTATGGAAGTTTGTGTATTTTAATTGTCTGATGATTTCATACACAGGATAGGACTTACGTGCTGAAAAGCTGCCTACCGCCTAGAAAGCAGTTCACTGGAGTGAAGACTCAGTCTAGTTGTGAGTGTATTAGATCTTTAGTCATAAAGATGAAAAAATAAAAATGGATGGGACATGTAAACAAGATACCCATGAATCTCTGTTTAGGATATTGAGAAACTGTTTGTGAAAATAGTGGGAGAGATCATGACTTATACGGAAGCCTGGTGTAGCTTTAAAACAGACTGGAGAAAGTTTAAAAAAATAATGGGTTCTAAACACAAAGGATTCCCCATGACACATTTTGACAATTCATTTTAGAAAACAAAAGGGTATGTGTAAATATTCAAAGAAAGAAATCCATATAGTGTATTTACAGTTCAATGAAAAAGACGATTGCACCGAGTTTTTGAAAATAGTTGGTATAAACCCTAATTGTCCATGTTTCAAAAATGGGTTGGGTCTTACACTCTAATAGAGGTCCGTGAGTGTATTAAAAAGTCAATTTTTAGGGTATAAAATCAAAACACTAATATTTGAATTTTGAATATTTAATTTTGAATAAAATTGATAAAATGATTGATAAATTTCAAACATATATGAAAATCAAGTTAAAACCTTGGATCATTGTTTGAAAATTTTTATTTTATCCATGAGATGACTTGTAATTCATTTGTGTTTTAAAAATCAAGTGAAAGAAGATTTTTAAAATGTTAAAAAAATTAAAAACAAATTCTTTATAAAAATACAAAATATATTAAATAATTTTTTTCATGGAATAAAATAATTAAACATTTTTATGAATTAATGAAAAAAGAATCAATCAAAAACTCCAAAAATTCAGAGAGTTATTAATTTTTGAATCAATTAAAATAAATGAATAAGATTAAAAAATTCAAATGTTTAAAAAGGGCGCCAAGAACAAATGAAGAACACACACATGTTCTTCAACTTGCCCAGATTTTCAAATTCAATTGTATCTCATAGAATAGGCAACCATTTGATATGAAATACACATGAAAGTTGTGTGTTTTGATCCTACAAATATGATAGAACAAATTAATTTCATTTATTTTATGTGTGCAGTGAGATATATGAACATGATCTCAAGAACCCTAGATTTGCAAAAAACAATCGTGCAGGCTTGTGTGTGAGTGTTATAATCAATTTTTTTAGGGGAAACATTCGACTTATGATGACAAATAATTGGCAAACGTATCATGCGAGGAAATATTTATGGATCATGAAGATAGAGTTTGAGGTTTACCTTGCTGCATGTGAAATAGAACCTATGCAGAAATGGTGTTCCAAAAGTGATTTGATGACCTCTACAGGTTCAACAGATGTTGTTGAGTAGATTGCAAGCTTTGGAACACTTTGAAACTCTTTGGATCAAGTTGTGGTTTTTCAACTGCAGGTTGGCTGAGTTGAATAGTGATTTTTGGATGGAGATGTTTTTGGGGTGGTTTAGGTGTTTGAACATCTTCTATACATCATATGTGATGTGTTACAAGTGATGGTTTAAGTTGCTTGGCTCTGCAACTCAAAACCCGATAACTACTTCTCAAAAAGTGAAGTTTTCGGAACTTGAAGAGAAGAAGAATGAAATCATAGAATTTTAGTGCTTTGGTGTATTTTTATGATCAATGAGAGTCTCTGATTATAGGGGAAGATACTTGTTGAAGTGGTTTTCCTCTGGTTTTAGAGATAAGGCTTGGGAGCTTAGTCATTGTTGTGCATCATGACTTGCTATTCAAAGCACTCAATTGCCATCTCAAATAGATCAATCTAGAATTGACTAAATTTACATTTTGCAGACATTATAATATTTGTTTATGAAGACAAGTTGGCTGAAGTTTATAAGATTATAGGATATGCTTTTTTGGATCACCATGACCCTTGGATCAAGTGCATAGGTGTTGAAATTCATGAATGCCAAAATGGAAGTTTCTTGATTGTGATCATAAATTTGCAGGTTTCTCAGGTTTGTGATGATTTCTTATATGTTCTTAACCAGCTGATCCTTATCCTTTGACTTATAAAAATCGTATGGCAAGTTTTGATCAAAACTGGTTTTGCAAAATAGTTGTGGCATAATGTGTTTGAGCATCCATAACTCTTGATTCAAGTGTTGAATTGTCATGCCAACGAATTCTTTGGATTGTTGGTAACATTTCGGACAACATTGGTGTTTACATGAAGATCTTATTCAACTTAGAATTATGTGAAAAACCCCTCCAAGTTTTGGTGTTTAGACTGATTTTTGACTTAGACAAATTTTGTCTAAGTGTTGAAACTTTCTTAATTTTTGTGATTTTGATCAGCCTATAACTTGAAATCTATGAGGAATTAGAGTTTAATGTAGTTCAATATTTTGTAGTATGTTATGAATTCTATCATTCAAGCTTTGTTTCACAAAAAATCTTATGCTTGGATCACAAGTTATGATGCTTGGAAGTAGGATACATGCACACTTTTTCTTCATAACAGAAAATTTGAAAATTTCCTAAGTTAGCCCCTTTTACAAGTTATCTTCAAATTCTTTATTTTTTGTGATCAAATACATCAATGAACCATATATTCTTGAAATATAGGTCATGAAGATCATTTTAGGTCAAAAACTCAAACTTTAACTTTTGGCCCTCAAATGAAAATCACTATGAAACCCTAATTTCTGATTTTTTTTTTTGTCTGGGCATCCTCTGAGGTATTTCAAACTTGTTAATGGCCTTCCATTGTGTATATGAGCTATTCAAACCATTACCTATGGTATTGGCTCATGTCCAGATGAAAATTTCAACTTTTGGATCCCTGATTGTCCGGTGCGGAGAAACCTTAATTCTTAACATTTTGAACACTCCATCTTCTGACAACATTTGGACTTGGAAAATGACTTTTTAAGGTTATATTGTGCATATTGATCCATAATGTGAAGTCTTGGATCACTTTACCATGAAAAATTTCCTATGGAGGGCACAATCGACTAAAAACACTAATTTGGGACACTGAGGACTCGGGGCTCAGATCATTGAAATTTTGTGCAATCCTTGAATTGTTCTTCACCATTTGAGATTCCTTGATCCTTTGAGGAAGATTGAAAGGTTAAAAATCTTAGGAATTTTTGATTGATCCTTTTCCTGAATCCTCTGAGGGACTCGAGAATCTTGATTCACTGTAGGGGTGTGATCCAATAAACTCCAGCATTGTCCATTGAGCTAATGGGTATATGGGTATCTTAGGGTCAAAACTTAGGGTATGACAAGTACTTATCAAAATTATAATAACATTGTACTGTAGTATGACTTATTCTGCCACATACCTGACATGTTGGTTTTGACATCCTTCATCTTCGTCTGCCACCTCTCATACCTCTGGAACTAGATCCTCTCCAATTTCCTTGTGATCCAAATTTATTGCCTCCTAAATCATTTTTAATAGTAAAATTTGCATATGCATTCAATTTGATACTGCTAAAGTTGTTGAGTTGATCCAATCTACTTTCAAATCCGAGTAGTTGGGCTTGCAATTTAACCAAACTTAAGTTGATTTGGTCGGACAATCTGATTATCACTAGATTGTATTCATAATCCAATACATTCAATGTTTGAATCATCAGGTCAGAACTAGAAATAAGTGATCCTGCCAACTTTAATTTGTTAGCAAGATTCTTCATCTTAGCAAGGTATCACTCCATCTTTATCTCTCATTTGCGAGTGTTGTGAAATTTTGATTTCAAGTAAATGATTCTTGATCTGGTGTGTGTGCACCTACAAGACTTTGATCTTCATCACAAGGGCTTAATCACGAGCTTTTCAATCCTCATAGTTAGGATTGATTTTGTTGGTTGTGTCAGCTGATGTGACAAATTATTTTGGACATTCTTTTGTCCTTAATATATAGCCATCGGGTTTGTAGTCTATAATTAATGGTAAGACCAATGATTTCCATAATGGATAGCTATCTCTGTCCAACCTGACATAAACTGTTTGAGTATGTTCATTTTTCTGGTTTGAGTTTGCAACAGATGACATGATTTATTTGGTTGGATCGAGAGCCTTCGGACTTAAGTGCTCTGATGCCAAGAAAGAAAATGTTACTTATTGTTCCCATGTATTACATGGATCAGGTTGCTTAAATACATGCAGTGATATGAAAACATGATCCAAGAATCATGCTAATGGTAATTATAATAATTGCTATAATAATGTAGAATGATATGCAGTAAAGGTATAATTATGTGATTATTATAACTAAGGATCACCATATCATAGAAATTAAGACATGATCCTTAATAATGAATTATGGGATTCTGACTTTTCTCTAACTCTTTTAACTCAAATTTGTCCATGGACAATTTGAGAATTATGAAATTATGTGGGGGTGTCAGGTTTAATTTGGGGGGTGGCAGGTTAAATATTCTTTAAAGTAGACATTTGTTGTAGTCTTCCTTCAAAGGAATTAAATAAATGTGATTTATTAATGCACCATATGGTTTACTAGCATACCAAGTAAAAATACAATAATACTTTCAAATTATGGAAATACATTTTCGGATGTACCCTAACTCGATACATTTTTGAATTAAATCCCAAGTCGATGTGAAAGAAAAAAACTTATGGAAATGCATCTTCGTATACATTACAAATATGCATCTGCGAACGTTGTTTGTTCAAAATCGGGCCAAAACTTTTTCTTCTTCCTCACTTATAAAAAACAACTTTAATCCATTCAAGTTTCTTAAACTCTCTCAATACATATTTTCTCAAAAACATTCAACCAACTTCAGAACTTCTCCCATTAACATCAAGTCCATCAAAGAGCTCATTTAACACTGAAGTAAACTCGCAAATTTTATACAACGTAGGAACAAAGAATCCTGAGTTCGAGACTGTCATACGCAGTAGTTTAGTATTTATATGAATTTATTATCAGCTATATTTTATTTTGACTTATTTCAACTTTATTATTTATTATGGATTTATTACTTAATATATGTCATTTTCTGCATCTTGGTTGTATGGTATAATTCATCATATTATACTTTTACTATATCATCAATTTCATCTGAGCATCATTAAAACAAAATTGAAATTTCCTGTCTAGTCAGGTTACAGAGATATATCTCTGAATTTTGTCTGGTGTGAATACAAAGATGGATCCGCAGAACAATCTATGGTAAAAACGAGTGTTTTAGAGAGGGGTGCATTGGATGTAAATTGAATTATTCCAAGATGCATCTCCGGATTAAATTTTGCAAAAAATATTTGGTGTGACTCAGTTTTAAAGTTTTATCTTCCTTTTCTGTTTTGGTTAATGGGTCCTACCAACAGATTTGTCGGGTCCAAGGGAATCAAACAAGAATATCCATTATCTTTCTTTCTATTCGTGTTAGTAGCGGAGGGTTTGGCGGGGTTGGTGTCTAAGGAGAAAATGATATGTTTGTTTAAGTGTTTTAGCTGTGGGGATAATTGTGTTTATGATATTCTCCAATTCGAATATGACACGATTATTGTGGGGGATTGTAGTTCGAATAATTTGTGGGTCATGAAGGCGATTTCCAGGGGTTTCGAGTTGGTTTCGGAGCTTAAGGTGAATTTTAGCAAAAGCGAGTTGTACAATCTTAAGGTGAATTTTTGCCTAAGAATGTGCCAACCTAATCATATGGAGGAGGCATTTATTTGATTTGATAAAGAGTTGTAAAAGGTGATTGAAGACATTGTGGTTGGTGGATGTCCTTTCTTCAGGGAACTTCAATGGATGATGGCTTATTTACCTCTTAGAGTTGGGGGATTGGGTTTGTACTCGACAGTAGAGGCTGCCTCATACGCTTTTGTGGATTTAGAGCCCAATCTTGGGTGTTACATCATCATATATTAAGAGACAATAAGGTCTATGGTATGAAGTCAAATTTCGACATAGTTTTGGATGATCTTAGGGTTGCGATTCCGAATTTTAACCTAAGCAATTCTAATAGCAAGGACATCGTTCTTTCTAAAGCACAACATATTTTGGTGAGTTCATTTTATAATAAAACTGTTAATGATATGGGTGTAAAGTTTGACACGACCACAAGACAAAATAATTTTTGGTTGTTTGCAAGTCATACATGCTCAGGACTTTATCCTAACATATGTCACCGATGGAGTGTCGTATTATCCTAAGATACCACCTTATGATTCCTTTATTTCCTATTGATAAGGTTTGTCCTATTTTTCGTAAGACGTGTTTGGATACTTTTAGAGAACACGTGATTCATTGTAGGGATATTTCAGGCTTCAAATACCGACATGACCTTGTTAGTGGTGTCTTGTTATATATATTTTTCCAGGTCAGAGTATCTGTGTAGAAAGAGACACATGTGAATTTTTTTTACTGACGCACATGAGGTGAGATCCACACTTAGGCCAATAGATATTCGGGTGTATGGATGAGTATGAGGGAAACATGCTTGTATTGACTTGAATGGAGTTTCTCTACCGGTGAGATTGAGGATTGAAGATTTTATTGTGGGACAAGTAGCTCTCAAAGTTATTTCAAGTAAAGTGAGTGAACATGGTGTTCCGACAATCAGCATGCTTTCATATCATTTTCCTTTGACACTTTGGATTTCCTTACACCATAAACAGTTGATCTTTTACAGAAAGTCACAAGGCTTATAAATATCAATGTTGTATCTCCTACGTCTATGGATGTGATTTGTTAGGATGATTGATTTTGTCATCCAAAAAGGAATAGCGGTGCAACTTGTTGTTCGTTTACCTTTTATTTATGTATAAATTTTATTATATTGGAATTAATCAAAAGTGTAAGTACAAGTGTCTGACACGGACACAGGCACACAATTTTTCGCGGATGTCGGTGCTACATAAGTAAGGGCATTTTCGAATTTATATAGGGCATTTTCACGGGTGTGGTTCGCAATAGATAATTTTTTTTATGGACTTTGCATAAATGACATCAATTGCTTTACATGGCTTTCAAGTAATTAGTGCATCGATAAATTGAAACTACGAAAATGAAATGACACTAAAGTTATCCATTGATACTCTTTCTTAGGGTTGAAAATGGGTCGAGTCGAGTCGAACTCGTCCCAGTTCAACTCGACTCGTTAAGAATTAATTCATCTTAAATCTCGATTCGAGTTCTACATGAACTTTTTTTAAGCTCAAACTCGACTCGTTATAAGTTCACTAACAATTTGATTTAACTCGTTAAGTTCAACTCATTGTCTCAAAAATGACAAAACTTTTAAAAGATACATTTGAAAGTCGAATTCAAAAACTATTTAATTGAAGTTTAAATTTGTCTAAAAAGTCCATAACTTCAAGAACACCAAAGATTATTAAAAATTGTTATTTTAACAAATGTCATTATGCTTTCAATAAGGATTAGTGTAGATGTAATTGTCAACTTTGTCATAACTTGTACAGAAGGACAATATAGGATTAAAATTTGGGATAAATATTTAAACCTACTTTTAAAGAAAACATAATCTTTATCATATATAATGTATAGTTCAAGTTCAATCCATTTAGTTAACGAAATTAATTTGTCAGTTCTTAGGAACAATTAGAGTTCCTTCTAAGTTATCATCACATTTATCAAATCTTTCATTGATTTCCTCTTCATCCTAAAATAAAGACATTTCTTCCACTAACAAATTTTCAGTAAATATTCATGCAAATCAAGTAAAAAAAATGATATAGGCAAACGAACTAGAGAGAATTTTTTTTATGGACTCTGCATAAACGATGACAGCAATTGCTATACATGGCTTTCTGTTGGACTCTGCACACATGAAGGCAGTGAGTGCATTCACATACCATTGAAGAATGATAAGAAATTAATGAATCGGAAGATTGAAACGACAACAATGAAAGTAAGAAGTATTCAAAAAATACTCATGCAAATCAAGTAAAAAAGGTGATATAGGAAGAAAATAATCGATATCAGTTTGAATATCATAATTCAAAATCATGGTTGATTATTGTCAATGTATACCGCCAATCAATGATCATTAAATAGAAATTCAAATAGTATTAAGTCAATGCAAAACTGTAAACCATTACAAGATGAAAGTTAGTGAACCAGAGAAAAATCTATTTGATATTTTAGATGTCTAAAACACCAATCAAACACACCGAACATAGTTTTTGCAGGTCTTGGAGGCGGAATGAATTTGCCGCATCTTTCATCCCAATTATACTCAATAATACCGGGAAATAAATAACCGAGTTCATACAGATAGTTGCTCTTATACCCCACCTTTTCGGGCTGCTTAATGCCTTGCAGCTTCCCCACCAAACATAGAACAATGCAATATCACCCAAAGTTTTCAATTTGACATAACTCATGGATGATAAGTCTATTTTATAAGCTGACTTGTTATATCTTGGCATTACTTCAACCAATAAAAGTTGCTAATCACAATTAACCAAGTTTATGAATATTGGTTTATTGTTGAGAGGTACAATCGTGGGAGTATTCTTGAGTTGTAGAAATTTAATATTTCCAGAATTGAAGTTGAGTACCCCTATGTTGGCCTTGTTAGTCACAACATACATTATATTATGCAAAATCGGAAAGTCAACAACGACATTTTCGGTGTTAGAATAAGTAAACCAACCATTCTTTCGAGATTGATACACATGCAAACTTCTAGACTCATTGCATAAAACCATCAACACGAATTCCTCAGAGCATTTCTCAAAAGCAAGCATAAGCATGGCACAGTACTTTGTGAAAACGGAGAACTTAACTTCAAAGGTTGATGTATAGATTACCTTCTTTATTCTTGTAAAAGGATTGAATAGCAAAAATGAATTGTTTTTCTGCGCCATGATGAAATATCCGCTAGAATAGATAATATACTCTGCGGAGGGAGTCATCGTCTCCTTCATCATCTTCTCCAAGGGATAAACTTTTTTATGGGTTAGGCTACTCAAGGAATACGGTACCTTCCTTATTACAAGGAATTTCAACAAGTAATGGTTCTTGGGATGCCATGAAATTTAATTTATGAAAATCCCTCCAATTTTTGCAGACACTTAAGGAAGCAGCACCTTCACTCTTTTCACGAAAGACCTTCTATCAATCCTTTGCTCGTTGTAATCCATGGTAGCTTTTACAAAATCTTCATACTTATTTTCTCTTTCATGTTGAAACGCTCGTTCTAGTGCCTTGAGAAAGGCTGCTGCATCATACTCGAGTAGTGTTGTGATTCTATGTTTCTCGGGCATCAAGTTATTGCATCCAGAAATTAAATCTTTGGCTTCAGAAGGAGCCATGAGAGAAGGAATAATTCGGCTTCAGAAGGATCGATGATAAGAGGAAACCTATTTATATCCAGGTTAGTGAAGAAGTGGATATGGATTAGTTTTCTTTTAATTAGTGATTGGGCTCAAAAGTTAGATTTTATTCGGAGGATCCTTAATTATAACGAAATATCTTGTCTTTTAAAATTTTTTGAAAATTATAATTTTTTAGATATATAGGAAATTTTGGATTTTTTTTTCCATAAAAATTTTTAAAATTTTCAATAAAAAATGAAAATTCCTGAAAATAAAATACTGGAGATTTCATTTTTATATTAAAAATTTCAAAATTTTCGATAAAAAAATAAAATTTTTTCACTATCAAAAGTTTTCACCCGTTATTGAATATTTCAAAAATTTCCATAATATAAATAATTTTCACTTGTTTTAAATATTTTTAAAGACAGTTTTGCCATATAAAACATTGAAAAATGTCAAATTTAATTTTGGGGATGACGTATAGAATTCTCTTTTTATTATATTTTTATATATATTTTTGTTGAAAATTCACATTCAATTTCCACCAAACTTCTAAATTTTTAATATTGACAAAGAAATTTTTAATATTACTAAATTTTATTTTAAAATAAATAAAACTAGTATATTATCTTAAATTAATATTAGTTACAGTGTTATCAATTTAATTTTTTTTATAAAATACAACATTTAAAATTTTAGTTATTGATGTAATTGATATCATGTTATATATATTTTTTAAATTACTATAAATGTTTACCAAAAGAGTTTATTATTTTTAAAAGAAAGACATGTTTTGATTTATATATGGATCATTAATATAATTTTTCATAGGATTAAATATGTTTTTGATCACTATAAATATCTCACATTTCATTTTTAGTCCCTATAAAAAAACTAGTAGAAGACCTGTGTCCGCACATGTATGAGAAAAAAATATGAGATATAGTATTAGATACATTGATAGCTTAATTTTATTCAATCATATATTAAGATTTGAATTTAATTAGTTGTATCTCGTGTCACTTCAGAAATCTTTTTATAAAACAGTGAAAAAATAGAATCTAACTAATTGTCTTTCAGGTAGCATCATTGAAATATGAAAAAATGAATCTCAAAATTTATTAAATATGAAAATATTTTAGTATTGTATTATATCGTTTTTTTACGGTAATATGTATTATATCTATTCTAAAATAATTGAATTATTTATAAAATAAATTCAAATAAATGATTCATTTAAAACATTAAATATTTTTTATTTTTGAACTTCAAGGATCATTAAATATATAAATGAATTTTTGTAGTCGTTTCGTTTAAATTGGCTTGTGTATAAGGGTTTTGATACCTCTTTGTATCTTTAGTGGAATGAAATTTTTTGCCTATTAAAAAAATATATTAAAGATAAATAAATGAGTTTGAAAAAAATATGAATGTACTTAATATAAAAAAAATTAATTTTAATTAATAAATAATTATAGGAAAAAATTATTTTGTATAACAATGACCATAATTAAATTAAATGTTATATATTATATCGATATCAACTTCTTTTTCTTCTTTATCGTTTTTTTAAAGTATGTTACCTTTTTTTAATATTTTATTAATAGTAGTTTAAATTAATTTATAATCTTATTTATATATTTTATTGCATATTAATTAATTATTAATTATTAATTATTATAAAATTTTATTTTCAATTAATTAATGTAAACATAGAATAATCATAGTATAATAAACCATGATATTGATAAAAAAAATAAAATAGCATAAATTTAAGATTTCAAAGAATATATGTATCATAAATGTAGAAAGTAAATGATTCATTTAATTAAACATTAATTTTTTTTTTTTGAATTTCAAGGATCATATGTATACATTTGTATTCTATACATTTTATTATGTATTAAAGATAAATAAATATGAGTTTGAAAATATATATATGTATTTAATATAATGAAATTAGAATATATATATATATATATATATATATATATATATATATATATAAAATAAATAAATATATAGGTGATTTTCAATCATTTAAATGATTCATGTTCCATATTTAGGAATTTTGTTGTGTGAGAGTACAAAGAAGGATTTGTGGTAAGTGACTCGAAGCACTATAAATATAGATATAAGTCACCATAGATATAATTTGATAATTAAAAAAATCATCATAAATAATAATTATTTCATAGTTATCAATTTCTTAATAGCTATAAATTTTAGAGTTTAATGTTGCAATAATTATTTTATAAATAATACTCTTAATTATTTGTTGAAGAAGAAGAAATGAATATATATATATATATATATATATATATATATATATATATATATATATATATATATATATATATATATATATATATATATATATATATATATATATATATATATATAATGTCTTAAAAAATAATAAATTTTATTAATATTGCAACAATAATTCAATTAATGGTTTAGATGACACTAAATAATTTTGTTTCTCTTATAGTTAGAAGATACAAAATATATTTAACTTTTTTATTTATTGTTATTAAATCAAATTTTAAATTAAAAAATAACGGATAAAGATTTTATTAGCCATAAGATTCAATGGTAATTGGATTGAGAGCAAAGCGATAGTTATTAATCAATATATTTTTATTAATTCTTTTCACATGTGATGTTTGGGATCCTACGAAAACAATGAAAATAAAATATTTGAAAAATCTTGAGGTATAATAATATTTTTTTATAATATTTTACATCATTTTTATTTAATTATTTTACAATAATATTTTATAATTTCTAAAATAAAACTCGAAAGTTTTCATTTAGAATGCAATTATAGTTTTAATCCGTTAGAATTATATATTGATTGGATTAATTAATTTATCAATCGAGGAACATATTGATTGGATTAATTAATTCAATATAAGAGTAATAATTATGAATGATTTCATATGAATAATTATGAATGATTTTTTATTTGAATTTAATTATTAAAGATTTTAGACTTTTCATTTTTAAGAGTAATAATTATGAATGATTTCTTATTTGAATCTAATTATAAATAATACTTTTAAAAGACTACCTAGACAGTTCACCTATTCTAGGGACTACCTAGGATGTTTCTCATCTTTCTATTCACCCAACATCTGTTCACAGCATTTGAGATAATAGTGTCCTCTATAGTATATCCCAATTATGTGTCCCTCCAAAATATTTAGCATTTCTGCATTTCCATAGCATATACACAGTTTCACTAAACACACATTTCAAAATATTGCTCATGGGATATTTTGACTTGACCATCTTCAGAATCCATTTGATTTCTTCCCAAACACACGGTTGGTGATTTATCTGCAGCCAATCCAGCACCTTCTTCCACTTGGTTTTCATGAAATCACACTCAAAGAATAGATGGGATTGCGTTTCAATCTCACCACAGAACATACACAGCTGGCTGCTAAGAAACCCTAGTTTCATCAATCTAGCTTTTGTGGATAACCTATTGTGACAAGCAATCCACACCCCAATGATGGCACACGACCTGGGCAAATTTTTGTACATAATGGACTTCCACTCAACTGCATTGTGTTGGGCATCCAGTAGCATATAATACTCTCTAGTTTTAAACTTATCACCCTGCATCACATTGTGCCAAGCATTCAAATTTCTGACTTTCAGAATTGCTTTGAAAATCTAAGAGAGTCTATTTTTACTGTCCATGTTCACCAAATCTTGGTGTTTTACATAGTAACAGTGGACCCATTTAATCCACAAACTATTTTCTTTTTTACTGTGGTTCCACAACAACTTGACTAGGCAAGCTTGATTCCATCTGGAAATATCAATTATGTTAAGGCCTTCATTCTTCTTGGAGGTACACACTTTAGACCATGCAATAGGGGACTTCCTGGTTATGCAATTAGTGCTAGACCACAAAAAAGACCTACAAATAGAATCAATTTTCACCAGAACCTTCTTTGGAAGAGGAAGGCATTGCAACCAATAATTAGACACAACAAAAAGGACACTATTGATAAGGTCAATCTTAGACAGCGCTTTTGATTTTATTTATTTTTAAAATTATAAGACATTAGACAACACTTTTGAAAAAGTGTTGTCTAAGATATACCTTTAAAAGCAGTTTTCATGTTTTATTTTATTTCTTACTTATAGCAGCGTTTCTTAATAAAACGATGTCTAAGGTGCGTTATTAAAAGTCATTTTTGGCGTAGTGTTTTATTACATTATAAAAATCAATTTTTATAAAAAGTCAAAATAAACGAGCCCTAAATGCTGCAAATCTTTACTAAATATAACCCTTGATAAAATACATTTTTCATCAAATATTGTAATTCCTCATTAAAAAATTACAAACTCTTTAGTTAGTTACAAGGAGTTATGTTATTATTAGAACACAATAATGGTTATGAATTTAATTAATCTCTTCACTAAGTAACACTAGTTACAACAATTTATAATCACCAAAATACCCCCCTTGAAAATGACCATGTGAATTGGGAAGATATGAAACCACATAACAGCTCTAACATGGTACCATCAAAGACAATTCTGGGGAACAAACAAGAGTGCACTGTGCACATAATGTACTACTTTTTAACATCCCTTCTACATTATTGCCACGTTGAAAAACTTTAACTGTGTGTTATGTTCCCAAGTTCTGATAACTCTGCTTGGTTTGGTTTCTGTGAAACTGAAAAAACAGAAAAGTGTGAAGAGAATCTTGTGTGTAAAATAGGTAAAAATGCAAATGGAAAATGAACTGTACACCTTTTAATATTACTCAGTGAGTTTCTTTCACAGCGCATTTTGTTATTCTGTCTGTAAATATTTCATCACTTGAGAGAAACATCTTCACATGGGTTGAGATATTTTTGATGCAAGGAAGTAACAAATAAGTAGTAATAAAATTCCACTATTTTCTGTTTCATCAATCATCAATGTGAAGTAAGAAAAAAAGAGAATGTTGCATTATTTTAGTTTTGTTACGATCAATCATATGTACATATAGTAGTATTTTAGTACAGCACTATGCATCAAAACATTAATCAACATTTTGTGATAATCAAAACCCTTATGTGTTAAATCAATAACAACATTTTTTTTCCCACAATTTATCAATGTCTTTAAATATGTTTGTGATCTTTATAATTATCTTAAATTTCATTTTTACTTCTAAGAAAATGTTCTTTAAAGAATCATTTTTCTAAATGATTATTTATATTTTTTCTAAAGTTATAGATGCGAAATAAACTAAAAAGCTAAAAAGCCTGTGAAAGTGTAATATGTATATTATGACCCTATAACATCACGTGAGATATAATTTGAATGGTTTTAAATTGTAATGCTCTATGTTGTCTTTCACCCGAGCACATGATTCTGATGATAGGTTGTTTCTATTTCTAGTACTCTACTGAGTCAGATATCACCAAATTCGAAATTAACAAGTCATAGATAGATAGATAAGAGATAGTATATAGGATTCTCACGGATGTTATTTAAATCATAAGAAAGAAAATTGGAGTTTATTTTTTAAGAATTGTTCATCCAAAACAACTTATTTAGTTATCTTAAGTATATTGTGGATCATGCTCTAATCTGATAGAAAAATTGTGGTGTGTGATGTGTGGTATAGTTACAATTTGATCAATGTATAGTCTTAATGAACTCTTGCATCTTTACAAAGTGATGTTAAAATTTTATCATTTATTTACATTTATAGAGAATCGAGTGTTTGCCTTGATTCAGAGACGAATATCAATTTGATATGTCGATACTGAATCAGATTGATTTGAGATCTAATCTGTAGTAGCGAGACAATTTTTCATTAGTCATGCATGTTTTTTTCTCTCAAGAGCATACAATACCATTTGTAGTAATGTGACTTAATTATGTTTTATTTATTATTATCATTGTATTTTTTTTTTATCTTTTGTTATCTCCGGTCACTTCTTATATTTTATGAACTTTTTCTTCTTTTCTATTATGGAGTTTTTATTCTTCCTTATTAATATTAATCTTTAAAAAAACATGCGCCCTCGCTTTTACTATGTTTTTATAAGCAACTAACTATGAAATAAGTTGAACTTTATATTACCGTATAATTAATTAGTAAATAACCCGTACGTACACATGGGGTGTAGCGTTGCCGTTTTTTAGTAACATATCGAAACTAGTTTAATAAAAATTATCCAGTAAAATATTAGGAGCGACCTTTCTGCTCCCAAACTTTCAGAAAAAAATGATATTAGTTAAACGGTGAAACAAATAATCTTTATGTAATCCTTTAAAATTTATTCTTTATGTAATGTTAGAGATATGTTTATGGGTGTCATTACATTTAGCTAAGTGAGTGTAAGTAGTGGATTAGTGAGTCCAACTCAACTTAGTCTATCCCATTCTCTTGTTTATGATTGGCTGTATATAAAGCCCTTTTCTTGTACTATTACGATCACATTTGAATACACATTATGATTTTCAGTTTCATGCTAACAGTTTCAGTTACTCTCAACTTCACTAAGTGAAGTTGTTCATTATCTCTTTCCTTGCAAGCATGATGAATCTCAAATTCTAACATGGTATCAGAGCCGATCGATCATCCACGCTTCCCTAATCGTTCTACTGTGTGTTCTTCTGTCAATTGTCTTCTCAAGGTTCGTCACCTTTTGTGGACAGCAACAATGGCTTCAGAAGAAAATCAAGAATCGTTTGTGCGCAATCAAGGTTTCTCTCACGAAGCTTCGCAAGGGTTTAGCATGGCTAAATCTGCAAACACGTTTGGTCCAAAGCTCTCTATCAAGCTTCAAGAAAACAACTACCAGCTCTGAAATCAACAAATGGAAGGTGTGATTTTATCTCAGAAATTGCACAAGATGGTAGTGAATACGAAGATCCTGATGAAGTTCAAGACCGATCTAGATCGGATTTCAGGTACGATTTCTGAAGATTATGAGAATTGGATAAGTCATGATCAAGCTCTATTCATATAGATGTTGTCTACGATCTCTGAATCAGTTCTACCTAGGGTTCTTGCGTGTAAGCATTCGTTTGAAATTTGGGATATCATTCATCAGTTCTTTAATGCTCATATGAAAGCGCATGTTCGGCAACTGCGTGTCGAGCTGAAATCTACCAAGAAAGGTTCCAAATTAGTTACAGAGTATGTGTTGCAAATCAAGGCCATTGCGAACTCTTTTTTGGCTGTTGGAGACTCCATAACTGAACAAGATCAAGTTGATTCAATATTACAAGGGCTTCCTGAGGAATATAATCCCTTTGTGATGCAGATCTATGGCTACTCATCACCTTCATCATTATGTGATGTGGAACACTGCTCTATGTGCAAGAAGCACAACTCGATAAATTTCGTGAAGAACTAGCTGCAACTACAACTATCGCAACAAATGTTGCTCATTCTAATCAAGATAGTTCCATAGGAACGTATCCAAATGGTCGAAGCCGTGGAAGAGGCTGATACACAACTGGGAACCGCCCAACCTATCAGCTTTGTGGCAAATATGGCCATGAAGTAGCTAACTGTTGGCATAGATTTGATGAAAATTTTGTGCCATCCAACACAAAGGATGCCACTGATGAGTTGTCGAATCAAGAACCTGCTGTTGATTCCTCCAAGAATTCACAAACAGTTGATATGATGGCTATTACTGGGAAGGGATTAGCTTACACTCAAGAATACAATCTCCCATCAGAACTTGAATCTCGAGCTTGGTTTGCTGACTCAGGCGCCTCTCATCATTTAACACCTCATGTTTTTCTCTTACAAGATAGCAAGCCATATGTAAGAAATAACAAAGTTTTTGTAGGCAATGGTCACACTCTCACCATTGAATCAGTAGGCACTACACGTTTTTGTTCCTAAATTGATCCTACACAATCTTTGACTCTAGCTAGCATATTTCATGTTCCTTCTATAACTAGGAATCTCTTATATGTTTCTAAGCTTTCACGTGATAATCATGTTATGTTTGAATTCCTACCTAACAAGTGTTACATCAAATCACTGGATTCTAAGAGCCATTGTTGCAGGTGTCTTAGATGATTGTGGATTATACTATTTTCCTCAACTGCACTTAGAGCTCAAAAAGTCTTATAGTCATAATAACAACTTGAACACTCAAACTGCTATTCAAAGCTTTGTTGCTTCTCATTCTAGTTCTTGTTCTCATTCTTTAGAAAATTATAATGTGACCAAGTTATGGCATCATAGGCTAGGCCATGCAAACTTGCAATCTGTTTCTGCTATTCTCAAATTGTGTAATGTTCAATCTGTTAATAAAGTCAGTGATTCTTTCTTTTGCTCTTCTTGTAATATTGGTAAAGCTCATAGATTATATGCACCCTCTACTAATACTGCATATGCTGAACCTTTTGACATAGTGTACACTGATTTGTGGGGACCTTCTCCTCATCCTTCTTGCTCAGGTTTTAGGTATTACATAGCCTTTGTAGATGCTAATACTAGATGCTTACAAACTTTTTCATGTATTTGTTCATACACAATTTGGAAGGACCATTAAGGCTCTACAATCTGACTTTGGTAGAGAGTTTAGACATTTTACCAAATATCTAACTGAGTTAGGCATATCTCATAGGTTAACATGTCCTTATACCTCCCATCAAAATGGGACAGTTGAGAGAAAACATAGACAAATTGTGGAAATGGGGATTACTCTTCTTACACATTGTCGTACCTCGAAAAATATGATCCTAAAACAAACAACAGAGTCGCCACCTAATTCCATTTATTCTAACTAAAGAAAAGGGAGATATAGACACAACCTAAATTGGATAAGAAATGGTCAACGAAACCACTAATCTAAGTCCAGGAGTCAGTTACGCAAATGGAAGGTATTAAGCACCCCTCACGTCCATTGTACTCAACGAGAACCTCTTAGTCTAATTTGCGCTCAAAATGTTAACTTATATTATTGTCTTCTTTTAATGATTAAAGTTGCTTTTAATATTTAAGTTATTATTTGTTATGGGGAAAGGTTAAGTTTTTTTATTATTGTGCTCGTGAAGGATTAAAATCCTCGTGCCTACGTATTTCCTTGTGCAATGGGAAAGTCAAAGCTTCGTAGTTCATGCAACTACGGTTTGTGTTTTTTAATGAACAATTGTTTGAAATGATTTCTAACTGCTAAACGTTGGCTTATATGCTCGCGATAGGAGGCTGAAGCGCTAGCTTGTCTGCGAGATAGAAAGATTTAAACAATGTTCGTTTAGAGAAAAGATGTTTGACCTTTGTTAAGGTGTTTTAAACGAAAGGGCGAATGAACCACGTCATGTGGGGCTAGCCCATGAGTGATTTCATTCAAAAACGTGCGGAGTGCTAGACTCTGGAGTTCAGTTACTCGCTGATTAATTATGGAAAATAGTTTGTATTGGTTGGTAAGTTTTAAGTTGTATTTGAAAGAAAGAGACAAGTCGTCATCTTTAAGGGAGATATCTCGCCTAATCCACCACAAACGTTTAAGGAAGAGAAAATCGAAAGAAGCTTTAAACTTGTATACGAGGATCGACAAGGAATGCCACATTATTTCTTTGAGAAATAAAATAGGAAGAAACTTTAAACTTGGATATGAGTATCGACAAGTAATGCCACATTCTTCCTTTGAGAATAATTGTTTGTAAGATTTTGATATGTGTTTGTGGTTGATAGGAGGAACATCTTTCCTATGGAGATGAATCATGTCTAATCTTTTAAGGTTATTGAATTGTTTTGAATACGAAAGAGTGAATGAATTACAACTTGAAGGCTGGCCTCATGAGTAATTCAGTTCAAGCACCCGAGGAATGCTAGATTCATGAGTTCAGTTCTTCGTATAATTTATTTAAAGGTTTCCATGTTTTTAGGAACGAGAGGGTGAATAAACCACGTCGCGTGGGGCAAGCCCAGGAGTGATTACATTCCAGAACGTGCGGAGTGCTAGACTCCAGAGCTCTGTTCTTTCGTTATTTGATTTGCGAATTAAGACGCGATTGGAGATGAAAGGGCGAATGAATTACAACTCGAAGGCTAGCCTCAAGAGTAATTCAATTCAAAAACCCGAGGAATGCTAGATTTCTGAGTTTAGTTCTTTCACAAATTTAATTTAAGATTTACATTTTGAAAACGAAAGAGCGAATGAATTACAAATCGAGGGCTAGCCCCAACAGTAATTCAATTCAAAAACCCGAGGAATGCTAGATTCATGAGTTTAGTTCTTACGATAATTAATATGTTAACTTAGAGACGTCTTGCGATTGTTTTGGATGAATTAGGGTTTAGTGATTTTTAGAAACGAAGGAGTAAATGAAACACTACGCGTGGGGCTAGCCCATGTGTGGTTCATTAAAGACCCGCAGAATGCTAGACTCCGAAGCTCAGTTCCTCGTTAAATAAATTAGACGTGTAATGTCGTGCAGATGACGATCACATAGGTGACCGACTTACGTGTGTGCAGAATGTAGGCACATGAATTATTTATTCAGTTAATTAAGTGGATTCGATTTCTAATTCCTATGGGTACTCCTAGCAAAGTCGAAACTGGTAAAATAAATGCGGAAGAAGTAAATTGCGTTCAAAATAAACGGGAGGGGGATACATGATAATTTACATAAGATTTGCGAAGAAATAAAGTGTATCGTTGTATTTTGCCCAAGAGGAAGCGTGTGTGCAGTGTACATATTAATCGGAACCGTTAGCATTAAATATTGTATAAAAGTGTGAGAAATAAATAAAATAAGTGAATAGACTAAATAAAGTGGAATAAATTGTAAAAATTAGAATAAATCAAATAGAATAAAAATAAAATAAATAAAGGCCTCATATTGGTCACGATTAATCGGAAACGATTTATCGTGACTTTTGTCATATCATCGGCCCAAATAAAAATCAAAACGGAATCGAAAAGCAAAGACACACCTTTTTGAATTTTTAGTTTATCAACAACTAAACAAAATTACAACTAAACTTAAAAACTAAATTTAAATAACTTACTACACAATAATATTTTTTATATTTTTAAGTGTTAATCACATATACTTTACTTCTAACATTAATAAATAAATTAAACAAAACTATATTTTGAAATGAAGAAACTAAAGTCAATCTAATAACTTAAACTAATAAGGAATTTTTTAAATAATTTAAATAGATAACAAACTAAAATATAAAAAAAAATGATGAATGATACTCACAAACTTCAAAGCTAACAAATGTTGAGCTTGTTGTGTAGAAGAAAGTGAATGTGTTTTGATGGAGGTTGTTGTTGTGGTGAAGATGGTGAACGTTTATGGGTATTGTGTAAGTAAAAAAAGAATTTTGACTTTGAAAAAATATGTAATGAATGTGCTAGATTTTGAGAATTTTAAGGGTGATCTTGTTAGTCTCAAATGAGAGAAAGATAAATCTTATTTATAGTGTGAATGAGGTAGGAGTGTTGATGTGGCAATCCATGTGACTTTATGAGAATGATTTTTGGTCATTGATAAATCCAAATTGGCAATCCATGTGAAGTGTGCGAATGATTATTGGTCATTGATAAGTTGACAATCCATGTGAAGTGTGAGAATAATTATTGGCCATTGATAATTCCAAGTTGACAATTCATGTGAAGTGTTTGTACTACATTGTAGTAGACACCACTCATCATTTTTTCTTTTTTGAACATGAAGAAAAAACAAAGAAAAGTAGTAATAATAATAATAAATAATATTGATAAAACTAAAACTAATAATAATAAAAGATAATAATAATATAATTAATAATAATAATAATAAAGATGATAATAATAATAATAAATTGAAAATGGTTATTAAAAAAAAGAAATTATATTGAATTAAATAAATTGAAGTTAAACTAAATCAAAGATAAACTAAATAAACTGAAATTGATATTAAACTAAATTTAATATAAAATTTAATTAAAATATAAATTAAAATCAAAATTAAACTAAGATCAATTCTAAATAAACTAAAATAATTATCTAAATAGAAATCATAAAAATCAAAAAAATGGTATGGAATGATAAAAATTAGTTAAAAATGCATGATTAATGAATAATGGATTAAAATGCAAAAATGACTGATTTTCGATATATCGACGAAAACGCGTCAAAATGAACAAAAATTTTAGAAAAAGTCGGGTTAAAAGTTAGGGTATGACAAATGCCCCTATTTGATCATCTTGAACCTGAATATACGAGTAACAAATATTTTTTTTGGGACATTCAAGGTGGAAGATGATTAAATATCAGAATACCTAAAATTTTGACCGAAAATGCAGATGAAACGATATGATGTGCAATATAAAATGCAAGACAAAGGCTACAACGCTATTGGGAAAGAAAATTGACACTACTGGGGATTAGACACACATGACTGGAGTACAATCCACACGAGGAATTTTCTCTTGAGCGAAGCCAGACGACAACTGTCTACAAGTCCCAAGATGAAGTCCCTGGACAAATCCCATCAGAGAAGTCTTTTGTTGAGATTTAGAACATCATTTGGAAATACCTTCCGTCGAGGTGACAAAACGAACCAAAAATCTACTGTCGAGATCTTAGAAAGAAAAACAATTTCTGTTGAAGTCTGCTGGAGATCTACTATCGAGATTACCAGAGAATCTAAGAAAGAGATACCTTCTGTCGAGGTATCAAAATGAACCAAAAATCTAATGTCGAGATCTTGGAAAGAAAAACAATTTCTGTTGAAGTCTGCTGGAGATCTACTGTCGAGATTACCAGAGAATCTAAGAAATACCTTCTGCTAAGGTATGCTAAGAATCTTCTATCAAGTATTAACTGAGGACACACCCGTTGCCAAATCTTCTGTCGTGATTTAACTAAGGATGCAACTGTCGTCCCAAAAAAAAACCTTATGTCGAGGTAGACTCTTTTGCCGAGACTTGCCAGAAAAATAAAAAGAAGCACCTTTTTCCGAGGCTTGAAAAGATGTTATTTTTTATGATAAACAGAGGTTCACAGCAAACTTCTCAACGTGTCTTGGAGAGATTCCATTTGCTTGAAAAATAAAGAGATTCGTACCAAACTTCTCAACGTGTCTTGGAGAGATGCCATTTGCTTGAAAATTAAAGAGATTCGTACCAAACTTCTCAACGTGTATTGGAGAGATGCCATTTGATAGAACCCTCACCATACTTCCCTTCTCCTGAAAGAGACAACCATATGATGGAGAACAACTTCACACTCAAACTTCTCAACTTGTCTGGAAGAGATGCCATTTGACGGAAATTGGAAAATCACAACAAACTTCTCACCTTGTCTGGGAGAGATGCCATTTGTTGGAAAAAAATGAGATTCATATCAAACTTCTCAACGTGTATTAGAGAGATGCCATTTGATAGAACCCTCACCATACTTCCCTTATTCTGAAAGAGACAGCCATATGATGGAGAAACAACTTCATGCTCAAACTTCTCAACTTGTCTGGAAGAGATGCCATTTGACGGAAATTGGAAATTCACAAAAAACTTCTCACCTTGTCTGGATGAGATGCCATTTGTTGGAAAAATAAAGAGATTCATACCAAACTTCTCAACATGCATTAGGGAGACGCCATTTGATAGAACCATCACCATACTTCCCTTCTTCTGAAAGAGACAGCCATATGATGGAGAACAACTTCACGCTCAAACTTCTCAACTTGTCTGGGAGAGATGCCATTTGACGGAAATTGGAAAATCACAACAAACTTCTCACCTTGTCTGGGAGAGATGCCATTTGTTGGAAAAAGGAGATTCTTATCAAACTTCTCAATGTGTATTGGAGAGATGCCATTTGATAGAACCCTCATCATACTTCCCTTCTTCTGAAAGAGACAACCATATGATGAAGAACAACTTCATGCTCAAACTTCTCAACTTGTCTGGAAGAGATGCCATTTGACGGAAATTGGAAAATTCACAACTTCTCAACTTGTCTGGGAGAGATGCCATTTGTTGGAAAAAGGAGATTCATACCAAACTTCTCAACGTGTATTGGAGAGATGCCATTTGATAGAACCCTCACTATACTTCCCTTCTTCTGAAAGAGACAACCATATGATGGAGAAACAACTTCACGCTCAAACTTCTCAACTTTTCTGGAAGAGATGCCATTTGATGGAAATTGGAAAATCACAACAAACTTCTCACCTTGTCTGGGAGAGATGCCATTTGTTGGAAAAATATAAGTTCATACCAAACTTTTCCGCCGAACAGGGGAGATGCCATTTGATAGAACGATAACCTTGTTGGGGATGAACAAACTGCTCGAAAAGAGACTGCCATCCATTGATTCACCTTGAAATCCATGGATAAGAACAAGCTTCTCCAATAAAGAGACTGCCACTTGTTGATTCACTTGGAGGTCCAGGGATAAGAACAAGCTTCTCCAATAAAAAGACTGCCACTTGTTGCCAGGTATAAGTATTCCAAGATAATGTTGCAATAACACTGCTGGAGAGCAAAAATTGTCTTCACTGGGGGAACCTTCAACAAATTCCTTCTAGGAGACAAAGTATTCAAAGGTGCAAAATAAATGCACTTTCCGTCCGGAAATCCAATCATCAAAATGGTCAAAGACCAAATTCAATCCACGAACGAGCTGGAAAGAAACTGTCAAGCAAGACACTAACCCATGAGGAATGAACTCAACTGGGGATTTATCCTATCCAAGTGTGGAAAGGAGAACCAAAGCAAAATTTTCCACGAGGATAAAAACTTAGTGGGGAATTTAGAAAGAATGTACATTTTCTGCCTAATGGTTGACAACTCTATTTTGAGAGAGACACATCACTTGGGGATAAACACGACCAAGGTGAAGGAAGTATGCATCAATGAATGCAACATGAATATGAATATGAATTCAATTATGATGTACATGTATGTATATGCGTTATGTTTATGCTGACAAACAGACACAAAAGATGAACTGGTGATGAAATAAACATCACAACAAACGGATACTCGACCAATCTCGTCAAAGTGTACGCAATCACTGAAGATAGGGTAGAGAGCCATCCATCGAATAAAGTCCTACTACAAATCTCAAATCTCTTTGGAGAGAGAAATATACTTCGATCGGGAAATAAGACCCAAGCAAATTTTCTAACTTCAATGTCCATCAGAAGGAAACAAACATACAAACTATGTTTGCTTAGGATGAAGTAAATTTGTACTTCGTTGGGGGGAGAAAATCACATTCAGCTGGAGAAGCTTGAGTCAAAGCTCAATTGGGGATACTAGACTTGGTATTTCACTGGAAGCACTAAGTAGTAAAAGAAATTCATCAGAAAATACTGAGTCATGCCCCCAACACATCATAGCAACTTGGCGTAAGGACCCCATCATCTGGAGATACTTCCAAGGTAGATCACAAGAGCGTCTTGCTTAGGTAAACACGTAGTCATGCACCCACGAATACTATTAGCGAGAAATGATGCTTTGTACTGACAATATGCTGTTATGTAGCGGGAATACGATTGTTATGTTGTTTCTAGAGTGGTCAAAAAAGCCCTGTATGCTAAGGCCCCATACTAAATGAATATTTTTGTGGCCCCTAATTTTTAAGCCCCCTTATATATTCTTTTTTATGAGGCCTAAGTAAGGGGCTCAAAATCTAATAAGCCAAATATTTTATTTTCTTACGAAAATAAAAAAAATCGATTTTTTTTCGAAAAAAATTATTTTTTTAAAAATAAAAAATCGACTTTTTTCGTAAACTAAAAAAGATGATTTTTCTCGAACATAAAAAAATCAGTTTTTCTCGAAAAAAAACTCGATTTATCAAAAGATATTCGATTTTTCGAAAAAAAAACCCGATTAATGGCGAAAAACTAGATTTTGAGAAGAAAAAAACTCAATTTTTAGAGGAAAAAAAACTCTATTTTAAAAAAAAAAACTCGACTTTTCGAAAAAAAAACTCGATTTTTCGATAAATATTCAATATTTAAGAAAAAAACTCAATTTTTTTGAAAACTATTCGATTTATCAGAAAAAAACTTGATTTTTCGAAGAAAAAAAACAGCTCTACAAAAAAATTCGACTTTTAAAAAAAAAACCGACTTTTTCGTAAATTATTCGATTTTTTCGAAAAAAAAAACTCGAATTTTCGAGAAATATTTGATTTTACGAAAATAAATTGATTTTTCGAAATAAAAACCCGATTTTTGAAAAAAAAACTCGTTTTTTTTAAATATTCATTTAAAAAATTCGATTTTTCGGAGAAAAAACAGATTTTTTGAAAAAATCTATTTTTTTGGTAAAAGATCGATTTTTTTCGAAAATAAAAAACCGATTCTTTTCAAAAATTAAAAAGTCAAATTTTCTTTAAAATAAAAAAAAAATCAAGTTTTCTTGAAAAACAACAACTTGATTTTTCGAAAAAAATCGATATTTTGAAAAAAAAGATCGATTTTTTTCAAAAATAAAAAAATAATTATATTTCTTTCTTTGAAAAAATCAATATTTAAAAATGTTGGGGGACTTTTAGGCCCTTCTTGAATTTTAGGGGCCCTCACTCTAAGAGTCCTATATATTTTAGGGCTCATTTATTTTTTAAATTATAGGCCTTCTATATTTTGGGGGCCTAACTTTTTAAACTCTAGCCTCCTAAATTGACAACTCTACTTGCAAGAGACTCCATTGGAGCTTCACATTAAAGCTCCAATAGTGTATATCTCAAGCCTCCATCATCATACTATTCAGAATCAGAACTCTCTAATTATCGGTCGTAAATCGTGTTTTCAAGCTCACTCTCAAGAGCACAACATTGCAAAAACAACAACACCATGGAAGGAAACGAAGAAGAGGGAATGCAAAGATATTCGAACGCCATTTGCAAATTGAGCAAATAATCAGAAATCATATTACTCGAACCTCTGGTTTCTATGACAAATGTTGCCTCTGAAGAGCCGCTGGAGCTACTCCAGCAGGTAAGCATTTCCAATTCTTTTCTTTGAAATGCAGTTGCAATGATGTAGTATCAACAATTCCTAATCAAATCCCTAAGGTTTGAGTTCGAATTGTTACTAGATTCTCCTTTTAATTCTGAATTTCGTCTTTAGGGTTCCTCCCCTTTTATCTTTGATTCTTGCTTTTTGTGAGGAATTAGGGGAAACATATGTTATATTAGGCCTTAGGGAGAAATGACGATTCTTTTGGCATGTGTATTGTCGTGTTTGGCCTCCCTCCACCGCGACGATTTCCGGTGAGAATTCATAGTTGAGGATGAGAGAAAGAAGAATATGCATAATCGAGTTTTTTAATTTTCTGAAAAAGTGGATTTGTTTTTTATTTAAAAAAAAACATTTTTTTTTTAAAATATCGAGTTTTTTATTTTCATAAGAAAATAAAATATTTTATTTATTAGATTTTGAACGCATTACTTAAATCCCATAAAAAATAAAAATATAAGAAAGCTTAAAAATTAAGAGCCAAAAATATATTCAATTTAGTAGGAAGCCTACAAAAACGAAATCAAATAAAAGTTTAAATCTTAGAACTTTATCGTATAATTTTTTTTACCCCTCTAACGACAGTGTTGCGAAACTAACGAAAATCCCATATTCGTTTATTTGCTACACGTCACTCGTTAAACACAAGCATAATAAAGAATCCATTCTCATCAATAATTATACAAGCATTGATCAAATGAGTTCTCTAGTGGCACATAAACGTCAAAAATACTA
This sequence comes from Lathyrus aphaca, assembly GCA_963966055.1. Taxonomy (NCBI): domain Eukaryota; kingdom Viridiplantae; phylum Streptophyta; class Magnoliopsida; order Fabales; family Fabaceae; genus Lathyrus; species Lathyrus aphaca. Next base: position 576,967,642 of record OZ014520.1, on the reverse strand, counting down.
AAATAGTGATTGACAACTTAAGAACATAAACCTTACACAATATGGAAGATTAAAAAAATCCCAATTTTGACACCCTAATATATATGTATAAAAAAAATCTTAAATTCATATATATATATAAAAAAATTTACTCTACAAATAATAACCATAATTCAAATAAATAATTGTATGGTTATTTCTTAATTTTCAATATTCTAATTTGATCTCAGATCATATAAGATATTGATTTATGATATTTATAAAATAACTTTGTCTTTCATGACATTTATGTTTTGAACAAATATTTACTATTAATTAGATTCATTTAAGTCTTGACTAAAAACATAAATAAATTAATAATATTTTCAGGATTATAAAATTTTATATTTCTATTTCAAAAGTAATATTAAATATTAATGTAATCTCTTGTTTTCTACCGTAAAAAATATCATACTTTTTAATTTATTTTGGCTAAATAAATTACGAGAATTGCATTTCTTACATATATTAGAGATAATCCAGTTTGAGTCGCAGCCAGCATTAAATATAAATATTTCTTTAAGTTGAATTTAAGTTTTGACTTATAATATTATAAAATTTTCTATTTCTGAAGTTAATTGCCGTTTATATTCACTTATAATATCTCACGTAATCTCACGTCTATGGGAAAGTTCTTAATCTCACGTTTATAGTTGACCGTGGGAAAATTCTTGAGTTGTGGAAGTTTAGTATGATTCTTCTTGCATTTAAGGCATCTGTAGATAAACAATCTATTTGTCGTTTATTACATAAGTGTTTGCTATTTTGATTTAGTCTTATAAAATCACACAAAACTTATGATAGTAAATAAGCTAAAATAAGCCCATCCAAACAAGGTTTTTTTTAGTAAGAGTTATCAAAATAGACTATTTCACATAAATCGATTCGTCAGATCCGAAATATTATAAGATTTAGATTTTAAAATTAGAGTTCATATTTATCAGACTTTTTTTAGTCCAGTCATAAAAAAGCTGTTATGCATTAATTCATATTTTACGGTGAAATTACTTATTCCAATTGTAGCTTCTATGATTTTAATAAAGATCATTTACTTTTATTCTAATTGGTTTGTAATTTCTTTTCTTATCGGGGTTTTCCCGTTTTTGGTGTAATCAGGTTGGAGAACGATTAGTTCTCCTCATTAATATATCTTGCTTACACAAGAAAAAAGGACGAGAATTCTACCTGACACTCCCAAAATTAAACTTGACTACCTCCAATATTTCATAATGCCAAAATTGTTTCTGGGAGAACAACTCATCAAATTTTCGTTAAAATTTATGGTATACCGGAAATTACAAATTTCATGTAAAGTTAAAAAAAATTCGTGTTGATATCGGAAATTTCACCGATAGTTTAGTTTTTAGGGTTTTTTTGGATGATCAGGATTTTGTCGATAATATTATGCGGTTGTGATTGCACTGACAGTTTGTGTGGTTCATAATAGATTCACACTCGTATAAATAGGGGTCACCTCTTGTTGATAAACACATCTAAAAAAATGTCTCTTCCTCAATTTTTGATTAAGACGTAAGTTTACTTCAATGGAGATTCTCCTCCTATAGAGTTCAAACTTCCCGATGGTACTACCTCTTTTATCGGCTTAACGTTGAAGTTAAATGAATTATTGTTTGATGGTGACAATAGAAAGGTGAGAAAGATCGATTTTCGTGAAGATTTGATCGATACAAATGGGAGGGTGAAATACAACGTTATTGAGTTGAAGACCGAAGAAGATGTGAATGAAATGTGGAGATTATTTCGTTGTAGGATAATAAAGGGGTCGATTGAGTTAGATGTGAAGCTGTCAAGATCCGTTGAGGACATATATGCTGAAACGTCCTGAATTGTCTGATAGTGTTTAGTTTTTTTTTTATATTTATTAATCATATTGTAATGATTAGTGTTTTATGTTTAAATTATAAAAACCATTGTCAGATGTAAGTTAACCTTCACACTGTAATTTAAGGAAGATCACTAATATTAGCTAATAAAATGTTTTGAGAAAGATGTCTGAATAATATACATATAATACAAAATATATATATGAATAGGCCCCCACGGACTATGTGTGTAGCCCGAGCTAATCCTGTATAAACATCACCATCTGGGTTTACCAAACCCATGAGCTCATCCATAATCACCGCAATCATCTGGAAGCATTGTTGGTCATCGGCGTGATCTACCGAAGGAGGCGGTGGCGGTGCGTCATCATCAGGTACCCTATCATCAAATGACCCATCATCAGTTGGGGGTGGGGTAATGCGAGAGTGTGATACAGTGAGGTAGGACTATAAGTAACTCTACTCACACTGCGAAGGATGCTGAACAAAGTCCGCTCAATCCATGATGCGACCATAGTTAATGAAGTTACTGTAAAACCACTAATCAATACATGTAGATCGTATATCTGGAATTGGTCGTGGGATACTTTAAACATAGCCATATTGTCGCAGACATCTCTCAGGCAAGTGTCTAGCAACCAAAGTTTCCCACCTCATATAACCTGAATATAATGATGACTCCTCGAACTCATGGTGGACTCCATGAGCATCATATGGTGTCCATATAACATTATCTATAGTCAACTCATCGAGGCTCATCCTATACTCAGGTACAACACCAGGATGTGTCTGCCTCACCTTCCACCTCTTCGCCCGTGGGCCCCCCACCTCACAATGTTGCACCCTCCTGTCATAAATAGCAGGAAAATGCTCGTAGATCCAACATTGGAATCATAACACAAACAAAATAAATAATAATTTATAAATGATATTCATAACAGATAAATAAGAAATAATCAAGATGTAACAATTTCAATTATACCTGTAACAGACTCAAATACCCAGCAAGTTGTCTGGTCTTAAAGATCGTCGCCACTCCAAAGGCTGTATACAGCTAGGTCAGCGTAGGACGCCCCCAAGCCCAACTAGTTTCCTCGAGGTTAATGAAAAGACACAAGTACCGGGAATCAACATAATTACCATACTTGTCTGCAAAGAGAGTACCTTCTACTACATATAGCATGTATGTCCTAGCGGCAACCTCATACCTTCCAGCAATTACAAGTTAATCGTATATCTCTTATGGCCAATGCATACGGAGGTATACACCCCTGGTTTCACCAAACTCCTCCAGCAACTCCGTCTCAGACAAACTCAAGTCATGTGATACAACCTAACAAGCGATGGTCACGCTAAGAATAAGAGTCATCCAGAATCTCCTTCCAATAGGGAGATGGAGCAACACGGAGACATCATCTAGAGTGACAGTCATATCCCTAAACAAAATATGAAATGATGATGTCTCTTTGTACCACTCAATAAAGGCACTAAGTAATGGAGCATCCAACACGGTGAGGGAGCAGTGGGTGAATTCAAGCAACTGAAAGTCCTGCATAATCCGACTGACCTACTCAGGCATATGAATCTTCGGGAAGCCCTTCATCTTTAACCCATGAGATGTAATCTTCATTGTGGGTCGCTCATGTGACAACAAAATATAAACAACTTAGTTGATAGTTAAACAATTTAGACACACACACACACACACACACACACACATATATGTATATATATATATAAATTAATGTAAAACATAAAATACATATACCTCTCTCTGCCATAATCGTAAGGCCACACAGGCTGGTCGATGGGTCCTCCTGGGAATCCTCCATTAGTGTGCACTAAGGGCTCAATCGAAGAAGCCGTAACCTCTGTGTCAACGGTAACCGATGGGACCGACTTACCAACAACATCATCTGGTTGTACCTACTCAACAACCTCCTTAAAAACCACTTACTCAACTACCTGAGCAACCACTAGTTCAACTACTGGCTCAACTACGAGATCAACTACAACAACGTCTTCCAACACCTCATCCATATTCAGCATTGTTGATCGAGATCCACATTGTCGAGTGGCACGAGGTGTCTGGAACTGACCCTACTTAGCCATCCACTTCTAGTGTGAACCAATGGGGACCACTTGTCTTGCCCGTAACTGAGAAGACTTGGCAACAACACCTCTAGCAATCATACCCTGGTTTGATGCTCGATCTGCAGCTCTCCCTGCGATAATATCATCTTTGCCTCTGGATTTCACTACAAATAAAGAAAAAATTAAATATTAGGAAAAAAATGGCAACTACAGGAAAATATGAAATTTCTAGTATAAAACTAAATTTTTATAACTACTAGAAATTTCACAATTTCTGCTTACGTACAAAACTAGTTTTTTTAAACTACCGAAAATTTTGAAATTTTCGGTAAATTTTTTGAAGTGTGAACCGAAAATTGAAAAGTTTATGGTAAAAATAATTGAAAATTTTAAAATTTTCGGTATAAAGTACCAAAAATAATGGAAATTATGATAAAATCTTACTTGTTTTTGAAATTTCCGGTAGTTGCTTTAAAATTTCTAGCATTGTCCTTGAAATTTCAAAATTTTGCTTCTGAACCCCAAATTTAGAATGTTTGGGAAATTTCTTTTCAAGGATAGTTTGGTCTTTTTCATAGGATGTGAGATTTAACTGCGGGGGGTGGTTGGTAGAATTAGTTCGTATGGACCGTGGATAGTCCATATAGCTCTAAATATTTAAAAAATATTAATACATATATTTTCTTACTCAAAAATAATATTTTGATTTTTCTCCCCATACTAAATTTTATCTTTATTTTATTTAATTTTTCTCTTTTAAATCTTGTATATTAATAAAATAAATATTTTTCCTCGTATTTTATAAGTTTTTCTTATACTAAATATTCAAATATTATTTTATACAATTTGAAAATGTGATGTATTTAAAAATACATTATAATATTTATAATAGATAATAAAAATTTATTATGTTTAAAATAATAATTTTTATTTTATTTAAAATAAATATTATGGGATTTTTATTTTTATTTTTTATTAAAAGAATTTATTTAGGGTCGGATAGTCGGTCCATCTAATGCCACATTCAGATAGTAATTTTTTAATCCATATATTAAATAGAGATTTTTTTGCCAAATTCTAAGAAAACTGAAATTAGTCAAGACCGACTCGTTTAAGATTTGATAGTCCATTTTAACGGCTCTATAATTTAGTCTTTTAATATGATGACTTCGTAAATACAAACAAGCATACAGTGGGAAGTAAGTGGCACACATCAATATCCACCAGAAGAAAGTGTGAAATAGGAACTAACTAAAATTCATTTGATGAATATGAATACATCCATTGGCAAATCACCTTTAACTAACGACAACATAACTTTTTTTGGGGGGTGTTAACAAACTAATGAAAATCACCATCTTAGCTAGAACATTGTCACACATCACAACTCATAATTTACTATGAACTTGTCACATTCTTTTCCAAGTCCAAATTCTCTAAGCTAATTCCTTTATGAACAAGATCCCCCTTGTTTGGTTCTTCAATAATCACTTTTCTTTTCCAATATATGCAGTGGAGAACTAGCTGTAAAATTCCCAAAGGAGTTCCAATCACATTTGGTCCCTATTCAAAGTTAACAACATCAACATCAATAAGATTACCTTATTCATAATAATTATCTTAATTTTTATCATGAAATAAATTATCCGAAAACGACGACACAAACCGCAACGAATATATCTCGAATGAGAAGTCCATATGTAAGCCACAATAGACTAGCCAAGAATGTGCAGAATGATAATGGTAGTGGCATGAATTCCACACTCTTTGTTTGTATCACTTTCTTCTGCAATAACCAAAATAAAAAATCTTAGTATGTTTTTTTTTCCTTTTTTAGTAACATAAAAATTTGAGTGGAAGAAAAAGATAAACTCACCATAACAATCAAAGGAGATGCATACAATGCTATTGACACCCCCAAACCAACACTACCAACAAGGTTCTTTCTGTGAAGATGATCATGGAAAGCAAAAGTTGATGCTAGAGCAATGGCACCAAACAATAGAAGAACTGGTAAAGCTATCATAGCTACCTTCACCTGTCAAAAAGAAAAGAAAAAAAACTAAATAACTAGTTTCATTTGATAAACCATTTTTTTTAACACAGACGCCGACGCCGACGCAGACGCAGACGCAGACACGGACGATAGGATGTTTTACCTTTCCTTTGGAGGAAGAATACCAAAAATAAATGATAACATAAGAAAGCTCCAAAAGAAATCCAACTCCATTAACAGGGACAAGAGCAAATTTTTCCCATTTGTAGCTAACTACAGGCAATCCATACCAAGTTAAAAGGAGACCGTTCAACATTCCTATGATGTAAGGAACACATGAAAATTCCTCTGTGCTTTTTTTCCTTATGACCCTTTTGAAGGTCACACTGCAAAATCAAATAAAGAAGAAAAAAAAGTTGAATGCTTCATAATAATCTCTCAATAGTTTTTGACTTATAGTATTTATCATGTTATGTAAGTAACATACATTGGTGCAGCATAGAGAGACAGTGAGGCAAAATTTCCTGCAAGAAATGAAAATTGAAATTAGTGAGTTAGTTTGTAGTAATGCATGATGATGCTAACAAGGTGTGAAATGGATTAAGGTTGTACCTAGAACACCAACAACCATACGAAGAGTTTGTGCCATGTTTAAGGTTGTTTATGGTCTCTAAGGTGATGAGATGAAGATATTTTGTAGTATTTGATGTGAGAAGACATGTTTTGAGGATGCTCTATTTATAGCATGCTTAAAGTATTAAGGTAAAATCCTGTCCAAGGAAAATATTAAGGTAAAAAAAGAATATCAAAAGAGAATATAGAAGAGAGAGAGAGAGTGTTTTTTTTTATTAAAATAAAGAATAATTAAGGTAAAAAAAGAATATCAAAAGAGAATATAGAAGAGAGAGAGAGAGAGAGTGTGTTTTTATTAAAATAAAGAATAAGTAATGACCAATGACCACAATTTCTTATTTTATTTTTAAATTATTGATTTATTTTAAAATAAAAAATAAATTACATTTTCCCTCGATTAGAATTCTCCCCGCCGAGGGGAAAGTCACTCAATTTATCAAGTTGTAATAGTTGTCTGGATATATAAATTATGTTAAAAAGTATATGAGTATTTGATATAGTAAGAGACCCGTGCGCTCTTGGCGCACAAATCACAAAATGTTACACAATTTAAAAAATATATATAATTTAAAAAAAAAAAGAATTTAATATGAGAATTATATATATATATATATATATATATATATATATATATATATATATATGTAAATTTAAATTTTGTTACTTAATTATATATATATATATATATATATATATATATATATATATGTATATATATATATATATATATATATATATATATATATATATATATATATATATATATATATATATATATATATATATGTATATATATATATATATATATATATATATATATATGTATATATGTATGTATATATATATATATATATATATGTATATATATATATATATATATATATATATATATATATATATATATATATATATAATAAAATAGGTATTTTGATGATACTGACCCGTGAGAAAAAGAGAAATTTTGATTTTTTTTAAATTTTATATAAGAAAGACTAAAAACCCAAACCAAACAAGACTAATCTAAGAAGACCAGCCCACACGACCCAGACACCTAAGTCATTGTCGTTCCTTTGTTCATGTTACAAGAAAACATCATATATCTCCTAACAGAAACCCTACCCGCCATATGCGCTTGGAGGTTGTCTTCCATCCTAAGGTGCTCAAACAACACAATACCAAAAACCTTCTTCTTTTTATACATCCTTCTACAAACAAGCCTAAATTCGTTTCCAGATATGTCTTTTTCTTTGTTCTTCATTGTTTCTACCAACTGCTTGTTATCACTTTTGAATATTACTTTTGAATGATTACTAGATATCGCCATCTCCATTGTCATGTTCAACGCTTCTGCCTCCAAGGCGTTGAAAGATGGTCGACCAATAATAATGTTATATGGAGAGGCAATGTTTACTATCAGATATCTTACTCGGACTATCTTCACATTGTATGTGTTGCCAAAAGTGGTTAGCAACGATAAATGCCCCAATACATGGACTTGTTCTCTTGAGATTCCTAATAGGATGCCTTTAAATGGAAATAAATCGGATGTGTCAAGAGCCTTTGAAATTATCCCAATAGAGTACATCAACTGAACTCCCGAGATGAACTAATACATGCTTTACACTTTAATATTTGATTTGCACTTTTATCACCTTCAGGTCGTTTTCATGAGCCAGGACTGCTTCAACATCCTATTTCGAGAAACTTACCGCATCAAGGCTACCTTCTATATCTTCTTGAGACTTTTGATCAATGTGAATCACCATTCATCATATCATTTCCTCGCCGAACTGGTCTCTCCACCACATGCGAATTCCACGACAATAGTATTCGATGTGTGTCGCACAAAATTTTTTTTGTGATCTTCTTCGTTTTCTATCCCTTTTATTACGGGGAGACTTTTCTAAGCTTTGATCATCTCTACGAGGGCTCCTTTTGGTGCCCTGGGACCAAGAATCTTTCACATAGGACACTAAATGATCTCTATGAATTAACGCCTCAATTTCCCTTTTGAGCTATTGACAATCATCAGTGTGATGACCCCGAATTCGATGATAATTGCACCATGCATCAGGTTGTTTCCCCATTATAGCGTTTATCCTCTTAGAACGAGGTGGTTCTAGTAACAAATTCAAGTAGCCTACCATTCTAAGAATATATCCTCTTTGGGTGTTCAATATGGTAAGGTCTTTGTCTGAATCGTTTAGTCACCGATATGGTTCGGGAACATGTCGATCATGTAAAGCAGCCCGGGGGTGTTCTTTTCTTCTGCTTAATCCTTCCTCCTTATTTCTTATTTTTTCATTAGTATCACAGGTCCGCTTATCCCGATTACTCTTTCCACCTTTGATATAACATTCGGCTCGAGATATAATCTCATCCATATTGACTATCGACTTCTATGCTAATGATTCATTGAATTTCCTGACTCGTAACCCGTGTTGAAAACCTCCTACGAATAACTCCTGGTTAGGGTGAGAAACTTTGATAGTTTCCTCATTAAATATGGCTAAATACTCACACAAGGATTCTGCATGCCCCTTTTCGAACATTGAACAAGGTAGTGGTTGAAACTTTTTGACGTTTGTTCGCCAAGAAGTGTTGCACAAACTTTTTAGTTAGGTCTTGGCAACTCTCTACAGAAAGTTAGGGAAGGCTCATATACCACCTCAAGGCTACATTTTTGAAAGTACCTGCCATGAGTTTACATTTAAACGAGTCGGAGGTGCGACTATTTCCATTTGGTTATTAATGGCGATGACATGCTCTCGAGGATCTGCTTTCCATCAAAAGAAGCAAGCAATCTTGCCTTAATGTTCTTGGGAACCTGGTCGACCTATATTTCTTGAGAGAGTGGTTGAGGCTCAAGAATATCCTCTTATTGATCATCCTCTATTTGACTTTGCTGCTGCAGAACTTGCACATTATCCTGTTGTAGCTCGATTTTTCGTGGTCTTTAATCACTATCGCATTTTGCTACTTTCTGATTTCTTATTTTTTCCCGGTGAAACTGGTTATAGAAGGGAAAATATATCTTAAACTCACCCCGCTTTACATACTACTATTTAACAGATGCCTACATGGTTTTGGGTTCTTCTTTAGCTTATTTAAACTCTTGGTTTAGTGCAAAATTTGTTCTTTTTGACATTGATGGGGGTTTCTATGATATGGGTCTGGGTATGAGATGAGTGTTGATTGATAGGGTAATGTTGATGTTTTTGTGTTTCTGTATCATCATAATTTTCTGATGTTTTTCTTAGGTTTAGAAACCTATTTGTTGGTTTTTGGTTGGTGTGCTCGCAAAGATCTTACGACCTTTTGCCTACGTACCCCCAAAAAGAGAATTGAGGGATCAGGGCATCGTAGTTCCTCCTAAAAGGCTAGAGCTAGGAGGAAAGGGTTGATTCGTATCCTGGTTAAAGCACAAGATGTTGATGCTCAAATGTTTGATTTATGTCTTAATTAAAGCCTAAGATTGAAGCTGAAAAGTCTGTTTGTTTCCTGATCAAAGTCCATGATTGAAGCTGAAAAAATTATTTGCAACTGGTTGGTTGCTTGAATTGCATAGCCCAATGCATAAACTGAATGGTATCTTGATTTGAATAGCTTAAGAAAGGTTGAATGGGTACCTTGAATTGCATAGCTCAATGAGGACTAAATGGTTGACCTGAATTGCATAGTTCAAGACAGCTAGATGGACTATCTTGATTGACATAGCTCAAGAAAGGCCGAATTCTTAGCTTAGTTAGAGTCCAAGACTATGACTGTATTATAGGAAATTAGCTTAGTTAAAGTCGAAGACTATGACTGTTGAGAATGAGCTTAGTTAAAGTCCAAGACTATGATTGTATTTATGTTGTTTAGCTTAGTTAAAGTCCAAGACTATGACTGATTTTGAGTGACTATAAAGTGTTTAACTGTTTGTGCCTTGATTGAAGCCCAAGGTTGAAGCTAAAAGGTGCTAAGGAGAGAGAATTTTTCATCTCTAAAGAGGGAAAAATTGATTTATTTGTCCCTTTATTGAAGCCCAAGGTTGAAGCTAAAGGATGAAAATTGTCTCTGTTGGAAAGTTTATTTGTGCCCTAATTTGGAAGCCCATGTGTGAAGCTTATTTGTGAGAGACTGGCTCTTGATTTTTCTGTATCTTATATGAAGCCTAAGATGGGAGGCTGAAAAGTTGTTGAAGAATGGCTCTGTATGAAGAGTGTTTGGTCTATTGTTTGATAAAAGCTTTTGAGGGCATCAGACATTCCTTTGTCTGGGGAGGTTCAATTGTACAAAGCCCAAGAGGAGGCTATCTTGTTCATCCATCGGGGAGAGGGAGACTATTGTATATTTTTTATTCAATGATTTGTTCCTATGATTTTAGGAAGCCTGAGAGGGTCCTTGTGTTTAAGCCCAGGAGGAGGCTAGGTTACCTATATCTTATGAGTCCTTGGATAAAGCCCGAGAGGAGGTTGAGGAAGGCTGAGTAACATCTAAGCATGAGAGAAGGAACCTTTAAGAGGCATAAGGTCCTTGGATAAAGCCCAAGAGGAGACTAAGTAACATCTAAGCCTGAGAGAAGGCACCTTTAAGAGGCCTAGGGTCCTTAAATGAATCCCAAAATGAGGCTATGTTTTGCCCTAGTTTTTGTTTTAGTTATTCAGAGATTAGGTCTAGTGACAATAACCTGATTGCTTAAATTCTAGCAGAGATGCATATATAAACAGTAAAGATGCATGTAGACAAATAAAAGTGTTAGTGAATGTGTTTAACAACTTTTAGTATGTCATTTTTATGGTTTGAGTATTCTTAATTTTTTTTTACTAAGAATGAAGTTGGGTGTTACACCGGGAAGCAGAGGCCCAAAATCCCGAGGGAGAAAAATTACAGACGTGTTTTAACATTGTATTCGCTTTGTCATTAAGAAGTGTATTATTATCTTTGCTTTAGTATGAGGTAAAAAAAGATAATTTTTGCAAAAACTTTATTCTAAGCAATCACAGCAGTTTAAGAAAACAGCGAGAAGTTAGAAAGAGAAAAAATGGCTCAAAAGCCAATAATAGGGCTTAAACATAAGGATTCCTATGAAATTTGTTTTGTTGATTAATTATCTGATGATTTCATACACAAAGTAGGACTTGGATGATGAAAAGCTGCCTACATTCTAGAAAGCAGTTCACCAAAGTGAAGCTCAGTCTAGTTGTTGGTGTATTAGATCTTTAGTCATAAAGATGAAAAAAAGAAAAGGATATGAGATTTGTAAACAAATTTTCATGATCTCTATATAAGAGATTGAAAACTGTTTAAGAAACAGTTGGTGGGTTCAGGACTTATACGAAAGTCTGACGGAGTTTTAAAATAGATCGGGGAAAGTTTAAAACAAAAAGGATGAGTCCTAAACACAAAGGATTCCTCATGATCCATTTTGAAATTTTATTTTAGAAAATGAATGGTTATGTGTAAAGATATTCATAGATAAAGATTCACAAATGAAAACCTAATGCGGTGAAAAAGGCGATTGCGTAGAGTTTTTGAAAATGAAGTAGATGAACCCTAATGGTTCATTTTTCAAAAAGGGTTGGGTCTTACACTCTAATAGAGGCCCAAAAGTGTGACAAAAGTCAAATTGAAGGTATGCAAGTCAAAATCCTAATTTTGAAATATTTTGAATATTTATTTGAATTAAAATATTAAAATATTTGATAAATTTCAAACACAAATGAAAAACAAGTTAAAACCTTGGATCAATGTTTGAAAAATTATGTTTTATCCATGAGACTACTTGAATATCATTTATGTTTGAAAAATCAAGTGAAAGAATTGAATTTAAAAATATTTAGAAACAAATAAAATTAATTCTTTAAGAAAATAATAAATATATTAAAAAATAGTTTTTTTTATAGATTTTTTAATGGAATAAAATATTTAAACATTTTTTTAGAATTAATGAAAAAAGAATAATTCAAAAACTCAAAAGAATCAGCAAGTTATTAATTTTTTAATCAAATAAAAAAATAATAGAAAATTCAAATATTCAAATATTTGAAAAAGGCGCCAAGAACACTTAAGCAAGAACACGCGCGAAGCAGTTTGCCCAAAATTTGCAAAATCCATTGTATCTCATGGAATAGGCATCCATTTGAGATGATTTAAATATCAAAATCACTCGTTTTGGAGGGCTTAGATTACTGAAACCCTAATTGGTGGTTCTGATGGTTCGAGGCCCAGATCACTAAAATTTATGCACAGTCTTTGAATGATTTCCCATAATTTGAGATTCCTTAACCATTTGATAGTGATTGAAAGGTTGAAAATCTTATGTATTAATGATTGGTCTTTTCCTGAATCCTCTAAGGAACTCAGGAATCCTGATTCATTGCGGGGATACTGTTCAAACCAGTCTGACATAGTCCTTTGGACAATAGTTTTCTTCTGATGATGTACATACCTTAAGGTCAAAATTTAGGGTATGAAACCCGCAGTGTTTCATTTTACCGAGGAAGAGCATCCACAATAGCTAGCAGTTGTGCCATGTTTGGAGGGTCCCCTTTAGTGGACATATTTGTCAATGTGATGTGCGGCCTAGGAAATTATTACCAAGGTCCCACGGTGGGCACCAAATGTTCTTGCTAAAAAACACTAAAACTGATAGTTTCCTTATTAAATAAGGAAAACTACAATGTATGGAACCCTTTAAGAGCTTCATTCAAGAGAAGTCTCTTGGCATTCCTTTGTTTCAGATAATCGTAATTGTACTCGTTCACCATGAATGTAACCCTTGAGATAATTATAATGTTCGTATTGATTAACCGTTTGGATGCTATCACCTTTGGAATTCACCCGAGTTTCATTTTCGGTCAAGATTTTGAGCTCAGTTTGGGTCCTTCCCTGGCTCTTAGCCTTCTTGGATGCTAGAATTCTACCCCGGATATGAAGTCACCATACTCGGCCAGCTGACTGCCTGATCTCTCCTGACTTTTGAGCCTCGTCCATGTCCTAGCTAGTCGATTATATAGCTCGACCATGAAAAATATAATCGGGATGTGCAGGTGTTAATGAGTAACTTTTTGTGACATTTATAGAAAGTAAGAAGATAGTTTACCAAAGAGTACATCATAACTAGTAAGTGTAACACCCCATTTTTATATTATTTATCGTCATGTATTTTGTGTGAATGTTAGCCTTGTTTAAGGTGTGTGTATGCCTAGATGTTTTGGTGTAGAGTCCTAGTGGGACAGGTAGATCTAAGGTGTGGTTAGTACCAGTGAGGTGTAATATTAATAATATGGCCCAATTAAATATTATTATTATTATATTATTTATAATATTATTATGATTATTATTATTATTATTATTATTATTATTATTTCATTTTAATTAAAATAAAGGCTGAATTAGTAAAACATTAGGGTGGGGGTAATAATGGAATTAAGCCTTAATCTGAAAATTAGAGGAGGTTTAGTCATAACAACTTTTGGGGATCAAGGGAGAGAGCTAGGAAGAGGAAGAACATCTGCTATGGCATTCTCCAAAGAGAAAATTCGCAGGAATTTCATCAAGGAATTGAGGTAAGGGGGAGAAAAAGGTTCATAATTGGTGATGATAACATGATAAGGTAGTGAGGGGTCCTTCTCCTCGTAAGATTTTTCTGTGTATAATGTTGTTTGGTGATTATGTTGCTTTGTGAAATTATTGTTGTGAAATCGATCTAGTTTAATTGATTTCTTTCCTAATTTTATTGTTGTTGTTGTTGTTGTTCTGTATAATCTGTGAAGTAGGCATATTTTTTATTGTTGCAGATGATAGTGACGAATCTAGATCTAGAAACATATAAAACTGGATTAGTAATGCTAGATGAAATAATAACATGAATTAGAGTGTAAAACTAGTATAGAACTCGTTCTAGGATTGGTATTAAGAGTGAAAACGAGAACCATAGTGAATAGATTCAAAATGAAGAGGAAATTGTGAGAATTTGGTAACTTTTTGTCCATATGCGTAATAGATAGGCCATACGCATATGACAAGGCGTGATTTTACGCCATTACGTGTAATGAAAGGGTATTACACGCATGGGGGGCTTTTTTGCACGACCATCTGCCCAAATTCGTAGGTTACGCGTAGGGATGGGTAGTGATGCACATATTGAGTTGCGTATGAGGCTGAGGCCTAGTGCAATACATGTATGATGTACGTATGAGGGGCATATAGGGTGCGTGGAAGCTAGGCAATACGCATATGCCCTTGTGCATTACGCGTATGACCAGGTTTGTAGTGCAATTTCGGTATTTTGCGATGTTTGTCCCGATTTCGCATCCGATGGTGATTATCTGGATATGAGATATTGGAGTAGACCTTAGGACTTAATTAATCGAGGATTGATGATGGAAAATTAATTAATAATAAAACTTAGTTAATTTAATTAGACGATTAATTACTTAAGTCGCGTGAGGTTTTATTGGTGTTTTTGGTGGATTTTATGTTGCCTATGTAATCGCATAGATCGTGAAGATATATAGCGTGGTGTTTATACATGTTTTGCGTGCATAGTCATTGTCATGCATACATTGAGGTATTATTGATGGGATGAATCATTGTCGGATGAGTGTACGTGATTCATCTGTACTCTATTGTGGAGAATGTTGGAGATAAATCATTGTCGAATGGGCATATGTGATTTATCTGAATTCTTTATGAATCGAGTTTGATTGAATGAACTAAGGTGAATTGGTACCACATGCATTCTGTCATTGTTGAGTCACATTGCATATTAACTGTTGTTGAATCATGATTCATTTTGCTAATTGTTGTTGTGATGTTGTTGTGTATGTTGATTGTGAGATAATATCCTTGAAATGTTTTATGCGCCGATAATTATTGAATGCATTTCTCACCCTTTTGATGTTGTTGTTGCATATGTGCTTCCTTGGAAGTACAAATAATCCAGGTACATGAGTGTGCATGGACTGCATGTTTCTTGTTCGAGTCATAAGACTGCTCTGAAATGTAACACGGGACTTGGGGATTTTTGATGTTTTACTCATTTTCATTATTTTGTCACATGCCATATTTTCTTTATTGAAACATTATAAACCAAGAGATGTTGATGAATATTGTTGATGTTGGCAAATTTCCACAAGTTGAATAATTCATATTTTTTTCGTTGTTTTAAATAAGACGTTTTGTTGTTATTATTGTTGTTATGGCATTCCACTTTGATTAAAACTCAGGTTTTACGTATTAATTTGTTATTTTCTAAATTTGGAAAAGTAGGGTGTTACAATTGGTATCATAATAGGTCGGTCCAACCGGCCAGATGTAGTAGTTGAGCCAGTCCTTAGAATATGAGTTGTTGGTGTGTTCTAAATTTGCGTGTTTCTTGTATCAGTATGGTAGGAAGGAATGATGCTCCTCTTACTGCTGTTATGCAAGACATGGCACATGCTGTAGAGAACATCGATCCAACTGTTGGGAATGCTGAGTTTCCTGACTTGGATCAGTTCAGAAGTAACAAGCCACTTATGTATGAAAGGGGTATCCTTAATCCAGAAGCTACAAAGAAATGGATGAAGGCTGTTGAGAAAATATTCAGGACCATGGGTTGCAGTGATGCTCATAAGGTGAGGTTTAGTACTCACATTTTGGAAGGTGAAGCTGAAGTCTGGTGGGACAACAGTCGCCAAAGACTGGAAGCTGCAGGTACTAGTATTACTTGGGTTATGTTTCTAGCTGAGATTCTGGAGAAGTATTTTCCAGAGGATATTCACAGTGCTATAGAGGTAAAAGTTTTGGAGCTGAAGCAGGGTAACATGAGTGTGGCTGAGTATGCTGCTCGATTTGAGAAGTTGGTGCAATATTGTGCTCACTACAATATTGAAGATGATATGACTTCAAAATGTCTAAAGTTTGAGAACGGGTTACGTCCCGAGATCAAATAGGGCATTTCTTGTCAGAAGATCAGGAACTATCCAGAATTGGTGGCACTCCTTATAATACTCCAGAGATCAAAGGGTAAGTAGAGATTTGGGGGTACTCCTTATAGTACTTTTGCTGATAAAGGGAAATAGAAAGTTGTTGTTGACAAGAAGCCAAGTGGGGGAGGGGTAAACCACAATCATGTGAAATGTGTCATATGTGGAAGCATGGGTCATCGTGCTAATACCTGTTAGAATGAAGTGAAAAAGTGCTTCAAGTGTGGACGAACAAGACATGTAGTAGCAGAATGCAGAGCTACTATGCCTACATGTTTCAACTGTGGTGAACAAAGTCATATCAGTACAACTTGTCAGAAGCTGAAGAAGTCTCAAGGAGCTAGTGGGAAGGTGTTTGCCTTGGTGGGAGCCCAATCCACTAATGAGGAAAGTTCTGTCAAAGGTACTTGTTTTATTAATGGTACTCCTTTGATTGTTATTATTGATACGGGTGCAACTCACTCGTTTATTTCTATTGATTGTGTGAAGAGGTTAAGAATTATACCGTCTGCATTAGATCAGAGAATGACAATTGAAACTCCATCTAATGGTTTTGTGGTTACGTCTTTAGTGTGTTTGAAGTGTCCATTGATCATTTTTTATAGGGATTTTAGAGTGGACTTGATTTGTTTACCACTTGGTAATCTGGATGTTATTTTAGGGATGAACTTGTTAGACTTCAATCGAGTCTATATTGATTATTTTAGGAAAAAGTTGTTGTTTCTTACTCCTGAAGAGGAAGCGTTGGAAAATTCCTTATCTACTAAAGAGTTAGGGACTTTGTTAGAAGATGAGGCTAATATGTTTGTAGTGTTTGCATATTTATCTATTGAAAGCAAAGTATCAGTTAGTGAATTGTAGGTAGTGAATGAATTTCCTGAAGTGTTTCCTGGCGATATTACAAAATTACCACCGACAAGAGAAATTGAATTCACTATTGACCTTATTCCTAGTATGAGGCTTATTTCTATGGCACCGTACAAGATGTTTGCATCAAAGTTTACTGAATTGAAATCTCAGATTGGAGAGTTGCTTGATAAGAAGTTTATTAGTCCAAGTGTGTCACCGTGGGAGCTCTGGTGTTGTTTGTAAAGAAGAAGGATGGTAGTATACAGTTGTGCATTGATTATTGTCAATTGAATAAAGTGACCATTAATAATAAATATCCATTTCCGAGAATTGATGACTTAATTGATCAACTAGTTGGGGCTCGTATTTTTAGTAAGATTGATCTGAGGTCAGGTTACCATCAGATTCGAGTGAAGGAAGGTGATATTCAGAAGACTGCATTTAGGACTCGTTATGGACATTACAAATATGATGTGATGCCTTTCGGAGTGTCTAATGTGCCAGGCGTGTTCATGGAATATATGAATTATATCTTTCATTCTTATTTGGATCAGTACATTATAGTATTTATCAATGATATTCTGATTTATTCTAAAACTAAAGATGGTCACAAAGATAATTTGAGAATTGCATTGCAAGTATTGAAGGATAACAAGGTGTTTGCTAAGTTATCAAAGTGTGAGTTTTGGCTTAAGAATGTGAGTTTCTTGGGTCATGTGACTTCTGGTGATGGTATATCATTGAATCCTTCTAAAATAAGTGTTGTGTTGTAGTGGGAACCTCCGAAGACAGTAACAGAGATTAGAAGTTTCTTGGGTTTAGCAGGTTATTACAGAAGATTTATCAAAGGGTTTTCTAATTTTGCATTACCATTGACTCAATTGACTAGAAAAAGTCAAGCTTTTATTTGGTATGCAGAATGTGAAGAGAATTTTGAAGAATTGAAAAACAAATTAACTACAACACCAATATTGGTTTTGCCAAGTCCTTGTGAACCTTTTGTGGTGTGTGTATTTCAATACATCTAAGATAGGATTAGGCGGATTATTGATGCAATATGGTAAAGTGGTGGATTATGCTTCAAGATAATTGAGGGTGCATGAGAGGAATTATCCTACTCATGATCTTGAATTAGCTGTAGTTATTTTTGTGTTAAAGATTTGGAGGCACTATTTGTATGGGTCAAGATTTGAAGTATTGAGTAATCATAAGAGTTTGAAGTATTTGTTCGACCAGAAAGAACTGAATATGAGGCAAAGAAGATGGTTGGAATTTCTAAAAGACTATGATTTTAATTTGAGCTATCATTCGGGAAAGGCTAATGTAGTAACATATGCTTTAAGCCGTAAGGAAATTCACATGTCGGTATTAATGGTGAAAGAAATGGAGCTAACTGAAAAATTTCGAGATTTGAGCATGGTTTGTGAAACAACACCTAAGAGTGTTAGACTTGGAAAGCTAAAGGTGAATAATGACTTTTTGGGTGTAATTAAAGAGAACCAGAGGCTTGATGTGAAGTTAGTAAATTTGATGCCTATAAGAGGAGGTGATCCTAAAGGTGATTTCAAGGTGGATAGTTTTGGTGTGTTGAGATTCCGGGGCAGAATTTGTGTGGCTGAAAATGCTGAATTGAAAAAAGCAATTTTAGAAGAGAGTCACTGGAGTAGCTTGAGTATTCATCCGAGAGCTATGGAAATGTGTCAAGACTTGAAAAAGTTGTTTTGGTGGTTTGGCATGAAAAGAGATATAACACAGTTTATCTATGCTTATTTGGTATTTCAGAAGTCAAAAGTGGAACATCAGAAATCTTCGGGAATGATGCAACTGTTGGAAATTCCTGAATGGAAATGTGACAGTATTGCTATGGACTTTATTACTAGTTTACCGAATACACTGAGGGGTTTTGATGCTATTTTGGTAGTTGTGGGTCCGCTTATGATATCTGCCCATTTTATACCTATTAACATGAGTTTTTCGTTGGCGAAGTTGGCAGAGATTTATATCAGAATAATTGAGAAGTTGCACGGGGTTCCTTCAAGTATAGTGTCAAGGTTTACTTCAGAATTTTGGAAGAGCTTGTAAGAGGCTTTGGGTTCAAAGCTGAAATTGAGTTCGGCTTATCATCCACAGATGGACGATCAAACGGAAAGGACTATTCATACGTTAGAAGATTTGTTGAGAACTTATGTGTTGGAACAAGGTGGTATGTGGGATACTCATTTGCCATTATTGAGTTCACGTACAACAATAACTACCATTATAGTATTGGAATGGTGCCGTTCAAAGCTTTGTATGGTAGAAGGTGTAAGACACCTCTGTGTTGGTATGAAATTGGTGATAATGTGGTACTTGGACCTGAAATTGTGTAACAGACTATTGAGACAATTCAGATGATCTGTGAAAAGATGACATCGTCTCAGAGTAGACAAAAGAGCTATCATGATAATCAAAGAAAATAATTAGAATTCGATGAAGGTGATTATGTGTTTTTGAGAGTCAATCTAATGACGAGTGTTGGACATGCTTTGAAATCAAAGAAGTTGGCTCCTAAGTTCATTGGACCGAATTATATTTTGCAGAAAGTTGGTATTATTGCATACAGGGTGGCGTTACCGCTGGAGCTTTCGAACTTGCATGACGTGTTTCATGTGTCACAACTTCGGAAGTATGTGTCTAACCCATCTCATGTTATCCCGAGGGATGCAGTGCAAGTTAGAGATAATCTTACTGTGGAGGCGATGCCGATAAGGATTGAGGATCGCTAGATGAAGCAACTCAGAGGTAAAGAAATTTATTTGGTGAGAGTAGCTTGGGGAGGAGTTGCTGGTGGAAGTGTAACCTGGGAGTTGGAAAGCAGGATTCAGGAGTTGTATCCGGAATTTTTCTCATCAGGTACATTTTCGAGGACGAAAATATTTTAAGTGGGGGAGAGTTGTAACACACCATCTTTAAATTATTTATCATCGTGTATTTTTGGTGAATGTTGGCCTTGTTTAAGGTGTGTGTGTCTAGATGTTTTGGTGTAGAGTCCTAGTGGGACGGGTAGACCTAAGGTGTGGTTAGTACCAGTGAGGTGTAATATTAATAATATGGCCCAATTAAACATTATTATTATTATTAGTATATTTTTTATAACATTATTATTATTATTATTATTTCATTTTAATTAAAATAAGGGCTGAATTAGTAAAACATTAGGGTGAGGGTAATAGTGGAATTAATCCTTAATCTAAAAATTAGAGGAGGTTTAGTCATAACAACTTTTTGGGGATCAAGGGAGAGAGCTAGGAAGAGGAAGAACATCTGCTAGGACATTCTCCAAAGAGAAAATTCGCAGGAATTTCATCAAGGAATTGAGGTAAGGGGGAGAAAAGGGTTCATAATTGGTGATGATAACATGATAGGGTAGTGAGGGGTCCTTTTCCTTGTAGGATTTTTCTGTGTATAATGTTGTTTGGTGATTATGTTTCTTAGTGGAATTATTGTTGTGAAATCGATCTGGTTTAAATGATTTCTTGCCTGAATTATTATTGTTGTTGTTGTTCTGTATAATCTGTGAAGTAGGCAGATTTTGTATTGTTGCATATGATAATGACAAATCTAGATATAGAAACATATGAAACTGGATTAGTAATGCTAGATGAAATAATAACATGAATTAGAGTGTAAAACTACTATAGAACCTGTTCTAGGACTGATATGAAGAGTGAAAATGAGAACCATAGTGAACAGATTCAGAATGAAGAGGAAATTGTGAGAATTTGGTAACTTTCTGTCTATACGCGTAATAGATAGGCCATACATGTATGGCAAGGCATGATTTTACACTATTACGCATAATGAAAGGGTATTACGCGCATGGGAGGCTTTTTGGCACGTCCATCTGCCCAAATTTGTAGGTTACGCGTAGGGAGACCGTGCATTATGCATATGTGGTAGTGATACGCGTATTGAGTTGTGTATGAGGCTGAGACCTGGTTCAATACGCGTATGGTGGGCGTATGGGGTGCGTGGCAGCTGGACAATACATGTATGACCAGGCTTGTAGTGCAATTTTGGTATTTCACGATGTTTGTCCCGATTTCGCGTCTAATGGTGATTATCTTGATCTTATGTATATGAGTAGACCTTAGGACTTAATTAATCAAGGATTGGTGATGGAAAATTAATTAATAATAAAACATAGGTAAATTAATTAGATGATTAATTACTTATGTCGCGTGAGGTTTTATTGGTGTTTTTGTGGATTTTATGTTGCCTATGTAATCAGATGGATCGTGAAGATGTATAGCATGATGTTTATACATGTTTTGTGTGCATAGTCATTATCATGCATACATTGAGGTATTATTGGTGAGATAAATCATTGTCAGATGGGTGTACGTGATTCATCCGTACTCCATTGTGGAGAATGTTGGAGATAAATCATTGTCGGATGGACGTATGTGATTTATCCGGATTCTTTATGAATCGAGTTCGATTGAATGAACTAAGTTGAATTGGTACAACATGCATTATGTCATTATTGAGTCACATTGCATATTAAGTGTTATTGAATAATGAGTCATGTTTCTAATTATTGTTGTTGTGTATGTTGATTGTGTGAGATACTATCCTTGAAACATTTATGCACCGATAATTATTGAATGCATTTCTCACCCCTTTGTTGTTGTTGTTGTTGGATATGTGCTTCCTTGAAGGTACATATAATTCAGGTACTTGAGTGTGCATGCACTGCATGTTGCTTGTTTGAGTCATAGGACTGCTCTGATACGTAACACGAGACTTGGGGATTTTTGATGTTTTACTCATTTTCATTATTTTATTACGTATCATATTTCTTTGTTGAAACATTATAAACCAAGAGATGTTGATAAATATTGTTGATGTTGGTAAATTGCCATAAGTTGAATAATTCATATTTTTTTCGTTGTTTTAAATAAGAAGTTTTGTTGTTAATATTGTTGATGTGGCATTCCACTTTGATTAAAACTCTAATTTTATGTATTAATTTGCTATTTTCAACATTGGGAAAAGTTGGGTGTTACGGTAAGATCCTCACATGATAAAATTCTCTCAACTCTCAAGTACTTAGGTTAACTTTTTACGCTTAAAGCATATCATAAAAACTAGCACTACCATAATCTTTATAAGACTCTAACATACACATTTGAAATACATGCACACAAAGATCGAAAGGACTTTATTCGGGTTGTAACATGGCCAAGGTAAGGGTGACATAAATCCCAAGGGGTAATAGGCTAAAATTTAAAGAGGGAAAAAGAGAATTGAATGAGATTGTGAGAGTTGAACTAAACAATAATTCATTCACTTTTCGGCAACTTCTTTGCAACCATTTTCTCTTCTCTTTGCTTTTTTCTTTTCTTTTTTTCTAGAAGGAATACAATAAAAACATGAATTTTCTTCCTTTTTTTTCTCCTATTTTTTTTTCTTTCTATTTTTTTTTTCTTTTCTTCAACTTTTGAAATATCATAACTATATTAATTCAACCTCACAGAACTTCAAACAAGACTTTTTCAACCCTTTAAATAGAGTAATAAAATTGTTTTTCAATTTTAGGCTTGTATTGAGTTTCAAACAAATAATGAGATAGATAGGCTCAAGGGGGTTTCAAACAAGGGATGGTATTTTTAAGGTTGGATTTTTGGATAAGTGGCTAAAATTAAAACAAAAAACTTTCCTTTATCATATCAATGCGCGCAAGTAAGCAAATCATTTCAAAAAGAGTCAGATCAAGTTCTAGTGACTAACTACATGAGTGAAATCACACAAGAAAGAAATAGATTGATTTTTTAAAAAAAAAGTTCATCTATTATTAGGATCAAAATCTCACAAAGGGTATTGATCCACTACAAATGACGCACAATTCAGATTTAGACATACTCATTATACTAGAATACACAACAAATCACTCACATCACACCATAAGTATTTAGTCAAGAGAACAAAGAAAATACTCACACTTGTAATCCAAAAAACATGAGAAAAATCTTGCATTTTAAATATGTTTTTTTATATAGGAAAATAAGTAATTGACAAATAAGAAAACACACAAGTAAATGACTCCCGCCACCATACTTAAGACACATATTATCCTCAATGAAAGAGACAAATATAAAATAAGAAGGAGATAAGGGAATGAGGACTTCCTGATCAAACTACATTATATGTGGGATTTTCCTAGGAAAACTCTTCTATGATTGCATCTTCAAACACATAAGTTTTAGGGAATAGCTTTAGGTGCTGTCCGTTGACTTTAAAGACTTTGTCAGTACCTAAACTTTTCATTTCTACTCCATCATGAGGAAAAACATTAGTAACAACAAAAGGGGCAATCCACTTGGATCAAAGTTTCCCATCCATAATTTTTAGGCGGAGTTAAATAGTAAAACTTTTTGGCCAACAAAGAATTCCTTCCTAGAAATCATCTTTTTATGGAAGTGCTTAGTTTTCTCTTTATAGATTCTATAATTTTCATAGGATTATAGCCTAAGATATTCAAATGATATAATTGGAGTTTTCGTTCCATACCTGCTTTCATAATTTCCAAATTACAACTTTTGACCGCCCAATAAGCATGATGCTCAGTTTCTACAAGGAGGTGACATGCATTACCAAATACAAGTTTATATGGAGACATCCCTATTGGTGTTTTGAAATATGTTCTTTGAGCTCAAAGTGCCTCTTCTAGATGAAGGTTCAAGTCTTTTCTATTTGGTTTCACCATCTTTTCCAAAATCTTTTTAATTTCTCTATTTGAGATATCAGCTTTGCCATTAGTTTGGTGGTGATATGTTGTACTTAGCAAAGCTTCCATGGTGCAATATGAGTGCCTTGGTCACTGGTGATAGCTCGAGGTATTGCAAACCTGCAAAACAATTTGATCTGACAAAATCTACAACAACCTTAGAATCATTAGTCCTAGTGGGGATTTCTTCCACTCACTTCGAAATATAATCAACATCAAGTAAAATACGAACAAAACCAAAAGATATAGGGAAATGACCCATAAACTTGATTCCCCGTACATCAAACACCTCATAGAAAAACATTGGTTGTTTAGGCATTTCACTCTTACGAGTGATGGTTGTACCTGCTATATGACATTATTTACAAGTGTGATAAGTCTCATAAGCATCCTTAAAAACAATAGGCCAAAAGAAACATGTGTCTGGGACTTTTCTTGCAGTCCTTTGAGGAATGAAATGTCCTCCAACTTGATATGAATGAGAAAATCGCAAAATACAGTCAATCTCATGATCGGGGACACATATGCTAAGTACTTGATCAATATTGCATTTCCAAAGATATAGGTTATCCAACACATAATATTTTTCCTCACTTTTGAGTTTGTAAATTTGTGATCTAGATGCATCTGCATGCAAAACTCCAACAATAAGGTGATTAACCAAATCAACATACCAAGGAGTTACCTCACACGACTATAGAAGCTACTCATTAGGAAAATCATCCTGGATGGGAATAGGATCTTCATCCTGATCTATTCTACTCAAGTGGTTAGCTACTAAATTCTCATATCCACTTTTATCTTTAATCTCCAAATTGAACTCTTGGAACAACAACATCCACTGAATCAATCTTTGCTTTTCTTCTGGTTTCTTCAACATGTACTTAAAAGTTGCATGGTCAGTAAAAACAACTACTTTAGAACCTAGCAAATATGATCTAAATATATCAATTGCAAAAAAAATGCTAGAAGTTCCTTTTTAGTAGTAGTGTATTTATCTTGCGCAATATCTAAAGTTCTATAAGCATAATAAATAACATGGGCAGCCTTGTCACTCTTTGTACTAGGACCTCTCCCATTTCATAGGTAGATGTATCACACATAATTTCAAAAAGGGGTCCAGTTAGGTGGCTGGATGATGGAAGTATAGGCCAGTACTTTCTTCAAGAAGTCAAACGCCTTTTTTGCATTTGTCATCAAAGTTGAAAGTGACATCCTTTTTCAACAAATTTGAAAACGGAAGAGCTATCTTGCAGAATCCTTCATGAAGTTCCTGTAAAAACCTGTATGACCAAAAAAAGAATGAATCTCGCAAATGCAAGATGGGTAAGGAAAATTAGAAATCACATCAATCTTAGCAGGATCCACATGCATTCCTTTTCCAGAGACTATATATTCTAAAATAATTCCCTATTCAACCATGAAATGCAATATCTCATAATTTAATACAAGTTTAATTTTAACGCATCTCTCTAAAATCATATCCAAACTACATAAACATGTATCAAAAGTAGAACCATAAATAGTGAAATCATCCATAAACACCTCTATGCGATTTCTAATAAATTTAACAAAAATACTAATAATGTATCACTAAAACGTTCCATAAGAATTACATAGACCAAATGACTTCCTCGTGTAAGTAAAATTACCGAATGGGCATGTGCAAGTTGTATTTTCTTGATCCTTAGGTTCAATATGGATATGAAAGTAACCTGGAAAACTATCATGAAAACAATAGTGTGACTTACCAGCCAACCATTCAAGCATCTGATCAATGAACAATAAAGGAAAGTGATCCTTTCTAATTGCTTGGTTTAACCTCCTGTAGTCAATACAAACTCTCAAACTGTTCTTAACTCTAGTGGAAACAAGTTCATTTTTTCATTTATAACTACCATGACACCGAATTTCTTACGTACAACCTGCAATAGGCTTACCCAATTACTGTTAGAGATAATGTATATTATACCTACTTGCAATAGCTTGGTTACCTCATTCTTCACAACATCAAAAATCAAAGGATTAGGTCACCTTTGGGGCGTCCTCGCTGATTTAACTATGTCCTCAAGCAAAATCACATGCATACACATGAAGGAGCTGGTACTAGGTATGTCAGCCAAGGTCCATCCCATTTTCTTCTTATGCTTCTTCAAAGCTTGAAAAAGCTTCAATTTTTAATAAAAATCAGGTTAGACGAAATTATTACTGGTAGCTTTTCATTCCCCTCTAAAAATGAATATTTCAGATTTCCAAGAAGTGGTTTAAGCTCTATGGAAGGTGGTTGTTCAATGGATAGTTGGTTGGGGAAGCGGATATGTCGAGGGCTTCAGGTGCATAAACAACTTCATCTATAATGTCATATGTAGGAAAAATGTCAACCTTCAAGGTAGCATCAATCTCAACACAAACAAAATAAAGGTTAGTGTTAATACATGAATCACAAGAGTAAGTATCATCAAAGTCAAACAATAATGGAAAGTCATAAAGAAATTCAATGTGAAAAATATGATGTTCTTCAATGGGATGTTTCATAGCATAAAAAATGTTAAATTTTGCAATGATATCACCAAACTCCATGGATAATGTTCCATCATCAATATCGGTTTTTCTTCCTTCATAAATGTCCTACCTAAAATGATGGTTAGGGGTGTGCATGGTCGGTTAATTTTAGAAACCAAACCATATCTATTTTAAAACCATTTAAATGGTTTGGATTTATAACCATAATCATATTTTAATCAAAACCGGTTATTAATTGGTTTATGGTTACACAACCAGTTTTTTTTATAAATCCGATTTTTATCCGGTTATTTTAAAAACTAGTTTGAAACAGGTTATTTATAAATTTGGATAAAAATCTTTTTTTTTTAAACTCAGTTATTTTAAATTTGGATAAAAACCGGTTTTAGTTTATTTAAAAACCGGTTATTTTTTAAAACTGAATTTTAAGACAAAAATTTTATGATAAAACAAATCATATTTTTAAAATTGGTTATATTAATCATGATATTTTTAATTATTATATACTTTAAAATATTTTGGTCAAGAATTTCTTGTATTTCAATCATGTTTTGCGCAAATTTTGATGGAAAATGGAGTAGAGTTTCAATCTTCATCCTTTTGTATACATGTAATCATAGAAATGACACAACAAAGATATACTTGTCATCAACATAAGTGAATCTCTTGTCTATATAGATTGCCATCAACAACAAAAATACTTGTCATCATAAAGTTAGGTAATTCTGAAACCGCTGCTCATGAAATCAATCAATAATCAACAATCAACCCTTAGATTGACTCCTCACAGCACTTCATCTCGCACAACATCCACTCAGTTTTCATGTATTGTGCCACATTGACCCTAAAACCAACATTCAGAAAAACAAAATGGCAGTGAGACAATGCATTTTCTATTGGTCAAAAGAAACAAATGGCTTCATTACTATGCTATATACTGTAATATATAACTAAACACTTATGACTATGCTATATACTATAATATATAACTCTTATAAGAAATTGAAAGCAAACAACATTGTTGGAGTGGTCTTGTTGCATTAGTGAGCTAATTTTTCAATCATTCAATTTTACTAGTAACTAGTTACTAATAGTTAAAATTTCATGCAAAATCACATAAATGACATAAATGATCATAAGGATGAATTCTTTTTCTTGAAATTAGAAAGACATATTAGATTGAAAAAGTCAACATTATGATATTAACACACATAAAGATGATATAATAATTCTGAGCTACTAAAGCTTATACATACAATATAAATCCATTAACAGAAACAAACATAATTGCACAAAAGGCCAATGAATCAACTTAGTTCATTCCACTAAGCCACTCGAACAATGTCAAAGTTTCACTTGCACAAGAAACCAACATTAACTTTGTGTAACTCATGTTTTCAAAGTACACATTTAATGACCAAACAAGATCTCAATTTTAAGCAGACAATATAGAAGAGATTTATCATAAGACTTAGAGATTATTAACGAAACGTGTATTGTGTTCCTTTATTAGTTTCCCCATATATAGTACAGAGCAAGAAACATTGACAATAAGCATTGGAAAGAAGAAAAAGAAACACAATGGCAAGAAAAACAATAAAACAATGTCACATATTTGCAAGAAACATATTGTTATCAATCTTCATCAAAAACATTAGAAGCTGAACAACTACCACTTACTTTTAAAGAAGCTATCTCTGAAATAAAAAAAAAAGAAACAAGAATTACAACTTATTATTAATCAAGTTATAATCTAATAAATGATTACTTATCTTAAAATGTGTATATGTATTTTACCTTCCTCTAATTTCTCAAGCTCCTTGTATTTCTCAACTAAAAGTGAATCAAGGATTGAGCATTTACGCGATGCTTTAAGGCAGCTGTAACTACAAACAAGGGATCCCATTGTTTGAGGTGTGAGACAAATGCGATATTCATCCATCACTCGTCCTCCAAGACTAAAAGTAGACTCGGACGCTACTGTGGAGATAGGTATGGCAAACAAGTCTTTTGCCATCTTTGGAAGGACTGGAAGGCGATTGGAATTTTCCCTCCACCATTTTAAAATATCTAAGTCCATGGTAAATTGACTCTCTAAATATTCTTCTATATACTTTTCCAAATCATTCATTTCCGCAGAGGAAGATCCGGTGCACTGTAAACAACGTTTGTAACTATAAAGATCTTCCTTACCACTTAAATCAAATCGATTCAACTGTGAATCACTTTGGGAGTCATGCCCTACATCACTATACTCCATGAATAGTTCATTCAAGCGAGTATCCAACAATTCTCTTAACTTTTTGCCTTTAATGAATCAAAATTCTGATTGATCAACCGAGTGACAAATTTTAATTTGTAATTGGGGTCTAAGACAGAAGAAATCAGCAACAACAAATTTATCTTCTTAGGTTTTCCCCAATATTTCTCATTTTTTTTTCATCTTGAAAGTTATGCCCTTTATGAATGAATCCTTAGAAACACACATGTTATTTATCATTTCCCATATATCAAATACCTCTAACATATACATATTAGAAGCCACATAGGAGGAACCAGATATCTGAAGTGTGCTATCATAAAAGATTTAAAAAAATGAAAGAATCGATTGTGCTTATGTCCAGTCTAAACTTGTGGGTACACCATATCCATTTTGATCTAGTTTTTGAGTGTACATATGATCATGAATTTCAAGTACTTCAAAAGCTTTTTGATGTTTCAAATCCGAGTCTAACAGAAGCACAATCGATTCTTCCATTTTAGAAAATCTTTTATGATAGCACACTTAGGATATTTGGTTCCTCCTACGTGGCTTCTAATATGTATATGTTAGAGGTATTTGATATAGGGGAAAAGATAAATAATATGTGCGTTTCTAAGGATTCATTCATAAAGGACATGGCTTTCAAGATGAAAAAAAAAGAGAAATATTGGGGAAAACCTAAGAAGATAAATTTGTTGTTGCTGATTTCTTCTGTCTTAGACCCCAGGTACAAATTAAAATTTGTCACTTGGTTGATCAATCAGAATTTTGATTCATTAAAGGCAAAAAAAGTTAATAGAATTGTTGGATACTCGCTTTAATGAACTATTCATGGAGTATAGTGATGTAGGGCATGACTCCCAAAGTGATTCACATTTGAATCGATTTGATTTAAGTGGTAAGGAAGATCTTTATAGTTAAATCGTTTTTTTTTCAATGCACCGGATCTTCCTCTATAGAAATGAATGATTTGAAAAAGTATCTAGAAGAATCTTTAGAGAGTCAATTTACCATGGACTTTGATATTTTAAATTGGTGGAGGGAAAATTCCAACCGCCTTCCAGTCCTTGCAAAGATGGAAAAAACCTTGTTTGCCATACCTATCTCCACTGTAGCGTCTGAGTCTACTTTTAGTCTTGGAGGAAAAGTGATGGATGAATATCTCAGTTGTCTCAAACCTCAAACAATGGGATCCCTTGTTTGTAGTTACAGCTGCCTTAAAGCATCGCGTAAATGCTTAATCAATGATTAACTTTTAATTGAGAACTACAAGGAGCTTGAGAAATTAGAGGAAGGTAAAATACATATTACACATTTTAAGATAAGTAATCATTTATTAGATTATAATTTGATTAATAATAAGTTGTAATTCTTGTTTCTTTTTTTATTTTTTTATTTCAGAGATAGCTTCTTTAAAAGTAAAGGGTAGTTGTTCAGCTTTTAATGTTTTCGATGAAGATTGATAATGATATGTTTCTTTCCAATGTGTGACATTGTTTTATTGTTTTTCTTGCCATTATGTTTCCTTTTCTTCTTTCCAATGCTTATTGCCAATGTTTCTTGCTCTGTACTATATATGGGGAAACTAATAAAGGAACACAATACATTTTTCTTTAATGATCTCTAAATCTTATGATAAATCTCTTCTATATTGTCTGCTTAAAATTGAGATCTGGTTTGGTCATTAAATGTGTAATTTGAAAACATGAGTTACAGCAAAGTTAATGTTGGTTTCTTGTGCAAGTGAAACTTTGACATTGTTCGAGTGACTTAGTGGAATGAACTAAGCTGATTCATTGGCCTTTTGTGCAATTATTTTGGTTTATGTTAATGGATTTATATTGTATGTATGAGCTTTAGTAGCTCAGAATTATTATATCATCTTTATGTGTGATAATATCAAAATGTTGATTTTTTCAATCTAATATGTCTTTCTAATTTCAAGAAAAAAGAATTCATCCTTATGATTTTTTATGTCATTTCTGTGATTTTGCATGAAATTTTAACTATTAGTTACTAGTTGCTAGTAAAATTGAATGAGTGGAAAATTAGCTCACTAATGCAACAAGACCACTCCAACAATGTTGTTTTCTTTCAATTTCTTATAAGAGTTATATATTACAGTATATAGCATAGTCATAAGTGTTCAGTTATATATTACAGTATATAGCATAGTAATGAAGCCATTTGTTTCTTTTGACTAATGGAAAATACATTGTCTCACTGCCATTTTGTTTTTCTGAATGTTGGTTTTAGGGCCATTGTGGCACAATACATGAAAACTGAGTGGACGTTGTGTGAGACGAAGTGCTGCGAGGAGTCAATCTAAGGGTTGATTATTGATTATTGATTGATTTCATGAGCAGAGGTTTTACCTAACTTTATGATGACAAGTATTTTTGTTGTTGATGGCAATCTATATAGACAAAAAATTCACTTATGTTGATGACAAATGTATCTTTGTAGTGTCATTTTAATGATTACATGTACACAAAAGGATGAAGATTGAAATTCTACTCCATTTTCCATCAAAATTTGCACATAACATGATTGAAATACAAGAAATTCTTGACCAAAATATTGTTAAAGTATATAATTGAAAATATCATGATTAATAGAATCAATTTTAAAAATGTGATTTTTTTATCATAAAAATTTTGTCTTAAAATTCAGTTTTAAAAATAAACCGGTTTTTAAATAAACTAAAACCGGTTTTTATCCAAATTTAAAATAATTCAGTTTTTTTAATAAATGACTTTTATCCAAATTTATAAATAACCATTTTAAACTAGTTTTTAAAATAACCGGATAAAAATCAGATTTATAAAAAAACTGGTTGTGTAACCATAATCGAATTAATAACCGGTTTTGATTAAAATATGACTATGGTTATAAATTCAAACCATATAAATGGTTTTAAAATGGATATGGTTTGGTTTCTAAAATTAACCGACTATGCACACCCCTAAATGATGGTTCCCTGTTTAATTTAGTTTCTCCCACCATGTCATGAATATAAAAATCTACTTAAAAAATCAAGTCGTTAATTTGAACATGGACATCCTCCACTACTCCGGCATGGCGAACACTGCTTCTGTTCGCCAACTGAATGGTTATACCTGTATTATGTAAAAGACCAAGATCAAAATTGTTATAAACATAAGTAGGCATAACAATAATGGAAGCTCATAAATCTAGCATGAAAATTTCAAAATTCATTATCCCCATAGTTCTTGGATCTTTGCACTTTTGGAGCATGGCTTGATTGAGAGCTTACACGTTCCAATCAATTGTATAATTTTCAGGTACTTTAGGCTAAATGAAGGATGAAACATTTCTTCCCGTAGTTTTTGGGGATGATTCAACCGGTTTTACACTCATTCTGAATCTCAAGGAAATTGCACTTACATTAGGTCCTTTAGTATTCACTAATGTTTGGGAAGGTAATTGGTTGGATCCTTGAGCTTGCATGACATTCATTGAAGTGGCAACCTGTTTAATCCATGTCTGCAAATTCTGAATAATAGAATTTGTTAGTTGGTGAAATTGGAGATTATGCACAACCATTTACTTGGCAAGGTCCTCTAATGAAGTTCCAAAATATACAAAGGTGGTTAGGCATGGAGTGTTATTTGGTGGAAGCAGCGGTAGCATCATTTGCTATTGACTAGGTTGTTGTGTGAATGGATTCATATACCGAAGGTTGGGATGGTTTCTACAATTAGGATGGTAGTTATTAGTAAATAGGTCTGATGTGTTATACCTACACTAGTATTTTCTTTGAGGATTGTAAGTGTCACTATGCCATAAAAGACCTTAGACAACGCTTTTTTTTGCCATTACACAACGCTTAAAAGCGCTGTCTAAACTGGCGATGCAAAAAGTTTAGACATCGCTTTGGTTAATGTCAAAAGCGCTGTCTAAAGGGGTTATTTGACTGAAAAGCATTGTCTAAAGCACCATTTAGACAGTGATTTTACAATAGACATCACTTTTGCTTATATTTTAGACATCGCTTTTATTGTAAAAGCGATGTCTAAATGGTGCTTTAGACAGCGCTCTTTTCCTTTTTTTAGTATACCTTAGACAACAATTTTGACATTTTTTTGTTTACCTTAGACAGCGCTTTTTGGTCAAAGCGCTATCTAAACCCCTTTTTAGTCAGTGTTTTTTGTGAAAGCGCTTTCTAAACTCCACCTTAGACAACGCTTTTAGTGTAAAGTGCTGTATAAGGTATACAAATTTGTTTTAAATAAATTACTTAAAAAAGCGTTGTTTGTTTTATACAGTTTAAATGCACCTGTTTTAAACCACAATTTTCACCAGGTTTTCAACCAAAATTTGCACCTGTTTTTCAACCACATTTTGCAGAAAAATATCATAAATTAGAGCTTCAATTTGCACCAATTTTGCCTTTTTAAACATACCAATTTACGTACCAATTTATATATACAAAACAATTGGAGCTTCAAACCAATATATATGCACCAATTTATATATACAAAACAATTTATACAAAACAATTCATCCAACAAAATATTTTGCTTCAAGTCTACATATTACTTATACTTTGTACATATAACCTGAAACAATCTATCTTCTACTTTGCACATATAACTTGAAACAACACAAAAAGATTGTAATTCAATTAAAACAAGACATAAACAATGTCTATAGTTACAAAGTTATACATACTCAAAATTCTCATCAATTAAAGTAAGAGTATAATATACCTTATAAAACTCCGAGCTCCATAATGAATTGACACCAATCCTCTTTAATTTCATCCAAATGATCTCTTGAGTAATACACACACTTGAATTCATCAAATTACTACATAATAATATAACATAGTTTGATTTAGTTCCAATTATTTAATTATATGAGAAATATGTGTTAAATATTAAAATAACTCATAAGTTAGAAATACATACATCAGATGGAATCTCTATTTGATTAAAAAAAAGTTTCTCTCATAAACCTCAACATGAAATATCCACAATCTATACCATTACGTTGCCGAGGATACTACACATGAAAAGAAAATATGGATAAATCCTAAGTTTTATCAAGTATCATCACTAATATAATAAAAAATGTGATAATTAATATACCTCCACTCTTATCCATGTAATGTTGCTGGCTCTCCTCTTTGGTACTTAAATATCTCTTTGTGCTTGAAAAGCTTGTATAATGCTAATAAAATATAAATGAATATTTAGAACAATTCACATAAATAAATAAATAAATATACACATGAATATTTAGAACAATCTCACTTATGTATCAATCATATTCTTCATATCCGGATAATACACAAATTCTCTGATAGGATTAATTGCGACCAAAAACCAATGTCCACTGTAAGATTAAACAAATGTTAGATGGAAACTTTCTACATGACATCAAAAATAAGAAATTACACCTTTTTGCAAGGTAGGACATGTATTTGTTGGGTGTTCATGAGTGGTTCAAATGCCACATAACCTTTCTATTTGAGTTTTTCCTACTACTAGTTGTCTCACCTATGAGCTAAGCTCATTAATTTTGGTTTATAAGGCCTTATTGAAAGAAGAAGCTTGAATTTCACACACTCCTTTTTATAAAAACCACAAAGTTATTTCTGGTTGTGAGTTTAGTGACTGTTTTCAACAAGTGCTCCTCCAATAGAAACATCTAAAATATTATGTCTATAGGTAGCAATCCCTCATAAAAGCACTGGATTAATAATTACTCAGAAATTTGGTGTTGAAGACAACTCAACATTAACTGCTTGAATCTTTCCCAGTAGTTGCGCAATGATTCCATGTCAATCTACTTAATACCACATATTTATTTTCTTATCAAAGTAGCTCTTGAAGTAGGGAAAAATCTTTCAAGGAACACTCTTTTTAAATTATTCCAGCTTGAAATTCTGGAAAATGATATATGATGTCGAATACGATGTTACAACACCAATACTTGACAAGTTAGAACAAATAAATATGCAAATGCAAAAATAAAGAACACAGGGAATTGTTAAACCAGTTTGGTGCAAACACACCTACTCTGTAGGCTACCAAGCCAGGAAGGAACTCCACTATCAACAGTATCAATTCAAAGATCCACAACAAACACCCCAGATTGCAATCTTTTCACTTAATCCCTACCCAATGTAAGTTCTATCTAGGAACTCCTAGATAAGAGACCCCTCTCACTCCCCTTCAATCACAATAGTGATCTTAAACATACAAACTAGAAAATATGAAGACACTCTTCAAAATAGTCTTTGACTTTGCTTCAAAGCTTCAGCAAAATACAAACATTCTTGCTTAAAAGCTTTGAGTGGACAAAATACAAATGAACACCTAGTCCAAAAAAATAATCAAAAAGACAATTATTTGGCTCACAAGAAAACTAAAACACGCATGGAAACGTTGAATGAACAATCCTTATTTTTCCACATCTTCACACTAGTGTAAAGCAGCCTTTAAGTAGAAACTTGAATGGGCATGGGCCTGCTAAACTTGCACACATCAGATAAAATATTTCCTTAAATAAAGGAACAAAAATAGCAACAACACATGTTCTGCTAAAATAACTCCCGACTGAATCCTCCTTTTCCTTCTAATAAACCTCACAATTAATCATAACAAATCTCAGGTTTAATGACAGCAAAACACGCATACAAAATAAGATTCAACTATTTCATATGACACACCTGCATACTAAAACCTTCACACCTGCATAATGCTTAAATCACATGTCACAAAATTTCATATGACATCCTGAAATAGGCACATGTTTTACCATAAAATGTAGCCAATCTAAAACATCTACACAGCTTGTGACAAAATTCGTCTCAAGATAATACAAGTAATATTTTGCACCACCTTGTAGTGAGAACGAATAGGCTTTGATATTGAAATGATCTTCAATTATTCCTTGAAGCCTCAATGGTGTAAAACACACAACCTATAATTCTTTCAGATGCTTATGCAAATTGTAAGTGCTGTAATTTGAGTTGGCATTAATTTTGTAAAACAAATATAGCAGCAATGTATATGTACAAGATATTTGCAAAAGAAAGAAAACATTAAGCAAAAACTTCTCTTGTGTGCACCCAAACATGTTGTGTTGAAATGTTTCAACATATGGAATAACATGTCGAAGAAGATGTCAAGATAGTTCATTCAACATCATGAACTGCTGAAGGTGGATTGAATATTCTGTTAGGTTTCAACATAAATAGAATATTATTGAAGATTTAAATCAATTCAAGTGGTACTTAATGTGTGTAACACGGTGGGAGAACTGACTTTAGTTATGTTGCGGATAGCAAGAGTTGCCACCGACTTTTATTTTATCCAAAGGAAAGGCATAAAAGAACAGGAAAGACCTTTTAAAAGATTTTTGGGTCCGGGGGGTAGGTTATGTAAAGGGAAGGTGTTAGCACCCTTTACATCCATGGTTATCCATGGGCTCTTAGTTACTTAGCTCACTTTAAAATGTTTTTGAAAATGTGAAGTGTGTGAATAGAAATTTTCATAAGAGTTTGATAATGATCCATGTACGGATGCGTAAAAAACTTGTGTTTGAAAATTGTTTGAAATTGTGAAATGTTTGAGAAGTTTTTTGAATAGTGAGCAAGTAACTATGAGGAACCTACCCTAAAGTTTAAGTCTTTCTGTTCTTGAATCCTTTAAATGGTAAGACTATCCCTATTATTAAGGAATAGGTAGTCATTAGCTTGGATGTATGGGACAAGTAAAGGGACATCTATTAATGTAGGCAACTGTAGGGTGTATTAAGCAATTTTGGAGGGACTGTCATCATTATTCGAAAGGCAACCATTAAAGGACTTGATCTTTTTGTTAAGGGACTTTTGCTTTATACACCCTACTTGACCTTTTTGATTAGGCAACAATGAGAGGTAACCCTAGAAAGTGAGATGGCGATCAAAGATCGACTTACGTGTGTGAGTGTACAATTTAATATTTATCTTTTAAATTTAAATGACCTAAATTAATTTTAAATAACATACATGTTACACTCCCTATTTTTACTAACCATGGCATAAAAATAAATAATTTAAACATTATAAAAATATTACATCCAGGAGCAATTACAAAAATAATAAAAAAAAAATTTAAATAAATAGCAAAATAAATAAATAAATAAGCAAAATAAATAAGCAATTATAATTGGGTTAGTAATAATAATAATAATAACAATTTAAAAATAAATGGGGTTAGTAATAATCATATAAACATAATTAATAATAATAATAATGAAATAAGCCAAAATATTATAATAAACAAAATTTAAAAGTTAATAAGAGAATACAAACAATCATATTAAAAATTAAATCAATTATGAACATATTATTATAATTATTAAATTTGCAATTTTTTAGAAATTATTTACATGCATAATTAATTATAAACAATTAGTGAATATTTTCATATTATAAAAGATAAATTAAGCATTTTAATTTTAAATTACACTTACATACAAAAATTTGAGTTATAAACAATTTATATATTAACAAATATTAATTCAAGAATTTTAATGAAGTTTAAGAATATAAATAAAAGAAGAAAATTAGGGTTTGAAAATAATATATTTTTAGGGTTTTAAAATATAAATTAGGTTTTTAGAAATTATTATGATTAAATTAGGGTTTGTAGAAAAATATATTTTTAGAGTTTATAAAAAAATAAATTGAGTTTTATATACAAAAATGTCAAATATTAATTTAATTATTATAATATACACATATTTTTAATTTTAAACATATAATAATAAACTAGGTTTAGAATTACAAAACAAATTACATATTATTTTTTCTAGAATTATAATTAACCAAACAAATTAAATAAAACAAAAAAAAATTGGAACTTACCTGGCTGGGAATTGAACCCAGGGCACTTTGACTGCAAATACTCAGGCCAGCAACCTCTACCACCAGGCCAACGCGCACGCAGGCAGTACAAGGATGGGTTGAATTGGTTTTGTTGTATAATTCCTGAAAAATCACAAAAAAGAAGAAAAACAAAAGGCCTGGGGGGATCGAACCCAGGACCTTGCAAGCAATCACACAAACACATTACCATTCCAGCTGGGAGAGCGCACCTGTACATAACTTCACAATAATTCATAATATATTATAATGTCTAATTATCTGGAAAAAACAATAAAAAGATGGTGAAGCCAGGATTCGAACGCAGGTTCTTCAGCTACACACGCGTGCTTCATACCATTGGGACAAGCACAAGCTTGTGATATTAAACAGAAACAAAACATAAAAATATTAAAATCAAATTCAAATTCCAGAAACGCGCGCGCAGGGCCTTCATCTTCTTCCTTGATTCATACGAAATTTCCTGCGAAACTATATACGAATTTTCCTGCGAAACTCAATCTGCAGCAAAACCTATGAAATCTAACTAGCATCAAAACCATGAAATCACGTCAAATTAATAGCACAAACAAAGTCTAGAGATCAATTTGAATCAATCTGTGGTTTTAGAATTCGTTTATGCTGGATAAATCAGAAAACCCTAAAGCTCATCCGAAACCCTAATCATGGTGGATTTCGTTCGAGTTGATAGAACTTCACAAAACTTGCCCAGAAACAATCTATAACATACCACAAACACAAAGCATTAGTCAAAATTCATTAAAAACCAGTCATTGTTCAGAATCGAAAAATTGAAATGTGATGAACAATTTGAATCGGATTATGCGAATGGGGAGGTTTTTGATGCAAATAAGTATTGGTTTCAACTCAATGATGTCCAGTGATCATGGCTGTGTTCTCAAATTACCTTCTAATGCCTTGTATGCAACAATCCGAATTTGAGTTTGGAGAGGTTTTTGGAAATATGAAAACTTACACTTGGGGCTGGAAATTCGTTTTTTGTGATTAGGGTTGTCTCAAGTACTTATAGAGTGATCAATTAGGTCAGAAAAAATCATTGCTTGTGTGAAGAATTTGATCTAAAAAGATTCAAAAAAATAGGCTTTAAAAATCAAATATTTTTGCATAAACACTTGCTATTTTAGGCCAATCATCATGATCTTCTTACCATTTTAATTTCAATCATATTTATGAATTTCTAGAAGCTTGATCTTTTTTAAATCTTAGACTTTTATATTTTATTTTAATTTAAAATGATTTTTAATGAATTAAATCAAAATAAATAAAAATAAAATGATAAAAAATCTGATTTTTGGTGACTTGGGTCGTGCATGAAGTCATAGTATGGATTGGGTCATCATATAGCAAGCCCATTTAGAAGAAATTGGTTTTAGACCTCCATTTTCTTCATAAATCAACCAAAAATTTCCCAAATTTGCAAGGGCACATATCCTTCAATTTTAATGCTATGAGGGTGTTCTTGGACATTTTGGAAAGCTTGAAGATTCCTCTAACCAACCCCACTGGTTTCATGTCCATATCATTTACCATTCTCAAGTTATGCCCTTTTGAAGTTGTTGACTTTTTGTTGACTTTCAAAAGGACCTATAATGTCTTAGCTCATACCTTCCAAATGAAGCATTTTTGGGCTTGGCTTGTGAGACACAAAGTTGTAGATAATTCAATTTCCTTCAAAATGAGCTTTGGATGGAGACTTGGTAATGAAGCATGTGAAAGTTATGGCTAGTCAAAGTTCAGTTGACTTTTACTGAGGAAACCCTAATTTAGAAACTCCTGATTCTTGATGATCTGAAATCTCCTTGATGAATCATGATCAACCCTTGATAAAATGATGAATTTTACTTCATATACTTGATGTTGGAAAAAAATCATGAAGTTTGACTTTGGTTTGACCACAGTTGACCTCAGTTTGACTTTTTAACTGCCTTGACTGATTTTGACTTATCTGATCATCTGACTGAGCAAACTTTTGAGAAAAGTCTTGAAACTTATCATGAGGGTTCTTACACACATATAAGATGCTATGAAGCTCACTTGAGGTCTTGGAAATCCATTTAGCCTGATTAAAGTCAAAACCCTAGTTTTGGATGCACTGCTTAGGAGGTGCATTGTATGAG
The DNA here is from genome assembly GCA_963966055.1 of Lathyrus aphaca. NCBI lineage: Eukaryota > Viridiplantae > Streptophyta > Magnoliopsida > Fabales > Fabaceae > Lathyrus > Lathyrus aphaca. The sequence goes on along the minus strand of OZ014520.1, from coordinate 576,927,657 downwards.
GGAATTGTCAACTCTTCTGACAAATTGTGAACTTTGTGAACCTTGTGAACCATCATAAAATGTATTGTGAACCTCATGGGAGGTCTTGTGAACCTTGTGAACCTTGTGAACCTCATAAAGTATCTTGTAGACTTCATGAACCTCATGAAAGGTCTTGTAAGCATTGTGAATCTTGTGAACCTTGTGAACCTCATAAAGTGACTTGTAGGCTTCATGAACCTCATGAAAGGTCTTGTAAGTATTGTGAATCTTGTGAACCTTGTGAACCTTATTAGCACACAAAGTCTTGTATTGTGAGGGCAAATTTTGGGGTGCAACAGCTGCCCCTGTTCAATTTTCTGAAACCTGAGGGGTTAGATTGGTATATGTGCCAGTCGTAACTTGGAAGGTTGAAGGGGATTGAACACAAAAGCCCAAAAATTTGCACTCACCAGTGCGTAGAGTGATACAGGTGACTAGTTGAATATGCTTGAGTGGGCTTAAAGATGCCACTCGGAGAAAAGTTCTTCAGATACATTTCTTGGAGGATAAAGTAGTCCAAAATATGAAGATATAATGATGGCTTTCAGGAGGATAAAGCAGTCCTGAGGTAGTGATATGCTTTCAGGAGGATATAGCAATCCTGAGGTAATAATATGCTTTCAGAAAGATAAACAACGTTCTGAGGTAATAATATGCTTTCAGGAGGATAACAACGTCCTGAGGAAGTGGTAACCTTTGGGAAGATAACAACGGCCCAAAGTAATAATATGCTTTCAGGAGTATAAGCAACATCCTGAGGAGGTAATATGCTTTCAGAAAGATGAACAACGTTCTGAGGTATAAGAAGCTTTCAGGAGGATAACAACGTCCTGAGGAAGTGGTAACCTTTGGGAAGATAACAACGGCCCAAAGTAATAATATGCTTTCAGGAGTATAAGCAACATCCTGAGGAGGTGATGATAGCTTTCAGGAAGATAAACAACGTCCCGAGGAGATAATATGCTTTCAGGAGGATAACAACGTCCTGAGGTATAAGAAGTTTTCAGGAGGATAAAGCAGTCCTGAGGGATTGATAGCTTTCAGGAGGATAACAACGTCCTGAGGAGGTAATATGCTTTCAGAAAGATGAACAACGTTCTGAGGTATAAGAAGCTTTCAGGAGGATAAAGCAGTCCTGAGGGAATGATAACTTTCAGGAGGATAAAGCAGTCCTGATAGTCACAAGTTGTTGATGAAGTCTGTCTGTTGGAGAATTAACCTGAAAACAAGGTAGCATTTTGTATGGTAGTATTAGTTTATATATTATGTATGCATGTATAATATGATGCGCTTAAGTAATGTATTATGCATCCATGGATATGTATGTTATGGTATGATGTAAATGAAGTATGTATGATATGATGTTGCCGGAAGCGTCTGGATATCTTCGTATAACAACTGCTGGCCAGGGAAAATAAATCCCGATTTGTTGCTGAAGGATATGAGGAACTTATTCCCATCTTGTCTGATAATATATTATACACAACCTCCCGTATGCTGGGGATAGCAAGGTATACATAACCTCCCGTCTGCTGGGGATAGTAAGGTATACATAACCTTCGTCTTCGTTTGATAGTAGGGTAGATATAACATCCCATCTTCGTTCGTCGTACCCTTATTGGAAAGTAAATTCCCGAATATCCGTATGAGGATAAAAGAGATGGATATAAATTCCAGGGGAGATGTGACTTTATGAAGATGGATTTGTCCTACTGAGGGTTTGTAGCTGTTTTGTTAGAGATGAACCGGCAAAGCTTTGTTGAAATCCTTCCCTCGTTCGTCCTTAGTAAATACTATTACTGCATTTTCATGCATTTCTGGTAAACATCAATCATATTAAGCATACATGCATTTCTGGTAAACATCAATCATATTCAAAAGCATACATACATTCAACACAACCAATGGACGTTTCGCTTATGTAAATAGGGTAAAAGTAAATCAGGATTAAAAAACGGAATTTTATTTATATCAAAGAGTGACCTATACATAGGTAAGTTTGTACAAGGAGACATAAACCCTAGTAAGAGGATTTTGTCATGAAGATTTTACAAAACAAGGAGAATCAGCTATGTGGGAAATAATCCTATTGAGTTTCAATCCTACTATTGCCATTATCTTCAAGTATCTCATCTTCTGCTGTTGAGACGGAAACGATTGGATTGAGCTTTATCTGTTCAAACTTGAGTAAGTAGCACAACTGGTTGCAGTTTTATGGGTGATCCAAACGAGACATAGTCATACGCTTTAATCCCTAACTTTTGCCTGGATTGCCCTTTCCGGTTTTCAATCCACCGGGATACCCTTTTTTGCCCAAGCCGCCTTTTCAGGTTTTCGACTTGTCGGGTGTACATATTTTTATATATATCCCTAATTTTTGCCCAAACCCTTTTGGTTTGCCGGGATGCCCTTATTTTTGCATAGGTCTGTCAACCTAGCGGGTCTCTTTTCATGCGTAGTATTTTTTAACTATGTCTGCGTTTACAGGCTGTGGGAAATCTTCACCATCCATAGTAGTGAGTATCATGGCACCTCCTGAAAATACTGTCTTGACTACAAATGGTCCTTCATATGTAGGAGTCCACTTGCCCCTAGGATCACCCTGTGGTAATATGATACGCTTGATTACCAAGTCACCAGCCTGATATACCTTTGGCTTAACCTTCTTATTAAAAGCTTTGATCATCCGTTTCTGGTACATCTGGCCATGACAAACTGCTGCTAACCTCTTCTCATCAATCAAATTTATCTGGTTAAGTCGAGTCTGAATCCATTCATCTTCATCCAAGCCTGCATCCTTCATAATTCTTAAGGAGGGAATCTGAACTTCAATGGGCAGAACTGCTTCCATACCATAGACTAAGGAGAATGGGGTTGCCCCTGTTGAAGTACGTATTGTGGTACGATAACCATGAAGAGCAAATGGTAACATATCATGCCAATCCTTGTAAGTAACAGTCATCTTCTGTACAATCTTCTTAATGTTCATATTAGCAGCTTCAACTGCCCCATTCATCTTTGGACGATACGGAGAAGAGTTGTGATGCTTAATCTTGAACTGCGTGCAGAGATCAGTAATCATAGTGTTGTTCAGATTAGAGCCATTGTCAGTAATAATCCTTTCAGGGATGCCATACCTACATATGAGATTATTCTTAATGAATCGAGCCACAACATTCTTGGTAACAGATGCAAATGAAGCTGCCTCCACCCACTTCGTGAAGTAATCAATAGCAACCAGGATGAAACGATGCCCATTAGAAGCTGTAGGCTTGATCTCACCAATCATATCAATGCCCCACATGGAAAATGGCCAAGGAGCAGTCAACACATTCAATGGTGATGGAGGTATATGTACTTTATCCGCATAGATTTGACACTTGTGACATGTTCTGGAGTGTTGATAGCAGTCAGCTTCCATGGTAGACCAATAGTAACCTGCTCTCAATATCTTCTTTGCCATAGTATGACCACTAGAATGAGTGCCAAAGATCCCATCATGCATGTCTTCCATAATCTCTGTTGCTTCCTTCTTATCCACACACCGAAGCATAATTGAATCATGATTGTGCTTGTACAAAATCCCATTACTCAAAAAGAACTTAGCAGAAAACCTTCTCAGAAACTTCCTATCTTTGATAGATGCCCCTTCAGGGAACTCCTGAGCTTCAAGATATCTTTTCACTTCATAGAACCAAGGCTTCTCCTCTGCCCCTTCTGTGTCAATCTCATTGCAGTATGCAGGCTTCTCAAATCTATCAATAGTAATCTTGGGAGCTTCATCATCCCAGCTAATCTCAAACATGGATGCCATGGTGGCTAATGCATCTGCCAACTGATTCTCTCTCCGTGGGATATGCCCAAAGGTAATCTCTTTGAAATGTGGGATTAAAGACAACACATGCTCTCTATAAGGAATGAGGTTATCATGTTTGGTATCCCAGTCTCCTTTAATCTGACTTACTACCAGGGCTGAATCTCCATATACATCAAGGAATTGTATCTTCATATCAATAGCAGCTTTAATACCCAGGATACATGCCTCATACTCAGCCATGTTATTGGTACAGTAGAAACAAAGTCTGGCAGTAATCGGGGTATGACAACCTTCAGGGGAACTAATCACAACACCAACACCATTACCAAGTGCATTAGAGGCACCATCAAAAACCATAGTCCATCGGGATCCTTGTTCAGGTCCGTCATATTGTCCAGGTTCTTTGGTAATAATCATAATGTCTTCATCAGGGAACTCAAAACTCATTGACTGGTAATCATCCACTGCTTGATGAGCCAAATGATCAGCAACAACACTTCCTTTGATGGCCTTCTGAGTAGTATACTGTATGTCATATTCTGTCAAGATCATTTGCCATCTTGCAATTCTTCCGGAGAGAGCAGGTTTCTCAAATATGTACTTGATTGGATCCATCTTCGAAATCAATAAGGTAGTATGAGTCAACATATACTGTCTTAGTCGGCGAGCAGCCCATGCCAAAGCGCAGCAAGTTTTCTCGAGCAGTGAATATCTTGTTTCACAGTCGGTAAACGTTTTGCTAAGGTAGTATATTGCCTGCTCTTTTCTACCAGACTCGTCATGTTGTCCCAACACACACCCCATTGAGTTGTCTAACACTGTTAAATACATAATCAAGGGTCTTCCATCAACTGGTGGCATCAAAATTGGAGGTTCTAGCAGATATCTCTTGATTTCATCAAAGGCAGTCTGGCATTCATCATTCCATTCCATCACCTGATCTTTTTTCAACAACTTGAAAATTGGCTCACAGATGGCAGTTAATTGGGAAATAAATCTTGCAATGTAATTTAATCGTCCCAAGAAACCTCTAACCTCCTTCTCAGTACGGGGAGCTGGCATCTCTCGTATAGCTTTCACTTTTGCAGGATCCACTTCAATACCTTTTCCACTGACAAAGAAACCCAGGAGCTTACCAGATCTAACTCCAAAAGTACACTTGTTTGGATTTAATCTCAACTTGTATTTCTTCAACCTCTCAAACAATTTATGCAAATGATCAAGATGTTGCTCTTCATTCTGGGACCTGGCTATCATATCATCCACATATACCTCTATCTCATGATGAATCATATCATGAAACAAAGCCACCATAGCACGCTGATATGTTGCCCCTGCATTCTTCAAACCAAATGGCATCACCTTATAGCAAAAAGTGCCCCACTGTGTAACAAATGTTGTCTTCTCCATATCTTCAGGTGCCATCTTGATCTGATTGTAACCAGAGAAACCATCCATGAATGAGAATATTTTATGCTGAGCAGTGTTGTCTACCAGAACATCAATATGAGGAAGTGGAAAATCATCTTTGGGGCTAGCCTTGTTCAAATCTCTGTAGTCCACACACATACGTACCTTACCATCTTTCTTAGGTACCGGCACCACATTTGCAACCCACTGAGGATAAGAAGTCACTGCTAAGAACCCTGCATTGAACTGTTTCATTACCTCTGCTTTGATCTTCTCTGACATTTCAGGATGCATGCGACGAACCTTCTGTTTCTTTGGACGACAATCTTCTTTCACTGGTAAACGGTGAACCACAATGTCTGTATCCAACCCTGGCATATCTTCATAAGACCAAGCAAAGATCTCCACATAGTCACGTAGCATCTGAATCAATCTGCTCTTGACACTATCCTCTAATTCAGCCCCTATCTTGACCTCTTTCCTGTTTTCTTCAGTTCCCAAATTCACAACTTCGACTGGCTCTTCATGTGGTTGTATAGCTTTCTCTTCTTGTTGTAACAACCTAGCAAGCTCTACAGGTACTTCACAATCGTCCTCATTTCCGTCTTCAGTTTGATAGATCGGATTCTCGAAATTATAATTGGCAATAGTAGAACTGTTATTAACAGGATCCAGAGTGGATGAGGATCTGCATTTTAGTGATGTGGGGGTGTGTAAGAACACATAGCTGATAAAACAAAAATAAAAGAAAAGAAAGACAAGGAACACAATATTTACGAAAACGAAACGTCCACTAATTTTTATTGAATGAAGTATGCAAATGAAATGACAACCCGTAACAAGCACACCATTGTGCCCCGGGTAAGGCACAAGGCTTAAAAGTTCAATTGTTCAAGAAATTACAAACTTAAAAGCAACAACACAGTAATAGTATTTACTCCTGACTAAAGGAGATAGGGATAACATCTTCAGCTTTCCAATTATTGAGTCCAGCACCCACAGTAGGAAAAATCCAAGCATCCAAGTTGTAGTCTTCCTCATAGTCACCCACAACATTAATCTGATCTTTCATAACCCCTTGATTGGTGATACGAACAGCACGAGCACGACGAAAAGCCTTCTGGGACTCTGCAGTGAAACCCAAACCAAATTTGTCAGACTTGTATGGGATATCAGGAAGCTGACCCCAAATAGTACAACCACCTTCATCCACTACAGCTCTAGCATCTTTGAGGGAGGCCATTGTTGGAGGTACTCTGGTGACCACAAGAACTTTCTTGACAACAGGAGGAGCTACATAATCATTAACAATCCAAGGAACCACTTCAAATGTCTGACACGGAGTTTCAACGTATTCACCTTCCACTTCCAAATACTTGAAGGTGTTCACATGGCTAACAAAATATTCTTCCTCTCCATAGACAGTAACAACTTTTCCTTCCACCGGATATCTTAGCTTCTGATGTAATGTAGAGGTTACAACACCTGCCCCATGGATCCAGGGACGACCAAGCAAACAAGAGTACGAAGGACGAATATCCATCACATAAAATGTAGCATTAAAAACCTGAGAACCAACTTTGATTGGGAGATCAATTTCTCCATGCACCACTCTTCTAGAACCATCAAAAGCCTTCACCACTATACTACTGGGCTTCAGCACAGCATCTTCAGGACTCAGCTTATTCAGGACTTCCTTGGGCAACACATTCAGAGAGGAACCATTGTCTATCAATACATGTGACAGGGTAGTGCCCCTGCATTCAATTGAGATATGCAGAGCCCTGTTATGATCCCTCTTGGCAGGGGTCAAATCAGCATCAGAAAACCCTAACCCATTATCATAGGTCAGGTGGGCAACACAATTCTCAAACTGGTCAACAGAAATTGCATTGGGTACATGAGCAGTCTTCAGAAACTTGATCAAAGCTTTTGCATGAGCTTCAGAACATAACAACAAAGACAGCATAGAAATCTTGGAGGGAGTATGCCCCAACTGATCAACAATGTCATAATCACTCTTGCGAATGATTTTCAATACTTCTTCCATCTGCTTAGAGAGATCATCAGCAGCTGGTATATCAGTAGGTATAGGCTCAATAACAGGACCCTTGCCCCGAGCATCAGTGGTAGAGGTAGCAGCAGGAGTAACTGCATTCTTGGAAGTCACTGGAGGAGAGAAGACTCTTCCACTTCGTGTGATCTTACTAGATCCAGCAATATTATCAACATCAACAGGCACATCAGCTAAGGGTTCCTGCTTAACACCATGGATATAAACATCAGATCCATAATGCCAAGGCACAGCTTTATCAGACGTATACGGAATAGGACCAGGAGTGGTAATGACCATAGGAGCCACTCTGGCTTCAGCAACAACCTTCACAGGGCCTTCAGCAGTAATCTTAATTGGACCCTTATGAGTGATTTTAACAGGACATTTGGAAGTGATCCTTATCGGCACTTTGTCAACCATATCAACCTCTTCAATATTCCTACCTTGAGTAATATGATCCACCATACTCTCTACAGACGATGGAGTCCTCTCAAACACTATAGTATACTTATCCATGAGACGCTGAATTCCATCTCTCAATCTCCAACAACTATCCGGCTTATAGGTACAATACAAACAATCTTCACGACAACCTGGAAAGAACCCAGCTTGCACTAACTTCTTCTTGATAACAGACAATGGTGTGGTCAACTCTGCAACTGAATATATGTGTAAATCTTCATCAATGGCATTGACAGTCTTCTCGTGATTTGGCATGGGAGCAGTAATCACATTTGGAGTACCCGGAGGGTCAAACTCAATCTCTCCAGCCTCAATCATATCTTGAATTTTGTTCTTCAAGACCCAGCAACTATTAGTATCATGTCCCTGACAGTTTGAATGATATGCACATCGTGCATTGGGGTTGTACCTGGGTGAGGTAACATTGGGATTCTGAGGAGCCTCTTTCAGAGTAATAAGTTCAGCCTTCAACAAGTGTTGCAATGCCTGAGCCATTGACATGTTGATCTTTGTGAACTGCCTTCTAGCCCTCTGTTGGTTGCCCTGTGGCTGCTCTGTTGTTGCAGGAGTTGGATTTGAAATATGAACTGCACTCACAGACTGATGCCTTCTATTACGATCAGGTTGACCATAAACAGCATTGGATTCTTTCTTCCCAGTGGGAGGCTTCTTTGCAGCACCTGATGAAGAAGTACCCACTTGGATCTTGCCACTCTTTATACCATTTTCCACGCGCTCTCCTGTCATTATTAACTCAGTGAAGCCAGATGACGAGCTTCCAATGAGATGACTGTAAAACGGACCATTCAGCGTACACATGAACATATCAACCAATTCCCTGTCAGTTAAAGGGGGTTGAACTCTTCCAGCTAAATCTCTCCACTTCTGAGCATACTCCTTGAAACTTTCTTTAGCACCCATAGACATGCTCTGAAGCTGCATGCGAGTGGGAGCTAAGTCAACATTGTATTGATACTGCTTATAGAAAGCCTCAGCAAGATCATTCCAATCCCTGATGTTGACACTCTCCAATTGATAATACCACTCCAATTGAGCTCCAGATAAGCTCTCTTGGAAAAAATGGATCCACAACTTCTTATCAGCAGTGTGAGGTTGGATTCTTCTGACATAAGACCTCAGATGCAGCTTGGGACAAGATACCCCATCATAAACAACAAAGGTAGGAACCTTGAAACCAATGGGTATGACTACCCCAGATATCAGACTCAAATCTTCAAAATCCAGCCCAGAAGATTTCTGCAACTCCATAGCATCCATTCTATCCACCAGCATCTTGAATTTGTCTTCTTTAGGCTCATGGTAGTAATTAGCCTCAGAATCAGAGTCCCCCATAGTGTTGTGGAGACTGCCTCCCTCTTTTTCAGACTCTTCAGATTCCTAGTCTTCAACTGGTTCTTTGGTCTTGGCAAGACCTTTGAACCTTCTTCCCATGTTGATCAGGCCACCTGACCTTCTAGTCTTCTTAGTCTTCTTGGCCAGCAGTGTCTTCAATTCATCCTGCCCCTTGGTTAGGTTCAGGATCAGCTCTTGGAACTGTGCATTTTGTGTCTGGAGATCCTTAACTGTTTGTTCAAGAGCCATTACTGAAATAAACAACGAGAAGATGAGAAACCTGTGCACAATTATAAACCTGTGATGCAATGAAATGATATGTGAATGTATATGCAATGTTTTCAAGGACCGCAGGATTTAAATTTGCTTAGACAAAGAAGAAGGTAAACTTTTATTAGTAATAAATTGGTTTTGCCTCTTGGGCTTACAAAAAATGAAATGAAATAAGTACAAAAGATGGGGTTTTAAGTCTCCCATGGACGTTTCCTCTTTGTGTTGAGGTATGAGTTGAGATTCCGTTCCTCATGAAGTTGCTTTGTTAGTTCTAGGATTCTTTCTTGGCTTGCTTTGTAATGAGCCTCGAAAGTATCCCTTTGCTCCTTCAACTGGATCCAGGATCTCTGTAAGTCTTCCATGTCAGTAGGCATATCTGGGTGAAGGATGGTATAAGCAGTGTCTCCTTCAGCAACAGGTTCCATGGTAATTGGCAGGATAGCAGGATATGGCATCATGAGAGTCTGAGCACGAGATCGCACCCATCTGAGATAAGCTTCCATAGGAATAGTGTAATTAGGCTCCAGTGTCTTACTGTCAACCCTGTTTACTTTTCCCCATGCTCGTATGAATCTCTGACGGTAACCTTGAAGATCGTTGTCGTAGTCAAACACAATGCCCTGAATCAACATGTCATGAGGACCATCACTCCGAGCGTAACCAAACTGTCGTAAAGCTAGAGAGGGGTTGTAGGTGATGCCTCCTCTTATGCCTAGAAGTGGCACATTAGGAAACTCCCCACAACGGTCAATGATAGTGACATTCTCCATAGATCTGGAGCACCAATGGATGTCTGAATGAGAGAGTGACATAATTCTTTTGGACCACCTGAACCCTTGCTCATTCTTCATTACTGAGCGAGGAAGGTGAGAAATAAACCACCTAGAGAGCAAAGGTATGCAACACATCAAAGTTCCTTTTGCCCTTGTAGTACGGGTATGAAGAGAGTGTAGGATGTCTCCAAGCAATGTAGGCACTGGATTGTGACTCCTGAATATGTTGATGGCATGAACGTCTATGAACTGATCTGGATTGGGGAACAATACTAAGCCATATATCAGCAAGGCTAAGATCTCCTCAAAAGCATCATAGCTCATGGCCTTCAAGAACACCTGAGCTTTCTCTATCAACACCTTAGCAAGAATACCTTTAACTCCGCTTCTCGTTTCTAGAACAATGTCATACTTCTTCAGATGTAGAGCTGCAGCAATAACCTCTGGTTTAAGCTCCTTCTCCAAGCCTGTGAAGGGTCTTTGATCAAGCACAAGTATACCCAGAAGTTTAGAGAACTCTTCCATTGTAGGAACCAGCTGATAGTCGGGGAATGTAAAGCAATGGTGCTTAGGGTCAAAGAACTGAAACAAAACACTCATCATGTCTTTATTGAACCCTGAAGTGACTAGATCCAATAGGTGACCATGTCTCTTGATGAACTGGGAGTGATCAGACACTTGAGAAACCAACTCTTTAAGCTTAGCAGGTATGCCTACAAAGTTGATCCTGATAGTGTTTCTACGAGCAGAAGCCATGACCTGCAACAAAGAACAAAGATAAATCCTTTGGTCCTTGAAATGGTTAGTGAAAATGCTATGCTTATGATGCATGATGATGTCATGATGTTATGTTCAATCACAAACATGTGGCACACACAAACAAGTCACACAATAGCCCTAGGTTTAAAGGCTTGCATGAGGTTTAAGGTAAGTACCCTCCCCTGAAGTTAGTTGGTTCATCCTGTCCTACAAAAGTAACCATGTTCTAAGGGATCTCAATATCATTGATCCTTCACAAGGGTGGTTGTTCAGTAGGCAACTTACTTGCCAACCAAAACCCTCCAAGTTTAGAATCTCAATGAGCGTAGTATCGAGTATCAACCAACTTCAGTCTGCACCAAAGCCGGTTATCTCACTACTTTCTAAAGGCCAAGATGGGATAACTAGGGTTCTAAAAGTTTGTTAATGCATTGACAACATATGGCAGCCTCATATTATCCTCAACTTGACTTAAGGAACATAAGCACCAACCAAGAAGTCACACTAACTATGGCCACCAGATCAACCATATTGGTATACGCCGTACAGTTTCCTTGGTCTATTGCCATTTACCTAAGGTACACTAGATCCGGGTTAGGATCTTTCACACATAAGAGCCCAACAAGTAAGTATAAAGCAAACAAGGCAAACAATTTAAAGTGATCTAATTCCTAAGGGTACCCCTCTTTAATATTAAATCCCCAGCAGAGTCGCCAGTTCTGTAACACGGTGGGAGAACTGACTTTAGTTATGTTGCGGATAGCAAGAGTCGCCACCGACTTTTATTTTATCCAAAGGAAAGGCATAAAAGAACAGGAAAGACCTTTTAAAAGATTTTTGGGTCCGGGGGGTAGGTTATGTAAAGGGAAGGTGTTAGCACCCTTTACATCCATGGTTATCCATGGGCTCTTAGTTACTTAGATCACTTTAAAATGTTTTTGAAAATGTGAAGTGTGTGAATATAAATTTTCATAAGAGTTTGATAATGATCCATGTACGGATGCGTAAAAAACTTGTGTTTGAAAATTGTTTGAAATTGTGAAATGTTTGAGAAGTTTTTTGAATAGTGAGCAAGTAACTATGAGGAACCTACCCTAAAGTTTAAGTCTTTCTGTTCTTGAATCCTTTAAATGGTAAGACTATCCCTATTATTAAGGAATAGGTATTCATTACCTTGGATGTATGGGACAAGTAAAGGGACATCAATTAATGTAGGCAACTGTAGGGTGTATTAAGCAATTTTGGAGGGACTGTCATCATTATTCGAAAGGCAACCATTAAAGGACTTGATCTTTTTGTTAAGGGACTAGATGACTTTATTTTGAGGGACTTTTGCTTTATACACCCTACTTGACCTTTTTGATTAGGCAACAATGAGAGGTAACCCTAGAAAGTGAGATGGCGATCAAAGATCGACTTACGTGTGTGAGTGTACAATTTAATATTTATCTTTTAAATTTAAATGACCTAAATTAATTTTAAATAACATACATGTTACACTCCCTATTTTTACTAACCATGGCATAAAAATAAATAATTTAAACATTATAAAAATATTACATCCAGGAGCAATTACAAAAATAAAAAAAAAAAAATTTAAATAAATAGCAAAATAAATAAATAAATAAGCAAAATAAATAAGCAATTATAATTGGGTTAGTAATAATAATAATAATAACAATTTAAAAATAAATGGGGTTAGTAATAATCATATAAACATAATTAATAATAATAATAATGAAACAAGCCAAAATATTATAATAAACAAAATTTAAAAGTTAATAAGAGAATACAAACAATCATATTAAAAATTAAATCAATTATGAACATATTATTATAATTATTAAATTTGCAATTTTTTAGAAATTATTTACATGCATAATTAATTATAAACAATTAGTGAATATTTTCATATTATAAAAGATAAATTAAGCATTTTAATTTTAAATTACACTTACATACAAAAATTTGAGTTATAAACAATTTATATATTAACAAATATTAATTCAAGAATTTTAATGAAGTTTAAGAATATAAATAAAAGAAGAAAATTAGGGTTTGAAAATAATATATTTTTAGGGTTTTAAAAAATAAATTAGGTTTTTAGAAATTATTATGATTAAATTAGGGTTTGTAGAAAAATATATTTTTAGAGTTTATAAAAAAATAAATTGAGTTTTATATACAAAAATGTCAAATATTAATTTAATTATTATAATATACACATATTTTTAATTTTAAACATATAATAATAAACTAGGTTTAGAATTACAAAACAAATTACATATTATTTTTTCTAGAATTATAATTAACCAAACAAATTAAATAAAACAAAAAAAAATTGGAACTTACCTGGCTGGGAATTGAACCCAGGGCACTTTGACTGCAAATACTCAGGCCAGCAACCTCTACCACCAGGTCAACGCGCACGCAGGCAGTACAAGGATGGGTTGAATTGGTTTTGTTGTATAATTCCTGAAAAATCACAAAAAAGAAGAAAAACAAAAGGCCTGGGGGGATCGAACCCAGGACCTTGCAAGCAATCACACAAACACATTACCATTCCAGCTGGGAGAGCGCACCTGTACATAACTTCACAATAATTCATAATATATTATAATGTCTAATTATCTGGAAAAAACAATAAAAAGATGGTGAAGCCAGGATTCGAACGCAGGTTCTTCAGCTACACACGCGTGCTTCATACCATTGGGACAAGCACAAGCTTATGATATTAAACAGAAACAAAACATAAAAATATTAAAATCAAATTCAAATTCCAGAAACGCGCGCGCAGGGCCTTCATCTTCTTCCTTGATTCATACGAAATTTCCTGCGAAACTATATACGAATTTTCCTGCGAAACTCAATCTGCAGCAAAACCTATGAAATCTAACTAGCATCAAAACCATGAAATCACGTCAAATTAATAGCACAAACAAAGTCTAGAGATCAATTTGAATCAATCTGTGGTTTTAGAATTCGTTTATGCTGGATAAATCAGAAAACCCTAAAGCTCATCCGAAACCCTAATCATGGTGGATTTCGTTCGAGTTGATAGAACTTCACAAAACTTGCCCAGAAACAATCTATAACATACCACAAACACAAAGCATTAGTCAAAATTCATTAAAAACCAGTCATTGTTCAGAATCGGAAAATTGAAATGTGATGAACAATTTGAATCGGATTATGCGAATGGGGAGGTTTTTGATGCAAATAAGTATTGGTTTCAACTCAATGATGTCCAGTGATCATGGCTGTGTTCTCAAATTACCTTCTAATGCCTTGTATGCAACAATCCGAATTTGAGTTTGGAGAGGTTTTTGGAAATATGAAAACTTACACTTGGGGCTGGAAATTCATTTTTTGTGATTAGGGTTGTCTCAAGTACTTATAGAGTGATCAATTAGGTCAGAAAAAATCATTGCTTGTGTGAAGAATTTGATCTAAAAAGATTCAAAAAAATAGGCTTTAAAAATCAAATATTTTTGCATAACCACTTGCTATTTTAGGCCAATCATCATGATCTTCTTACCATTTTAATTTCAATCATATTTATGAATTTCTAGAAGCTTGATCTTTTTTAAATCTTAGACTTTTATATTTTATTTTAATTTAAAATGATTTTTAATGAATAAAATCAAAATAAATAAAAATAAAATGATAAAAAATCTGATTTTTGGTGACTTGGGTCGTGCATGAAGTCATAGTATGGATTGGGTCATCATATAGCAAGCCCATTTAGAAGAAATTGGTTTTAGACCTCCATTTTCTTCATAAATCAACCAAAAATTTCCCAACTTTGCAAGGGCACATATCCTTCAATTTTAATTCTATGAGGGTGTTCTTTGACATTTTGGAAATCTTGAAGAGTCCTCTAACCAACCCCACTGGTTTCATGTCCATATCATGTACCATTCTCAAGTTATGCCCTTTTGAAGTTGTTGACTTTCAAAAGGACCTATAATGTCTTAGCTCATACCTTCCAAATGAAGCATTTTTGGGCTTGGCTTGTGAGACACAAAGTTGTAGAGAATTCAATTTCCTTCAAAATGAGCTTTGGATGGAGACTTGGTGATGCAGCATGTGAAAGTTATGGCTAGTCAAAGTTCAGTTGACTTTTACTGAGGAAACCCTAATTTAGAAACTCCTGATTCTTGATGATCTGAAATCTCCTTGATGAATCATGATCAACCCTTGATAAAATGATGAATTTTACTTCATATACTTGATGTTGGCAAAAAATCATGAAGTTTGACTTTGGTTTGACCACAGTTGACCTCAGTTTGACTTTTTAACTACCTTGACTGATTTTGACTTATCTGATCATCTGACTGAGCAAACTTTTGAGAAAAGTCTTGAAACTTATCATGAGGGTTCTTACACACATATAAGATGCTATGAAGATAACTTGAGGTCTTGGAAATCCATTTAGCCTGATTAAAGTGAAAAACCCTAGTTTTGGATGCACTACTTAGGAGGTGCATTGTATGAGGGAATTGTCAACTCTTCAGACCAATTGTGAACTTTGTGAACCTTGTGAACCATCATAAAATGTCTTGTGAACCTCATGAGAGGTCTTGTGAACCTTGTGAACCTCATAAAGTATCTTGTAGACTTCATGAACCTCATGAAAGGTCTTGTAAGCATTGTGAATCTTGTGAACCTTGTGAACCTCATAAAGTGACTTGTAGGCTTCATGAACCTCATGAAAGGTCTTGTAAGTATTGTGAATCTTGTGAACCTTGTGAAACTTATTAGCACACAAAGTCTTGTATTGTGAGGGCAAATTTTGGGGTGCAACAGCTGCCCCTGTTCAATTTTCTGAAACCTGAGGGGTTAGATTGGTATATGTGCCAGTCGTAACTTGGAAGGTTGAAGGGGATTGAACACAAAAGCCCAAAAATTTGCACTCACCAGTGCGTAGAGTGATACAGGTGACTAGTTGAATATGCTTGAGTGGGCTTAAAGATGCCACTCGGAGAAAAGTTCTTCAGATACATTTCTTGGAGGATAAAGCAGTCCAAAATATGAAGATATAATGATGGCTTTCAGGAGGATAAAGCAGTCCTGAGGTAGTGATATGCTTTTAGGAGGATATAGCAATCCTGAGGTAATAATATGCTTTCAGAAAGATAAACAACGTTCTGAGGTAATAATATGCTTTCAGGAGGATAACAACGTCCTGAGGAAGTGGTAACCTTTGGGAAGATAACAACGGCCCAAAGTAATAATATGCTTTCAGGAGTATAAGCAACATCCTGAGGAGGTAATATGCTTTCAGAAAGATGAACAACGTTCTGAGGTATAAGAAGCTTTCAGGAGGATAACAACGTCCTGAGGAAGTGGTAACCTTTGGGAAGATAACAACGGCCCAAAGTAATAATATGCTTTCAGGAGTATAAGCAACATCCTGAGGAGGTGATGATAGCTTTCAGGAAGATAAACAACGTCCCGAGGAGATAATATGCTTTCAGGAGGATAACAATGTCCTGAGGTATAAGAAGTTTTCAGGAGGATAAAGCAGTCCTGAGGGATTGATAGCTTTCAGGAGGATAACAACGTCCTGAGGAGGTAATATGCTTTCAGAAAGATGAACAACGTTCTGAGGTATAAGAAGCTTTCAGGAGGATAAAGAAGTCCTGAGGGAATGATAACTTTCAGGAGGATAAAGCAGTCCTGATAGTCACAAGTTGTTGATGAAGTCTGTCTGTTGAAGAATTAACCTGAAAACAAGGTAGCATTTTGTATGGTAGTATTAGTTTATATATTATGTATGCATGTATAATATGATGCGCTTAAGTAATGTATTATGCATCCATGGATATGTATGTTATGGTATGATGTAAATGAAGTATGTATGATATGATGCTGCCGGAAGCGTCTGGATATCTTCGTATAACAACTGCTGGCCAGGGAAAATAAATCCCGATTTGTTGCTGAAGGATATGAGGAACTTATTCCCATCTTGTCTGATAATATATTATACACAACCTCCCGTATGCTGGGGATAGCAAGGTATACATAACCTCCCGTCTGCTGGGGATAGTAAGGTATACATAACCTTCGTCTTCGTTTGATAGTAGGGTAGATATAACATCCCGTCTTCGTTCGTTGTACCCTTATTGGAAAGTAAATTCCCGAATATCCGTATGAGGATAAAAGAGATGGATATAAATTCCAGGGGAGATGTGACTTTATGAAGATGGATTTGTCCTACTGAGGGTTTGTAGCTGTTTTGTTAGAGATGACCCGGCAAAGCTTTGTTGAAATCCTTCCCTCGTTCGTCCTTAGTAAATACTATTACTGCATTTTCATGCATTTCTGGTAAACATCAATCATATTAAGCATACATGCATTTCTGGTAAACATCAATCATATTCAAAAGCATACATACATTCAAACACAACCAATGGACGTTTCGCTTATGTAAATAGGGTAAAAGTAAATCAGGATTAAAAAACGGAATTTTATTTATATCAAAGAGTGACCCATACATGGGTAGATTTGTACAAGGAGACATAAATCCTAGTAAGAGGATTTTGTCATAAAGTTTTTTTTTTACAAAACAAAGAGAATCAACTATGTGAGAAGTAATCCTATTGAGTTTCAATCCTACTATTGCCAATATCTTCAAGTATCTCATCTTCTGCTGTTGAGACGGAAACGATTGGATTGAGCTTTATCTGTTCAAACTTGAGTAAGTAGCACAACTGGTTGCAGTTTTATGGGTGATCCAAACGAGACATAGTCATACGCTTTAATCCCTAACTTTTGCCTGGATTGCCCTTTCCGGTTTTCAATCCACCGGGATACCCTTTTTTGCCCAAGCCGCCTTTTCAGGTTTTCGACTTGCCGGGTGTACATCTTTTTATATATATCCCTAATTTTTGCCCAAACCCTTTTGGTTTGCCGGGATGCCCTTATTTTTGCCTAGGCTTGTCAACCTAGCGGGTCTCTTTTCATGCGTAGTATTTTTTAACTATGTCTGCGTTTACAGGCTGTGGGAAATCTTCACCATCCATAGTAGTGAGTATCATGGCACTTCCTGAAAATACTGTCTTGACTACAAATGGTCCTTCATATGTAGGAGTCCACTTGCCCCTAGGATCACCCTGTGGTAATATGATACGCTTGATTACCAAGTCACCAGCCTGATATACCTTTGGCTTAACCTTCTTATTAAAAGCTTTGATCATCCGTTTCTGGTACATCTGGCCATGACAAACTGCTGCTAACCTCTTCTCATCAATCAAATTTATCTGGTCAAGTCGAGTCTGAATCCATTCATCTTCATCCAAGCCTGCATCCTTCATAATTCTTAAGGAGGGAATCTGAACTTCAATGGGCAGAACTGCTTCCATACCATAGACTAAGGAGAATGGGGTTGCCCCTGTTGAAGTACGTATTGTGGTACGATAACCATGAAGAGCAAATGGTAACATCTCATGCCAATCCTTGTAAGTAACAGTCATCTTCTGTACAATCTTCTTAATGTTCTTATTAGCAGCTTCAACTGCCCCATTCATCTTTGGACGATACGGAGAAGAGTTGTGATGCTTAATCTTGAACTGCGTGCAGAGATCAGTAATCATAGTGTTGTTCAGATTAGAGCCATTGTCAGTAATAATCCTTTCAGGGATGCCATACCTACATATGAGATTATTCTTAATGAATCAAGCCACAACATTCTTGGTAACAGATGCAAATGAAGCTGCCTCCACCCACTTCGTGAAGTAATCAATAGCAACCAGGATGAAATGATGCCCATTATAAGCTGTAGGCTTGATGTCACCAATCATATCAATGCCCCACATGGCAAATGGCCAAGGAGCAGTCAACACATTCAATGGTGATGGAGGAATATGTACTTTATCCGCATAGATTTGACACTTGTGACATATTCTGGAGTGTTGATAGCAGTCAGCTTCCATGGTAGACCAATAGTAACCTGCTCTCAATATCTTCTTTGCCATAGTATGACCACTAGAATGAGTGCCAAAGATCTCATCATGCATGTCTTCCATAATCTATGTTGCTTCCTTCTTATCCACACACCGAAGCATAGTTGAATCATGATTGCGCTTGTACAAAATCCCATTACTCAAAAAGAACTTAGCAGAAAACCTTCTCAGAAACTTCCTATCTTTGACAGATGCCCCTTCAGGGAACTCCTGAGCTTCAAGATATCTTTTCACTTCATAGAACCAAGGCTTCTCCTCTGCCCCTTCTGTGTCAATCTCATTGCAGTATGCAGGCTTCTCAAATCTATCAATAGTAATCTTGGGAGCTTCATCATCCCAGCTAATCTCAAACATGGATGCCATGGTGGCTAATGCATCTGCCAACTGATTCTCTCTCCGTGGGATATGCCCAAAGGTAATCTCTTTGAAATGTGGGATTAAAGACAACACATGCTCTCTATAAGGAATGAGGTTATCAAAGTTGTAGAGAATTCAATTTCCTTCAAAATGAGCTTTGGATGGAGACTTGGTGATGAAGCATGTGAAAGTTATGGCTAGTCAAAGTTCAGTTGACTTTTACTGAGGAAACCCTAATTTAGAAACTCCTGATTCTTGATGATCTGAAATCTCCTTGATGAATCATGATCAACCCTTGATAAAATGATGAATTTTACTTCATATACTTGATGTTGGCAAAAAATCATGAAGTTTGACTTTGGTTTGACCACAGTTGACCTCAGTTTGACTTTTTAACTACCTTGACTGATTTTGACTTATCTGATCATCTGACTGAGCAAACTTTTGAGAAAAGTCTTGAAACTTATCATGAGGGTTCTTACACACATATAAGATGCTATGAAGCTCACTTGAGGTCTTGGAAATCCATTTAGCCTGATTAAAGTCAAAACCCTAGTTTTGGATGCACTGCTTAGGAGGTGTATTGTATGAGGGAATTGTCAACTCTTCTGACCAATTGTGAACTTTGTGAACCTTGTGAACCATCATAAAATGTCTTGTGAACCTCATGGGAGGTCTTGTGAACCTTGTGAACCTTGTGAACCTCATAAAGTATCTTGTAGACTTCATGAACCTCATGAAAGGTCTTGTAAGCATTGTGAATCTTGTGAACCTCATAAAGTGACTTGTAGGCTTCATGAACCTCATGAAAGGTCTTGTAAGTATTGTGAATCTTGTGAACCTTGTGAACCTTCTTAGCACACAAAGTCTTGTATTGTGAGGGCAAATTTTGGGGTGCAACAATGTGAAAGATCTTGAAGACTCAAATTTACATTGAAGACAAATATTGAAAAATATAGAGTTTCTATATTTAGAGATATTTTAGGAGTTTTTAATTTGAAGATCTTTTTGTATATTTGTTGGAGATCTTTTCTGCATTTTTGTAGCAGCTATTGTGCTGTGATTTTTTTAGGCCCAAACCCAGTTGGGAATAGGTTATAAAAGAAACCTTGTAGCCTAGGTTTAGAACCAACCAACCAATCAAAATTTAAACATTATTAGGGTTGTGTTCTTGTGATAGTCGTGCGTAACAAGGAACCCTATTGTGGTTGTTTTATTTGTGATTCTCGAAGCTTGTAAGCAAGAGAAGTTGTGTACTTAACTGAAGCTACTAAGCAAGGTTAATATATTGTAATGGAAGTGTGTCTTCTATTTAGAATTGTTGTATAGGTATAGAGCCATCAATATCAGCAACTGATTGTTGAGGACTGTGAGACATCATTGAGGTGATTAGAAGTGAGGATGGGTTTCTCATATTTAGGAGTTCCTAAGTAGAAGTTGCACGGGTAGTGATTAAGTCAGAAGACTGTAAACTGTAGGTGTTTACTAAGAAGTTTTTGAATTGATACTACATAGTATATTTCCTTCCTGGCTTGGTAACCCCCGGAGTATATGAGTTTAATCGAATTGGGTTAACAATTTTTGATTGTGTTCTTTACAGCTTTTCTGTTTTATGTTTTGTGCAGTAATGAGCTGAAAGTCATATCAAATGTTTAAACATCATATAACATGTTTGAATCTGATA
Organism: Lathyrus aphaca; assembly: GCA_963966055.1. NCBI lineage: Eukaryota > Viridiplantae > Streptophyta > Magnoliopsida > Fabales > Fabaceae > Lathyrus > Lathyrus aphaca. The sequence goes on along the minus strand of OZ014520.1, from coordinate 576,906,725 downwards.
TAGCAGAAATTTTTAAGTACTGTTGTTTATGCCTTTCCATGTTTATAAGTAACAGATAAGATGTCTCAACATAATATTTGACATTTGATTCTGTCATACAAGAATTTCAATTGGTATCAGAGAAGGCATCCTAGTCTGTTTCTGGATGAGATCCAAGGGGGATACTTTCTGGTTCATGGTCAAGGTAGAAGGGTTCTACTGAAAAGCTGTTTTGATGTGTGAATGGTCCCTAGAAGTGGAGGATGGACTATTCTGATGTTGTAGCATGAGGTTCGTGATGCTATTTCGACATGTTTGATTAATTTTCAAACCTATGGTTGTTAGTGTCACCTAGATTTTCTACAAGGGTTGTGGTGTGACACTTGAAGTTTCTGAGGAGTTTGTATCCACTGTTTATCTATCTGATAACTCATTTGTTTGAGAAGGTTTCTCTTCTCTGGAGATATATCCTATGATGTTGGGGATATATATCTATCTTCTTCTGTTAACTGTGCTAATGACACTTGAATTTTTTTTCAAGTCCACTCAAGGCACTGTGAAGAGAAGTGGTTGATGGGAGATCTGAAGATTGTTTTGAACATACCTATCTCATGTCTGCAGATATTTGTGTGATCCTTGGAATGATGTCTAATCCCATGATAGAACATCACATTAGAATTAGGCATGATTCTGTTGTCCAAGGAATGGCTATATAGATGTTTGGGTGATAAACTATTGTTTTTATTTCACACATGTTTGGAACCTACTCCTGATCGGGAAGAAGAGGCATCTGTATGGTGTGTCTAAGAAGGTTATGGCCCTGGAACTTCTCTTAGCTGTGTGTGTTGGTCAAGGAGTGATCAACATGTGTTTTTCTCCCGAGGACAGTTTATTTCTGGTCCTTGCTGCATGAGTGATGTGCCCGAGCTTCTAGGAGGATTATTTCAGAGAGACTCCTTGTGCATGAAGGTCAAGCTATGCCAACTGGTGGAGTTGATTGATGTGGATATAACTGATTAGTAACTATATTGTGTGTGAAGACATTTCAAGTCATACAGTTTGAATACTGGGTCTGAAGGAGAAGTTTATTGAAGTGCTCCAGCTGCAGTTTGTCTGTGTTTTGGCCTGATCAACTACCGATGGTTGATTCCCCTGTGTCTACCTGCATGTGCTTATGTGGAGGTGTTTGTGACTGATATTGATGTCTGAAAGAATGTTAGAACATCATCTCAGAAAGTGTCAGATGCCTGTAGAAGAAGAAGAAGTCAGACACATGTCCTACCTTGTGTGAGAAGGTAATCCTATCTGACCTATAGTAAATACCTTGACGGGAGACTTGGTGTTTGTCTATTGTTTGTATGATTCATAAAGGGAGATAATTTGACGTAAGACTTAGGGTCTGTTTGATTTACTTTCTAAAAGTTGTTTTTCTCTTTTCAAAAATTTAAACATGAATAAATCCTATTGTTTTTAAATTTTTGAAAAGAGAAAAATAGTTTTTAGAAAGGAAATTAAACAGACCCTTAGTATTTATTTGGGAAGTATGTATATATGCAGTCTGAATCTTATGGTTCATAAAGTGTAATGAGTAACTAATGCTCATTCTTAAAAATGAGCTTTGGTTGTTCATGAAAAGGGGAGTTAAGAAGTGTTATCTATGGTCTTTTGGTGCAAGAGTGCAGACTTTTGTTTGGAGGATGCAGTTGGAGTGTTGTTCTTCCCTTGACAAGGAAGGTGTATTTTCGGGGATCCGCGATCTAGGATGCTCGTCTGGTGGTTGAGTTCTGGCAGTTATCTATTTTTGGGGATCTGCGATCCAGGCCCAAAATAGGAACCGTTAGCCACGCGCTGGGGGATCTCTATATAAACCCTCTCATTTGAGAGGGACATGTACTAAATATTCTCTCCTCAAATACTTCACTTGTACTTGCTTACTCTTGTACCCATTCCGACTTTGGCATTAGAGTACCTTGCAGATAAACCCCTCATTCTCCACATCGTGCGAGCAGATTCGAAGATCCACATCAGCAACCATTGAAGTTATGATCTTTAGGTAAGACCAATGGCGCCATCTGTGGGAAACATTGTCTCCCCGTTTTCCCATCCTCCGTTCATGAAAACGAAAACATCACTCTCTAATCTCTTTCTTGATGGCTAACAAAGAGGATTCCGTTGCCGCTCGTGCTACCACTACCATTCCTGTTAATCAAAGGGTCATTGATTTGAATAACCCTCCCTTCAGGGAGCCAAATCGCTTCCAGGATGGACTGACGACATCTCTGTCACCAGAACCATCCCACCAGCCGGAGATCACACATGGCGACCTCGCTTTGATCCCCATACCAGAGGGGACAAACCAGACACTAGAAGCATTAGTCGAAACGACCAACACCATCAACCTCCTCCTAATGCGTCAGAGAGAAAGGTTGGACGCTCTTGAAGAATCAAGACACACCAGGTCCCCTTCACCAGCAAGAAGGAACCATCGGTCGAGTAGAAGATCGCCCAGACAGAAGAAGGACCAACATCCAGAAGCTTCGGGTTCTATCAATAAAAGGACTTGTTCATCTCCCAAGCGTAAAAAATCCCCGCAAACGAGAAAAACACGCAGGACTCTCCAACCTGGAGCACGACCGTCCCCAGACGGTACCAGAAATCAGTTAAGTTCTCCTCCTCGCAAGCACCATGATGATCGTTCTCACTCACTCACCCTGTTTTCCAGTGACGAAGATGAGCCTCACGACCCTGTTTCTGAGGAAATCATGTCTACAAGGCTTCCCAGGGGGCTTGAAAAGCCCCTTCCCTTGGGAACCTACATTGGCACAACCGGCCCGGACGAGCATATCGAGAACATCAATGCTTTGTTGGATTATCGAGGCGTGCAGAGAGCTATCAAATGTCGCCTCTTCCCCACGACATTGAGAAAGGGAGCCATAGACTGGTATAAGAGCATCCCTTATGAATCTATCACCTCCTGGAGACAGCTGGGGAGGAATTTCTCACGACATTTCACGGCCTCCTGATGTCATCCTAAAATAGAGGCATCCCTGGAAGCAATCGTTCAAGAGAAGGAATAACCCCTCCGGGCATACATAGAGAGAGGTTCAAAAAAGAAGCTGTCCAATTTTCGACCACGAACGACATGAAAAGGTACCTCTTGGAGCGAGGACTTTGACCATAAAGCGATTTCTGAAAGGCAGTCAGGATTCAGACACCGACCATGCTTGACACTTTTCTCCTCAAGGCGCAAGCATATATTTAATACGAGGATAAAGAAGCAGCTAGTACTGCTCGGCGGAATGAAGCAGCTAGTATTGCTCGGCGGAATGAAGACGCCAAACCATCCAAACACGACGATCCCTCGACATCACGTCTGGGAGGTGACAAAAGAAAGGAAGACCGCTCCCGTGAACCGCGGGAGCACATGGGGATTGTAGGGTGGTTTCACGATTACACTCCTCTTACAGTAGCACGGGAAAAGATCATATCTGAGTGCGCGAATTCTGAATTCCGCCAAGTAGGGGTCAGGTTCCCAAAACAACTACCGAACAAGCCGAATACTGATAAGACCAAATATTGTCGCTTCCATAAATCACACGGGCACAATACAGAGGACTGCATCCACCTGAAAGACGCTATTGAGATACTCATCAGGGATGGACACCTTAAGCAGTTCACCAAGAATAAGAATGCCCCTAGGCAAGAAGTCAAAGAGGCCCGAAAGGCTAAAGATGTTACCCCACCGGTTGCGGAGACAAATCTTCAAGTCACTCTAAGCATTACGTGACCAGAAGATTTCTATATCCCCGAGCCATATACTGGTCCGGCGTATTTTTCTGCATACAACCCGTGGGAATCTTTTCCATATGCAATGGTCCTATCCGGGGGAGGACCTAACAAGATCACAGTGGAGTCAATCAAACGGCGGTTCGATCAGTTTATCAGCACAAGCTTGAATCAAAGTTCGACCCTCGACCCTCCCTGAAGAGGATCCGCTCCAATCTCCTTTTACAAGGAAGATCTCCTCGGAGGGGCGCCCAACGCTAGCATTCCCCTGCTAGTCCGTGCTCAGATGGAAAACTTTGATGTTCGCAGAATTTTCGTCGACCAGGGGAGCTCGATCGACATCATGTATTCCCAGCTGTTCGCGACCCTGCAGCTGAACGAAACACACCTGACACCATACTTCGACTCAAACCTCCAAGGCTTTAACGAGACAATATCACGACCATGGGGCTATGTCGTCCTGATCGTCACATTTGGAGCAGGAGAAACGGAAAGGTCCATCAAGGTGCAATTCCTTGTGATAGACTGCCCGTCTTTGTACCAGTGCATCCTAGGACGACTAACTCTGGCTGAGCTCATCGCAGTACCTTCTACGGTACATCTAAAGAATAAATATTACACTTCATCAGGACATGTGGCCACCCTTCACGGGGATATAGAAGCCGCTCGCAGGTGCTACTAAGCCGCTTCCAAAGGCCTCAACACTATCGCTGCAAAACCAAAGTCAGCCAACAGATTCACTGAGGAAGAGGAACAATCACAGCTGCTGGCCAAACTCTCATCGTCCTCACGCCCTCTCCCGATGGAGATTTCGAGCTAGTGGCGTTTGGTGCAGATCCTACTAAGGGAGTCAAGATCAGAGCTGATCTCCCCGAGCTGGTCAGAAAGCAACTCAAAGCTTGCCTAAGGGAAAATGTCGATCTGTTCGTGTGTAGCGCTGCGAAAATTCCAGGTTTAGATCTGGAGATAACATGCCACCATTTAGCCATAGATCCTACCATCTGAGAAGTCACGCAATGAAGAAGGAAATAGTCCCAAGAGAAGGTAGATGCAACCAAGCAAGTTGTAAAAGACCTTCTTGAGGCCCAGTTTGTAACCGAGGCCAGGTACACAACCCGGCTCTCAAATGTTGTACTTGTTAAGAAAAGTAATGGAAAGTGGAGAATATGTGTTGATTACACCGATCTTAACCGGGCTTGCCCGAAAAACGCTTACTCATTGCCTAACATTGATAAGTTAGTAGATAACTTTGCAGGTTTCAATCTTTTGTCATTCCTTGATGCCTATTCTGGGTATAACCAAATACCCATGGTCGTGACCGACAAAAAGTACACCGCACTCATGACCAAATTGGGCAACTATTACTACAATGTAATGCCTTTTGGCTTGAAAAATGCAGGCACTACTTACCAATGCATGATGAACAAAGTCTTTCAAGCGGAGATTAGGGACATGTTCGAAGTATATATGGACGACATGATCGTTAAATCCCACGAGGAAACCGACCATGCTCTTCATTTGAAAAAAATATTCGACTAAGCATGCAAGTGCAAGATTCAATTCAATCTTGATAAATGCACGTTCGGGGTACGCGCAGGAAAATTCCTCAGGTTTTACTTAACCGAACGAGGAATAAAGGCTAATCTCGACAAATTTCGGGCATTCGTCGAAACGCCCACACCAACATCTAAAAAGTCCATCCAGTCTTTGAACAGAGTACTCGTATCATTGTCGCGTTTCATAGAAAAGTCTGCTCAACACGCATTCCCCTTCTACAAGCTCCTCCGTAAAGAGGCAACATTCGAATGGACCGAAGAGTGCGAGCAAGCTCTGACACACCTCAAAAAGGCTTTGTTGGAACCCCCAGTCCTATCCTGACCTAAGGCTGGAGAAATCCTATTCCTCTATCTCGCGTTTGCTAACGACTCCATAAGCGCCGCACTCATACGAGAAATGCCCGAGGGCCAAAAACTAATGTATTTTACAAGTAAAGCCCTACAAGGGCCCAAGCTTAGATACCAGCAAATTGAAAAAGTGGCTTTAACACTTCTCCATGCGGAAAGAAAGCTTAGACATTATTTCCTCGCACATACAATCCTCATACGTACTGATTAACCCATCAAACAACTCCTAGGAAAACCAGACATGGCCGAAAGGATGTTAAAATGGTCGCTAGAGTTATCCGAGTTTGATATCCGATACGAAGGGAGGGCAGCTATCAAAGCACAGGCACTCGCCGACTTCGTAGCCGAGATGATCACCCCGGAAGGTCCAACTTGCCCGTCCAAAAAGTGGACCATCTTCGTCGACGGTGCATCGATCTCCATGGGGAGCGGAGCAGGAATTATAATGGAAAACAAGGAGAGAATTCTGATTGATGTATCACCCATGCTATCATGCCCGACGTCCAACAACCAAGCGGAGTACGAAGCATTCCTCGTCGGATTAAGGCTAGCCGACGATTTGGGAGCATAGGAGATAACCATTTTCACAGACTCTCAACTAGTGGCCATGCAGGTCAAAGGTGAATATCAAGTCAAAAATGACAATTTATTAGAATATTTGGCCCTGGTTAAAGAAAAGATCACGACCCTCAATGTACTACATTTCTTCAAAAATACCTCTAAAGATAAAAAATAAAATAAAATAAAATAAAATAAAATTTGAAAAATACCTCTACAGATCAAATTAAATCAAAATAAAACAAAACAATTTTTTTCCGGATTTTTTCAAAAATATGAAAAGGGAAAATAAATAAATAAAATAGAAAATTAAGGAAATTAGGGTATTTAGGGGGCGTCCCGTATTTTGTCTTAAAGATGGTATGTAAAAAATTTAAAACCGGACCCGATTTTTCAAAAAATGGGTTTTTGACTCTAGATCGCGTAAAGGTCAAAATAGCAAGAACGAAAGGGCCAAGATGTAGAACCGCAACACCTATGAATATAATCTTAGTTTAAATCGACAAGAGTCCCCGACAACAGTGCCAATTTGATCCGTTGTCGAACACGGGTAAAAAACGATAATTAAAAATTTAATAAAACGGAAGCGACACTCTAGTCGTATCGTAAGGACTCTTGAATGATTTAACATACTAATCGAAACAATGAGGGGGTGGGTTCGAAGTTTCGATTAAGATTATGATTAATAGAATTCGATTATTAACAATATTGAGAAATTAATCTACTGTTTGATCTCCAACTATCATCGATTAATATAATTCCAAAATCCAAAATAGTTTTAATTCCTTTTTTTATTACAACAATAACAATTGCAATTGATACTAATATATGATATGTGTTCTTAATTTCTGAATTAAGCAAATGCGATTATGGTACGTAACATACATAAATCAAAATAAATAAATCATATTCTATAAGCTAGAATCAAATTAATCAAACAATGGCAACCAAATTAAACAATCAGATTTACATAAATAATTGAAAAGGAATTGAAATCTCTTTGGAAGTTATTTATAAAAAAAACCTCAAAGTGGATGGAGACACGGTTACATCAGATCAATCCCTAGGGCGTTAGTTCTCCATCGAATTCGTAAAAGCTCTTCTAATTTTGTGAATACTCAATGAATGAAAACAAAGTTGTGAATATATTTAAATAATAAAAGGGAAATTAGGCCCTAATAGCATTTGACCCGAAAAATATAACAACCAGACCAAAACTAATTATTTTATCCTCTCAGATTTCCAACGCATATTAGAATGTGTCAAACGACATCCCGCATCTCAAATTATGACATGCACAGTGAGAAGGTTTCAAATTACCGCTTATTCAAAAAATAAATAACCGAATTAAAATAAAAGCATAAATAAGCTAAACTTAGGAAACACACTTAAAACAATAAAATAAAAGCAACAAGTCATAAAAAAAACCTAGCACAAAGTAAAATGTGGTTTATTAAAATAAACTAATAAAAAATCCACTACTTTAGAAGGTAGTAAACTCTTCCAAACCTTAGGCAGATCACGGATCACCTGAGCCAACCTATCGTCTTCATATACTATCAAGTAGGAAAGCCCAACATAAGCAGATCACATAGAAAAACTTATCATGAGGTCAGAAAACCAAGACCATGCATCCTTCTGACCCTACTTAGTCACTCCACCAATTAAGCTAAGTAACTCTTTTGGGAGTTGTTCCTCCGAGACAAGGATAAAATTCCTCCACCTAACATACAAAATCCAAGCATTCTCCTTCCAAGCCCTTATTGACCTCATCAAAGAGACTTTTGCTTCAAAATAAGAAACAACCTCTTTGATTTTGTTTTTTATATTTATTTTGATGCCTACTCTTTGTTTGATTTATAAAAATGTTTTAAATAATTTTTCTCATCAAAGATTTTTTAATTGGACTTATTTTTCAAACCGACACAATTCACCACTTATCCAACAACTGCCTTAACTATACGATCCTAAGTCTTATCTTCTTGGAATTAGCACCAACTGACATCCCCAAATACTTGAAAGGAAGATCTTTATAGTGCAAGAAAACTCTTAACCAAATCCAAAAACACCTTTCCTAACATTAACCTAAAAAGTACAGCTTTTGAAAATGTTCACCTTTAGCCCCGAAGCAAGCTTAAAACTCCTAAGGATAACCTTAATAGGTAACAGATGATCCACCAGTGATACTTTGATAAGAACAGTGTCATCAACATATTGAAGGTGGGACAACTCTAAACCATCCAAATCAACCTTAAACTCTGCAAAAGCACGAACCAAAATTGCCCTCTTCATAATGTCAATAGGCCCTCTACCACAAGAAATAATAGGAACAGTGCTAGGAGGTCCCCTTGCTTATGACCTATATGAATATTAATTTCCTCCATCGAGAAACCATTAATCAAAACAAAAAGATTTTCCAAGAAAACACGAGCTCTAATCCAAACCCTTTACCTCACATCAAAGCTAAACCTAATCAATATACTCCAAATCGACCAACTAATAGAATCATACGCCTCTCAAAATCCATTTTGAACAAAGTCATCGACTTTCCTTTAATGAATACGAATTGCTCCAATGAAATGAGAAAATCCGCAACCTTTGCTAACCTAGTAGCTAAGACTTTAGACACCAACTTATAAAGGGAGCCAAGAAAGGAGATGGGTGTATAATCTCCCAACTCCATAAGAGAATCCACCTTAGTAATAAGAGTTACGAAGAAGGACGTCAAACTCTTCAGAGGAATCACATTCTCAAAAAATTGATCAAATATCTAATACACTTGTGCCTTAAAAACACCTAAAGATTTCATGTAAAATGAAAATTTGAACCCAGACTTTTACACCCATCTAACCATTTGAGTCTGTGACCACCTCGACAGCCTCAGAGGGAACAAGTATGGATGAAAATGACTCGGCCTCTATAAGTAAAATACATGATAAAGCAACCCCATCAAAAATAGACCAATACTCCTTAGAATTAAAGAAATTATCCTTAAAGTACTTTGAAACCTCATTATGCATCTCTACCACCTCATCCATCCAACATTCACCAACTCAGAGAGAAATCATATTATTTCTTTAGGTTATTTGATCTAAACAAGCATAAAAATTGTTGTTTTAGCATCACTTTCTATGAGCCAAGCAACCATCGAATACTAGAACAACTGAGCATTTTGAATTTTGCACTCTTTTTTTAAAAAATAAGAAATTTTTAAGAAAATTCTCTATAAAACTTTATTTAACTGCCAACTCCAAACCAACAAATCCACTTATTAATTTCTGGTTTTAGAGTTTAATAGTATGGTACTTACAAAATACACATTTGTTACTAAATCTGATTAAAGAATTAAATTTGGTAGACGGCACTAGATTTGCACCATCCCTTTATGACTTATTTCCTACGTGTCATTTGAAATTTTAAGTAAGATTGAATATGTTGGATATATTCCTTCTTTGTTTTTATGGATACAAATTCACAAGTGCCTTATACTTTTATGTTGTTAAAGCATTAGAGATATCAATAATGCCTTAAAAAAACAATACTAATTGAAAGTGCTATGTTCTTGATGATGTGGACTCCATTTCTTGATATATAGGAAAAATTCATTTGTCAAACCACAAATTATGTTCATTGGTTTTGTACTTATATTGTTGGCTTCCTATGTTTAGAAACAAAAACTTTTTATTTTCCTTCTAAACCTTTCAAAATTTGAAGATAGTAAATAAGATTCCATTGGAACATTTATTTCATTATTCTTTTATGTCAATGGGGTGTGTGTGACATCCCATCATCTTTATATTATAACTATTACCACACATATGCCCACATGATGTAACAATTTCAGGTATTACTCTTCTAATTTTATAAAAAAAAGAAGACAATTTTATATTTTCTGTTATTTTAAAATAATTTTTGCAAATTAAATTTTAATCTATTTAATTATTTCACCAACTATAATTAATAAAATCAGTTTAATTAATCATTTTATCAATACCAATTTTAACATTAGCACAATAAACATATCAAAATTTGTATTTTAATTTATTAAACATGGATTTTAAATTAAAAAAAATTATTTTTATTTTATTATATTATTTATAATAAGAAAATAGTTTTTAAATTTACAACAAAAATGGCTCCAAATTTCGTGATGAAAGCTATAAGGCATGCTTGTCTTAAATTTTAAAAAAAATAGATTTTTTTTTTTTTTATATTTTTAAATATTATTTTTGTAAATTTGTTTTTTAATAATAAAAGGTTTTTTTAGTTTTTTTTTTTAAATTGAAAGATTAATTTTGACATCCTAAAATAAAAATATATATTATTATAATTTTTCAAAAAATATATTTCAAAAATGATTTTTATGAAATATAATTTTTAAATTGAAGTGATTTTTTGAAAATTTGATAACTAAAAAATTTATAGCAAAATGATAAAATATCTAAAATTATATTTTAAAAATAATGAGTTAAATCAAATTTTTTATTTAAAGTTATTTTGAATTTATATTTTTTTAAAAACAAATATATAATATTATAAATATTATTTTAAAAAATGAAAATAAATAGGTCTATAATATTTAAAAAAAATTAAACCGGCTCATTTCATTTTGTCTACTAAAATTAATCATTGGCTATACAAACCAACCAAATAATTAATCTGATATTTCATTCACGGATCAAACACATTGAGATTCACACCATTTCCATAGAGATAATGGGGAAAAATGAGATGTTGTTTTTGAATAAATGACACTAAAAGTCAGCATGCTGACATTTTTATAAAACCATTGTCATCAGATCCCTTTCATAATATTTGTAGGGATTAAGAGTATTAGACACTTTGTGCTTTAAACATAATGAGGATTTTGTTTAGTTTTATTTTCTATATAGTTTGTTTTCACTAACACTATTATGTAGCAAATCGTAGCTTTGACCGACTACATTGGTATGTCGCTATAACTCTTGTATCATGTTTATATCAACGTATGTGTTTGTTTTAGAGTTGTACATTGGTTTGCTTATTTCCTCCTTACCTTACTCATTCATCTCTAGTATATGTATGTGATTGTTCTTATTTTTATTTAAGTATTATTAAATGTGTATTGCTAATTATTTGCATTTGAGCATTTGTATAATTATTCAAGCATTATTTATGTTGTTAATGCATTCCATTACATAATGATTTTGATCACTTAATGTTTTGTCTTTGAATATTGGTGTTGCATGTCTATTTGAATTTTATTGCATGTAGCATGTCCATCTTCGTGTTCTATATTTGATCTTCGTTGTTGTATATTATTCTTAGTTGTTTAGTTCTTGTGTTCATTTGAAACTATTTGTTTGTGATTGATTATTTAGTTCTTAGACTCATTTCAATCTATCTCATTTTGAAGTTGTCAAAGCATCACACCTTTCTTGGTGTAACACGGTGGGAGAACTGACTTTTAGTTATGTTGCGGATAACAAGAGTCGCCACCGACTTTTATTTTATCCAAAGGAAAGGCATAAAAGAACAGGAAAGACCTTTTAAAAGATTTTTGGGTCCGGGGGGTAGGTTATGTAAAGGGAAGGTGTTAGCACCCTTTACATCCATGGTTATCCATGGGCTCTTAGTTACTTAGCTCACTTTGAATTGTTTTTGAAAAGGTGAAGTGTGTGAATAGAAATTTTCATAAGAGTTTAATAATGATCCATGTACGGATGCGTAAAAAACTTGTGTTTGAAAATTGTTTTTGAAGTGTTTTTTTAAAATGTGAGCAAGTAACTATGAGGAACCTACCCTAAAGTTTAAGTCTTTCTGTTCTTTATCCTTTAAATGGTAAGACTATCCCTATTATTAAGGAATAGGTAGTCATTACCTTGGATGTGAGGGACATATGAGGGACATCTGTTTAATGAAGGCAACTGTAGGGTGTATTAAGCATTTAGGAGGGACTGTCATCATTATTCGAAAGGGACTAGATCATATTGAAAGGCAACCTTTTAAGGGACTTGATCTTTAATTATGAAGGGACTAGATGACTTTTCTTTTAAAGGGACTTTGCTTTATACACCCACTTGACCTTATGATTAGGCAACATTGAGAGGTAGCCCTAGAAAGTGAGATGGCGATCAAAGATCGACTTACGTGTGTGAGTGTTTAATTTTGTATTTATCTTATAATTTAAATGACCTAAATTCAATTTTTAAATATAATACATGTTTACACTCCCTATTTTACTAACCATAACATGAAAATCAAATAATTTAAATATTTACAAAAAATTACACCAAGGAGCAATTACAATAATAATAAGCAATTAAAAATAAATAGCAAGAATAAATAAATAAAATATAAATAATAAATAAAAATAAATAAATAAGCAATAATAATTATAATAGGGGTTAGTAATAATAATTAAAAATAAATAAGATTAGTGAAATAATAATAATAAGCATAATTTAAAAATAAATGGATTAGTGATAAGCATGATTAGTAATAATAATAAACAAAATAAAATAATGAATAAGAATTAGAAATTATTAAGGAAATATGGATAATTTAATTATAAAATTTAAGATTATAAATTATAAACATATAAAAAATTATAATTACAATATTAGCATAAATTTAATTATTTTTAAACATATATATATATTTTTTTAAAAAATAAAATTTAGATCATGAACAAATTATAGAAACAATTTCATATTATAAAAAAAATTTGATTATAATTATATTTAAAAAAAATTAGAAAATAAAATTAGGTTTTTAATAATTGTTTAGAGAAAAATAAATTAGGATTCGTAAAATATTAGGTTTTATTTAGAAAAATATTTTAGAGTTTATAATCTAATATACAAAATTATTTTAATAAATATGTACATATTATAATTTAAATACCTATAAAAAAAAATAATTTTTGAATTACAAAATAATTTCTGAATATTAGAAAACATTGAATAAACATTTTATAGAATTATTTTATTATATATATAATTATTAATAAAACCTAAATCAATTAAATAAAATAGAAATAAAAAGAAAAAAATAGAAACTTACCTGGCTGGGATTTGAACCCAGGAAGCCTAGCTTGCCAGCAACAAAACGTACCACCAGGCCAGCCACACATGTATGATAGTGGAATGAGTTTGATTGGTTTTGTATTATGTCCTGGAAAATCCTGAAAAAAATAATGAAAAGAAGCAAAAGGCCTGGGGGGAGAATTGAACCCAGGACCTCTTAAGCAAACACATACACGCATGACCATCCCAGCTAGGTGAGCTAATCTGTTAACAAACTAACAACAAATGATAATATATTATATTCAATGCAATAATGAGAAAAGCTCAAAAATATTTGTCACAGCCAGGATTGGTCCTGTTGCCAATACGCACGCTAGCCTTACCACTGGGACAAGCGTTAGCTTGTGATAATAAACCAACAACAACACATAAAATATTTAAAACAAAATTTGAATTTCCAGGACGCGCCAACAGCCTTCGTCTTCTCCAGATTACCTGCGAAATTTCATGCCACTTTTCCTGCGAATTTTCATGCAAGTTCTTCCATATTCAAAACCTGCGAAAATCAAACACCCACAAAACAGTATGATTTCTTTCAATTGATCAGTGTTTTATGATCCTTATGGTTCACACAACATCCCTATGTTCTTCAAATTCATTTATATTTAGTGAATCGAAGAACCCTAATTTGGAGGTCAAAACCCTAATCATGGCATCTCACGGGTTTCTCATGGTTTCTTTGATTTCTTTGCCCAGAAACATTCTACACATCATCACAAACATCATTAACCAAACAAAATTCATTGAAAAGCAATAAATTAATGAAATCGAAAAAATTATTTTTAAGAACAACCAAGCTTCGGGTTTTGTATTATGGCATGGTTTTGATGCATATGAGTGATGATAATGATTCAGTGATGTCCAATAGTCATGGCTATGTCCTCAAAATACCTTCTAAAGCTCTGGAAATTCAAAACCGAATGTGAGTTGTGGAGAGGTTTTTTTGATTTGTAAACTTACTCTTGAGGCAGTCCAAATTCGTGTCTCTTGTTAGGGTTGTGTTTAGTACTTATAGGTGATTGAATTAGGTCAGAAAAATCAAGTCATTATGTGGAGAATTTGATATGAAAAGATTCAAAATGATCATGCCTTAAAAATCAAATATTCATGCATAAACCCTTGCTATTTTTGGCTAATCCTCATGATTTCTTTCCTCTTCAATTCAAATCAAATTTATGATTTTCTAGAAGCTTAATCCAAATCAAATCTTACATTTTCATATTTTATTTTTATTTAAAATGATTTTTAATGAATTAAATCAAAATAAATAAAAATAAAATAATAAAAAATCTGATTTTTAATGGTTTGGGTCGTGCATGAAGTTATTGTATGGATTGGGTCATCATTTGGCAAGCCCATTTGGAAGAAATTGGTTTTAGACCTCCATTTTCATCATAAACCAACCCAAAATTTCCCAACTTTGCAAGGGAACATATCCTTCAATTTTAATTCTATGAGGGTGTTCTTGGACATTTTGGAAAGCTTGAAGAGTCCTCTAACCAACCCCACTGGTTTCATGTCCATATCATTTACCAATCTCAAGTTATGCCCTTTTGAAGTTGTTGACTTTTTGTTGACTTTCAAAAGGACCTATAATGTCTTAGCTCATACCTTCTAAATGAAGCATTTTTGGGCTTGGCTTGTGAGACACAAAGTTGTAGAGAATTCAATTTCCTTCAAAATGAGATTTGAGTGGAGACTTGGTGATGAAGTATGTGAAAGTTATGGCTGGTCAAAGTTTAGTTGACTTTTACTAAGGAAACCCTAATTTAGAAATTCCTGATTCTTGATGATCTGGAATCTCCTTGATGAATCATGATCAACCCTTGACCCAATGATGAATTTTACTTCATATACTTGATGTTGGCAAAAAATCATGAAGTTTGACTTTGGTTTGACCACAGTTGACCTCAGTTTGACTTTTTAACTGCTTTGACTGATTTTGACTTATCTGATCATCTGACTGAGCAAACTTTTGAGAAAAGTCTTGAAACTTGACATGGGGGTTCTTACACACATATAAGATGTTATGAAGCTCACTTGAAGTCTTGGAAGTTCATTTAGCCTGATTAAAGTCAAAACCCTAGTTTTAGATGCACTGCTTAGGAGGTGCATTGTCTGAGGGAATTGTCAACTATTCTGACCAATTGTGAACCTTGTGAACCATCATAAAATGTCTTGTGAATCTCATGGGAGGTATTGTGAACCTTGTGAACCTTGTGAACCTTCATGAAGTGACTTGTAGACTTCATGAACCTCATGAAAGGTCTTGAAAGCATTGTGAATCTTGTGAACCTTGTGAACCTTCATAAAGTAACTTGTAGACTTCATGAACCTCATGAAAGGTCTTGAAAGCATTGTGAATCTTGTGAACCTTGTGAACCTTCTTAGAACACAAAGTCTTGTATTGTGAGGGCAAATTTTGGGGTGCAACAGCTGCCCCTGTTCAATTTTCTGAAACCTGAGGGGTTAGATTGGTATATTTGCCAGTCGTGACCTGGAAGGTTGAAGGGGATTGAACACAAAAGCCCAAAAATTTGCACTCACCAGTGCATTAAGTGATACAGATGGCCAGTTGAATATGATTGAGTGGGCTTAAAGATGCCACTTGGAGAAAAGTTCTTAAATACATTTCTTGGAGTATAAAGCAGTCCAAAGTATGAAGGTATAATGATAGCTTTCAGGAGGATAAAGCAGTCCTGTAGTAGTGGTGATAGTTGTCAGGAGGATGGAGCAATCCTGAGGTATTGATGTGCTTTCAGGAGGATAAAGCAGTCCTGATGAGATAATAAGCTTTCAGGAGGATGAAGCAATCCTGATGTAGTGATATGTTTTCAAGAGGATGAAGCAGTCTTGAGAGGTTGATAATATTCTTTCAGGAGGATAAAGCAATCCTGATGTACTAGAAGTTTTCAGGAGGATGAAGCAGTCCTGATAGATAATAAGTTTTCAGGAGGATAAAGCGGTCCTGATGTATAATGTTTTCAGGAGGATAAAGCAATCCTGATGTACTAGAAGTTTTCAGGAGGATGAAGCAGTCCTGATGGATGATATGCTTTCAGGAGGATAAAGCAGTCCTGATGTATAATGTTTTCAGGAGGATAAAGCAATCCTGATGTACTAGAAGTTTTCAGGAGGATGAAGCAGTCCTGATGGATGATATGCTTTCAGGAGGATAAAGCAATCCTGAGGGATGATAACTTTCAGGAGGATAAAGCAATCCTGATAATCATAAATCTGTTTGCTGGATAATTAACCTGAAAACAAGGTAGCATTCTGTATAATAATATTAGTTTATGCATTATGTATGCATGTATGATATGACGCACTTAAGTAATGTATTATGTATCTATGGATATGTATATTATGGTATGATGTAAATGATGTATGTATGATATGATACTGCTGGAAGCGTCTGGATATCTTCGTATAACAACTGCTGGCCAGGGAAAATAAATCCCGATTCGTTGTTGAAGAATATGAGGAACTCGCTCCCGTCTTGCTTGATAATATGCTATACATAACCTTCCGTATGCTGGGGATAACAAGGTATAGATAACCTCCCGTATGTTGGGGGATAACAAAGTATGGATAACCTCCCGTATGCTGGGGATAGCAAGGTATATATAACCTCCCGTATGTTGGGGGATAACAAAGTATGGATAACCTCCCGTATGCTGGGGATAGCAAGGTATATATAACCTCCCGTATGCTGGGGATAGTAAGGTATACATAATCTTCGCCTTCGTTTGATAGTAGGGTAGATGTAACCTGCCGTCTTCGTTCGTCGTACCCTTATTGGAAAGTAAATTCCCGTATATCCGTATGAGGATAAAAGAGATGGATATAAATTCCAGGGGAGATGAGACTTTATGAAGATGGATTCGTCCTACTGAGGGTTTTGTAACTGTCTTGTAGAGATGAACCGGCGAAGCTTCGTTGAAATCCTTCCCTCGTTCGTCCTTAGTAAATACTATTACTGCATTTTCATGCATTTCTGGTAAACATCAATCATATTAAGCATACATGCATTTCTTGTAAACATCAATCATATTCAAAAGCATACATGCATTCAAACACAACCAATGGACGTTTCGCTTATGTAAAATAGGGTAAAAGTAAATCAGGATTCAAAGATGGAATTTTATTTATATCAAAGAGTGACCCATACATGGGTAGATTTGTACAAGGAGACATAAATCCTAGTAAGAGGATTTTGTCATAAAGTTTTTTTTTTACAAAACAAAGAGAATCAACTATGTGAGAAATAATCCTATTGAGTTTCAATTCTACTATTGCCATTATCTTCAAGTATCTCATCTTCTGCTGTTGAGACGGAAATGATTGGATTGAGCTTTATCTGTTCGAACTTGAGTAAGTAATACAACTGGTCGCAGTTTCATGGGTGATCCAAACGAGACATAGTCATATGCTTTAATCCCTAACTTTTGCCTGGATTGCCCTTTCAGGTTTTCAATCCACCGGGATACCCTTTTTTGCCCAAGCCGCCTTTTCAGGTTTTCGACTTGCCGGGTGTACATCTTTTTATATATATCCCTAATTTTTGCCCAAACCCTTTTGGTTTGCCGGGATGCCCTTATTTTTGCCTAGGCCTGTCAACCTAGCGGGTCTCTTTTCATGCGTAGTATTTTTTAACTATGTCTGCGTTTAAAGGCTGTGGAAAGTCTTCACCATCCATTGTAGTGAGTATCATGGCACCTCCTGAGAACACTGTCTTGACTACAAATGGTCCTTCATATGTTGGAGTCCACTTGCCCCTAGGATCACCCTGTGGTAATATGATACGCTTGATTACCAAGTCACCAGCCTGATATACCTTTGGCTTAACCTTCTTATTAAAAGCTTTGATCATTCGTTTCTGGTACATCTGGCCATGACAAACTGCTGCTAACCTCTTCTCATCAATCAAATTTATCTGGTCAAGTCGGGTCTGAATCCACTCATCTTCATCCAAGCCTGCATCCTTCATAATTCTTAAGGAGGGAATCTGAACTTCAATGGGCAGAACTGCTTCCATGCCATAGACTAAAGAGAATGGGGTTGCCCCTGTTGAAGTACGTATTGTGGTACAATAACCATGAAGAGCAAATGGTAACATCTCATGCCAGTCTTTGTAAGTAATAGTCATCTTTTGTACAATCTTCTTAATGTTCTTATTAGCAGCTTCAACTGCCCCATTCATCTTCGGACGATACGAAGAAGAGTTGTGATGCTTAATCTTGAACTGCGTGCAGAGATCAGTAATCATAGTGTTGTTCAGATTAGAGCCATTGTCAGTGATAATCTTTTCGGGGATGCCATACCTACATATGAGATTATTCTTAATGAACCGAGCCACAACATTCTTGGTAACAGATGCAAATGAAGCTGCCTCCACCCACTTCGTGAAGTAATCAATAGCAACCAGGATGAAACGATGCCCATTAGAAGCAGTAGGCTTGATCTCCCCTATCATATCAATGCCCCACATGGCAAAGGGCCAAGGAGCAGTCAACACATTCAATGGTGATGGAGGTACATGGACTTTATCAGCATAGATTTGACATTTGTGACATGTTCTGGAGTGTTGATAGCAATCAACTTCCATGGTAGACCAATAGTAACCTGCTCTCAATATCTTCTTTGCCATAGTATGACCACTAGAATGAGTACCAAAGATTCCATCATGCATATCTTCCATAATCTCAGTTGCTTCTTTCTTATCCACACAACGAAGCAAAGTTGAATCATGATTGCGCTTGTACAAAATGCCATTACTCAAAAAGAACTTAGCAGAAAACCTTCTCAGAAACTTCCTATCTTTGACAGATACCCCTTCAGGGAACTCCTGAGCTTCAAGATATCTTTTCACTTCATAGAACCAAGGCTTCTCCTCTGCCCCTTCTGTGTCAATCTCATTGCAGTATGCAGGCTTTTCAAATCTATCAATAGTAATCTTGGGAGCTTCATCATCCCAACTGATCTCAAACATAGATGCCATGGTGGCCAAAGCATCTGCCAACTGATTCTCTCTTCGTGGAATATGTCCAAAGGTAATCTCTTTAAAATGTGGGATCAAAGACAACACATGCTCTCTGTAAGGAATGAGGTTATCATGCTTGGTATCCCAATCTCCTTTGATCTGACTAACCACCAAGGATGAATCTCCATACACGTCAAGGAACTGAATCTTCATATCAATAGCAGCTTTAATACCCAGGATACATGCCTCATACTCAGCCATGTTATTGGTACAATAGAAACAAAGTCTGGCAGTAATCGGGGTATGACAACTTTCAGGGGAACTAATCACAACACCAACACCATTAGCAAGTGTATTAGAGGCACCATCAAAAACCATAGTCCATCGGGATCCTTGTTCAGGTCCGTCATATTGTCCAGGCTCTTTGGTAATAATCATAATGTCTTCATCAGGGAACTCAAAACTCATTGACTGATAATCATCCACTGCTTGATGAGCCAAATGATCAGCAACAACACTTCCTTTAATGGCCTTCTGAGTAGTGTACTGTATATCATATTCTGTCAATATCATTTGCCATCTTGCAATTCTTCCGGAGAGAGCAGGTTTCTCAAATATATACTTAATTGGATCCATCTTTGAAATCAATAAGGTAGTATGGGTCAACATATACTGTCTTAGTCGGCGAGCAGCCCATGCCAAAGCGCAGCAAGTTTTCTCGAGCAGTGAGTATCTTGTTTCACAGTCGGTAAACTTTTTGCTAAGGTAGTATATTGCCTGCTCTTTTCGACCAGACTCGTCATGTTGCCCCAACACACACCCATTGAGTTGTCTAACACTGTTAAGTACATAATCAAGGGTCTTCCATCAACTGGTGGCATCAAAATTGGTGGTTCTAGCAGATATCTCTTGATTTCATCAAAGGAAGTCTGGCATTCATCATTTCATTCCATCACCTGATCTTTCTTCAACAACTTGAATATTGGCTCACAGATGGCGGTTAATTGGGAAATAAATCTTGCAATGTAATTCAATCGTCCCAAGAAACCTCTAACCTCCTTCTCAGTACGGGGAGCTGGCATCTCTCGTATAGCTTTCACTTTTGCAGGATCCACTTCAATACCTTTTTCACTGACAATGAAACCCAGGAGCTTACCAGATCTAACTCCAAAAGTACATTTGTTTGGGTTTAGTCTCAACTTGTATTTCTTTAATCTCTCAAACAATTTATGCAAATGATCAAGATGTTGCTCTTCATTCTGGGATCTGGCTATCATATCATCCACATATACCTCTATCTCATGATGAATCATATCATGAAACAAAGCCACCATAGCATGCTGATATGTTGCCCCTGCATTCTTCAAACCAAATGGCATCACCTTATAGCAAAAGGTGCCCCACTGTGTAACAAATGTTGTCTTCTCCATGTCTTCAGGAGCCATCTTGATTTGATTATAACCAGAGAAACCATCCATAAAAGAGAATACCTTATGCTGAGCAGTGTTGTCTACCAGAACATCAATATGAGGAAGTGGAAAATCATCTTTGGGGCTAGCCTTGTTCAGATCTCTGTAGTCCACACACATACGTACCTTACCATCTTTCTTAGGAACTGGTACCACATTTGCAACCCACTGAGGATAAGAAGTCACAGCTAAGAACCCTGCATTGAACTGTTTCATTACCTCTGCCTTGATCTTTTCTGACATTTCAGGACGCATACGACGAACCTTCTGCTTCTTTGGACGACAATCCTCTTTTACTGGTAAACGATGAACCACAATGTTTGTATCCAACCCTGACATATCTTCATAAGACCAAGCAAAGATCTCCACATAGTCACGTAACATCTGAATCAACCTGTTCTTGACACTATCCTCTAAATCAGCCCCTATCTTGACCTCTTTCCTGTTTTCTTCAGTTCCCAGATTCACAACTTCGACCGGCTCTTCATGTGGTTGTATAGCTTTCTCTTCTTGTTGTAACAACCTAGCAAGCTCTACAGGTACTTCACAATCGTCCTCATTTCCGTCTTCAGTTTGATAGATCGGATTCTCGAAATTATAATTGGCAATAGTAGAACTGTTATCAACAGGATCCAGAGTGGATGAGGATCTGCATTTTAGTGATGTGGGTGTGTGTAAGAACACATAGCTGATAAAACAAAAATAAAAGAAAAGAAAGACAAGGAACACAATATTTACGAAAACGAAACGTCCACTGATTTTATTGAATGAAGTATGCAAATGAAATGACAGCCCGTAACAAGCACACCATTGTGCCCCGGGTAAGGCACAAGGCTTAAGAGTTCAATTGTTCAATAAATTACAAACTTAAAAGCAACAATACAGTAATAGTATTTACTCCTGACTAAAGGAGATAGGGATAACATCTTCAGCTTTCCAATTATTGAGTCCAGCACCCACAGTAGGAAAAATCCAAGCATCCAAGTTGTAGTCTTCATCATAGTCTCCCACAGCATTGATCTGATCTTTCATAACCCCTTGATTGGTGATACGAACAGCACGAGCACGACGAACAGCCTTCTGGGACTCTGCAGTGAAACCCAAACCAAACTTGTCAGACTTGTATGGAATATCAGGAAGCTGACCCCAAATAGTACAACCACCTTCATCCACCACAGCTCTAGCATCATTGAGGGAGGCCATTGCCATTGTTGGAGGTTTTCTGGTGACCACAGGAACTTTCTTCGCAACAGGAGGAGCTACATAGTCATTAACAACCCAAGGAACCACTTCAAACGTCTGACACGGAGTCTCAATGTATTCACCTTCCATTTCCAGATACTTGAAGGTATTCACATGGCTGACAAAGTATTCTTCTTCTCCAAAGACAGTAACAACCTTTCCTTCCACCGGATATCTTAATTTCTGATGTAATGTAGAGGTTACAGCACCTGCCCCATGGATCCAGGGACGACCAAGCAGACAAGAGTATGAAGGACGAATATCCATCACATAAAATGTAGCAGTAAAAACCTGAGAGCCAACTTTGATTGGAAGATCAATTTCCCCATGCACTACTCTTCTAGAACCATCAAAAGCCTTCACCACAATATTGTTGGGCTTCAGTACAGCATCTTCAGGACTCAGCTTATTTAGGACTTCCTTGGGCAACACATTCAGAGAGGAACCATTGTCTATCAGTACATGTGACAGGGTAGTGCCCCTGCATTCAATTGAGATATGCAAGGCCCTGTTATGATCCCTTTTGGCTGGGGTCAAATCAGCATCAGAAAATCCTAACCCATTGTCATAGGTCAGGTGGGCAACACAATTCTCAAACTGATCAACAGAAATTGCATTGGGTACATGTGCGGTCTTCAAAAACTTGATCAAGGCTTTTGCATGAGCTTCAGAACATAACAACAAGGACAGCATAGAAATCTTAGAGGGAGTATGCCCCAACTGATCAACAATGTCATAATCACTCTTGCGAATGATTTTCAATACTTCCTCCATCTTCTTAGAGAGATCATCAGCAGCTGGCACATCAGTAGGTATAGGCTCAATAACAGGACCCTTGCCCCGAGCATCAGTGGTGGAGGTAGCAGCAGGAGTAGCTGCATTCTTGGAAGTAACTGGAGGCGAGAAGACTCTTCCACTACGTGTGATCTTACTAGATCCAGCAATATTGTCAACATCAACAGGTACATCAGCCAAGGGCTCTTGCTTAACACCATGGATGTAAACATCAGATCCATAATGCCAAGGCACATCTTTATCAGACGTATACGGGATAGGACCAGGAGTAGTAATGACCACAGGAGCCACTCTGACTTCAGCAACAACTTTCACGGGACCTTCAGCAGTAATCTTGATTGGACCCTGATGAGTGATTTTAATAGGTCCCTTTGAAGTGATTCTCACCGGAACTTTGTCAACCATGTCAACCTCTTCAGTCTTCTTGCCTTGCGTAATATGATCTACCATACTTTCCACGGAAGATGGTCTTCTTTCGAACACTATGGTGTAATTATTCATGAGACGTTGAATTCCATCCTTCAACCTCCAACACTTATCTGGATTATACTCGCAATAGACACAATCTTCACGACAGCCCGGAAAGAACCCAGCTTGTACTAACTTCTCTCTGATGACAGACAATGGTGTGGTCAACTCCGCAACTGAATGGATATGCAGATCTTCCTCAATGGCATTGACAGTCTTCTCGTGATTTGGCATTGGAGCAGTAATCACATTTGGAGTACCCGGAGGGTCAAACTCAATTTCTCCAGCATCAATCATATCTTGTATTTTGTTCTTCAAGACCCAGCAGTTATTAGTATCATGTCCCTGACAGTTTGAATGGTATGCACACCGTGCATTGGGATTGTACCTGGGAGAGGTAACATTGGGATTCTGAGGAGCTTCTTTCAAAGTAATAAGTTCAGCCTTCAACAAGTGTTGCAATGCCTGAGCCATTGACATGTTGATCTTCGTGAACTGCCTCCTAGCCCTCTGTTGGTTGCCCTGTGGCTGCTCTGTTGTTGCAGGAGTTGGATTTGAAATATGAACTGCACTAACAGACTGATGCCTTCTGTTACGATCAGGTTGACCATAAACAGCATTGGATTCTTTCTTCCCAGTGGGAGGCTTCTTTGCAGCACCTGATGAGGAAGTACCCACTTGGATCTTACCATTCTTTATACCATTTTCTACTCGCTCTCCTGTCATTATCAACTCAGTGAAGCCAGATGATGAGCTTCCAATGAGATGACTGTAAAACGGACCATTCAACGTGCACATGAACGTATCAACCAGTTCCCTGTCAGTTAAAGGGGGTTGAACTCTTCCAGCTAAATCTCTCCACTTCTGAGCATACTCTTTAAAACTTTCTTTGGCACCCATAGACATGCTCTGAAGCTGCATGCGAGTGGGGGCTAAGTCAGCATTGTATTGATACTGCTTATAGAAAGCTTCAGCAAGATCATTCCAGTCCCTGATGTTGACACTCTCCAACTGATAATACCACTCCAGCTGAGCTCCAGATAAGCTCTCTTGAAAAAAATGGATCCACAATTTCTTATCAGCAGTGTGAGGTTGGATTCTTCTGACATAGGACCTCAGATGCAGCTTGGGACAAGAGACCCCATCATAAACAACAAATGTAGGAACCTTGAAACCAATGGGTATGACTACCCCAGATATCAGACTCAAATCTTCAAAATCCAGCCCAGATGACTTCTGCAACTCCATGGCATCCATCCTATCCACCAGCATCTTGAATTTGTCTTCATTAGGATCATGGTAGTAATTAGCCTCAGAATCAGAGTCCCCCATAGTGTTGTGGAGACTGCCTCCCTCTTTTTCAGATTCCTCAGATTCATAGTCTTCAGCTGGTTCTTTGGTCTTGGCAAGACCTTTGAACCTTCTTCCCATGTTGATCAAACCAGCTGACCTTCTAGTCTTCTTAGTCTTCTTGGCCAGCAGTGCCTTCAATTCATCCTGCCCCTTGGACAGGTTCAAGATCAGCTCTTGGAACTGTGCATTTTGTGCCTGGAGATCCTTAACTGATTGTTCAAGAGCCATTGCTGAAATAAACAGCGAGAAGATGAGAAACCTGTGCACAAATATAAACCTGTGATGCAATGAAATGATATGTGAATGCATATGCAATGTTTTTCAAGGACCGCAGGATTTAAATTTGCTTAAACAAACAAGAAGGTAAAATTTTATTAGTAATAAATTTGTTTTGCCTTTTAGGCTTACAAAAAATGAAATGAAATAAGTACAAAAGATGGGGTTTTAAGTCTCCCATGGACGTTTCCTCTTTGTGTTGAGGTATGAGTTGAGGTTCCGTTCTTCATGAAGTAGCTTTGTTAGTTCTAGGATTCTTTCTTGGCTTGCTTTGTAATGAGCCTCGAAGGTATCCCTTTGCTCCTTCAGTTGGATCCATGATCTCTGCAAGTCTTCCATATCAGTAGGCATGTCTGGGTGAAGGATGGTATAAGCTGTGTCTCCTTCAACAACAGGTTCCATGGTAACTGGTAGGATGGCAGGATATGGCATCATGAGAGTCTGAGCACAAGATCGTACCCATCTGAGATAAGCCTCCATAGGAATAGTGTACTTAGGCTCCAGTGTCTTGCTGTCAACCCTGTTTACTTTTCCCCATGCTCGTATGAATCTCTGACGGTACCCTTGAAGATCGTTGTCGTAATCAAACACAATGCCCTGAATCAACATGTCATGTGGGCCATCACTCCGAGCGTAACCAAACTGTCGTAAAGCTAGAGAGGGGTTGTAGGTGATGCCTCCTCTTATGCCTAGAAGTGGCACATTAGGAAACTCCCCACAACGGTCAATGATAGTGATATTCTCCATAGATCTGGAGCACCAATGGATATCTGAGTGAGAAAGTGACATGATCCTCTTGGACCATCTGAACCCTTGCTCATTCTTCATTACTGAGCGAGGAAGGTGAGAAATAAACCACCTAGAAAGCAAAGGTATGCAGCACATCAAAGTTCCTCTTGCCCTTGTAGTACGGGTATGGAGAGAATGTAGGATGTCTCCCAGCAATGTAGGCACTGGATTGTGACTCAGGAATATGTTGATGGCGTGAACGTCTATGAACTGATCTGGATTGGGGAACAATACTAAGCCATAAATCAGCAAGGCTAAGATCTCCTCAAAAGCATCATAGCTCATGGCCTTCAAGAACAACTGAGCCTTTTCTATCAATACCTTAGCTAGAACACCCTTGACTCCGCTTCTCGTTTCCAGAACAATATCAGACTTCTTCAGATGTAGAGCTGCAGCAATAACTTCTGGTTTAAGCTCCTTCTCCAAGCCTGTGAATGGTCTTTGATCAAGAACAGGTATACCCAGAAGTTTAGAGAACTCCTCCATTGTAGGAACCAGCTGGTAGTCAGGGAATGTAAAGCAGTGGTGCTTAGGGTCAAAGAACTGAAACAGAACACTCATCATGTCTTCATTGAATCCTGAAGTGACTAGATCCAATAGGTGACCATGTCTCTTAATGAACTGGGAGTGAGCAGACACTTGAGAAACCAACTCTTTAAACTTGGCAGGTATGCCCACAAAGTTGATCCTGATGGTGTTTCTACGAGCAGAAGCCATGACCTGCAACCAAAGAACAAAGATAAATCCTTTGGTCCTTGAAATGGTTAGTGAAAATTCTATGCTTATGATGCATGATGATGTCATGATGTTATGTTCAATCACAAACATGTGGCACACACAAACAAGTCACACCATAGCCCTAGGTTTAAAGGCTTGCATGAGGTTCAAAGGTAAGTACCCTCCCCTGAAGTTAGTTGGTTCATCCTGTCCTACAAAAGTAACCAGGTTCTAAGGGATCTCAATATCATTGATCCTTCACAAGGGTGGTTGTTCAGAAGGCAACTTACTTGCCAACCAAAACCCTCCAAGTTTAAGATCTCAATGAGCGTAGTATCGAGTGTCAACCAACTTCAGTCTGCACCAAAGACGGTTACCTCACTACTTTCTAAAGGCCAAGATGGGATAACTAGGGTTCTAAAAGTTAGTTAGTGCATTGACAATATATGGCAGCCTCATATTATCCTCAACTTGACTTAAGGAACATAAGCACCAACCAAGAAGTCGCACTAACTATGGCCACCAGATCAACCATATCGATATACGTCGTACAATTTCCTTGGTCTATTGCCATTTACCTATGGTACACTAGATCCGGGTTAGGATCTTTCACACATAAGAGCACCCCAATAAGATAATATAAAGCAAACAAGGCAAACAATTTAAAGTGATCTAATTCCTAAGGGTACCCCTCTTTTATTAAATCCCCAGCAGAGTCGCCAGTTATGTAACACGGTGGGAGAACTGACTTTTAGTTATGTTGCGGATAGCAAGAGTCGCCACCGACTTTTATTTTATCCAAAGGAAAGGCATAAAAGAACAGGAAAGACCTTTTAAAAGATTTTTGGGTCCGGGGGGTAGGTTATGTAAAGGGAAGGTGTTAGCACCCTTTACATCCATGGTTATCCATGGGCTCTTAGTTACTTAGCTCACTTTGAATTGTTTTTGAAAAGGTGAAGTGTGTGAATAGAAATTTTCATAAGAGTTTAATAATGATCCATGTACGGATGCGTAAAAAACTTGTGTTTGAAAATTGTTTTTGAAGTGTTTTTTTAAAATGTGAGCAAGTAACTATGAGGAACCTACCCTAAAGTTTAAGTCTTTATGTTCTTTATCCTTTAAATGGTAAGACTATCCCTATTATTAAGGAATAGGTAGTCATTACCTTGGATGTGAGGGACATATGAGGGACATCTGTTTAATGAAGGCAACTGTAGGGTGTATTAAGCATTTAGGAGGGACTGTCATCATTATTCGAAAGGGACTAGATCATATTGAAAGGCAACCTTTTAAGGGACTTGATCTTTAATTATGAAGGGACTAGATGACTTTTCTTTTAAAGGGACTTTGCTTTATACACCCACTTGACCTTATGATTAGGCAACATTGAGAGGTAGCCCTAGAAAGTGAGATGGCGATCAAAGATCGACTTACGTGTGTGAATGTTTAATTTTGTATTTATCTTATAATTTAAATGACCTAAATTCAATTTTTAAATATAATACATGTTTACACTCCCTATTTTACTAACCATAGCATGAAAATCAAATAATTTAAATATTTACAAAAAATTACACCAAGGAGCAATTACAATAATAATAAGCAATTAAAAATAAATAGCAAGAATAAATAAATAAAATATAAATAATAAATAAAAATAAATAAATAAGCAATAATAATTATAATAGGGGTTAGTAATAATAATTAAAAATAAATAAGATTAGTGAAATAATAATAATAAGCATAATTTAAAAATAAATGGATTAATGATAAGCATGATTAGTAATAATAATAAACAAAATAAAATAATGAATAAGAATTAGAAATTATTAAGGAAATATGGATAATTTAATTATAAAATTTAAGATTATAAATTATAAACATATAAAAAATTATAATTACAATATTAGCATAAATTTAATTATTTTTAAACATATATATATATATTTTTTTAAAAAATAAAATTTAGATCATGAACAAATTATAGAAACAATTTCATATTATAAAAAAAATTTGATTATAATTATATTTAAAAAAAATTAGAAAATAAAATTAGGTTTTTAATAATTGTTTAGAGAAAAATAAATTAGGATTCGTAAAATATTAGGTTTTATTTAGAAAAATATTTTAGAGTTTATAATCTAATATACAAAATTATTTTAATAAATATGTACATATTATAATTTAAATACCTATAAAAAAAAATAATTTTTGAATTACAAAATAATTTCTGAATATTAGAAAACATTGAATAAACATTTTATAGAATTATTTTATTATATATATAATTATTAATAAAACCTAAATCAATTAAATAAAATAGAAATAAAAAGCAAAAATAGAAACTTACCTGGCTGGGATATGAACCCAGGAAGCCTAGCTTGCCAGCAACAAAACGTACCACCAGGCCAGCCACACATGTATGATAGTGGAATGAGTTTGATTGGTTTTGTATTATGTCCTGGAAAATCCTGAAAAAAATAATGAAAAGAAGCAAAAGGCCTGGGGGGAGAATTGAACCCAGGACCTCTTAAGCAAACACATACACGCATGACCATCCCAGCTAGGTGAGCTAATCTGTTAACAAACTAACAACAAATGATAATATATTATATTCAATGCAATAATGAGAAAAGCTCAAAAATATTTGTCACAGCCAGGATTCGAACACAGGTCCTGTTGCCAATACGCACGCTAGCCTTACCACTGGGACAAGCGTTAGCTTGTGATAATAAACCAACAACAACACATAAAATATTTAAAACAAAATTTGAATTTCCAGGACGCGCCAACAGCCTTCGTCTTCTCCAGATTACCTGCGAAATTTCATGCCACTTTTCCTGCGAATTTTCATGCAAGTTCTTCCATATTCAAAACCTGCGAAAATCAAACACCCACAAAACAGTATGATTTCTTTCAATTGATCAGTGTTTTATGATCCTTATGGTTCACACAACATCCCTATGTTCTTCAAATTCATTTATATTTAGTGAATCGAAGAACCCTAATTTGGAGGTCAAAACCCTAATCATGGCATCTCACGGGTTTCTCATGGTTTCTTTGATTTCTTTGCCCAGAAACATTCTACACATCATCACAAACATCATTAACCAAACAAAATTCATTGAAAAGCAATAAATTAATGAAATCGAAAAAATTATTTTTAAGAACAACCAAGCTTCGGGTTTTGTATTATGGCATGGTTTTGATGCATATGAGTGATGATAATGATTCAGTGATGTCCAATAGTCATGGCTATGTCCTCAAAATACCTTCTAAAGCTCTGGAAATTCAAAACCGAATGTGAGTTGTGGAGAGGTTTTTTTGATTTGTAAACTTACTCTTGAGGCAGTCCAAATTCGTGTCTCTTGTTAGGGTTGTGTTTAGTACTTATAGGTGATTGAATTAGGTCAGAAAAATCAAGTCATTATGTGGAGAATTTGATATGAAAAGATTCAAAATGATCATGCCTTAAAAAT
The DNA here is from genome assembly GCA_963966055.1 of Lathyrus aphaca. Taxonomy (NCBI): domain Eukaryota; kingdom Viridiplantae; phylum Streptophyta; class Magnoliopsida; order Fabales; family Fabaceae; genus Lathyrus; species Lathyrus aphaca. The sequence continues at coordinate 576,876,860 of OZ014520.1, read as the reverse complement.
CAAATATTCATGCATAAACCCTTGCTATTTTTGGCTAATCCTCATGATTTCTTTCCTCTTCAATTCAAATCAAATTTATGATTTTCTAGAAGCTTAATCCAAATCAAATCTTACATTTTCATATTTTATTTTTATTTAAAATGATTTTTAATGAATTAAATCAAAATAAATAAAAATAAAATAATAAAAAATCTGATTTTTAATGGTTTGGGTCGTGCATGAAGTTATTGTATGGATTGGGTCATCATTTGGCAAGCCCATTTGGAAGAAATTGGTTTTAGACCTCCATTTTCATCATAAACCAACCCAAAATTTCCCAACTTTGCAAGGGCACATATACTTCAATTTTAATTCTATGAGGGTGTTCTTGGACATTTTGGAAAGCTTGAAGAGTCCTCTAACCAACCCCACTGGTTTCATGTCCATATCATTTACCAATCTCAAGTTATGCCCTTTTGAAGTTGTTGACTTTTTGTTGACTTTCAAAAGGACCTATAATGTCTTAGCTCATACCTTCTAAATGAAGCATTTTTGGGATTGGCTTGTGAGACACAAAGTTGTAGAGAATTCAATTTCCTTCAAAATGAGATTTTAGTGGAGACTTGGTGATGAAGTATGTGAAAGTTATGGCTGGTCAAAGTTCAGTTGACTTTTACTAAGGAAACCCTAATTTAGAAACTCCTGATTCTTGATGATCTGGAATCTCCTTGATGAATCATGATCAACCCTTGACCCAATGATGAATTTTACTTCATATACTTGATGTTGGCAAAAAATCATGAAGTTTGACTTTGGTTTGACCACAGTTGACCTCAGTTTGACTTTTTAACTGTTTTGACTGATTTTGACTTATCTGATCATCTGACTGAGCAAACTTTTGAGAAAAGTCTTGAAACTTGACATGGGGGTTCTTACACACATATAAGATGTTATGAAGCTCACTTGAAGTCTTGGAAGTTCATTTAGCCTGATTAAAGTCAAAACCCTAGTTTTAGATGCACTGCTTAGGAGGTGCATTGTCTGAGGGAATTGTCAACTATTCTGACCAATTGTGAACCTTGTGAACCTTGTGAACCATCATAAAATGTCTTGTGAATCTCATGGGAGGTATTGTGAACCTTGTGAACCTTGTGAACCTTCATGAAGTGACTTGTAGACTTCATGAACCTCATGAAAGGTCTTGAAAGCATTGTGAATCTTGTGAACCTTGTGAACCTTCATAAAGTGACTTGTAGACTTCATGAACCTCATGAAAGGTCTTGAAAGCATTGTGAATCTTGTGAACCTTGTGAACCTTCTTAGAACACAAAGTCTTGTATTGTGAGGGCAAATTTTGGGGTGCAACACTTGGCCAAGCTCATTTTTCAAAATTGGAGCAAAGATCAAACTAAATTTTGGAGAACATGTTTTTGGTTAGACAATGAAACATATTAACTCTTATGAAGTGAAACTTCTCATTGCATTTACATGTTTAATAATTAGAATCATATTGACGCAACACCTCAAAATACTGCATGCAAATGAAATCAAGAACAAAAATCCAGGTCCACTGAATTTGGAGTACAAACTCTTTGCTGGATCGCATGTTGCTGACATAAAAGTGTCATTGAATTCACAGTCAGGTTACTAGAGAAAATTACTCCTTTAGTTTCAAAACCAACAAAGACGACGAGGTCCTACATGAACTAATGGAAACGTTAAAGAATCTTCAATTAACAATCACTTCAAGTACCATAAGTATGAATAAGGTAGGTGATTTGATCAAAATATTATCAAATGAAGTGAAGAAGAAAAAGTACCTGAAGAGGAGGAAGACAACTCTAGAGTGTAAGCTGTTTGTTGGTGTCAACCAAGATGTACCATACATCTGGTATGATATGTGGTATCTGATCTAGCTAATTGTTGTTAAGATTACTTCAATTTTTTTTTCTTTTCTGTTGTAATTTTGGCCCTTACATGGGTATTTTGTTGGTTTGAACACCAGGTTCAACATCCTATTGGCTTACTCATATATTGTATGTATGTGTTAACACAGTGATCTCTAAATTGACTGACTAAATTTCTAAGGAAGACATTTGCCAAGTTATAGAAAAAAGGGGAAGTAAGGGTATGTAGGGGTAGTTTGTCTGACTACTAACTACTGTTTGTGAAGATCTGATATGTTGATCTCTATTACGTTTAGTGCCAAATGGTACTAATTATTTGTGTGCTCACATGTTAAAGCATTTGGCCTGCCATATGGCCCTTATGTGAGTTAAATTATTTGTGTTAGTAGTAGCCTATGATTTCCGACTACTGACTACTAACATCGTGTACATGTATGACTAACTATTCTTGAATGATTGCATGTTTTTTAGAGCATTGTGTGTAGCAAACTCATGATATTATATGTGTGTGTAGCTACCTCATAATGTATGAACTATGATCTGGTTTGTGTTGCTTATGTTGTTGCTACTATATGTTTGGATAATGGATATTCTTTTGTTGCGAATGTTTGTTTAAGTATGTCTTTGATACTTAGATATTTTGTGATTGAAGAGTTGTTTTGCCAAAATTTTCCAAAGGGGGAGGTTGTTGGTCATTTTGGGATTGACTGCATTATGCAAAACACTTGAAGTTTGCTCAAGTTGGCTCTGGTGCAACTCAAGCTAGTTCTGGTGCAAAAGGGAAACATGTTGAACTTGATGTTCCAACATGTGGGCTACAACATATGGTATTTTGGAAACAGACGAATGCAAATTTTAGTTGGTTCAGAGTTCGTCCATCCAAGCACTTTCCAATAGGAGATCTACAAGATAATGAGAAAAGTTGATTGGGATGTACTGGTGTAACATGCTGCACTCGATGTTCTACCGTGTGGTGTACAACATCTTTCCTCGACAACATGCCTTGTTGGATGTTGTTTATTACATATTTTCTAATTGGTTTTATAATCAGATTGATGCAATATTTTTTGCAATGTTTGATTTATTTGTTTGACAGTTGGAGATGTTAAAATCAGATATAAATGTGATTTAAATTTGAATTGGAAATATAAATAAATCATATTTATTTAGAGAAATTTAAGGAGCAAACCATATCCAATTGATTTAGTTATTTTCAAGACAAATTAAATGCATATCCACACGGAGAAAAAGCCCATAAGACATTGCTATATAAAGAGACTCAATTCTCATTATCTGTCAAGAGTTTTGGTGCACAAGAACTAGGTTGTTTATGATAGGGTTTGAGTTTTTGTTACTTGTATTCTAAGCTAATGCCCTAATAGGATTAGTGAGGAATCTACTATTACACACCTCTAAGTTAATATAACTTGGCATATACAATTTTTCTTAGTTAAGTTGTAATTTCAACATTATTTCTTGAATCGTAAACTCCAATCACGGTTGTGTGATTGAGAAGAAAGTAAGTAAGTTATCATATTTAGGGGGAGTCCTTAAATATAAAGTCACTAGGATTATGAAGATTCTTTGTGTAAGAACAAGAGTTTTCTATGCATTCCATCTCTATGTTTTGATGATAATAATGGAGTATTTATGAAAGAACCATTTTATGTTCTGATGTTTGTTAAAGTGCAGATCATGAATATTACATATATTAAGATCAAACAAACATTATGAATGAGTACGCAAATGCAAATATGTGAAGTTACTATGTGTAACATTAGTCGCAAGCATGCTGAAGAATAAAGTGTGCTTCTGGATCTTAACACAATAAAAAAGATCCAAGGATGTGGATGTTAAGTTGGCAATGCTCTTGTGGATGTTGTTCTGAACATGGTTTTGATCAGATGGCGAAGCGAAGCTTCTGAAACTAATCTTCAGAAGAACTAAGTTCTGAAGACTCTGATGACTTGAAGTTCTGAAGACTTAACATTTGAAGAACCAAGTGCTGAAGACTCTGAATACAATATTCTATGTGAACAAAGTTCTGAAGACTCTAAGACTTGAAGTTCTGAAGATCATGGGTTTCAAGCCAAGTGTTGAAGTCCTGAAGAACGTAGTTCTATGTGAATAAGTTATGAAGACTAAATAATTAGGTTCTTTGAAGACCCAAGTATCATCATCTCTAGCTCATACTTCATTCATTGAATTATAATCAGAAGCCTTTAAAGTTCAGGTGACAATGTTACCATTGGCTGGGGAAGAGAAGTCAACCTTTGGCAGAGAATGACCCTAGAGACATCCAATAAACCTTGGGGGAAGACCTTGTAAGTTTTCATAGGGACCAAAATGAAAAATGTGCCAACTTACTGGGAGCAAAAATCTATTTAAGTCAATCTTAATTCATTCAAGTAATATAGATCTACAACTACTTTATAGATGCAAACATGTGTACACTTGATCAAACTACATAAATAAACATCTTTTTCATTTTTTATTTTTTCGGTTTTCTCTTTTGTTACTAATTGGTATTCTAAGAATATTAAATAATAACATTCAACATGACCTATAGCCTTTACCCAAGTGTCACTTACTAATTAGGGCACATGGTATCTATTTATTTTCTTTTATTTTGATGAATGGCTCAAAGAAGGACTTTAAAACATATATTTTGAAAAACATGGATATTAGTGTTTATCTTGATTCTGAGGTAGGTATCGAGCTTTTTTGCTTTGGTGCTCTTTTCATGGGTTATGATTTGTTGATGGTGGAATTGGTAGTTTGAGATTTAACCTGATTTTAACCAGATTAATTTTTAGTTGCATGGAAATTTATTTACAAGGCTCCTTTGATTTGTTGTGTGTTTTTGTAGTGTTTTATTGATTGTTGTTCTTTTGATGTATCTTAATTGGTTATTTGATAGTCATTTTTGTACTTGTAATATGTGACTGTATTATTTATACTTTGATCATTTTTACCTCTAATTAATATATTATATAGCCATTAAAAAACATATAAAACATGAAAAGATCAATTTTAATATAAATATATTAAAAAAAGGAAGAAAAAAAAATAAAAACCAACAATAAAAAAATGATATATTTATGAGAACTTAAAATAAAATATATTACAAAGATTGAAATAAATTATTTTGACATTTGCATAAACATTTAACATATTTAAGCAAAATAATTGTTAGTGAGTGAGACACTTTTAGTGAGGAGAGAAAGAAAAAGAGAATTAAGAATAAGGATTGTTATTATTGAATATGATTGTGTTTCAAAAATAAATTACAAAGTATCTATTTATATACAACTAAGTGAACTAAGTGATCTGACTACTAAGTAATAAATATGAAAAACCCTAAACCCTAATTATCTCTGGGTTTGGGCTATACACAACTTGGATTATATTACTTATACCTCAACATACTGACTATATAATCCAAATTGTTGAACATACACTAATCATAGTTGAAATGAACTATTCATAATTCCTTTCTAAACTTCAGGAATCTTTTGATCTTCAGCCCCTTGGTTAAAATGATGGCTAATTGTGCTTTACTTGAGCAATGCCTCAATTCAAATTCATCTTGATTTATCTTTTCCCTTAGGAAATGAAATTTATCTTTGATGTGCTTACTTCTCCCATGCAATAATTTATTATTCACAAGATTTATGTCTGACTTGGTATCGATCTGCAACACCAGAGGTTTCTTCATTTTGACCTCAATCTCTTCCAGTACATTTCTGATCCAGATTACTTGACACGCATCATAGGATCCGGCTATATATTCAGACTCATACAATGACAATGCCACCACATGTTGTTTTCTCGAGCACCATGAGATTGGGGCACCAAATACTTGAAAGAAATAACCAGTTGTGCTTCTTCGATCTTCCTTATCTCCACACCAATCAACATCTGAATAGTAAGGAATCATATCTTCTTTTATTTTAAAGAGTCTCATTGAAATAGAGTTCCATAGTTTATCGATCCTTTTAAGTATCTCGAGATTGTTTTTGTAGCCTTCATGTGTGAAACCCTTGGTTCACTCATGCATCTGCTCACTAATCCGATTAAGAAACCTATATGCATACATATCTTAGAGATCTGACAATTTGTTTGAACAAAGTTGCATCGACTTTGTCTTCCTCTCCATGCTTCTCCAAATTCAAATTTGGTTTGACAGGAAAAGATCCAGGAGTTGAATCATCCATCATGAATCTCTTGAGTATCTCTTTGACATAATTTCTTTGATGAAGCTCCATACCTTGCTTCGATATTTAAAATTACATGCCTAAGAAATAAGACAAGTTTCCCAGATCCGACATTTCAAATTCCCTCATCACCAGCTCTTTGAAATTCGACAAGTTCTTCAATCTATTTCTAGTTACTGACAAGTCATTGACATATAAACATAAGCTTATTATATAGAGTGCCTCAACATATGCATAAACACCATAATCAGACCTGTATTTGACAAATCCCACTCGACTAAGTATGAGTTGATCTACTTGTTCCATGCCCTAGGTGCCTGCTTGAGGCCATAAAGCGCTTTATGCAACTTATACACTTTCCTTTCCTCCTTCTATATCACAACCCCAAGAGCTTGTGTGACATATACTTCTTCATTTAAGGGACCATTCAGAAATGAAAATTTCACATCTAAGTGAAATTTCGAAGAGCCTTGATTGAATGCAAAGGCTACAACCAAGATGATAGTGTCCAATCTTTCGACAGGTGCATATAATTCAGAGTAGTCGAGTCCTGCTCTCTAAAGAAATCCTCGAGCTACCAATCTCGCCTTAAATCTTCCTATCAAACCATCTGCATTGTACTTCAGGTTAAACATCCATTTCACTTGTATAGCTTTTGTATGTGTCGATAATTCAACTAACTCCCATGTGTTATTTCTTTCAATTGCTTGTAACTCTTCGACCATAGAAGAATTCTACTTTATATTCTTTAAGGCCTCACTATAGTTGATTGGTTAAGCACTTGTAAGTAAAGAAAAATGAACTAACTCTCCATCTGGTGTGACTTCATCATCACCAGTCACTTCTTAGTCTTGAAGTCTTACTGGATGAACTTTAGTTCTTTGAGGTATTTGACTTGTGCTAGACCTAACCTCTTCGTCTTCGACTATGTCGGGAATTTAAGCATATCCTTCGACTTTGGAAAGGATATTGGCAATTTCTTCAACTTCGATTTCATCAGTTTCTTTTTCGATGCCATAACTCATCAATAGGTTGTTAATTGTATCACCAGAATTCCAGTCCCATGTAGACATTTTAATCAATAACAATGTCTCGACTCATCACGGTCTTATTGTGATTCGATTGACTATCATGTAAGCTCCAATTTTGTGATATCCTACTAGAATCATAGGTTCAATATTGTCATCAAGCTTCCTTCTTCTTGCATCAGGAACATGCTAGTAACAAATAGAGCCAAACACCTTCAGATGACTCACTAATGATCGTGTGTCACTCCACACTTTTTCAAAAACCTTGTTCTTCAACTTCTTGGTAGGGCATATATTTATAATATAAACAACAATGGAAATAGCTTCACCCTATAAGGAATTTGGAAAATTCTTCTACTTCAACATGCATCTCACTATGTCCAATATGGTCATGTTTCTTATTTATGTTAATCTATTAAGTTGAGGCATGTAATATCACTTACCTCATGATCAATACCATGTTCTGTACAAAATTCTTCAAACATCTTTGATGTATATTCGCTACCTTCATATGTTCAAATAACCTTGATCTTCTTTTAACTCTGGTTTTTGACAAGTATTTTGAATCTCTTAAAGATTGCAAATACTTCATCCTTTTTCTTGATCACATAGATCTAGAGCTTTTGACTATACTCTTCGACAAATGAGACAAAATACATGTTTCCACCAATGATATGATCCTCAAATGAGCCACATTCATATGAATGTACTACTTCTAGTATGCAAGAGGATCTCATTGGCATAGTTAAATTGAAAGGATATATGGATTGCTTTCCGAATAAAAAAACCTTCATAGAGTTTTTCGAGCATCTCAAGACTTGGTATACCAGTAGTCAGTTGACTGAGTGATCGAAAGTTCAAAATGTTCAAACCTCAAATGCCACAACCAACTATGCTTATGGTCGACAACAATTTTTTGACATTGTACTTCAGTCGAACTGATCATGGTCTTAAATTTCCTATTCTTTGACAAAGGATATTTCAAGACCATATTATTTTGAGTGTCGACCAATTCCAAAACTCCATCTTTCATAATCACTAAAACATCTTTTTTGACCAGTTGTCCAATACTTAGCAGATTGCACTCCATTCTAAGTACATATAGTACATCTTTGATCATAATTTTTCCTCCATTGCTCCTTTAAATAAGTATGTCTCCAGTACCTTCTCCTTGCAATAAGATATTATCAGCAAGTTTGACTTTTCTCTTATTCGACAAGTCAAAATCTACTGACCACAATTTTCAACCAGTAATGTGAATCGAGCATCCTGAGTCAAGGAACTGGATCTTGGAGATGATATGGTCATTTATAACTGCAATCATAACCACCATATCTTCAGAATCATTTGACTCTTGGAATGCAAGGTTTTCTCATTCCTCCTTGCCTTTTGTCGCTCCCTTGTCTTTATTGTACCAACAACTTTTGACCAAATGACCCCACTTTTCATAGTTATAGCACTACACACCTTTTATCTCTTTGTATTCATGATAGGATTTTCCTTATCCTCTTTTCGAGGATTCATAAGCCCTATCATCGACCTTATGCTTTGGGGGGGGGGGGGGTTGAGAAAAACGTCTTGCTCAGAATCTTGTCTCCTTTTCCTTTGAACTTGTTGGAACCACCATTCTTCTTCAAAGCCTGAGCCTGAAGTACTTGTATTAAATCTTGAATCCATTTCCTTTTGACAATCCTAATCTCATGCGCCTCCAACGAACCAACCAAATCTTCCAGTCTCAGGGTTTCAACATTGTTGGATTCTTGAATAGCTACGATAACGTCATCAAAGTGAGAGATCAACATACACATTACCTTATAAACTATCATCTTATCAGTTAGGATTTCACCACAATCCTTCATGAGATGGATGCGATTATGCACCTTCGACACATAGCCTACAATCTTTTCATCTTCTCTCATCTGCAACAATTCATATTGCCATCACAAAGTATATAATTTGACGACTTTGACTTTCTTACCTCCTTCATAGTACTTGACAAGAATATCTCATGCCTCATTCGCCGATTCAATCTGAGAGACCTTGTCAAAATACGCCGAATCTATCTCCGATTGAATGCAATATGAGACCTTTTAGTTTTTTTTCTTGGCGCCCTTGTTCCCAGCTCTCTGAGCATCAGTTGCATTCTCAGAAAGCTCATAGACGCCATTAGTAACCACTTCAAGGGTTTCATGAAAGTCAAACCTAGATTGCATCTATTTTCTCCATGAGATCTGATTCTCGCTATCAAGAATTGGAAGAGAATTCGAAATACCGTTGGTTCCATTCAATTTTGCAACAAATGCGCTTAACGACCCACAATTCCGGAAATACAATCACCAACGTGTGATTCTTGAAAACAGGATCAAAAATCTAACGAATACTCTAGATACCAATTTAGATTATATTACTTATATCTCAACAATAATAACAACCACGAATTAAACAGGCGAGAGATCACTATGGTTGCAAGTTGCACCATATTTTTCTCCTATTGAATGTATACGAACCAGCGAGGAAAATTTATATATTGATGTGATCCTAAACACCCTTTTGTGTTATTCATGTCAAATTGAGTCAACAGAATGGAAATTCAATACCCTAAAGCATGACCGCAGCAATTGGTTTCTGATTCTTTTGGTATGTTTGGTTTTGCATTGCTGATGCTATACAAGTTGGTAATAAGAATAATAATATCTTGTGACACATAGATCATACATAAGCTACATATGGATGATATGGTAGATAAGCAAGCTTGCATTGCTGTTCATAACAATATTACCTCCAATGGACTATAATGTAAGCTTTAAAGCATCACTTTTTCTTTTGACTTCTGTAAATGCATGCATGCATGCATGTTAATTTCTACATCAAATTAGAATATTAAATTTAAAAATGACTAAAATTGGGGTCATTCTAGGACAGACTTAGAAATAGTGAATAATTGACCCTTTTATTTTGAATTTTTTTTTTTAAATAAATAATTTTTATAATGTAACATGATTTTGTGTAAAAAAATTGCAAAGAGATTTTTTATAAAAATTTCAAATGAAAATTTGGTTTGATAATTATTCTTAAAATGCTATTTTAGATATTTCATCATTTTATTGAAAAAAAATTGACATCAAAATTTCAAAAAATCACTTAATTTTGAAGTTATTTCAACCATAAAAATAATTTTTCAAATACAACTTTTTGAAAAAATTGCGATTTCGACTATTTTTTTTATCTTTAGTAATGTATGTCGTAGGTCATAGTTAATTTGTCTGACTTATTTCCATATTTAATTTCAATATAAAATTTGAAAAATGAATTTAAATATTAAAATCGAGTGATTTATATATTAAGATATAAATTTTTTTGAACTAAATTTATTGTAATTCATTTCTTATATAAATTAAACTCTGAATTGGTTGAGGATCATAGGGTTGTTTTCTCTTTCATAGTTGATCATTTTAGATTGAACTAAAGAAACAATTTATGTATAAACTCATGATTGGTTGATCCATCGATAAAATATCCACTTCTTTTTTATCTGCTCCATTCAATATGTATTACTCTCCAAATGGTGTGCTAGCTTGTGCAGATTCGTTAAGCTAAATGGATGGATCAGCAGCAACAACATACTCAAAATGTTTCACCACACAAATATAATATCCTATTAAGATTTAAAAACATAGAATATGTTCTAAACTCGAATAAAATACCAAATGAATATTTTTAATACCAAAAACATTGCTTTATTTTACGTGTACAGTTTTTCTTTTTATGGATGCAAGAACAAAATCTACAATGGTTTCGATACTATAAACACTTAATTGGCAATTGTGTCTCCCACTAAAAATGGAAATTCAGATATATTCGTTCACAGAATAGTTTCTTTGAGCATTTAATTTTCAAGAGACATGAATAAATTACAAGTTTAAGACATAAATTTGATTTGTCACGATCATTTAGGAAGTCTGAGTATCTAGCCCATTCCAATCTTATCATTTAGATAAATAAATAATGGCTAGTTTTTCTCTTATCATTTTATCACCAAATCTTGGGGTAACTAGTGATAGGATAAAAAAGAGATTAGAAGATGAAACTAGTTGCAAGACAGAATTATTCCTTATTAGAAAGAAAGAAAAAAGAATGATAGATGAAGATAATTATGGTAGAAAAGGTTTTGGTATGATACATCTATCATGTAGGTTATTAATTCAATGTTTAATTTAATAAAATGAGAGAGAACAAATTTGCAACTGCAGAGTATGAATAAATATATGTATGTGATTCATAATCAAATTTATATAGGGGTGACAGTTAGAATCGTCACCAATTGGTTGAGTAAATATAAAAGGTTGTTGATTGAGCATCATCGATTGAGATGAAGATGGAGCTCTGCTGCTGTGTGGTGCATCGGCGTAGATGTTCCCTTCCTGAATGTTGGATAGGAGCTTGTGGTTGGATTGTGCTTTAGATTGACTTAATTTTATTGGACCTTTGATCATCCCGAAACAGTTCCCCTTGTCATACCCTAATTATTTAACTGACTCTCAAGTTTATCCTATGCATCAGTTGATGCCTCATTTCATCTTAATCCATTTTGTATAAGTTAAATGGTCAACTCCAATGATCCAAAAGTTAAAGAAGGACCATTTTGACTTTTTTTATCCCCCACCTCCCAGAGGCCCAGTGTCAACAATCCAAGACACAACGCTCAATTTGCTCGCAATGCCACTAACGAAAGACATTCTGAGATGAAGACGAAAATTCTTGCTCTTTTATATGAAAATTCCTTTGTGGGGATGGATCATGAGGATCCGTTTACTCATCTCACGAAGTTTTATGAAATAGCGGGTGCAACGGAAGAACCGGAAGCCGAAGAAGAACCTTTATTTAAGAGACTATTCATGCATTCCTTATTTGGGAAGGCGAAGGAGTGGTATCTTAACTAACCTATTATTGTGATGAAAGATTGAAACATATTAGAGGAGAAATTTCTTAAACGACTTTTCCCTCACAATCGGTATATGGAGGCCAAGACGACGATTTCAGTATTTCCACAAAGAGGAAGCGAATCTCTCGATGAAGCGTGAGAGAGATTCAAATTTATGTTAAGAAAATGCAAGGGTCATGGTTTTGATGATTTGACTCAAGTGCATATTTTCAATGACGTACTCCAACCCGTTCATAAAACTCTTTTGGCTGCTACGACGGGTGGGTCTTTAATGTCAAAAAGTGCGGAAGATGTAGTTGCCATCATTGATAAGATGTCACTCAATGACCATCAAGGCCAACACAATCGTGGTAATCCTCAAAGAAAGTCGGGAATTATTTAGTTGGGAACGAATGATACAATTCTTGCTTAAAATAAGTTTCTCTCACAACAAGTGGAGTTGTTGACAAAGCAAATGTCAAAACTCCTGCAACAAATCAAAAGATGCAATAACTTCCCAATAAAAGCCAACAAATAACAAGTTGTGAGGTTTGCACCAGGGATCATCCTACCGGGTATTGCCCACTGGTTGAGGAAGAAGCAAACTATTTGGGGAATCAAAACCCTAATCAAGGTTGTAAGTTCTGTGGTTTTTGGATTGACATTCATTTTGGTAAAACATGCTCACAGCAAGATGTTAAGCTAGATGTTTTGTCATGAGAGTCTGATATCATGTTCAATATGATGTTGGGACATGTGCTAGGAGATGGTATACTAGAAAATTAGGACAGGTCTGTTTTGGTATTTAATGTGTGAATTTTAAGCGTGTTTTAATTCACACATTGTCGCTATCCAAGAATGGATATTTTGGGAACTTATGTTTTGACAGATTTGCATGTATATATTAAAAAAGATCTTGGAGCCTTTTTAGGAAACTTTTGATTTTGTTCCTTCTATTGTGCAGGAGATCGTGCAAGTGATTTTAAGTTGTTTCCTTGTGATTTATGTAACAAGAGCCCAAGTCCATGCTACTATGATGTCTATTTAAAGGAGTTTTCTAAACCTAATGAAGATGTAGTTTTCTCCTAGAGAGTGGTTCACAAACAAAATCCTAATGTTTACATATTTTCTATTCACGTCTTATTCTTAAAACTAGGCTACAATGCTTCTATTTATAACATATTATCCAACAAGAATTAGGCCTTCAAAACACATCAAATTTGATGTTACAAATATGCAGAAGATTCAGATACAAAATAGGTCTTCAATCAAATCTTTCGTAAAATATCTACTTATTTGGAAAGTATATATTTCTTTTTGAATTCTGATTGAATCTTACAGTCCTTTAAATCAGCACCCCTTAAAATCAGCGCCACATAGGATTGCATAATAACTAAAGAATATTTTGCACATGTTAAAATATAACAGACCAATCACTCCAACTCAGCACATGCATGATGTCGTACGCGGTGTTAGGACATCTTCTTCGATATGTTCCAGAAACAACAAAAGAAACCTCCAAGATATTCTCCTCAAAGTTAGGACTTCTATCATTAGCTCCATAATATCTTCACAATTAGAACCTAAGGATTCTCCTTGAAAATACCTTGAAAACAACTCCACCATGAATCTCTTAGTCCTTTAAAACAACTCCACATGTGATAGCATAATATTCAATAGAGTATTATGCATAATTTAAATCATAAACCCATAACTCCAGCTCCATATACCAAGACGTCATGACATCTGTTTTTGACATATGTCTGTAACACATGACAATAATATTGTCATGACAGTTGCAGATGTTTCAACATCTGGCTCAGTATCAGTCAATTATTATAACCTCATATGTACTAATGTCTGTGCCACCATGTTAGGACATATTCTTTGACATGTTCTTCCATAATCTAGACAACATATGGAACTTCTTATTCAACATGTTCTAGCCATATTAATTTTACCAAACATAATGTCAATCATAAAATCATAAAATTAACAATCCCCCCTTTGGCTTATTTTGGATAAAACTAATTTTCATATCACAAGTGTAGTAATACCTCATGTAGCAGTACCTCAACATCACATATTCATCTCAGACCTCTCAACACCTGTTACAGAGAAAAACATCACTCCCTCAATAGTACACACTATACTTCTCCCCCTTTTTAGCATTAAAAATACAAAGACATAGGAATAACCATATAGATATATATTCTCCATATCAGCAGTAGAATAAATCATAGAAATTATGCATAAATTAAATCAAAACATTCTGCAACAAGATATCCCAAATCAGACAGACAGATGTTACGACATCTGATCGGACATCACAAATAAACCATCACAAAAGTTATTCAAACATGACAACATAATGTTTTTCTATGCAGCCAAACACAGAACCTTCAATCTCATTCTTTGGCACATTGTGGCTAAAACATTATCAGAATCATACAACCAGAAAAACCAAAAGAACACAAAGATCACAGTAGCAGAAAAAAATTATGGTTAGAACATCTGGTTAGACATCGCCCAAACATAACATCGGCTATCCCCCTCAAACAAAAATAGTTTGATCTTTTAATTCTTAAAGTTTTTAAGGTTAGCTCCAGATAAGATTAACAAGGTTTCCCCATTTCATGGATAAACAATACTCTAGCTCAGCATAAACTCCACAAATTATCAGCTTCACACACTTATTGAACATAAAATCAACCAAGACTTTTACATATTCATATACACTAGCTCTCTGAAAATACCACCAAGAACACTAAGTACACCAAGTACACCAAGCTATTTAACAATGACACAACTGATAATTATCCTTATATATGCACACAAGACACTCTTTATTTTGAATTTCTCACATATTCCAAAATAAATTATCTTAGTTTTCTTGCTACATAGGATCCAGAATGCCATTATCCATGACTATTAGTAGAAGAAACTACCTACTAAACAACCATTCTGATCAGACCCCCCAATCTGACATTCTTCCCTTGCTCTTAATAGTTGTTGGTCATATTGTTATCTTCAATCATGACCAAAGTCATACATTTATCACACACATTTGTAGATAAAGTCTGAAGCTTCTCATCCTACTTCATCATATTTAGAGTTGCCAGTTCTAAATACACTATAGAACACACAATCTCATTCTTTATAATCCCAAGCTTCTTTTATCCACCAATAAACATGATTGTTTCAATATCATTTAGGACTTCAACACATAGTTCCTTAAACCCTAGACGATCTCCAAGGATCACACCTTCAACAGCTAATTCAGGTCATCACACATTAATACACCATGAAGATAAATAAACAACCACATGGAGAAAATTAAATTCTCAACACTTCTTGAATTGTGATGTTTAAACTATATTCTTGCACTCTTACACCAGACATATACATAGTCTCCCGTCAATGTAGTCACCAGTTAAATGCACAACATGTTTCATAGACATATAAACACTCAGCTCCCTTCAGAGTATTCACTATCAGTTAGATGCACATCCTTATCAAAAGCAGACAAATACTCAACTCCTATCAAGGTATTTATCATATGTGATAAGGTAACCTTCTCACCAAAGGTATGGCATTTGGTCTTACATTCTTTTCCTGCACACTTGTGGACTTGTTGATCCCTATTTTATTAATACACGCCTATAGTGCCTTTGAGGAATAAAACTCAAGTATTGTTGGCAACTTTACACAGTTGGCGAAAATAGTTTTGCATACACTTCATCATATCAACTCTTCTGAGGTGACAACCCCTACTGCCCTTCTTTTACTAGCGACATAAGGAACCCCCAGGGTTACATCAAATACCATGCATAAAGTTGAAAACACAACAATCACAACCTCCTAAATAGTCTTCAGGTACAACATATTACACAAAACCACCACTAAATCAAATAAAATATCCACCATGATTTTCACCAGGAATCTCTTATCAGGAAACACAACGTTTTAAACTGAATGTTCTTCAGTTATGTAATCACATGTTAGGACATCAGACTTGACATTATGAACTGGAGGTCTTCAACAAAAGAAACAACATTCTTCCCCTTTGACCAGCAATAATCAAACAGAACATGACATTAGAACATATCAGAGACGCACACAGCGGAAATAACAGAGCAATTCCTTAGAGAGAAATAAACTCCCCCACAACAATATCCTCCAAAAAATACTGAAACATAGTGTCAAGACATCTTATCTGACATTACAATAACATCAGCAAACCCATGCACATAAAACACCATTATACCATACTCCCCATAAAATGTATGATCATCAATTCAGATACATATATAACTCCCCATACCACAAGAACAACCATAACACTTCAAAAAAAAACAGTGCATCCAACCCAAGCATAACACAAACTTAGTATAATTTCAGAGCATATCACAGGAACATGCAGCTGAACAAAAGTAGAAACCAAACCTCAAAGAAATCAAAACACAAGCCTCCTTCAGATAAAGAATTCTCTAAATTAAAATGTCAAGACATTCTATCTAACGTCACAACTACATAACAAACACATATAAATTTCAGGAAAGTTTGTATGACATCACAACTACACACCAAGCATACATCCACCATACTCCAGGTGCAACTGGTTAACCTAACACATCAGTTCACCACCAAAGTTCCAGGCCTGATAACACCACAAACAGGTCCAACACACACGTTGTCACAAATAGTCCATCCTCCACTTTTAGGGACCATTCAAACACTAATCAGAACCGATCACGTTCAAACAACTTTTTAGTATAACATCCTTCTACCTTTACCATGAACTAGAAAGTATCCCCCTTGGATCTCACCCAGAATCAGACCAGGATGCATACTCTGATACCAATTGAAATTCTGGTATGACAGATCCCAGATGTCCTACAAGATGTCGAGACATCTAGTCTGACAGAAACAATAAGGAAATGCATATAACAATAACAGTACTGAAAAGCATAAACAACACACAAGAATTGTTAATCCAGTTCGATGACTCACATCTACATGGAGGCTACTAAGCCAGGAAAGAAATACATTATCAATAGTATCAATTCAGAGTTAAACCTCCAGTAACTCCTCACTTAATCACTATCCAATACAACTTCTACCTAAGAGTTCCTTACTCCTAATATATTATCATTCCACCCACTTCCCTTTAGTCACACATCGTGACAATTACAATTAACAAGATCTAACTAGAATACATACTTCCATGATAATACTTAGTCATGACACACATGACTAAGAACAATACTTAGACTTTCTTAACAATTTCCTCCAATAACAATACTCACTCTTTCTTAAAAGCTTTGAGAAGAGCAATGACCAACTCACAGTCCAAGTGGTTCACACATACCAACTCTATTAGAGAGTGGTTCACAAAAAAAGCCTTAATGTTTACATCTTTTCTATTCATGACTTATTCTTAAAACTAGGTTACAATGCTTCTATTTATAATCTATTACCCAACTGGAATTGGGCCTTCAAAACACAACAATTTGTTGTTACAAATCTGTAGAAGATTTTGATACGAAATTGGTCTTCAATCAAATCTTTCTAAACATATCTCCTTATTTGGAAAGTATATATTTATTTCTAAATTCTGATTGAATCTTCTAGTCCTTTAAATCAACACCCATTTAAATCAGCACCACATAGGATTTCATAATATCTCCAGAATATTTTGCATTTGTTAAAATATAACATAATCAATCACTCCAGCTTAGCACATGCATGATGTCGTATGCGATGTAAGGACATCTTCTTCGACATGTTCCAGAACAACAAAAGAAAGCTCCAAGATATTCTCTTCAAAGTTAGGACTTCAATCATTAGCTCCAAAATATCTTCACAGTTAGAACCTAAGGATTTTCCTTGAAAATACCTTGAAAAACAGCTCCACCTTGAATCTCTTAGTCCTTTAAAATAGCTCCACCTATGATAGCATAATATTCTATAGAATATTCTGCATAATTTAAATCATAAACCCATCACTCCAGCTCCACAGACCAAGACGTCATGACATCTGTTTTTGACATCTGTCTGTAACACATGACAGTAATATTGTCATGACAGTTGCAGATATTTCAACATCTGGCTCAGTATCTGTCAATCATTATAACCCCATATGTATTGAAGTCTGTGCCACCATGTAAGGACATCTTCTTTGACATGTTCTTCCAGAATCAAGACAACATATTGAACTTCTTATTCAATATGTTCCAGCCATATTAGTTTTACCAAACATAATGTCAATCATAAAATCATAGAATCAACATTAGGTATCAAGTAAAGTACATAAATATACATATCTTTTCGATAAGACTTATACGCAATAAAATACAAGTCGAGAAAAAAAAACCATAATTTATAAGACAATATACATACTTAAAACAATATTTTGGTTTGTCTTTCTCTACCAAGGTCGATTTGGTGGAGAAAGGAAGATGTTTGAGAAGCAACTAACACGAAGAAGCAAAACATGAAGAATACGAAGTTCTGAAAATGAAATAATGATTTCTTTTCTTACTTTAGAAATATATTTAGATGAATATGAAGTTCAATTTCCACAAAGTATAGCCGCACAAGTCTTCTTTTTGCCACATCACTTAAAATATTGACACATCAATATTTTTAGAGAGGGAAATGGGGGTTAGTACTAAATTTTCCCCCAATATTATAATTTAGGGATTGCTTTGTTCATTTTTAAAATACAAGGACCAATTTTGTGAGTTGGTTAAAACACGAGGATCATCTGTAGTTGCTCCTAACAATAAGCCAAGAATGTCGTCATGTTATTCCTCTTGATCTTCCATCTCATCACCAATTCCCATAAACCTTTGTAGTTGCTCCCCATGGTGCAACCATACATCATAACCTTTAAGAAAACCTTTGGTTATTAAGTGATCCTTAACATTATCTCTTGTTTTCCAATACAAATTTTTACAGTTGGAAAAAGGGCATAAAAGCTCATCTCCTTGAGGTCTTCCATTACTGTAGGCACAAGTCTAAAAATTGAGTAACATTGTTGATGTACTCTTGACTAAACCTTGGAAATTTAGTCCACTCTTTGTCCATCACGTTATAATCTAAATATTCGAAACACACGATACATAACAAATTCAAAACTACATGCATACATAACACATACATTAACATATACAAAACAAATATCTTTGGAGTTATACTAACAGGACCAATGCGATTACTTATTATTTGCAGTACAATTATTAATGTGTATCACCTAGGACAAAGATTATAGATGGCTCAGTTGAATATTTTTCCTGGAACTAGAATAAAGATAGTCATGATAGTATTTATATCTGAAACACTAACATATCCCAAAATTTGATCATGAATGGCTAAAAATACAATTTAACATTAACATAAACTAGAGCTACCTCTAAAGCTTTGGTCAATTGTGGAACAACTGTTTCCTTCAATATTACCTCTTCCTTTAAACACATGAAAACAAACAATTAGTTTAGTTTCAACAAGAGTAATTACATTGTAAAGTCTAGATGAATAACTAGTTGCACAAAGAGTAGTAGTAATCAAAATTGTGAAATGTAAAGAAAGCCATAACCTTCATCAATATTACAAGTCATTACAACAACACAAAGACCTCACAATAACCACCCTCATGTCTTCAACAAGTAAAACCATTTCATCACTATCCCAATTTCATGTAATGGCCCACATAACTCACGAACCTCAATTAAAAAAAATTGTACTTTAACCAAAATGTCAAACAAATAACACAAATTATCACCTCAATTCAGTGAGCTTCAAATCACCATAACAAAATCTAACCTTAATAAACACAACAATTATAACAAAACAGGTAAAAATGAAACCATAAAAAAATTAAAAATTAAACCCTACCTTCGGTGTTAACACAGGTAACTCCAACGGTAATCAACAAGGGAAATCTTATGTATCAGAACTGCAAAATAAAAATATAGATTAGGTCAACTGCAAAACAAAAACTACATACATCCTTGTATTAAAAATGTGATGGTTGGAAGAAGATTGAAATTGGCACTTGCAACTGAAGAGACGAGGAATAGGAGAAGAGAATAGGAGAAGCGGGGACGCAAGGAGAATGAGGAAAAGAGGAGGAGAAACGAAGGAGACGCAAGGAGAATTGAAGAGTGAAAGTTATTTTGTTTCTAACCTAATTTACTTTTTCAATTTTTATTTTCTTTTTTTAATCTAAAAAATATTAGAAAAGAAAATAATTAATGAGAGGGAAACTAAAAAACAAGTGGGAAATTCTGGTGGGGTATATTTTTTGGACTTGGGCCATAGTTTGAAATGAAAATTATAATTCCGCAGTTTTTCTTTGTGGCTTAAAATATCTACAGTTTGCTGACAGTGACTTATATATAAGTGTGATTTTGTAACCGTGACAATTGAAGAAAAGGCCACAATTTCATACTCCGGATTCAATGTTTCTTAACATATGTCTACAATTTGAAAACTCTGGTCAAAGCCTGTATGTGGTCACAGTTTTTGAGTTGTGGAAAACTTTAGCGTGGTCGTAGGCCAAAAGTATTGTAGTGAGACCAAAAGTGTTATTATTAAGCCATCATATAAATCGGATCCAACTTCACATGCAAGATTAAGAGAATATATATAAGTTAGGGTTGATGAAACGTATATTTGATATAACTTATTAACAAACACTTTAGAATTTAATCTTTGTTACTAAATCGTGACAAATTTATGAAAAAACAAACTTTGAATAACTCGTAAACTATTGAACGCCAAACATCCTATATCAGAACAATCTCTACGGAAACAATATGCGGAACTCCGTCTCACTACGAATTAGAGATCTGCACTACAACATCATGAATTCACTTCATCAATTCACAAATAATTCTAATTCTATAATGAAATATCATTAAGAAAAAAACTATTATTGTTATATATTAATCGTGTTAATATAATTGCATGTTAATTATTAAATTATAAATACCATTTATACCTTTATTTCATGACGACGATACCTTTGAACCGTCGGGAGAGCCAAAATATTGAAAACTATATTGTCTAAATGCATTGAAAAGTGTAAATGGCAATATGCCTATTCCTCCTAGTAGTCATCATCACCCAACAGAAATGGCATATCATCAATCATGTTCTTTTATTCTTTCTTCTACTTGAAGAGAAAAACCATCGTTTAGTCTAGATTCAAACATGCATATAGTGCTGCATTGCATCACTTTTTTTGCTTTCACTTACAAGAATTTGTTGTCATGCTTGTTCATTCGTTGGCCATGCGTGCACTATACTTTGCCTGTTCTCACTGGCTACTTGCCTTTTTAGGACCGATCAAGTCATTATTCTTATAGTTACAACAATTTTGAGGGAAAAGAAAGTGAAAAGGGCCAATACTTTCTATAAATGAGCTCAATAGTCTTTACTCAAAATCATTTTAAAATGGTTTGATTTCAAAAGTCTTTCACTTTCTATAAATGACCTCAAAAAAGCAATCTATAATTTTGGAGGTGCTCCTTTTACACGGTTCAAACACACTATTGATTTTTTTTAATGATTTCTTTTGGGGTTGAGTTGTATGCACACGATAATGTTTGACGGATTGGAGTATCCCTAATACTCTGTTTCAATATACTTGTACTTGATTATCAACAAAAAAATTCGTTGTGTAAACTCTCAGTAAAACCCAAAATTGATCGTAGTTTTTAAAGATGTATTTCCGGACATATCTATATTTTACAAAATTGGACAAAAACGAGTGAGTCGCCTCTATTATACTTAATTTTGGATATATATATATATATATATATATATATATATATATATATATATATATATATATATATATATATATATATATATATATATATATATATACTATTTTTTTTTATTTATGAAAAATGATATTATCGGATATGCATATCCGTAAAGTGATATGTTGTGTTTTATTTTTTTAAATTTAATATGGAGTTTATCAAAATAGGCAAACCTAATAGTCATGCAAAGTAAAATGTAGATACCAACAATGTCCTTATTGAAAAAAAATAATTGGAAAATAGAAAAACGATTAAAATAAAATTATAAAAATATGAAAATCTTAAAAATACATCTTAAAATCAAAATCAAATCAAATCAAGAGTCTACAAAAAATTTCGGATTTTTTTCGGATTTTTTTGAAAACATGAAAATAGAAAATAAATTAAATAAAAAATAGAAAAATAAGAAATTTAGTGTTTTTCAGGTGGTGTCCCATAATTAGTCCCTAACTATGAGACTTTGATCCCTAACTTTTTCTAATGAAATGACACGATAAAATTTCGATTTAGAGTCGATTTTCAAAAAATTTGAATTTTTTACACTAGGTCGCGTAAAGGCTAGAAACGCAAGAACGCAAGGGGGAAAACACGTGGATACAATTCTTATTACTCTAATATTGGTTAAAATCAACAAAGAGTCCCCGGAAACAACGCAAAATTCTATGAAAAACGTGTAGCAAATGGGTTAGTTTTTTTTAGATGCCTCTTTGAATTCACCCTAGTAAATTTCGGAGATACATCCCAAACCAATTTTTGACAAAAATGGGGTAGCTGCTTGATTTACGAAGGATGGGGTGATTTAAGGTGCATCTCCAAAAAAATTATGATGTCATTTTTGGATTTTCAAGGGTGCGAGACATACCATAAAGTTGGGAAAAGAAATTGCCTATTGATATTTCTTACTCTAGCCAATGTTTCGAATAAATTATTGAAATAATAAAATGATGTTGTAACAATCGTCATCAAGAATAAACTAAATAATGAGAAAGATTGAGTTGAACAAACACAAGAAACCCTTTAGTTTTGAGAGAGAGAGAGAGAGGAGAAGAAAAAAATTGGTTAAAACATTTTTTCTATTCACTTTTCCAATCAAGGCAAAAGGTTACAAGTGAATAACAACAACCAATGATTAACCATCTCTCAACAATTTGAGATAGCAACCTATTTATATATTACTAACCTAACTTAAGCACTAAACTAACATATGGACTAAGCTAACTTAACAAGCAAGATAGCTTAGAAAACTACATGCTAGAACATACTTTAACTACAACATGCATAACTCTGTTGAAACATAAACTTATCCCCGTTGACACTAGAGTTCAATCCAAAATACCATAAATATCCACCTTGGAAAAAACTCTACAACATCAAAGGATAAAACTATCTTCCATCGTGCAACTTTATAACTTAGTGATTATATTTGCAACATTGTGATTAGTCGAAACCTTTAGCACTTTCACTTCTCCTTTCTCGACTTTCTCTCGGACGAAATTAAGCCTAACATTGATGTGTTTGGTCCTCTCATGAAATGTTGAATTCTTCAATAGATGTTTGGAACTTTGATATCACATTTAACAATGATAACTCGAACTTGAAGTTTCAGTTCCTTAATAAACCCTTCAAGCCACGTTGTTTTTTCACAACTTCAACGAATGAAATATATTCATCTTTAGTGAGAACATATCCATAAAGATATTTTTTGGTATCCATACATCTTGCATACTCAAAGTCAACAAATCCTTCGACTTCAATATCACCATCACCCATGGATCCACCATAAACTAGAACCCTACTCAAGGTTCCTTTTATGTATCTCAGAATCCACTTCAAAGCTTGCTAGTATGCCTTCCAAATATTAGATATATACCTGCATACAAGGCTCACTCCATATGATACGTCTGGCCTCGTATAGACCATAACATACATCAACCTACTATACTAGCATATGCAATGTTATTCATATTGGCTCTTTCAACTTTAGTATTAGTACTTTGAGTCACACTCACCTTTGAATTGAGGATTTGTCAGTGTTAGAACATACTTTGAACTCTTCATACTAAATTTGTCAAGAATCTTCTTCAGATATATCTCTTGAGGTAAGCATAATATTGACTCCTTTCTATCTCTCTAGATGTCAATCCCATGAATCCCGTTGGTGTCTCCCAGATCCTTCATGTTAAACTCCTTATCGGGTACAACATTTCTTTTAATTACATCCTCTGTTGTTTTCTATGAGGATGTCATCCACATAAGGAAACAAAGTAACAAGAGAACTTCAAGGTAGAAATCTAAAGTAAACACATTGGTTGAACTGGCTCCTAATTGCAACTATGTGTGCCATGAACTTTTCGAATCTCCTAATGACATATTCAACTTTCACACATAATATTCCTTTCGTTTTTCTGCATACCCTTCAGGCCGCCTCATCAAGATTTTTTCATCTAGATCACCATACAGTAATGGTGTCTTTAAATCCATCTATTCAAGTTCTAAGTCAAACTTTTCCACCAGGGCCAACAACGTTCTAATGGATTTGTGATCTAGAACAAGTGAGAACATATCATTGATGTTGGTTCCATCTTTCTGAGTGAATCCGTAACAACTAACATTGATTTAAATATCTTCGACATCACTAATTTGATTCCTTTCTTAACCTTGAAAATCCACTTACAACTGAATAACCTAGGTCAAGAAGGTTTCTTGATCAGCTTCCATGTGTGGTTATCATGAAGAGATGTCATGTCATCATCCATAACTTTTAGCCATATTGTCTTGTTATGACTCCTCATAAATTCTTTGTAATATCTAGGTTCTTCATAATGTATCTTACTAGTAAAGATTAAAGTTATGAGATATGCATAACTAAGTATCTGAGGTGTCTTTTGGCGAATCTTATCGACCAATCTCTTGACAACAGGTGGTCATCAACAGGTTCCTTAGTTTTTTTTAGCATCATGTGCTTCTTCCTCGACTTCATATGGGTTATGCAAGTCAACGTCAATATGTTCCAGCCCAACATGAATCTCTTCATGTTCCAACTCTTCTACAAAGATCTCTATATTTCAACCAAGATCATTAGTTGTCTTGAATTACATTTCTTCTTCATTGAAAATCACATCACAACTTGTGATACGCCTCTTGTGACCTGGTTCTAGGTACCACAACCTATAGGCTTTTACTCTGTCAGGATACCCCATGAACATGCATCTCAAAGCTCTAGGTTCAAACTTGTCTTATCTGATGTGAGTGTAGGTTACACAGCAAAATACTCAAAAAATTTCAAGATCTGGTGGATGACCCGACCAAACATCTTTGGGTGTCTTCATCCCCAAGGAACACTACTACAGAACGCATAAACAACAACGCCATGGTCACCACGATTCTTATCCCTACACCGTGTGACATCTCTAAACTAAGGCGCTATCATATTATTTTTATGTTTTTATTAAAAATTATTTCTATATAACAATGGTTGAAGTTCCAACCGTGGTGATACCATCAAGCTTTCATGGGTTCGATCCTCAACGCTATAAAATATTTTATTCCTTTAATGTTAAGGAGAAAATAAAAGAGATATCTCTATGGTGCTTCTGATTAATCATTGTGATATATTTATAATAAATAAATACTTATCAAAATGGTTGGTGGTGGTATTAACCATTGTGAAATAGTTTACCCATATATAAGCGAATAAACTCTCATTTATTGGCAATAACTTTATTTCCTTCACAACGAAACCCTAGCATCCAGTTTTCTCTTCTTCTTTGCCATTAGTCGTAAATCTTGTGCTTCATATATTAAGGTTTTTGTGACCATGGAGAAAAAAATATGAGAAGTATGAAGTTATTGTATAAACTTCATCCACCTTATATTGCTTCTTCATGGGTACACAAACTAGATGAACTTAACATATCTTGATTTGTTATAGCTCCATGATTGTTGCATGTTGTTTTTGTTTATCGTTCTCATTTTTTCATCCCAAACTCCGATGGCAGAGAAGATGGTATGTTCTCCTGCTCTCTCTTAATATCTCTCTTTACTCTTCACTGGATTATGTTTTTAGGGTTTGGTTTAAACTGAGGATGCTAATTGTTGAAGTTTGTTGTGTTTCTTTGCAGATTTAGGGGATGATACATGGTGATAATGATGGTGGTAGAAAGCGTGTAATATGATTTCATAAGGTGCATATGGTTTGTATAACAATGGAAAAAATACAAGAAGTATGAACTCATTGTGGAAACTTTATCCACCTTGTATTTCTTTTTCATTGCTTCACAAACTAGTTGAAATTCATAATTCCGTGATCATTTTCAATAAAAGGTGTGTTCTTGAAACAATTTAATATAGTTTGTGATATTGTATGTTGTTAGGGTTTTATTGATAAATTTATAATATCTGGTTTTGGTGTATGATGTTGTTTGAGTTTATTATATTTTATGTAGATTGTTTGTTTCACTAATTTTCACTTAATATACATTCATTTAATTGACAAATATACTTATAATTTGTTGATGATGGGTTTCAAACCAAACACCTAAGCGTATATATCACAACGATTTATAACCATAACCGTTGTGATATGTGGCGGGCGTCTTGCCTTTCAATAATGATTTATAGACCATGGTAGAAACAACGAACTTACAATGACGCTCTACTTAACAATGGTATGATCGGCGTGATGGTACCCATTTTCCAACCGTTGTGAAAGGGGTTTTCTGTAGTAGTGGAAGTTGAGGGACACCTATTTATCAAGTATGTTGTGATCACAATATTCTCAGCCCAAAACACCTTCTTCAATTCAACACTAACTAACATGCATCTAAACCTTTCTAGGATTGTTTCATTGAATCTCTCAGCCATGCCATTTTGTTGAGGAGTACCCACAGTAGCCTTGTGCCTTGCAATACCAGACATACTATGATAATTGTCCAAAGATTCATTGTAGAACTCAATGACATTATCAGTTTTTAACCTCTTAACCTTCATAAAAGACTGATTTTCGACTAAAGGCTTCCAAATTTTAAAATTTTCAAACGTTTCATCCTTTGTCTTCTAGACGAATACCCATAGCTTTTTGGAATAATAATCAACTATGGATAGAAAATAATTTGCACCTAAGTGTGAAGGATTCCTTGTAGGCACCCAAAGATCAATAAAAATGAAATTAATGGATCCATCCGTTCTTTGTTCGCCTTTGTTAAACTTCATTCTGAAGGATTTACCAAACACATAAGTTTCACAGAACTATAGTTTTCCGACTTTGTCACCACCTAGAAGATTTTATTTCTCCAATTCAATAAAACCCTTTTAACTGGCATAGCCCAATCTATTATGCCGCAGTTTTGTCTTTAACATAGGTTTTGTGTAGGAAATATCTGCTAATCTACTTACAACCTCAGCCTCAAAGGTATATAAGCATTGTTTCTTCGTGCCTCTCAAGTCTTCCTTCGACCCTTTCATGACTCTTAGGATACCTTGATCTCCTTTGAAAACATATCCCTTCTCCTCTAATTCACCAAGATAAATCATATTTCTCTTCAATTTAAGTACATACCTGACACTAGTCAACAACTTTATTGACTCATAATGGAGCTTGAATCACACAGGTCTAATTCTTGCAATTTTGGGGCTTTGTTTTTTCCCAGTAGCACTGATGTACCATTTTGATCACATAATTTATCAAACACATCTTTTTTTGGAGTCATGTTCCAAGTGCAACTTGAATCTATGATCCATTCCTTGCAAGAAGTTTATGCTCGAAACTACCAAGATATTAGATTATTCAAAATCATCTTGACACATTTTGCAAAATTTGGCATAAAAAGGTTGTAACTTGACTTTATTTGGAAAGATTGATGACATAATACAATACATTGATGTGAATCCAAAAGAGTACTGAAGTGTCATATTACATAATGCATTGATGTTAATCAAAAGAGTACCGAAGTTTCATATTACATAATATTAATACAATACATCAAAAGAGTACTGAAATTTCATATTACATAATGCATAATGCTAATAAAAAGATAAATAAGGTTTCATAGTACATAACTTTTCAAAAAACAACATATTTCACTCCTTAATTCACTGAGTCATGCTCTTCTAGATGTCATCCCAAGTCTTCTTCCCCTAGCACTACTGACACATGTGTCTTCCTCAAGAATGACAAATGGATCCTCTGCATACCTCCCAGGCCCCCACAATGTCACATGTCTTCATAGTCATAAGTCTAGCACTCTGTATTTTTGGAGTTGCAACATTCTTGGCCTTTTTCCTTATTGATATCATTATTTTCACATGTTATGATAGCATAATGTTACTAAACTAATAAACATAAAACACCAAACAAGGTTAGTTGGAATAAGTTATTAATTTACATGATCACTCATACTTGGCTTGTTGGTTTTAGTTGGCATTGGTTTGACAGTAGGCTTAGGAACTTTTGGCCCTAGACCAATGAAGGTTCTGACATCAGGCTTAGCACTTTTGGTCTTGGACCAATTAATGTTATGACAACTGGCTTATTTGGGTTAACATTTACAGGTTGTTTGGCATGGAAATGTGGGTTTGCAAGACTAGTATCAACATTATGTGATTCAATGTCTAGTATGTCATCATCATTAAACAATGATGCCAATTTAATAGTATTTATCCCACAATACATTTTCATTGCCTCAACAAAGCTTACAGAAGGTTGTGTTATAGGATTAACCTCAAATTTAGTACGAGTCACTTCGGGTTGAGTAGGGATTACCTCAAATTGAGTAGGGGTCACTTTAGGTTGGGTAGGATGCACTTCAGGTTGATTAGGAAGCACTTCAGGTTGAGTAGGACTCACCTCAGATTGAGCATGTTATGCATTAGTTGCACCACTTATCTTTGTCTTTTTACTTAGGCCTCCTTTTTTGGTAGTCCCTTTTGGAAAATAATAAATGAAATTATAAATTGAATTGTGTTCCCAGTAAGTCACCATAGTTGGAGTTTTGCTTCCTTGAGTGGGTGTTTCAATATTTCTTGGAAATTCACCAGGAACAACTACAAGTTGTTTATTTTTTTTTACATGTTATTGTATTTTGCCCATATTCTAAGCATGTATTGCACCTATGGCTTGTGTTTTTTCTTTTCCATATTATTTGGGATACCTCATTTGGCTCTCTTCTACAAAGTTTATTTGGTCTCCCTGGACGTCTCTTGAAACTTGGTGGTAATATTTCAAGATCAATAGTCATTGACCATTTGTTTTTTCTATTTATGGGAGTGATAACTTCATTGTAACATGATATATATATATATATATATATATATATATATATATATATATATATATATATATATATATATATATATATATGTAGTCTTATGATAATACATGTCTACATGTTTAATGGGATCATCAATTTTCCTATGTATGGCAGCAACATCATGTCTACATGGGGTCCCAACCAAGTCTCAACAGTTAAATGAACAAGTATATTTTGCCAAGTCTACAACAAAACTATCTATCAACATGTCATGTGTTACTTGAAATGTTAATATACCTACATATGTTGGCAATTATGTGCACTTTTTTATATCTCCCTATCTAACCTCTTAAGTGGTTTAGACATATCTCCCCTTTGTAACTTTCTACCTTGTACCTAAGAGTGACAAACCTACCCATAAGATAGTTCCTAATATACTCAAACATGGTAATAATAGGTTTACCCCTTTGCATCAAAATTGTTACATTGAATGATTCACTAAGATTATTCATCAGAAGATCACACTCAGAGTAAAAGGGAGTTACATGCTTATACCACTTATATTTGGGTATAACATTTAGCCATTCAAAAGCATTTAAACTCACCTCTTTAATCTGATTCATCTTATCTTCATGTGCTTAAAAAAAGGTTGCCTTTGTTGTAGCCATAATGAGATCTCTGTACAATATACCACCTCCAAACTTCTTCTTGAAGTTAGCATATAAATGCCTTAGGAAAAAGCTATATTTAAACTCATGATATTCTTCCTCAAATACCTGCAACAGTCACAATATACATAATAATACAAATTTTAGGTAGAAGTAACATTACACATACTTGAAATGGACCATTACACATACATTTTGCTGATCTGACAGAAAGTACCACCTACTATCACAACCAATCTCATCAAGAAGTAACTTAATAAACCAGCTCAAAGAGTCCCTAATTTCATTTTCTACAACCCCAAAGGTAAATGGAAGATACTGGTCATTGGCATCCATACCAACAACAATCAACAAGATTCCACCATATTTGTGTTTTAGTTAACATCCATCTAACCCTATGAATGGTATACATCCAACCTTCAATGCTTTCTTTGTACCATCAAAACACATGTAGCACATTTTAAACCATGTTGCAAGCCAACAATGTTTAACTTGAATGTATTTCCTTTTGATACCCTCCTCAATTAATCTCCATATGACCCATGACATACTATATTGCTTGGCTGAGTCCCCTTCAACAACCTTTCGAACAAACTGCATAGCTTTGAAAGCCCTACATCCAGTGATTTATGTAGCAAACCTTAGTATTACATCTACCATAACTTCATTCAATTAATACTTGAATTGTTCTTCAACTTGTCTACAATCACTCTAAATATCCAATCAACATTAGCATTCTTGTTGAAGAAATTTCTTCCATATTTGTGCTTCTGAAACAGAGTTTTAATCCTAAATGATGTAGTTCTCAAAACTTTGTTGCATAGAACAGTGTAGTCACATTGTTGTTTGTCCTTATAAACAACCCTACACATATTCCCATCATTTTTGGCAAAACTTACCTCCCTACCATTCAACACATTGTGCTTAAGTACAACCTTCTTAAATTGTTTCAAAGATGAAAATTTCATTCCTACCTTAGATTTGAATTCCTTTCTAAGTGTTTCATCTTCAATAAACCTAATCACTACATGCCTATCAGCAACATTATCATCATCTTCCTCGCTATCAAACTCATTAGTCATGTAATCATCTTTTATGACATGTTCCCTATCCATCTCAACTGTAGTAAACACTTTCTTTTTCCCTTGACATGTACCAACATCATCAGCATACTCTCTTCTAGACTGACCCTTATCCACTCCAATGTTTAACCTTTCATATATGTCTTCATCAAAATCATGCATTCTCTCTTCTTCATTGTCTTCAAAGTGTATACCATCCAAAGAGTCTTTAAATGATTCACTACCCTCACCACCTTCATTTTCCTTAACATATTCATACCCATTTTGTTTCTCTATTAACCTCTCCATATAATCCTTCTCACCATTTGATAATCTTGGCTCCAAATATATCTCAACATCACATTTACTCTTCTCAGCATACAAAGCTAACATTGTTGCATCCTCATCATTGACAAATGATTTTAGATCATTTTCAAGACAACCATGTTCAACCTTCCTTCACAATTTCACATCTTAATGTTAAAGGAAAAGTCCACCCCTTAATTAAGTCACATTCTTCAAAGTATGACCAAAAATCATAGTCATATCTTTAATCTTACATCCTTTACAAATGACCCCTTGGTATAAAATACAACCTTAAATAACCCCATACTCCAAACATTGCAAATATGAACGAGGATAAATCAGACATTACATTCATAGTCATAGCAAAAACCCTAGATGTTTACAGTCAGCACAACAAAACAAAAATATATGATTTTCAAAGCAAGTGGGGCACAAAACATACAAACATATAATATTCGAAAGCATTACACGATAGCAAATGGGACTAACCTTAATGTTGGGACCACTGCAACCTATTCAAGCTTCGTAAATATTGGGACCACAAGATATAAAATTCGAAGTCATTGGGACCACGTGCTGCTTCAGTGTGTCTTCAATGGAGTTTTGGATTTGGGACCACAACTACGCCAGACAAAACGTAAACGGAATAGAGTGAAAGGGAAATGAATTAGAGATTTACTGATTATTAAGGTTTTTATAAATATAGATCCATGTAAGCATCCACTTGTCATGCCACCTAAATAAATGAAATACACCTCAGTTAAAAAATAATTATTTAATCTACATGTATTGTCACATAAGCAGCCATTAGTGGTATTTGACGTTAGAGACCAATTATTCAGATGAAAATTTTTGAAGGGACGAATTCTCAAAGGAAATTTTTGAAGGGATTAAAAACAAAATATGCAATATTTAGAAGGACCAAAAACTTATTTAATTTTTTAAAAAATATTGTGTGTATTCAATACATTGAACATAAATTATTTTTTTTATTTGAAATTTTTAACCAATACTCCTGAAACTGGTTGGTTAGCATGACCCCAAAAATAAATAACTTTCAACCAAATACAACTATTAATAATTTATTAATAATCTGATATGTTAAAGTTAAACTAAATAATTTTTCATAAAAAACCAAAATTTAAAATAATATTAAAATCCATCTAATTTTCATGGATCACGAGTCAAGTCACACTCAGAAATTTAAGTCTTCACATAAAATTATATAAAGAGGTGTTAAAATTCTCACATAAAATGAAATTAAAAAAATAAAAGTGTTTATTACAAACATTTAAAAACCATTGATGTCACAGTTTATACTGCTGCTAAATTAAATATAATTTTCCATTGATTTGAACCACTCATTCAGACACTTTTTGTTAGACAAATACTATATGTTGAGTTTTGACCTAGTTATAATATTTGTTGGTATATAGTAATCAATTAGTTGGATATGTGTCATTGCCAAGTCGTTTTTGAGTAGGATGCATGATGATTGTTAGCATAACCATAGTCACCATATGATTACTATAACACATTATTGAGGAAGATTTTTATTTTGTCTTACTAGTTTTATTGAGTATAAAATACATCATCAAATATCTTTAACTGATATGGATAGCATATATTGTCGTATGTTTGTGAAGATAATGATTTATTTTGATGTAATAAATTTAATTTGAGAGGTTGAAACAAAGTGTGCCTTACTTTTTGGAGGAAGGAAATTAGACATGACTTTTGAATTAAATATAATCTATATTCAATTTTAAAAAATTGTTTTGTGTTTGGTTGGATATAGATATTTTGTAGGTAAAATACAATACGAGATTTAAATGAACCTCTAAATTTTATTTGTCTCTAGGAAGTTTCATTTTACATTTTTTACACAAATAAAAATTGAATAGCTACTTTTACGGATATCATTTTTACATTTTATATAAGTAAAACAAAAATTATTAGTGATATGTTTTTCAATTGGGTTAGCGAAACGCATGTCGGCACGACTATCCACGAGTCTATCATGTGTGTGTACTCAAACTCGGGTATAGAGCTTCTCTCATATAACATCAGGACAACCCAACATCAAAGAAAACAATAGATATCTAGAATATAAAGAATATGAATATTTAAAGCAATAAAAGAATGCAATAAATAACATAAAGATAAAGCAAGTAACAGTAAAGATGAGCACCCAAACAAACAAGGAAATAAACAAAACTAGACTAAACTCACTCTTGGAGGAGCAATGAAATCACCAATAGAGTTACCAGCTGTCGTGGCGCGAAAAATACCCAAGCTTATCCTACGCTCAATGATACAACAGAGTCGTCACCGAACTTTATTTATTTCAAAAGGAAAGGAAAATATCGATAAAACCCATGGGAAAGAGAAATGGGTAAGGGAATCGGTTGTGCGAGGGAAAGGTATTAGCATCCCTTACATTCGTCGTACTCGACGGAAACCATTTTTCTTGTTCTATGCTTGGATGGATGTTAATCTAAAAGGTACTTGCGAAAGGGGAAAAAGGCTTATAATTAGCGTGTTCGCGGAAGATTGGGGCCCTCGTGCCTAAATATCCTCATAGTGCAATGAGAAAAAGTTGTGGAAGAAAGGTGTTCGCCAAGATCTCGCAATCTTGTGCCTAGATATCCTTATAGTGCAATGAGAAAATCAGAGTGTTGTAGTTCAGAGAACTAATGCGAGAGATTGCATAGAAAAAAAAAGGAATGTGCTAAGGTATAGAATCCTATAAGGCAGAAAAAGGGAATTTCCAAGGTATACAACCTGATATGGCAGGAAAGTAATTAATGTCCTCGTGGAGAATGCAAATCTTTGTGCGTATGTATCCTCATAGTGCATGGAGGAAATCAAAACTTTGTAGTTCATAGAACTAAGGATAAGAAAGCAAGTGAAAGTGGTGTCAAAACCAAGAGAACAAAAGAAAGGATTGATTATTTAAAGTGCGTTAGAGGGTGGCTTTAACCAATATATGGTGATTCAGCCAAAGAGAAAAACAAAGGTGTGGCGTGGACCAATAAATGGTGTGGCCAAAAAAGAACAAAGCAGTATTATTTGAATAGTTAGAGTATGGTCTGAAACAAAGGATATAAAATTCCTACAGTATACAACTCTATATGCATAAAGGGACTCCAGAATCTATAACTCTACAAGGAAGATGAATGATTGCCAATGTCTATGACCTTATAGGCAAAGACCTAAATTGATAGGGTTTATAACCCTACAAGGAAGGAGAGATTGCCAAAGTCTATAACCTTATAGGCGAAGAACAAAATTTCTATGGTTTCTAACCCTACAAGGCATAAGAGATTGTCAATGTCTATAACCTTATATGAAGAAAAAAAATAGAATTGTCAGGGTCTATAACCATATAAGGTAGATAAATAAGTTTCCAAAGTCTTAAACTTTATAAGAAAATAACTGAATTTCCAGGATCTATAACCCTATGAGTCAAAGAAAGAGGTTTCCAAGGTCTGTAACCTTATAGGCAAAAAATTGAATTTCCAGGGTCTATAACCCTATGAGGTAAATGAGACTGCCAAGGTATATAACCTTATAGGAAAGATGAAAGCAATTGATTAAGGATGGTGTATAACCATTGAGATTAATCCACATGATGTAGGGTGTTAAAGAGAGTATGACACTTGACCCAAAGAGAGGGTGCATTATTGATGTAGGTTGTAGAAGTGTTGAATGTGTTGCCTGAGGAAGACTTGTCAATTGTTGATTTAAATTGCACTAAAGTCTATGAGTAGAGGTGAATACTATGGGCACTAGGTCATTCGTCCCATATCCAAAGTTATTTAGAATGAGGGTAGGAATTCTCCATTCTTATTCCTTCTCTACTACTTAAGACTCATGGCGCACAATTTGAATTGCAACTGTCAAGTGTTGAAGAAGAGTCTTTTTGTTACTTGAAGTATGAAGCAATGCCGAGGCATGGAATAAAAACTTGTAAGTTGTTGATTCCAATTGCACTAAAATCTATGAGTAGAGGTGAATACTCTCGGTACTGGGTCATTCGTCCCATACCCAAAGATATTCAGAATGAGGGTAGAATCCATTCTCATTCCTTCTCTGCCACTTAAGGTTCGTGGCACACAATTTGAATTGTGACTGACAAGTGTTGAAGAAGAACTTTTATTGTGTTTGCTAAGTAATCTAGTCTACAAAGTCTTTTTGGCTTTAATTGCTTGAAGTCTTGAAGTGTGAAGTCCATAATAGCTCCAATACAGGATCCATGTTTATCAAGTGATCAAGAGATGTTCACTTAATTAAGAAAAAGGGAATATGCACGATCAAATGATTTAGTTTATCAAAGAAACCTTGATCAACTTAATCAGAGAGGAAGAAAATCAGTGAAGACACCGTCAAGCATGAAGAATCCAATGTCTTCACATAAAGAAAATAAAATTTAATCCTAAAGTTAACCTAAACTAAGAGATCATGGAATTAGTTTATGGTCAGAAATTCTAAATTGAAAATCACTTCTAAAACCAATTATTATCATAATTTTGTGGAATTCCATATAATCAATTAAAAAAATTAATTAAATTAAATGGAAATGGTTATAAGAAAATTTGAAAATAATTAATGTGATCTAACAATCCAATTAACCTAATTAATGTAGTCACAGTATAATCAAATTAGTGGAATTAATTAACAAGTTAATTAACCCAAAACCAAAGTAATCAATTAATATTGTTTACTAATAACTAATTAATGACTTTTTACTAAAAAGAAACAATTTTGACAAAAAACAAAAATAAGAAACAGAAATTCTATCAGTCCATCATCTCTCTCTCTCTCTCTCAATTACTCCATTGCCGGAGTTCCTGCTCCGCCACGCCGGTGGTGGTGAAGTCATCTATTTCAGGAAAATTCCACCACCAAAATTCTTCTTTCAATGCCCTCTCTTTTAATCTCTCCCTAAGTGGGGTTCAAGACTTTCTTTCTTATACCCTTGAGTACAAGACTTCCTGCTCTGACCTACAGTCCAAGACTTTCTTACTCAAATCCCATGGATTCAAGACTTCAATGCCCAATCCAAGGCAAGATACTTTATCTAAACTAACTATTTAGAGAAGGAATAACTTACAAAAACACTTTATTAACAATCAAAGGTGTTCAAATATAATATAACACACTTTAATACTAAGGATTCTTAGGCTATATAAGAATAATATCTCTTAACATATTAGCTTCTTCTGAGATGATACGAATGAAATGTGTGTATATTTCAATTGTATTTGCAGTTTTATTCTCTTGGTTGATCTTTAATTCTTCTGCTCATTTTATAGCTGAAGAAATAGAGTTGTTGAAGCATCCTCAACGACCATAATCAAATCAAATATTATAGTACATCTTATTTTCCAATAAAGCAGGTGTTGGAACTCGTAGACAAAGAATTATCTGTTGAACAAGGTGTTTGTCCATAGAACTCTTCTATGAACAGAGTAAAACACAATCTTTTGAAGATAATGTCAACTATTCTCGAGTCCCGTGATTTATGAACTTGAGTTGACACTACTCAATTTTAGAGGCGTGTATAACATGCTTCTAATTCTGAAATATACTCAGTTTTCTGATCAGACTTTCCCATAAGGACTCAATCAGAACCGAACCATAGCTTCTTCTATGTCAGAACCAGTTTCATCAAGTAAATATAATTTTGTGCACAAGAACCAACTAGTTATAAATCCTAATTGTTTTTCAAATACTTTGTTATCATCAAAACCTTTAACGGATACATGGTATGAACCAAATTTGTCTCAACAAAAATAATCGGGGTAAAATTTTGGGTATGACATTAGTATCTATTTAAATAAGATTGAAAACATTTAAAGAACTCTCTCTTGAAAATATTATTGAGCTAAATATGTATCTCTCCAAAGAATGATTGTGAGTTGAATATTTCGTGGCTGTTTTCACATGGATGTGATACCAGTTCACCAAAATGAGTTGAGAGAATCCGTGTTACACAAAAAACGCAGATGAGAGAAACGCACTTCAAAATAAAATATAACCAGAGGGTTAAGTGTGTTAGAGCAGAGTCATACATGTTCACATATATTCTACAAAAAGAATATGTGAAAATTATCAAGAATAAGAGGGCACAACAAGATGGAAATATGTGCAAGGAGAGAAGAATAATAAAAACTTCATTCTTCTAAACTCAGGAGTAAACAACTCATATTCTGCTCAAGAGTGTGAACCTTTGTGTATCTGGTTATCCAAGAAACACATATATGAACACAAGGTTAATATCAGATTCTTATGTTAAGAGAATCTGAAGACTCTAGCCTTTGTGCTCAGAGTAAGTATCTTTCTATGTGATTGAGCATTGACATTTCATGCTTGCGGGAAGAGAGAAAAATCCTGATATGGATATTTAGGCATTGAAGTATCATGCTTGCGGGAAGAGAAAGAATTCTCGATCTGGATGATTGAGAAATTGAGGTCTCATGATTGCGAGAAGAGTGGGAAGTCTCAATCTGGATGATTGAGTAGGAATTCTTGAATGGTTAGTTTAGGCAAGGAAGTCTCTTATTTGAGGGATTGAGCAGAAGTCTCTTTCTAGGTGATTCAGTAGGAAGTCTTAAGCTGTTGGCTTAAGCAATTGTAATCAGTCTGATTATAGTTAAAAGCTCTTGTGTTGCAAGGGGTCTGGACTACTGTCAATTGAGAGGAACCAAGATATATTGTGTGTCTCTTTATTTAATTTAGCATTTATATTCCGTTGTGCAACATACTTTGAAGTCAGACTTTGATCTGATTCAGACTCTTACTTGTATCAGAATCTCATCTTGAAGCCTTATATTCTTAAACAAGGTTAAGAAAAAAAGTAACTTTGCATTGATGTTACTCACTATGTTATCAGATTCTAAACATTGTTCAGAATCTGATGTATCCGAATTCAAAGTAAAAAGAGTTTTGATATTTGGGAATACACAATTTAACCCCTTATTCTTGTGTATTTTTCTCACTTTCAATCCTTGTTGATCACAACTTGCTTGTTCAAAGGATCAAACAATTTGTATCCACCAGTCGAGTGATATCCTATCAAGATCATCTAGCTTGACTTGTCATCAGGTTTTCTTCTTAAATGGTCAGGTACATGTCAATGTGTTATGGATCCAAACACCTACAGATGAATTAAGCTAGGCTTGACACCAGAATAACATTCTTCTAGCTTCTTAGTCAGACATTTGTTCAGGATAGTTGACATATCCTCACCCCCTAACTCAGTAGGTAAGTTCTTGCCGATTAGAATATTTCTCACCATGTTCAGGATGGTTTTATTCTTCCTTTCTATAGTTCCATTTTGCACTGGAGTGTATGGTGACACCACCTCTTGCATAATCCCTTTTTTCTCACATAATTATTCAAAATATATCAACACATATTCTCCACCACCATCAGTCCTCAGAGTCTTAAGCCTTCGACCACTTTGTCTCTCTACCATATATTTAAACTTTGTGTACACCTCAAGTACATCACATTTCTTCTTGATTGGGTATGTCCACGGTTTTCAGCTGAAGTCATCTATGAATGTGAAAAATTATTTGCTACCTCCAATCGAATCTACCTGGATAAGACCACACATATCATAATATATCACTTCAAGAATTATCTTTAAATTACTTCCTACATCTTTGCTGAATCTGTTTTTGCGTTACTTTGTCTACATACATTCTTCCCAAACTTCATTTGGAATGTCGGTTTTTGGTAATCCTGAGACCATATTTCTTTTCTTCGGATTTATGATATCTTTAAAGTTGAGATGGCCAAGTCTGTAATGAATTAGTCATTCGTCTCTGCTAGCTGCAGTTTCCATATACTTGTGCTTTATCACATTAAGTTCAATCTTGAAGGTTCTATTATGAGATATAGGTGCCTTCAAGATTAACCTTCCACCTGGGTCGAGAACTCTCATCATATTATCTTTTATCAATATTTTGTAACTTTCTCGATCGATTGCTCTATGCTGAGCAAATTTATTTCCATGCCTGATATGTATAATACATCAAAAATTAATGATCTTTTGCCATATTTCCTCCTAATCAAAACATCACCAATACCTTCAACATCTAGGGTATTGTCATTTGTGAATTTCACCCTGTTTTTCATCGAGGAACTCATGTTGAAAAACCAATTTTTCCTTCCAATCATGTGTGATGAGCAATATGAGTATAAGTACCATTGGTCCTTAAACCTTTCTTATTCTTTCGTTGTGACCATCAGTAACATCGCTTATTCTTCATGTCTTGCAAATATTGCATCAACTTCTTGATTTTCTTTCTTTCCTACTCGACGTTGGCTTGCATAATTTACATACTTTTGACAGTTATAACACTGAATATGGCTTTTGTCAGATTTTCTTCGACCGCC
Organism: Lathyrus aphaca; assembly: GCA_963966055.1. Lineage (NCBI taxonomy): Eukaryota > Viridiplantae > Streptophyta > Magnoliopsida > Fabales > Fabaceae > Lathyrus > Lathyrus aphaca. The sequence continues at coordinate 576,837,281 of OZ014520.1, read as the reverse complement.
TCTTCCTTTACTTGCAACACTACCTTTGTAATTGCTTTAGTTTGAGGATTGTCTCTGATTTGATGAATTACCTTCTTGTTGGTTTTCTCTATCAGTTGAAATGGTGTTACCTCCTCTACCTTTGTTATTTTTTCATTTTCCTCTGTCTTTCTTTTCTTTTGATGAATACGCTAATAGAGATAAATCACTATTTGTTATGCTTGCAGATCTTTCAGTAATTCCTTGTTCATGAGATTCAAGCGTCCTTTGAATTTCTTCTTTTGTCATGCTTGAAAAATCCTTTGATTCTTCTATGGCTACTACCACATGATCAAACTTTGTAAGTAATGACCTCATGATCTTTGTAACTACTGATATTGTTGTTAACATTTCATGCATCTTGATTTGATTTACCACTCTCGTTACTCTAGTGATAAAATCACCGACGCTTTCACTTTCTTCCATCTTAAGCAATTCATACGTTCTTTTGTAAGTTTGTAACCTCACCTCTTTCACCTTATCGACACCTTCAAACGATTTCTCTGGGATGTCTCATGCTTTTTATTTTCTGAGTCTACATCACCAACTCTTTCAAAGTTGTCTGGATCAACACGTTGATAGATTAAATATATATAACTTTATAATATTTCTTCCTTAAATCTTTGTGTGCAACCTTTTGTTCATCCGTTACATCTCCTCTAATTGGTGTAACTCTATTCTTCACAAGATCCTAAATATTTTGATAACAATAGACAACTTTCATCTACTTACACCAGTTCTCATAATTCATACCATTTAAGATTAGAAGATATGTTGGAAAATGCTCGTTCGGATGAGAAGTCATTGTTCTATACTTCCCAAGAATTGCAACCAATGCTCAAGATACCAGATGTTGTAATTAACCTTAATCTTAGAGATAATCCAGATCAATCTTGATTGAACACGTAACCAATCTTTCTGGTTGATTGCTCCTCTTGTTTCTCACTCTTCACTCGAGTGATTCAACCACTCCTTGGTTTCAAGATGATTCCCGTGCACAATGAATTGAAAAGAAGAGAAATTTATGAAAGTGAATTGGGAAAAAATTGAAATTAGGGTTTTGAGAGAATGAAGAAGAAAATAGATTGAATTTTGCAGAGTATCTTTCAACGTTTATTTTCACTGAATTTCTCTTATTCAACACACTTACAATAATCGGGTACCTCCATATTTTATAATGAGACTACTTGTCTACTAAGTAATTCTCAAAGTAACTAACTAATATAAATTTCAACAAGATGTATTCGACTTTATGTGAAATATAGTTAATATTGACTTTGTTCGACTTTGTCGAACACACACTTATTATTAACACAAAGAATTACATATTTTAGCATATATTTCATTGTTTTCTTGTGTTTTTTACTAGGATGATTTGGTGTGGTTGATATTGTTGTGTTTTTTATTTATTCGTAACTTAGGTTCTCTTATTCTATGACACTGGCTTGGCTTGGTATTTGTTATACCTGCCTCCTCTGATCTTTATACTCTTGGACATTTCTTACCTATTATAATTATAATAGTCAGGGTCGTCACAAACTTTTAAGAGATCTTATGTAAGAAGTTGAATTTAACTTCACTCAAACTTGATAATTATAACGAATATATTATTGATAAAAAGTATATTCCGCTAATCTTTAGAATATAACAATATTCATCTTTAATTTTTATGTAGAAAAGAAAAAATTAAGAATAATGTTATTTAAACACATCAAATTGAGATTGTATATTTGACTTGTAAAAAAATACATTGATACTTAGTGCATTCTTGATTTGAATAAGAGAAAAAAATTGTTTATAAAATAATGCTTCTTTAAAAATTTTAATTAGGTGTCAGAACTTTTAAATAATTTAATTTTTATTAAGGTAGATTTACAAATAATTTAAAATTTAAAAACCCTAATCAAAATTATGGAAAAGGTTGCATATTAAATTAGATACTTTTTTTTTTACTTTAGGATCTTAATTATAAATTATTAATAAGTTTAGAAAACTAATTACAAACTCTTTTATTTTAAAAAACCATACCTAATTTTAAAAAAATGATAATAACATAATAATATACAAAAATTAGTGAACCAACATACCTAATTTCAATTTTTGATTATCGAAAAAAATAATTATTGTTTTCCCTAGACATGGAAAGAGGCATTAGCAATACAAATTATATTCAAACAAATCTATCAATAATTTAGTATTATTTTGGGATATATTTATTTAATAGGAGTATATCCAAATTATATGCAACTTCGTTAGTGCAACTTTTTGCAATAGTGTTTAAGATATTAAGATATCCAAAGCACTCAAATATCTCTTAAATTAATGCATGATAATATTATTTTAGATACAAATTAAATGAATCATGTTATTTAAAATATTTTTTTGTGAATAGTACTTAACCCCAATATCGATTCTCAATTGGTTCCTTGCTCAAATTTTCTTGAGTGATAGATCATGTAGGGCAACAAAAGGATATACCAATGGGGGCAGTTAGAATTAATTTAGCAATAACTTAGCATGGATAATATTGAGTCAACAAAATAATGTACTTAAATAATTATAGCAAAATTGTTTCTACTTTATATTTTTTTCTAAAGATCTTAATAGAAAAACTCAAACACATCAAATATTAGAATAAAATAAAAATTATAAATTGTAATTTGTTTCCAAGATATTAAGATTCGTTTGAATGAATTTTAGTTTTAAAATTTTAAAAATTATTTATAAATTGATTTTGAAAAACAAATAGTTTAAAAAAAAATAAAGAAACATGTTTTGGTAATCTAATTTTTTAAAATTATTTTAAAGTTGAAACATATTACAAATTTATCATTAAGTTCCTTGTTTTTTTACTCTTCCTAATTTTCAAAATTTAAAACCAAAGCCAAAAAACCTTCAAAAGATATTTTAATTTTTTAATTTTTAAAACTCTAAAATAGTTTTTAGTTTTGTAAAACTAGACTAAAAACAAGTTTTATAATTTTCGAATTTTAAAAATTAAAAAATAGTTTTAAAAAAGCAAATCATACAGGCAAAATATCTATATATTTTCATTACAACTACATCATGTTTTCATTCTGTTTTTTTCTTTATTAATATGATCAAAATGAAATGTCTCAATTTGTTCATATCTTCTAAAATTGACACTTAGATTGTCTATGCTTTAGTTTCGTCACAAGAATTAACAATTAACAATTGAATATATTATGAGACTTTCAGCTACCTTGTAATTTTTCACACTCAGGTGTAAGATTAGATCAGATTTAGTTAGGTTTTAAAAATAAAAAATTGAATCTCATCTATGATAAAATGTTAAATTCGAATTTAATCTATGGTCTATTATAGATTTTCTCTGACCCAATATTTTTTAAAGTGTGGTTTGATTTTAAATACTATTTAAGAGTATATTTTATATTAAGACTTCTAAATTGTCCATTATATATATATATATATATATATATATATATATATATATATATATATATATATATATATATATATATATATATATATGTGTATGATTTTAGACCTATTATATTTTTTTAATTTTAAAACTTCTCGTAATATCAAGATTTCCTCACTTAAACCCTTAATTACCTCATTATAGTAAAGATTCTTTCCAATTGGAATTTCTTCTTTTTTTATTTAGTAAATCTTTTTATTTTTTAAATTATTTATTTATTTTTGAGTTAATAGTCATTTACCTTTGCAATATAGACGTGTTTTGATTTATTCTATTTAAAAATATATATTTTAGACTATCCCTGAAAATTTTGGATATCCCACTAAGCGTGTAAAAATCAGGGGGAAAATAAAAAAATAATATTTTACAGGGGGATAATTTTTTCACCTGAAAAACAAAAGACTTAGAATTTTAAAATTTTAAGGGATAAATCAAAACACACATATATTGTAGGGGTAAATATTATTTAATTTATTTATTATTTTTTATAAAAATATATTTAAAATTTAATTGTTAAAAAATATTAATTTAGGCTTTCTAATAATATTTCAGATCCAATAATACTTCCACCTCAGCCTTTTATTCATGTTTTGTCTTGGATTGTACACAATAAAAATATAAATACTTTCTTTTTTTCATTTTCGATGTGGGATTGGCTTGTCAAAGTTTATGACGAGGGATGTAAATTGATATCCATGGGGATATATAGTATAATATCTGTGTCCGTCATGTTGGATAAATATGATATTTATATCCGCCTCATATCCATGCGGGTATTTGCTAAACGGATAATCCGCAGGTTTTAAGATATCCATGGATAACATTTTTTTCTTTTCTTTTTATAAATTTTTTTCTCCAACTTCTTTTAAATATACAAGAAGTTATTATTATATAACATCCGTAAAATTATCTCTTATTTTAATAACAAAATGTTATCACATTAATTTCCTTCATTTTAAACAAAAGATATTATGATTGTAAGTTATGGTTAAAGAGAGGACGACCGAGGAGTTAAAAGGAAGACACTAGTTGGACAGAGAAAGTGGTTGATTGGACGGTAGAATTGAATTGTTGAAGTAAGGTATAAAGTAAAGAAGAAGCTTACATATGAAATTACCAATATGATTTGTATGAAATGTAAAAAGTTTTCTTCAAAAAAAACTTTAAAAAAAAAATGAGAAGACTAGTTTTTTAGAAGATGAAAAGATAAAGTATAATAAACTAATTTAAGCAATTATTATAATTTATTAACGGATACAGATATTCACGGGCATGGATATCATTAAACTCGTATCCATATCCATTACTAAACGGGTATTTAAATATCCATTTATTTTATCCGTGACTATCTATTAAGTCACCCGCCCCGTACCCGTGACGGATTTTACCCACGGATATTTGCGGGTATGGATATTTTTTCCATGCATATTTATGACTAACACAAAAACAAAGTTTATCAATAAGAGAGGGACGATTGAATATCAATGATGTTGGTTCATACGATGGAATTCGACCTGCACCTCCTGGACTTGAAAGCGTTTTAAGTGTAAAACATAAGCAATATGCCATGCATTGTGATTCAATAGGAGAAGAGCTGAAACTGGTGCGTTTGAAAAGAATTATGTAACTCATTGCATTTAAGTTTTATAAGTAACTTTCCTATTTAAATTAAGATCCATCCATCTATCAGAACCCTTCAAAAAATTTGAATTTGATTTTTGGAAACAGCCAAAGAGTTATGGAGAAATTGAGTTGCGCATAAAGGCAACTTATGATGGTAAAATTCATGTTGTTGTCTCTTGGTAATCATATATGTGTTTTAATACTTCTTTCAGAGCATTTATTTCCTTTCAGTTTACAACAATCCTAATGTTCTTCATATGGGAACTTCAACTTTATCGCGAATGAACGATTTATTATTCCATTACTACTGGATGGATAAGATCAACAACAACTACAATTCACTATTACGAAAACTCCATTTAACAACGGTTGAGAATGACATATAATGACACGAACGAAGTCATTGTTATGTAGATTGTCATTGCATATATGATACTTACAGTCACGACCTAGTAGGCGTGGTAATAAACTGGAAAATGTGATACCTATCACAACAGATTTTACAATAAACTGGTATAATAAAAATAATTGTCCTAGGTTCGATTCCCTACTGTGTCGTTTTGATATTTGTTTTTTCCTGGACAACGCGCCATATATTATAATGGTTATGCAATATAATCGTCGTTAATTTTTCTGCAAAATTAATAAATATTATTCTGCTTTTATAATTAATCACATTTTTAACCGGTATTATTGTTCACCATATCAATGACACCATAAAACGCGGTAGTTGTCAATACTGAATTCTTATCTTTCGAACTAGAGAAATACATCGATTCAACTTCAACCATAACCCCAAAATTTTGTATTGTACTACGATCATCTTTTGAATTTGTATAAAAGGTATAATGACCAGTGTCGTATGCACTCCAGGTAATGACACTAAATTTTGGCTCGTACGACAACCATTTAAGTATCTTGGATGCACTATGATCATTCAATACACTTTTACTAAACCAATCCATGAATCTATTGTTATGCTCTATCAACAATAACATGTCACTCATTCGGGGATATTATTTCTTCAAAAGTCTTTTGTGAGTATCTATGAAAGGTTGAACCTCAACTATATTATTCTATTTTTAGAAATGTGCTTGAATAACTACATCACGAGCCACTGACTTAACATTTAGACCTTGAATACCTCTTTCGTCTGTGTCAACATGACGAGACTTTCGAATTCCTATAGAATCTGCATCCAACAAATAGTTTGTACAAAACTCAACAACTTCTTCTATGATGTACCTTTCAATAATCAAAGCTTCCAGTCGGTGATGATTCTTCATATATTCTTTAAAGATCTTCATATATCTCTTTATTGGATACATCCACCTTAAATAAATTGGACCACAAATTCTGATTTCTTTGACGAGATGAACAAGTAAGTGAACCATAATGTCAAAAAATGATGGAGGAAACTACATCTCCAATTGACACAAGATTATGGTGGCCTCGTCTTCTAATTCATCCATTTTTTTAAATCAAGAACTTTATTACATATGACATTGAAGAATAAACATAGTCCCGTTATAGTTACTCTCATATTTTTTGGAAAGATCCCACGGATAGCCACTGATAGAATTTTTTGTATCAATACATGACAATCATGAGATTTTAAACCAATTAACTTGAGATCTTTCGTTGATACAAGTTTCTTGATGTTTGATGAGTAACCTTGCAGAACTTTAATACCTTGCAAATACTCGTAGAACATCTTCTTTTCATTTTTAGATAGAGTGTGACATGCTAGAGGTAGATAAGTTCTTTTTCCTTTCTCTATTGGAGCCAACTATTTTCGTATACCCATCTTCTCCATATCAAAACAGGAAGTCTTACTATCTTTAGTCTTTCCTGGAATGTTTAGAAGTGTCCTAATTAAACTATCACACACATTTTTCTCCATGTGTATCACATCAAAACAATGTCTAACATTAAGACTTGACCAATATGGAAGATCAAAGAAGACAGACCTCTTTTTCCATACATTTTTTCACAACTTTCCCTTTTTCTTTTTCTCTCTTCCCACCTTTTTCTTTTTCTCTTTTCCCAAAGACAACATTAATGTGTTCCTGCCATTGATAAACTTCTTCCCCGGTTAAAGGTTCAAGAGCCTCAGCAAACTCTTGATCTCCATTAAAATCCTTTCGCAATCTATGATAAGGATGGAGCTTCCTACTAATATTGTCGTAGTTATTGTTATTAACATTGTTGGCCTTCAGCTTTTAACGCGACACACCATATTTCGGACATTGATACAAGTCTTCATACTATTTCCGGTATAATATAAAATCATTAAGGTAAACATGTATTTTGATATACTCCATACCAATTGGACACAATATCTTCTTGTCCTCATAGCAACGATCCGACAATTTGTTATCTTTTGGTAACATTTGTTGTAGCAATTCAAGTAATTTCGTGAAATGTTTATCCGACCATCCATTTTGTACCTTCAGATTAAACAAATTTAACATCACTGACAATTGTGTGAAATATGTGCATCCCTTATATAAATGGATGTCGTTATCACTACATAAAGTATCATAAATATGAGCATTCTTAAAAGAAGATTCCCCAATATCACGGAACATATCATCTAGTTGATCTTCCATATATTCATCTTCATCCACTCGGTGACTTTATGACGCCTGAGTTTCCTCTTTAACCACCTCACCATGCCACGTCCATATTATATAATTTTGACATATACCATCACAACAAACACTACAAGAAAATTGTTGATTTGCGACACTTGGATTACGAAAGTTGACACACAACTGTCACAATTTATAGATTGCGACAGTTATGATGACAATTTTGACTAACTGTCGTAAAAATATAAAGATTACGACACATCCTTTACGACAGTTGCTCAAAAACCTCCCTCACATAAAGTTAAAGGCGAATCTACAACTGTCGCGACATTCTTCTTGAAAAAAAATTATATGCTCTCTATTTTGATAGTCACATTCATGTTTTATTTTTTCCATGTTCCAAAACCCTAAAATAATGTTTCGTCTCCCAATTTACCGTTTCTCCTTTTTATTTCAACTCTGAGATTTCCATTAAGATCCTCAAAAATCATCCATTCTCAAGTTATGTACAATTCTGTGTTTTATTTCACCTTCTTCATCTTCGTCACTTCATATCTCAATCTCTCTTATATCCCCTAATTTATTGATTCATTATTATAGGTCTTTCCATCACCAATTCAAGAAACTCGAGATTCAATCTCTCGATGCTACAGGTTATGGCCTAAGAAGAACCTCCAATCGTGAATTGTTAGACGAATCTGATTGGCCCACCATGCTACAGGATCTCGCGTAAGAGATTATTAAATGAATGGAAGCTTCCGAGGAATAGTGGATGCATATCCAAATTGTCTTTCTTGCGTTGAGTTTGTAAACATATCACTCAGAGTCTGTACTCTCTCTTTCAGGTAAGATGAATCACGTTTCGGTGGTTGTAGAGATAACTTGTGTCGTTGTACCTATTGGAAGCAATGAATACGTCACAAAATTGAATTTCATCGTGCTTCTTAAGATGTACCATGATGTTAAAGTGTGTTATTTCTCCTTGTTGACTTTTTCTCTGGATTTGACCTATTTTGATAGATTTATCACTAGTTTAAATTTTCAGAAGTTTAAGCCATAGATGATAGCTCACTATTTTTTATTTCTCACTTACTACTAAAATGGAGTTAACTTATGTGCCATTTACTTTAGACCTTTAAGAATGTTTTATCTTTGAGATGAAGTTTAAGTGTTTGTTAAAATGCTTTTAATTTTGTTTATTTTTGTTTGTTAGTAGACAAAAGAATCTAGCATCATTGCCAATAATTATGATTCAGGGTAAGGGGTAGGTGTTGGTTTCTTATTTTCTATTGATATGGGTTGTTCTTTGTTTTATAGTTTATATCCATTTGATACTTTAACAAATTAAATTTTTATAAGATGTGGGTGGAGGGATGTCTTAGAATACACTAGGTTCATTTGTTCTTGGATTTTCCTCGTGCTAGCCGAAATAGTTTTTAACATAATTTGGAATGTAAATAGTTATGTAGTAGTACACTAACATTTTGACATCTTTGTTTCATATTATGCATAAATAGTATGTCATTTTATTTGAGAGAACCCTTAGTTCCACATCTTCTAAAGATGTAGTCCAATTAAGAGGAAGATTAGGACTACTGTTGATGTTGATGATGTGCAGTGGGAGGTTGTTATGGTTCACACTTTGTGTTCAAAGTTTCTCCTTGGTTGGCAATTGTATCACTCTCTCTCCGCAAAATGCTTGATGAGCTCAAGAAAACTTCTAGCAGGTGCACTCATAGATGTTTTTTCTATTTAGAAATATTAAGTATTTTTTCCAGGAATACTTACTGATGAATTGATATCTCTGATAGTGTTGTTTCCGCTCCATCAAACTGAAATGGTGGTGGAAATGGCTCATCCAAACCTGGAACTAATTGGTTGATGTATGAGTTGCTTTAGAGCGACTTCTTTAGGTTACTATTTTTGTCTTCTCACTTAGTTTGAAACTTCAGTGTTATGTTTTTTTTACTTTTAATTAATTCATTTTGTTTTGATTTTTCTTAATCACTTTTTTTGTGGATTTTGTTTTTTGTGTTTGCTTGATTATATGAACAAATTTGTGTCTAGTTTACATTTATGTGGTTTTATTGTTGTTGCTAAGAGTTTTCACTCAATGCCTATTTGCTTTGTTTGGTTCAATTTGGGTTTGATTGATGATTTGGTATATTTTGAAACAACATATTCCAATTCAATTCAAATGATTCAAAACAATAACAATAACATAATGGAATGTTGATGTGGGTGTTGATTGTGGTATTTATATGATTTGTTCATAGTAGTTCCCAATATATGGTGCTTCTGAGGTAACTTGAGAATGTTAGATATTGATATTAAGGTTAGTTTGTCATCTGATTATCCATATCTTCCAGGTCATCAACTTCAATATCAGTTGTAGGCAGTGCTGGTGTTTTTTGGAAGAAAATTATCCTCCAAGATTGTTGCAAATTACATTTTCAAGAATCTTTTTTTGTTATCTAAATGTTAATATATGCAATGCTTAGATCTTTGAAAAGATGACTTTTCACGGATTAATGTATCAAGTTATCTATATTAAGAATCTTGTGTGTAAACACATTCTTGAAATAAAAGAAGTTGGAAGTGGTGTGTTTAGCTTTATGTATGTGTATGCTTGTTTATATGTTGTTACTTTGTTAGCATAAAACTGAATGTTGTTTCTTGTTAAGAAAATCTAAATCTATTTGTGTTCTGAAATAGATTTCTAATAGTGTTTCCATGTGTGGTACAGAGGAGAATAAAGGTGTGCTTGGTGCATCATGTTATGCCGATGAAGAAGGTGGTAGCACTAGTGCCACCACCAGTTCCTTAATCGAGTCTGAATACGATGAAGAAATTGAAGAACATATGAGGATTCAAAATACGATGAAGAAATTGAAGAACATATGAGGATTCAAAATCAAATCGATGAAATCTCAATTTCAGATTCTAATTCCTCTTGGATTCCCGAAATAGGACACTAAGATGAGGTACATACATTGATTTTCTCTCTATGTCGATCTATGTCGATGCATTACTATAACTATATCTATCTATCAATGTCATATTCTATTTGATTGATGAATAAAGTGAAGGACAGTGGAAATTCGATGCATTACTATAACTATATCTATCTATCAATATCATATTCTATTTGATTGATGAATATAGTGCAGGACAATGGAAATTCATAATTCATAATTTTAGTTGCTCAATATTTCTAAATATCATAACTTGGTCAATATACTATATCTATCTATAAATATCATAATTTGTTTGATTTTCTCTCTATGACTTTCTCTACCATTCATTTAGTTTTAACTATGTATTTGCTATTTTTTGATTTGTTCCTAATGTTATGAGATGAAATATTGATGCAAAAAATATATATAAAATGGAAATCAGAAGTCACAATTTAAGTGGTTCTTTTGAAACTTGATAGTGTTGATATAATGTCTTTTTTATATGTAAGTCATTTGTTACACTTGACATCTCCAAGTCAATTTTGATTTTGAATAGAAAGTTAGTAGACCGATGAATGTGAGATATGAAAAATTAAATATATTCCAATGGGTATTAAATAATTGTTTACTTTTAGCTTTTAATTTCAAGTTAGGCTTCCATATTGTTTGTAGATCGGTGAATTATTGTCCACTAAATTATCTATTTTTTTCTTCTTAATATGATAATCAATTGAATCTAATTATACTTTCTCTTATTAGTTTAGAATAAATACCCTGGAATTCACATTAAGGCACATACAAATGGTGTCCTGATAACAAATTTCTTCTATTGGAAACTAGCAGGATGGTGTATAGATAAATATCATAAATTGAATTATACGCATGCCATGAGGGTTCGGGAATGATATGGTTTCCATTTTCCAGAACTTACCAAAATCATTCAGGATAACATCCAATATGCAAGGTCTATCTAGCTGATAGGTGATCGCATTAACATCGCAAAGCTTGATTTCTCTGAGGTAGGATTACAATTTTTTAGTCACATGCAATCAACTATTTCTCTTTTACATTGCGTACATATGGATCACATACTTTTGATTTATTCTAAATCTTGGCAGTTTAAACTTGGTTAGTATCTATGTAAAGCACATACTCTATATTTGTCTAACTTAACTGAAATACAATGTCTTGAACGTGTGACACTTCTTTAAACATATAATATATAGTTTCACATACTTTGAAATTTTAATATTTTTTCTTCATCCTGGAACATAATACAGATTTTGACAGAGGAAGTTGAGGCAGAAGTGAAAGAAGCAGCTGTGATATCTATGAGAACTGAAATCGATGAACTAGATTTGTCAAATATTAGAGAGCTATGTCATTTATTTTGAAGTTGTTGTATGTGCCAGCATATAATAAAATATCAATATCTTTCTTTGGTGAGAATATCATCAATATCTTATGTTTTCTTTAATTATGCAGTACCAAAAAATGTCATTGATGTAGCAATTTTTAAATTAAAATTAAAATAAAAATTAACGGTGGTACTAAGCCATTGTAATTTTTAATGAAATATATATTATATAATTATGGCGGTTACAACCGTCGCTATTTATTTTCTTAAATATATTATATAATTAAGGCGGTTAGAACCATCATAAATTTTTTTCTTATATAATTATGGCGGTTATAACCGTCGCAATTTTTTATTATATTTATATTATATAATTATGGGGGTTACAACTGTCGTAATAATATATTAGAGGCAATTTCAAAACCGTCGCAAAATGTTACGGCAGTTGGAGCGACATTTTTACAAACCGTCGCAAAAAAGCCTCGCGACGCACAATTCTACGACAGAAGAGGAACCGTCGTGACTTACAAATTGCGTCGGTTATAACCGTCGTAATCTTCCAAAATTAACCGTCGTAATTTGCCAATTTTGACATATACCATCACAACAAAGATGATGATATATTTCTTTATTTGAAGCCTTTTTGATATTCACACAAACAACACATGGACAATAAAAGATACCATTATTGTCGGGAAGATTCTTATCAACGTATTCAAGGAATTCATGAACTTCGTTCTCATAAATCAGACATAATCTATTGGCTTTCATCCAACTACGATCCATTACAACTTTTGAAAGTTATACATGTATAATAATGTGAATGACACACCAAAATCTAATCCAAAATCTTAAGCATATGCATATACAATATGAACAAAGAAAAAATGAATGAAGATGTACTCTCATACTAAACCTAAATCATATGAAACATGTACTTTCATTCTGACTTGAGCATATATAATATGAACAAAGAAAAAAAGGATTGAAGATATTGAAGAATATCGTACTTCTAAGTTGTAATCAAATGAACGTAAGGAATGAAGATGTTGAAGAGTACCTTTCTTCAAAGTTGAAGAATCAAAAGAAAGAAGAGGGTGAATATTTGAGATCCAAATGAATGGATAGGAAGAAGATAAAGGTTACGCCACCGCTGTCGTCTCTGATTCGCTTGTTCGATTATGGCGTCTTAAGAAAGAAATAAGTTTTGTTTTAATTTATTAGTAAAGCTTTTAATCTCGGTTGGAATAACAAAACGTAATGGAATCTTAATCATTTTTTGTAAGCAAGAAGTATATTGATGAGAGTATCAAAAACACTCGATTCTGATTACAAAAAGATACGAGAAAACGCTCGGCAAAAAGAAAAATTATCTACCAATTGAAACCTAAGACAAATAAAACATTGGATTTTTGTTGTATCTTAATCCTCTTACAACAATTGTTTAACCATTGTAAAATCATTTACAATTTATTTTTTAAATAATGGACTTAAGTGACACATGCTAAATGTACTCTAAAAAATGGAAAAAATGTTGATGCAGGGTGTTAGAATTAGAGTTTGACCTAACTCCCCCTACAAAACAGGTTGGTAAGGTGGGGAGTGTCACTCTATTTAAACCTTTTGTGAGTTATATATTTAGCCAATGTGGGACTTGGTTTTTCCCAATACCCCCTTGCGCTCAACATATCTTGGGCTTGGTGTGCATATTAAATGGTGGGTGGCCCGAATCGATATGCTCTTGATATCATGTTAGAATGTGTGGGTTGGGCCTAACTCGACCCTACAAAACCGGTTGGTAAGGTATGGAATGTCACTCTATTTAAACTCTTTGTGAGTTATATATTTAGGCAATGTGGGACTTGGTTTTTTCCAATACAGGGAATTGAAGTTTGCTATATTTCCTTTATTACTATGGTGGTTTATTTCAACCGTCATTAAATGATTGTTTATACTTCCAGCTATTGCATGGGTGCGGAATTTTTAACCTATTACAACAGTGTAAAATGATGTGTTGTAAGTCTGACGTTGTTGATTGCGCGTTTTGTAGTAGTGATTGAGGTTTTGTTTAATATAATTTGTTGGTTAGGTTGTGTTGAGTTGCCTGTAGAACTAATACATTCCATTATTCTTATGTTTGTCTTGTTCCATGAGTATTAACTATATAAAAGTGTAACACAACATGTTTTATTTATCCAAGTTTTGAGAACATTCAAGGATGTCCATGGATTAATTGTGAAAGGTAATTGGTGGTGGTGGTGGTGGTGCTAGAGCTAGTGATTATGGACTGAATAATTGCGCTAAAAAATGTGGAAAACCTACATGAAAAAATGGACGGTTGCATAGAAATAATTATGTAGTCTAACATGGTTTGTTGGGTAATGTAATATAAGTGTATATATATCTAGCTCACACTATCAATTATGAGAGAATTGGAACTATTGGGCCGCTTCTTGTAAAACAAGGATATTATGCCAAAAACTTATATTTTACAATTCAATATTAAAATTAAACCTTAAAATAAAAAATAAAAAAATATATATAAGTAACAATATATAATTAAGATAGTAAAAAAAACAAGATTAAAAAAATAAAATAAATCCATGTAGAATTTAAAATTAAATAAAAAATGCAACACGAACGGCCACATTGGCAAAATCAAAGAATTTTTGCGCAATGTGACAACCAGAGATCTAAGTGAGGGAATCTGGGTATTACGAGTGTGTTTTAAAATAAAAAATTTACAGGGATAAAAATTAAATCTCGCTAACATTACATGATTTTAGATATTTAACCCTAGACTTAAATATGTTAACCTATAAATCCATATAGACTTGTATGACATATTTTCATCCTTATTCACAACCATCTTTTTCCTACCCACTTTCTCTATTCTCAAAAATATTGACTTCAAATTGAGAATTCTTTTTAAAATAACAAATTTTTTCAACAAAATAAAATCCACAAATAACTCCATTTTCAAAATATATGTCAAACTAACTACTTTTTAAATTAAAAAAAAAAAATTATTCCCTAGAGGATGCTGCTTGTGGCGCATGCACTCAAATTTTTGTCATATACATCATTACTTGTGACATATGCTTATGTGTAATATCAATTACACTGACACATTCATGCAAGTTTTAGGAGCATGCACCATAGGCAATAAAGAAAAAATTTGAGTGCATGCACCATATGCAGTGACACATTCTCTTGGGATGAATTATTTTTATTTGAAAAGTAGTTAATTTTGCATATATTTTTAAAATGTGGTTATTTAAGAATATTTTTTAAAAAGTGGTTATTTAAAAAAAATCAAATTGATTTTTCAAATCTTTTTTCCTTTGTATTGTCTTTTCATTTAACAAGTAGTCAATAATATGATATATGTTAAGTTTTTAGGTAAAGAACTCTGAAGTAGAAGCGTTTGCAACTTATCATCATGTTTTTGTAAATTTATTTACAATATATTTAAAGATATTCGGGGGTTCGATCATATTTTGACTGATTGAGTACTCGAACTTCATCAACCATATAATAAGGCAAATTTTATTTATGAAACGTTTTTTTGGAATCAATGATTCAAGTTGCATCCAGAACTCATGCCCACTTACATAATTGATTTTTTTTTTGTTGTAAGCAAGAGATACATGCATGAACAAACTCTGAACAATAGAATATTGAATTGTATCCTACACTTTGTTAGTTTTCCCTCCAAGTTTATCCTTCTATGTGATCGGTTAATACAAGTCTTTACAATACTAAGAACTTTTCTTAGAAACACCTTAGTATCTTAGAGCTATAAGTCTCTTATACTATTGTTCGAAAATATATGCACAATTTATCTCTTCTTTGAACTCAAAACTAGCACTAAGCTAAAGTAGAAATAAAGAGTATGTAGCAAATTAAAATCACATCAAAGTCTAGTATAGTAAAGTATCTCCACATATCATGAGTTCATTTAATTTCTCATAGAAAGGAAGAGATTTGATTTGGAGATAACCATTATATTTCGCTGTCATTATTTTTTTTTAAACATATTTTAATCCTGCACTATAAGAATCATTTCTAATATTATCAAATTTTACCATATCAATGTAAAGTTTGTCTTAGTTACTCAAAGAAAACTAGTTGTAAGCTCTCCATAACAAGTTCAAATGATGTTCAAAATGTTTTCTTGTATAGATTTATGGTTGGTTCTTTGCAATATGTCCTAAAATATCCTTTGTTGTAAATAAGTATTTACTTAAGTTTTATTGTTGCCATTTATTTCAGACCAATCTCATTCTTGGTGGTCACGTAAACAAGTTGTTGTTAGGTTCAGTATAGAGGTTGAATATCACATCCTTACTAATGTTACAACTTTGTTCACCGAGTTGTATGTTCCCAACTATACCACCATCATCTTTTATGGCCATCAATAAATTTTTATTTTAGTACAAAACTTTATGCTCCATGTTAGAATTAAGTGTTGGGAAAAAACAAAGAAAACATATAAAAAAAACACAATCATAACATAAAAACACAATGAAAATTCCAAAATCGGAGAAAAAATCACGATCGTTGTTAATAGACAATCAGATAATAATATTATGTGAAAATTGTTACAACACATAATATATTCTTAACTAATCCAGACGTATGTGAAAATTGTTACACACATAACATACTCTTAACTAATTCAGACACCCAGTACACACACCCTCCGAAATAAATATTTAACTACATCTCTCAACACTCTAATACAAGAGCAAAAAAAGTCAAATACAAATACAAGCTTAAAGTTTTTTTGACTGGTGCATCTCGGAATGAAGAACTTCAATCCTATATATAGCCATGGAATCTTTCTTCCTTCACAAAACTAAGTGATGTGGGACTTCAAAGAACTTATATCATATATATATATAGTCTTAGACTCCCTCTTCATTCATAAAACTAAGTGATATGGGACTTATTCAACATGTATATTTTCAATCAACCCCAACAATATCTACATTGATTCAAAATAATACATAAGCTTTCATTGTCTCACTACTACAAAACGTGCATTCAACAACGCAATGGTCACCACAGTACTTCCCTACATCGTAGTGACATATCTTAACTAAGGCGCTACCATTTTTATTTTGTTTTTTGATTAAAAATTATTTGTATATAACAACAGTTGATGTTCCAATTGTGGTGAAATCATCAAGCTTTCATGGGTTCGATCCTCATCGACATAAATATTTTATTCCTTTAACGTTAGGACGCAAATAAAAGGGATATCACCACAGTGCTTCTGAATAACCGTTGTGATATATTTATAATAAATACATACTTATCAAAATGGTTGGTAGTCTTAACCATTGTGAAATAGTTTACTCATATATAAGCGAATAAAGTCTCCCTTATTGATAGTAGTGTCGTTTCCTTCACACTAAAACCCTATCACTCATTTTATCTCATCTTAGACGTGAATCTCGTGCTTCATACATTAAGATTTTTGTGGCCATGGAGAAAAAATATGAGAAATATGAAGTTATTATAAAACATAATCCACCTTATATTTCTTCTTCATGACTACACAAATTAGATGAACTTAATATATCTTGATTTGTTACAGTTCCACTATTTCATATTGTTTTTTGTTTATTGTTCTCATTTTTTTCAACCCAAACTCCAACGGCGGTGAAAATGATATATTATCATGTTCTCTCTTTCGATCTCTCTTTAATCTTCATTGGATTATAGTTTTAGGGTTTGGTATCAACTGAAGATGCTCATTGTTGAAGTTTGTTGTGTTTCCTTGCAAATTAAGGGGATGATACATGATGATAGCAAGCGTATAGTATGAGTTGATAAGGTTCATATGGTTTGTGTAGCAATGGAAAAACTACAAGAAGTATGAAGTCATTGTAGAAACTTCATTCACCTTGTATTTCTTTTTCATTGTTTCACAAACTAGATGAAATTTATAGTTTTGCGACAATTTTCAATAAAAGGTGCGTTCTTGAAACAAGTTAACATAGTTTGTTATATTGTATGCGGTTAGGGTTTTGTTGATAAATTTATAATATATGGTTCTGGTGTATGATGTTGTTTGAGTTTATTATATTTTATATAGGTTGTTTGTTTCACTAATCCTCACTTAAAACAAATTCATTTAAATTGACATAGATACTTATAATATGCAAATTAAGTTGTATTTGAAAACCAACATAAACAAACTATTATTGTTTTCGAATTGCATTTGTCTCGTCGTTCATCTCACGTTTTTTCACATATATTATCATCTGGCTCCTTAGATTCATCAATGTATTCGATTATAGTTAAATTTCATTAAATGTAACTTATTGGATAATTTGTCTCACCATTAACAATTATAATTGTAAAAATTATGGTTATAAAAATTATGATGATAAGTGATGATGATGATGAGGCAGATTATCCAATAAATTGTTATGAAATAATGTGAGATGCATGATGAGACGAATGCAATGTAAAAAAATATAATGGTTTGTTTAAGTTGGTTTTCAAGAATAGTTTAATTTTCATATTATAGACTTCTTCATCAATTTGAATCCTTGTATTTCTTTAGTGAGGTGTATGGAAAACAAGTAATCTAGATATAATATAATAAACTCTTGGTACTTTTAACAACGGTTATCTATTGTAACCGAGATCAAAGGTAATTTATGTTTTACATAATTTGTTGATGATTGGTTTTGAACTCAATACCTAAGTATATATATCACAATGATTTATAAGAATAGTCGTTGGGATTTGTGGCGTGATAAATGCAAATTAGTGTGATTATCTAGTCGATTTTGTGGCACTTTTTAAGAGTTTATTTGGATCTCTTATGCTTTTTCCCTTTGTTTCATTCGTATATTCGTAGTTTAGTTTGAGCGTTTTAATAGTATCACTTATTTAACTTTTGATTTTTTAATTTTAGGTTGCACCTTTGAAACAAGGAATGGATTGCATGAAGACTTTGTTTTTGAATTTTTGGAAGAAATTGAAGAAATCAAGCTCGCTGAGCGAGCTCCCAGTGACAACTTCAGGAAGGTTTTCGCTCAATGAGGCCTTTGCTCACTCAACGAGCTATGGTGGTTTAACTTTTAAATGATAGCTCGCTCAGTGAGCACTACGTTTTTCAGCTTGTATTTAAGCATTTGTTCGTCATTTTTATTGGAATGTGTTGCACCCCAAAATTTGCCTTCACCTAGATAAGACATTGTGTACTAAGGTGTACTAAGAGGTTCACAAGGTTCACAAGGTATCTCAAGAGGTTCACAAAGTTCACAAGGTTCACAATTAGTCAGAAAGTTTGACAATTCCCTCAGACAAAGCATCCTCCTAAGCAATGCATCCTAAACTAGGGTTTTGAGTTTCATCAGGCTAAATGGATTTCCAAGGCTTCAAGTGAGATTCATAGCATCCTATATGTCTTCAAGAATCCTTATGTCAAGTTTCAAGGCTTTCCCAAAAAGTTTGCTCAGTTAGATGATCAGATATGCAAAAATCAATCAAAGCAGTTAAAAAGTCAAACTGAGGTCAACTGTGGTCAAACCAAAGTCAAACTTCATGATTTTTTGCCAACATCAAGTGTATGGAGTAAAATTTATCATTTGATCAAGGGTTGATCATGATTCATCAAGGAGATTTCAGATCATCAAGAATCAGGAGTTTCTAAATTAGGGTTTTCACAGGAAAAGTCAACTGAACTTTGACCAGCCATAACTTTCACATGCTTCATCAAGAATTTTCCATCCAAAGATCATTTTGAAGGAAATTTAATTCTCTACAACTTTGTGTCTCACAAGCCAAGCCTAAAAATGCTTCATTTGGAAGGTATGAGCTAAGACATTATAGGTCATTTCAAAAGTCAACAAAAAGTCAACATCTTCCAAAGGGCATAACTTAAGAATGGTAAAGGATATGGACATGAAACCAAAGAGGTTTGTTAGAGGACTCTTTAAGCTTTCCAAAATGTCCAAGAACACCTCCATAGCCTTAAAATTGAGGGATTTATGTCTTTGCAAAGTTGGGAAATTTTGGAGGGGTTTATTGAGCAAATGGGATCTTAGAGCCAATTCTTTCCACATGGGCTTGCATTTTTATGACCCAATCACTACCATGACATCATGCACGAACCAAAAATCATTTATTTAGATTTTTATTTATTTTATTTTATTTATTTTGATTTTATACATTAAAAATCATTTTAAATCAAAATAAAATATGAAAGGCTCAATATTTGATTTGATTTTCATTCTAGAAACTCATAAACATGATTTAAAGTTGATTGGAAGATTGAAATTCGTGCTAGACCAAAGAGGAAAAGATTTGTGTGATTTTTTGACTAAAATAGCAAGTGGTATCTTCATGATCAAGTAATCTTTACAAGGCCCATAAACTCATGACTTTTTGACCTAATTTGCTTCCAATATATACATAGAAGTGATCACAAGCAAGAGGACGAATTTTGGCAGCCTCCAAGAACACTTTTGACATTCAAAAAATTCATTGAAATTTCAATTTTCGGATTCTTATTTGCAGGTTGAATTAAGGTAATCTAAGGACATAGACATGATCCTTGAACATCATTGATACGATCTCAATGCTTGGCATCATCAAAATCATCCCTGAATGCATAAATCGAACCTCTTTTGCTCTTGAATTTGAAATTTTCGATTCCATTTATTTAGCTAACATAAACTGATTTTGTTGTTTGATTTTTG
The DNA here is from genome assembly GCA_963966055.1 of Lathyrus aphaca. Taxonomy (NCBI): domain Eukaryota; kingdom Viridiplantae; phylum Streptophyta; class Magnoliopsida; order Fabales; family Fabaceae; genus Lathyrus; species Lathyrus aphaca. Next base: position 576,816,543 of record OZ014520.1, on the reverse strand, counting down.
TTAGTCATGACCTATAGATGATTTCTGGATATTTTCTTGAAGAAGCATAGCCTAGAACCTGACTTGCCGTTGTTAGGGTTTCGGATACCAAATTAGGGGTTCCTAAAAAACCAAATATAAATGGATTCAAAGAACATGGATAGACTGTATGAATCCTAAGGAATTTATTGGCATAATCAATTTGATGAAATTGTACCATTTGATTGTTGTTTGAGTTTTGTAGGTCATGAACATGGAAGAACTCGCAGGTAAAGTTGCAGTTAAAATCGTAGGAAATTTCGCAGCAACCAAGGAAGAAGATGAAGTTCAGTGGCGCCAAAAATCAAATTCAAAAACTGTTTTTAAAATATAATGTTTGTTTGCTGAATGTATGTTGAACGCGCCCCATGTGGCTCAGCTGATTTGTGTGTTTATAAGATCAAGTCCCTTCGAAGTTGCATACGATAAATGATCTTGTCCCTTCGAATAAAAGATGATAAGTCCCTACGAATTGCTAAAGACACCTTGCAGTTGCCTATATTCAGATGTCCCTACACATGTCCCTTATACATCCAAGGTAATGACTACATATTCCTTAATAATAGGGATAGTCTTACCATTGAAAGAACATAAGAACAGTAAAGACTTAATATAGGGTAGGTTTCTCTTAATTACTTGCTCACCTTTCAAAATACTCTTCACATCACACTTTTCAAACAAATTTTCAAAAGACAAGGCTTTGTATACATCCATACGAGGATCATTACGAAGTACTTAGAAAGTTTTTTTAATCACACACTACACTCTTGCAAACAAACAAAGTGAGCTAAGTAACTAAGAGCCCATGGATAACCATGGATATAAAGGGTGCTAACACCTTCCCTTTGTATAACCTACCCCCCGAACCCAAAATCTTTTTAAGGTCTTTCCTGTTCTTTTATGTCCTTTCCTTTTGGATAAAATAAAAGTCGGTGGCGACTCTTGCTATCCACAACATTTATAGAAAGTCAGTTCTCCCACCGTGTTACAGAACTGGCGACTCTGCTGGGGATTTAATATTAAAGAGGGGTACCCTTAGGAATTAGATCACTTTAAATTGTTTGTTTTGTTTACTTTATATTTATCTGTTGGGCTTTATGTGTGAAAGATCCTAACCCGGATCTAGTGTACCTTAGGTAAATGACAATAGACCAAGGAAACTGTACGGCGTATACCGATATGGTTGATCTGGTGGCCATAGTTAGTGTGACTTCTTGGTTGGAGCTTATGTTCCTTAAGCAAGTTGAGGATAATATGAGGCTGCCATATGTTGTCAATACACTAACTGACTTTTAGAACCCTAGTAATCCCATCTTGGCCTTTAGAAAAGTAGTGAGATAACCGGCTTTGGTGAAGACTGAAGTTGGTTGATACTCGATACTACGCTCATTGAGATCCTAAACTTGGAGGGTTTTGGTTGGCAAGTAAGTTGCCTACTAAACAACCACCCTTGTGAAGGATCAATGATATTGAGATCCCTTAGAACCCGTTTACTTTTGTAGGACAGGATGAACCAACTAACTTCAGGGGAGGGTACTTACCTTTAAACCTCATGCAAGCCTTCAAACCTAGGGCTGTTGTGTGACTTGTTTGTGTGTGCCACATGTTTGTGATTGAGCATAACATCATAACATCATCATGCATCATAAGCATAGCATTCTCACTAACCATTTCAAGGACCAAAGGATTTATCTTTGTTCTTTGTTGCAGGTCATGGTTTCTGCTCGTAGGAATACTATCCGGATCAACTTTGTAGGAATACCTCCTAAGCTTAAGGAATTGGTTTCTCAGGTTTCTGAAAACTCCCAGTTTATCAAGAAGCATGGTCACCTATTGGATCTAGTGACTTCAGGGTTCAATGAAGACATGATGAGTGTCTTATTTCAGTTCCTTGATCCTAAACACCATTGCTTCACATTCCCCGATTATCAGCTGGTTCCTACAATGGAAGAGTTCTCCAAGCTTTTGGGTATACCTATCCTTGATCAGAAACCCTTCACAGGCTTAGAGAAGGAGCCTAAACCTGAAGTCATTGCTACAGCCCTACATTTGAAGAGATCAGACATTGTTCTAGAAACAAGAAGTGGAGTTAAGGGTATCCTTGCCAAGGTATTGATGGAGAAAGCTCAAGTGTTCCTGAAGGCTATGATTTATGATGCTTTTGAGGAAATCTTGGCCTTATTAATCTATGGCCTAGTGTTGTTCCCTAATCCAGACCAGTTCATAGACATACTTGCCATCAACATATTTCTGACTCGCAATCCAGTGCCCATATTACTTGGAGATATCTTACATTCTCTTCATACCCGTACTACGAAGGCACGAGGAACTCTGATGTGTTGTATACCTCTATTGTCTAGGTGGTTTATTTCTCACCTTCCTCGATCAGTGATGAAGAATGAACAAGGGTTCAGGTGGTCCAAGAGGATTATGTCACTTTCTCATGCAGATATTCATTGGTGCTCTATATCTATGGAGAATGTTACTATCATTGACCGTTGTGGGGAGTTCCCTAATGTGCCACTCCTTGGCATAAGAGGGGGCATTACTTACAACCCTTTTTTAGCTCTACCTTAGATTGGTTATGCTCGGAGTGATGGTCCTCATGACATGTTGATTCAGGGTATTGTGTTCGACTACGACAACGATCTTCAAGGTTATTGTCCAAGGTTTATACGAGCGTGGGGTAAAGTGAACAAGGTTGACAGCAAGACTCTGGAACCAAAGTACACTATCCCTATGGAACCTTATCTCAGATGGGTACGATCTCGTGCTCAGACTCTTATGATGCCATATCCTGCTATCCTGCCAGTTACCATGGAGCCTGTTGCTGAAGGAGATACTTCTTATGTCATTCTTCACCCAGACATGCCCACTGACATGGAGGAGTTACAGAGGTCCTGGATCCAGTTGAAGGAGCAAAAGGATACTTTTGAGACTCATTTCAAAGTTAGTCAAGAAAGAATCCTGGAGCTAACAAAACAACTTCACGAGGAGCGGAATCTCAACTCATACCTCAACACAAGAGGAAGCGTCCATGGGAGACTTAAAACCCCATCTTTGTATTCATTTCATTTTTGTTGTAAGCCCAAGGGGCAAACAAGTTTATTGAATACTAATAAAAGTTTACTTTCTGATTGTTTAAACAAATTTAAATCCTACGGTCCTTGAAAACATTGCATATGCATTTACATACCATGTCATTACATCACAGGTTTCTTATGAACAGGTATCTTATCTTCTCGCTGTTTATTTCAGCAGAAATGGCTCTTGAACAGACTGTCAAGGATCTCCAGGCTCAGAATGCACAATTCCAAGAGCTGATCCTGAACTTGTCCAAAGGACAGGATGAGTTGAAGACACTGCTGGCTAAGAAGAGGAAGAAGAAGACCAGGAAATCAGGAGGCCTTATTAATCTGGGAAGAAGGTTCAGAGGTCCTATCAAGACAAAGGAACAGATTGAGGATTCTGAGTCTGAAAATTCTAAGAAGGAGGGAGGTAGTCTCCATGATACTGTGGGAGATTCTGATTTTGAGGCAAATTATTATCATGATCCTACTAGCGAGGAGAAGTACAAGATGCTGGTGGACAGAATGAATGCCATGGAATTGCAAAAATCTTCTGGGCTTGATTTTGAAGATCTGAGTTTAGTTTCTGGAGTGGTTATACCTATTGGTTTCAAGGTTCCTGTTTTTGTAGTGTATGATGGTGTCTCATGTCCCAAGCTGCATTTAAGGTCCTATGTCCGGAGGATTCAACCACATACTGCTGATAAGAAACTGTGGATTCATTTCTTCCAAGAGAGCTTGTCTGGAGCTCAATTGGAATGGTACTATCAACTGGAAAGTGTCAATATTCGCGATTGGAATGATCTTGCTGAGGCCTTCTATAGGAAATACCAATATAATGTTGATCTAGCACCAACTCGCATGCAGCTTCAAAGCATGTTTATGGGTGCTAAGGAGAGTTTCAAGGAGTATGCCCAGAAATGGAGAGACCTGGCTGGCAGAGTTCAACCTCCTCTGACTGACAGAGAGCTGGTGGATATGTTTATGAGTACGCTGAATGGTCCTTTTTATAGTCACCTCATTGGAAGCTCATCGTCTGGTTTCACTGAGCTGATAATGACTGGAGAATGTGTGGAAAGTGGTATAAGAAGTGGTAAGATACAGGTGGGTGCCTCTTCATCAAGCACTGCTAAGAAACCCCTAGTGGAAAGAAAGAGTCTAATGTTGTGTAGGGTTAACATAGTCGTAACAGGAGTCACCAATCTGTGGGAGCAGTTCACATCTCCAACCCTACTCCTGCAGCACCAGAGCCACAACAAAATAATCAACAGAAGCCTAGAAGACAGTTCACCAAGATCAACATGTCACTGACCCAAGCCTTGCAACACATGTTGAAAGGGGAACTCATTACTTTGAGGGATCCTCCTCAGAATCCTAATGCATCCTCTCCTCGATACAATCCTAACGCAAGAGTGATTATCATTCTAATAGTCCGGGACATGACACCAATAACTGCTGGGTTTTGAAAAACAAGATTTAAGACATGATTGAAGCTGGGGAAATTGAATTTGACCCTCCTGGGACCCCAAATGTGATCACTGCTCCTATGCCAAACCATGAGAAGACTGTTAATGTTGTTGATGAGGTTTCCTATGTTTCTTCAGTAGCAGATGTAACTACACCCCTATCCATTATCAAGAAGAAGCTGGTGCAAGCTGGTTTTTTTCCAGGTTGCAATGAAGACTGTTTTTACTGTGCCTATAAACCTGATAGTTGTTGGAAGTTGAAAGATGATATTCAACGCCTCATGGACAATTACACTATATTGTTTGAGAAGACTCCTTCTGTTGAAAGTATGTGTGAACATCTGACTCGAAGTACGAAGCTTGATGATGTATCCATGGTTGATAAAGTGCCAGTGAAGATTATCTCCAAAGGCCCTGTCAAGATCACTCCTAAAGGTCCTTTCAGGATTACTGTTGAAGGCCTTGTGAAGACTGTTGCTGAAGTTAGGGTGGCTCCCATGATCATTACCACTCCTGGCCCTGTTCCTTATACTTCTGATAAAGCTATACCCTGGAATTATGGTTCCGATGTTTACATCCATGGTGTTAAACAAGAACCTCTGGCTGATGCACCTGTTACTGATGTTAATCTTGATGTTGATAATATTGTTGGGTCTAGTAAGATCACTAGAAGTGGAAGAGTCTTCTCTCCTCAGGCTACCTCCAAAAGTGCAGCTACTCCAATTACTACCTCTAATTTTGAGCCAAGTACTGATGCTCGGGGCAAGGGTCTTGTGGTTGAACCTGTGCAAGCTGAGGCACCGACTGCTGAAAATCATTCTAAACAGATGGAAAAAGTACTGAAGATCATTCGCAAGAGTGATTATGATATTGTTGACCAGTTGGGGCATACTCCCTCCAAAATCTCCATGTTATCTTTACTATTGTGTTCTAAGGCCCATGCTAAAGCCTTAATCAAGTTCCTGAAGACTGCTCATGTGCCAAATGAAATTTCTGTGGATCAATTTGAGAATTGTGTGGCACATCTGACTAGTGATAATGGTCTGGGTTTTTCTGATGCTGATTTGACTCCTGCCAAGAGAAACCATAACAGAGCTCTGCATATCTCCATTGAATGTAAAGGCACTACCTTGTCTCATGTACTGGTGGACAATGGTTCTTCATTAAATGTGCTCCCTAAAGAGGTTCTGGACAAGCTCAGTCCTGAAGATGTTGTGTTAAGACCAAGTGATGTAGTAGTGAGGGCCTTTGATGGATCAAGAAGAGTGGTACATGGAGAAGTGGACCTCCCGATCAAAGTAGGCTCTCAAGTCTTCAATTCTACTTTCTATGTGATGGATATTCGTCCTGCGTATTCTTGTTTGCTTGGGCGCCCCTGGATCCATGGGGAAGGTGTTGTGACTTCCACCTTGCATCAGAAGTTGAAATATCCGGTGAAGAACAAAATTGTCACTATCTATGGTGAAGAATAGTACATGGTGAGCCACGTGAATACTTTCAAGTATGTAGAAATGGAGGGTGAAATGGTTGAAACCCTCTGTCAAACATTTGAAGTTGTTCCTTGCTCTGATCCTGTTCCTCAGTCTGTTCCTGCTTCTGAAAGAGTTCATATGGTTACTAACATACCTCTTGCAATGGCCTCTCTCAAAGATGCTAAGGTTGTGGTTGCAAAAGGTGGTTCTGTTATTTGGGGTCAGCTTCCCAACATCCCTTATAATTCTGACAAGTTTGCTTTGGGTTTCACTGCAGAATCTCAGAAGGCGGTTCGTCATGCTCGTGCTATTCGTATCACCAATCGAGGGGTCATAAGAGATCAAATCAATGTTGTGGGGGACTGTCATGAAGACTACAACATGAATGATTGGATCTTTCCTACCATGGGTGATGGGCTCAACAACTGGAAGACCGAAGACGTTATTCCTATCTCCTTTAGTCAGGAGTAAATACTATTACTGTGTTTTTATTTTTAAGTTTGTAATTTCGAACAATTAAACTTTTAAGCCTTGTGTCTTGCCCGGGGCACAATGGTATGCTTGTTTCGGGATGTCATTTCATTTGCATACTTCATTCAATAAGATCAATGGACGTTTCGTTTTCGTAAATATTGTGCTCCTTGTCTTTTCTTTTTTCTTTTTGTTTTATCAGCTATGTGTTCTTACACACACCCACATCACTAAAATGGAGATCCTCATCCACTCTGGATCCTGTTGATAACAGTTCTACTATTGCCAATTATAATTTCGAGAATCTGATCTATCAAGCTGAAGATGGAAAGGAGGAAGATTGTGAAGTACCTGTAGAGCTTGCTAGGTTATTACAACAAGAAGAGAAAGCTATACAGCCTCATGAAAAGCCAATCGAAGTTGTGAATCTGGGAACTGAAGAAAACAGGAAAGAGGTCAAGATAGGGGATGAATTAGAGGATGATGTTAAGAGCAGACTAATTCAGATGTTGCGTGACTATGTGTAGATCTTTGCTTGGTCTTATGAAGATATGCCAGGGTTAGATACAGACATTGTGGTTCACCGTTTACCGGTAAAAGAAGACTGTCGCCCGAAAAAGCAAAAGGTTTGTCGCATGCGTCCCGAAATGTCAGAAATGATTAAAGAAGAGGTGATGAAACAGTTTGATGCAGGGTTCTTAGTTGTGACTTCTTATCCTCAATGGGTTGCAAATGTGGTACCAGTACCTAAGAAGGATGGTAAGGTACGTATGTGTGTAGATTACAGGGATCTGAATAAGGCCAACCCTAAAGATGACTTTCCACTTCCACATATTGATGTTTTGGTAGACAACACTGCTCAGCATAAGGTATTCTCTTTCATGGATGGTTTCTCTATTTACAATCAAATCAAGATGGCACCTGAAGATATGGAGAAGACTACATTTGTTACACAGTGGGGCACTTTTTGTTATAAGGTGATGCCATTTGGTTTGAAGAACACCGGGGCAACATATCAGCTTGCTATGGTGGCTTTGTTTCACGATATGATTCATCATGAGATAGAGGTATATGTGGATGATATGATAGCCAGGTCCCAGAATGAAGAACAACACCTTGATCATCTGCATAAACTGTTTGAGAGGTTGAAAAAATACAAGCTGAGATTGAATCCAAACAAGTGTAATTTTGGAGTTAGGTCTGGTAAACTCCTGGGTTTCATTGTCAGTGGAAAAGGTATTGAAGTAGATCCTCCAAAAGTAAAAGCTATACAAGAGATGCCTGCTCCCCATACTGAGAAGGAAGTTATAGGTTTCTTGGGACGATTGAATTACATTGCAAGATTTATTTCCCAGCTAACTGCTACATGTGAGCCAATCTTCAAACTGTTGAAGAAAGATCAGGTAATGGAATGGAATGACGAGTGCCAGACAGCCTTTGATGAAATCAAAAGATATTTCCTAGAACCTCCAATCTTGATGCCACCAATTGATGGAAGACCTTTGATTATGTACTTAACAGTATTAGACAACTCAATGGGGTGTGTATTGGGGCAACATGACGAGTATGGTCGAAAAGAGCAGGCAATATACTACCTTAGCAAAAAGTTTACCGACTGTGAAACAAGATACTCACTGCTCGAGAAAACTTGTTGCGCTTTGGCATGGGCTTCTCGCCGACTAACACAGTATATGTTGACTCATACTACCTTGTTGATTTCAAAGATGGATCCAATCAAGTACATATTCAAGAAACCTGCTCTCTCTGGACGCATAGCGAGATGGCAAATGATCTTAACAGAATATGATATACAGTACACTACTCAAAAGGCCATCAAAGGTAGTGTGGTAGCTGATCATTTGGCTCATCAAGCAGTGGATGATTATCAGTCAATGAGTTTTGAGTTCCCTAATGAAGACATTATGATTATTACCAAAGAACCTGGACAATATGAAGGACCTGAACGGGGATCCCGATGGACTATGGTTTTTGATGGAGCTTCTAATGCGCTTGGTAATGGTGTTGGTGTTGTGATTATTTCCCCTGAAGGTTGTCATACCCCAATTACTGCTAGACTTTGTTTCTACTGTACCAACAACATGGCTGAATATGAGGCATGTATCATGGGTATCAAAGCTACCATTGAAATGAAGATTCAGTTCTTGGACGTATATGGAGATTCAGCCCTGGTAGTTAGTCAGATTAAAGGAGATTGGGATACCAAGCATGAAAATCTCATTCCTTACAGAGAGCATGTGTTGTCTTTGATCCCATATTTTGAAGAGATTACTTTTGGACATATTCCACGAGGAGAGAATCAATTGGCAGATGCACTAGCCACCATGGCATCTATGTTTGAGATTAGTTGGGATGATGAGTCTCCCAAGATTACTATTGACATATTTTAGAAGCCTGCATACTGCAATGAGATTGACATTGAAGAAGGAGAGGGAAAGCCTTGGTTCTATGAAGTGAAAAGATATCTTGAAGCTCAGGAGTTCTCTGAAGGGGCATTTGTCAAAGATAAGAAGTTTATGAGGAGGTTTTCTACTAAGTTCTTTTTGAGTAATGGAATTTTGTACAAGCGCAATCATGATTCGACTTTGCTTCGTTGTATGGATAAGAAGGAAGCAACAGATATTATGGAAGACATGCATGATGGGATTTTTGGTACTCATTCTAGTGGTCATACCATGGCAAAGAAGATATTGAGAGCAGGTTACTATTGGTCTACCATGGAAGCTGACTGCTATCAACATTCCAAAACATGTCACAAGTGTCAGATTTATGCTGATAAAATGCATATACCTCCAGCTCCATTGAATGTGTTGACTGCTCCTTGGCCTTTTGCCATGTGGGGAATTGATATGATTGGTGAGATCAAGCCTACTGCTTCTAATGGGCATCGTTTCATCCTGGTTGCTATTGATTACTTTACAAAGTGGGTGGAGGCAACATCATTTGCATCTGTTACCAAGAATGTTGTGGCTCGATTCATTAAGAATAATCTCATATGCAGGTATGGCATCCCTGAAAGGATTATCACAGACAATGGCTCTAATCTGAACAACACCATGATTACTAACCTCTGCACGCAGTTCAAAATCAAGCATCACAACTCTTCTCCGTATCGTCCAAAGATGAATGGGGCAGTAGAAGCTGCTAATAAAAACATTAAGAAGATTTTACAAAAGATGACTGTTACGTACAAGGATTGGCATGAAATGTTACCATTTGATCTTCATGGTTATCGTACTACAATACGTACTTCAACAGGGGTAACCCCATTCTCCTTAGTCTATGGTATGGAAGCAATTTTACCCATTGAAGTTCAGATCCCCTCCTTAAGAATCATGAAGGATGCAAGCTTGGACGAAGATGAGTGGATTCAGACTCGACTTGACCAGATAAATTTGATTGATGAGAAAAGGCTGGCAGCTATTTGTCACGGTCAGATGTACCAGAAACGGATGATCAAAGCTTTTAATAAGAAGGTTAAGCCAAAGGTATATCAGACTGGTGAATTGGTAATCAAGCGTATTATATTACCACAGGGTGATCCTAGGGGCAAGTGGACTCCTACATATGAAGGACCATTTGTAGTCAAGAAGGTATTCTCAGGAGGAGCCATGATGCTTACTACTATGGATGGTGAAGATTTCCCACAGCCTGTAAACGCAGACATAGTTAAAAAATACTACGCATAAAAAGAGACCCGCTAGGTTAACTGGCCTAGGAAAAAATAAGGGCATCCCGACAAACCAAAATGGTTTGGGAAAAAATTAGGGATATATATATAATGTACACCCGGCAAGTCGAAAACCTGAAAGGGCGGCTTGGGCAAAAAAGGGTATCCCGGTGGATTGAAAATCTGAAAAGGCAATCCAGGCAAAAGTTAGGGATTAAAGCGTATGACTATGTCTCGTTGGATCACCCATGTAACTCTAACTGTTGGTGCCACCTAAATCAAGTTCAAGCAAGATAAAGATCAATCCAATCGTTTTCGTCTCAACAACAAAGGATGAGATACTTGAAGATAATGGCAATAGTGGAATTGAAACTCAATAGGATTATTTCTCACATAGCTGTTTTTTTCTTTGTTTTTGTAAAAAAAAATTATGACTAATTCCTCTTACTAGGATTTCTGTCTCCTTGTACAAACTTGCCTGTGTATAGGTTACTTTCTAAAAATAAATAAAATCTCGTCTTTGAATCCAGATTTACTTTTACCCTGTTTACCTAAACGAAAGCGTCCATTGGTTATGTTTGAATGTATGTATGCTTTTGAATATGATTGATGTTTACCAGAAATGCATAAAATGCAGTAATAGTATTTACTAAGGACGAACGAAGGTAGGAATTCAACGAAGCTTCGCCGGTTCATCCCCACAGAGTAATCTTTATAGATGCTTCGAATAACATCTCCCCTCGGATTTATGTCCATCACTTTTATCCTCAGTCAGGATACTCAGGAGTTTATTCCTTCAATAAGGAGTACGACGAACGAAGACGGGAGGTTATAAGTACTATACTATCAAACAAGACGAGAACGAAGTCCTCATATTCTTCAGCAACGAACCGGGATTTATTTTCCCTAGCCAGCAGTTGTTATATAGAGATATCAAGACACTTCAGGCTGCATGATTCATACATACATCATTTACATCATATCATAAGCATACGCATCCATAAATGCATAAAACATTTACTTAAGTACATCATGCCATACATGCATACATATTGCATAAACTAACCTTTTCTTTTCAGGATAGTTGCAGGCAGATAAACACTATCAATAACTCAAAATAGTTCAGAGACGATCTATACGAAGATCTAGTACTGATACTTAGTTCAGGGATAATCATTACGAAGATTCATTTCTGATAATCAATGCTCAAGTTGTCCTTGGAAGGGTACGTAAATGATCTATACGAAGATCTAGTGCTTAATCCAGGATATTTCCGGAGGAGATAATCGTTACGAAGATTTATTTCCAATGGTCAACCATCTTTGGGATAGTGTACAAATGATCTATACAAAGATCTAGCACCTAATCCAAGAGAGTCTTTCAGAAGAAGTTCAGGAGTAATCGTCACGAAGATTTAATCCTGATATTCTTACTATCTTTGGGATAGTGTGTAAATGGTCTATACGAAGATCTATTACCTAATCTGGGATATCTCCAGAAGGGATAATCTCCACGAAGATTTATTTCTAATGGTCTATACACCAGTTTATCTTTGGATGGTACAATCTATACGAAGATCTTGTACTTAGCCCGAGATATTACCAAAAGAAATTCAGAAAAGATTGCCACGAAGATTTGATTCTGATGCTTAAATTAAAGTATGTTCCTAAAGATGGTTCAGGGCCGATCTATATGAAGATCTAAATACTGACACCTAATGAAGGATATTCTTTTCTCCCATAGATAATGCAGAGACGATCTATACGAAGATCTAGTGCTGACATTCAACTCAAACCATGTTACAAAAATGATTCAGAGACGGCCTATACGAAGACCTAGTATTGATATCCAGTGACAACATAAAGATACTATCACCTTCTGATATTATGGATGGCATATATAAACCCATCTCCGGTTCCTCCAAGTGGCATCTTCAAGCCCACTCAAGCATATACAACCAATCAGCAGTGTTACTTTACGCATCGGCGAGTGCAAATTTTTGGGCTTTTATGTTCAATCCCCTTCAACCTTCCGAGTCACGAATGGTACACAGGCCAATCTAACCCCTCAGGTTTCAGAAAATTGAACTGGGGCAGCTGTTGCACCCCAAAATTTGCCCTCACCTAGACAAGACATTGTGTACTAAGGTGTCCCAAGAGGTTCACAAGGTTCACAAGGTATCTCAAGAGGTTCACAAAGTTCACAAGGTTCACAATTAGTCAGAAAGTTTGACAATTCCCTCAGACAAAGCATCCTCTTAAGCAATGCATCCTAAACTAGGGTTTTGAGTTTCATCAGGCTAAATGGATTTCCAAGGCTTCAAGTGAGCTTCATAGCATCCTATATGACTTCAATAATCCCTATGTCAAGTTTCAAGGCTTTCCCAAAAAGTTTGCTCAGTCAGATGATCAGATATGCAAAAATCAGTCAAAGCAGTTAAAAAGTCAAACTGAGGTCAACTGTGGTCAAGCCAAAGTCAAACTTCATGATTTTTTGCCAACATCAAGTATATGGAGTAAAATTCATCATTTGATCAAGGGTTGATCATGATTCATCAAGGCGATTTCAGATCATCAAGAATCAGGAGTTTCTAAATTATGGTTTTCATAGGAAAAGTCAACTGAACTTTGACCAGCCATAACTTTCACATGCTTCATCAAGAATTTTCCATCCAAAGATCATTTTGAAGGAAATTTAATTCTCTACAACTTTGTGTCTAGGAAGCCAAGCCTAAAAATGCTTCATTTGGAAGGTATGAGCTAAGACATTATAGGTCATTTCAAAAGTCAACAAAAAGTCAACATCTTCCAAAGGGAATAACTTGAGAATGGTAAAGGATATGGACATGAAACCAAAGAGGTTTGTTATAGGACTCTTTAAGCTTTCCAAAATGTCCAAGAACATCTCCATAGCCTTAAAATTGAGGGATTTGTGTATTTGCAAAGTTGGGAAATTTTGGAGGGGTTTATTGAGCAAATGGGATCTTAGAGCCAATTCTTTCCACATGGGCTTGCATTTTTATGACCCAATCACTACCATAACATCATGCACGAACCAAAAATCATTTATTTAGATTTTTATTAATTTTATTTTATTTATTTTGATTTTATACATTAAAAATCATTTTAAATCAAAATAAAATATGAAAGGCTCAATATTTGATTTGATTTTCATTCTAGAAACTCATAAACATGATTTAAAGTTGATTGGAAGATTGAAATTCGTGCTAGACCAAAGAGGAAAAGATTTGTGTGATTTTTTGAATAAAATAGCAAGTGGTATCTTCATGATCAAGTAATCTTTACAAGGCCCATAAACTCATGACTTTTTGACCTAATTTGCTTCCAATATATACATAGAAGTGATCACAAGCAAGAGGACGAATTTTGGCAGCCTCCAAGAACACTTTTGACATTCAAAAAATTCATTGAAATTTCAATTTTCGGATTCTTATTTGCAGGTTGAATTAAGGTAATCTAAGGACATAGACATGATCCTTGAACATCATTGATACGATCTCAATGCTTGGCATCATCAAAATCATCCCTGAATGCATAAACCGAACCTCTTTTTGCTCTTGAATTTGAAATTTTCGATTCCATTTATTTAGCTAACATAAACTGATTTTTGTTGTTTGATTTTTGTTAGTCATGACCTATAGATGATTTCTGGACATTTTCTTGAAGAAACATAGCCTAGAACCTGACTTGCCATTGTTAGGGTTTCGGATACCAAATTAGGGGTTCCTAAAAAACCAAATATAAATGGATTCAAAGAACATGGATAGACTGTATGAATCCTAAGGAATTTATTGGCATAATCAATTTGATGAAATTGTACCATTTGATTGTTGTTTGAGTTTCGCAGGTCATGAACATGGAAGAACTCGCAGGTAAAGTTGCAGTTAAAATCGTAGGAAATTTCGCAGCAACCAAGGAAGAAGATGAAGTTCAGTGGCGCCAAAAATCAAATTCAAAAACTGTTTTTAAAATATAATGTTTGTTTGCTGAATGTATGTTGAACGCGCCCCATGTGGCTCAGCTGGTTTGTGTGTTTGCTTGTGAATGTGATGGACCTGGGTTCGATTCCCCCCTAGGCCATTTTGTTTTGCTATATTTTTTGATTTTTACAGGATTACAACAAAAGGGTTGTTACCCCTGATGCTAACACCAACGCGCGCTGGCCTGGTGGTGATGTTGTTGGTCCAAAGTGAGGAAAGCCTAGGGCCTGGGTTCGAATCCCAGCCCCAGGTATGTCTTTTTTTTCAATTTTTTTTCTGTTTTCTTTTATATTTTATATATTTAACTCAATTAATTTCTAAATAAAAATTTATAAAATAAATGTATATATTATTTTCTTATATAAAAAACTTATTTTTTTTAAATTCATAATTTATTTTCTTAAAAAATCAAATTATTTATATTTATTTCATTATATATTTATATTATTATTGTATACATTTTGTAAATAAATTAATTATGTTTAAATTAATAATAAAAACCCTAATTTTTTTTAATAAAGCATAAACCCTAATTTTTATTATTCTAACCCTAACCCTAATTTTTCTTAACTTTAAAATTTAACCTAATATTTTTATAAATTATAATTAGTCATTAATCATTTGTTGAATATGTAAATAATTTAGTATTTATTTATTATTAAAAACCTATTTTCTTAATTAAATATTTTAAAAAAATCTTTTTTTTCTAATATTAATTTGCTAATTTATTATTTCTCTTACTTTATTTTTCTAACCTTTTATCTTAATTCTTATTATTGATTATTATTGCTTATTTATTATTATTTATCGTTATTATATTTCTCGACTATATTGTAATTGTCCCGAAGCTTTGTAATAGCTTAGATTTATATTTTTTTTTGTTTTATTATGAATATATTTACGGTGTGGTTAGTAATTCTAGGGTGTGAATAACATACTTGTGATTAAAATTAACTTAGAATAATTAACTTTAAAAGATAAATATTTGAATATGCACACTCACACACGTAAGTCGATCTTTGATCGCCATCTTGCACTTTCTAAGGTTACCTCTCATGTTGCCTATTTCAAAAGGTCAAGTAAGGTGTCTTAAGCAAAGTCCCTTCACAAATATCATCAAGTCCCTTCAGTTTATAAGATCAAGTCCCTTCGAGGTTGCATACGATAAATGATCTTGTCCCTTCGAATAAAAGATGATAAGTCCCTACGAATTGCTAAAGACACCTTGCAGTTGCCTATATTCAGATGTCCTTACACATGTCCCTTATACATCCAAGGTAATGACTACCAATTCCTTAATAATAGGGATAATCTTACCATTGAAAGAACATAAGAACAGTAAAGACTTAATATAGGGTAGGTTTCTCTTAATTACTTGCTCACCTTTCAAAATACTCTTCACATCACACTTTTCAAACAAATTTTCAAAAGACAAGGCTTTGTATACATCCATACGAGGATCATTACGAAGTACTTAGAAAGTTTTTTTAATCACACACTACACTCTTGCAAACAAACAAAGTTAGCTAAGTAACTAAGAGCCCATGGATAACCATGGATATAAAGGGTGCTAACACCTTCCCTTTGTATAACCTACCCCCCGAACCCAAAATATTTTTAAGGTATTTCCTGTTCTTTTATGTCCTTTCCTTTTGGATAAAATAAAAGTCGGTGGCGACTCTTGCTATCCGCAACATTTATAGAAAGTCAGTTCTCCCACCGTGTTACAGAATGTAACTTTACACTTCAGACCTAAATACACCGAAATCATTATTTTTCCTTGTTTTCGAAGAATCGGTGCATCAATAGTCGGGAGATCGTCATTGATGTTCATTCTCTTCATTCCTTTCTTTTGATTGAAGCTTCCATTGAAATGGAGAGCTAAATCCTTTATATGTCAAGGTTAGAAGGTAGATAGGTCTTTATTTTGTATGTATAGGCTTTGATCATCTTGTAAGAAATCTTGATGATGAATATATGGTGAAAACTTTGTGTTTATGAAATATTTTTTGTGTTGCTCCATGATTGAGAAATATGTTCAACATTTGACTTAGGTTTTCATCACCCAAAGAACATAAGCTAGATATAGTTATGGGACTTGGTGTTCACTTTATATTGAACTTAAATGTTACCATTTTGATAGATTGAGTGAGAGATCATCAATGGATCAAAATGGTGAATCCCACATTATGTGTTAGAAATAAACATTTTGAGAGGATATTGTGAATAAGTTTATCATTATCTAGAGTTTGTCACTTGATCAAAACTATATGTGCAAATGAACCTATCAAACCCTAACTTTGTCATGTGATTTTAATCTTTTATTAACCAACACTTTTCACTTATAGAATTTATTTGAATGCAAAAATCTTACTTTTGATACCAAAACCAAAACCCCTTTGTTACCTTAAGTCTCAAACTAGCGCAACTGTAGAACGGCTTAAATATCACAAAACAATCTATGTGGATCGATAACAAAACCCTTACTCTATTTATACACCAACAAATTGGCGCCGTTGCCGGGGATTGTTATTTGATATTATAAGCATCGCAATAGTTGCTAGGTTTTAGACTTGTTTATTCTTTTTCTTGAACTATTTAATTTGTTTGGTAAGTATTTGCAGCTTCTATTTATACGTGGAAATCTTCCCACGGACCAACTTCTTTTGATCTTGAGATTAAAAGAACCGCTCGGAAGTTGAATAGCAAAACAAGATGGAGGAGGCAACTAGCTAAGGAAAGAAGAGAACAAGAACCAGGATCAACTTCTACGTCAACACCACTCACTCCACAGTTGACACCACTCATGGCGGATCCATCTCCACCTCCAATTTCGACACCTTGTGTAAATAGTCCTTGCAATACGGCTCAGTTTGTCAACAACGCCCATAATGTCCGGCAAGCTGAGATGAAGACCGACACCCTTAATTTATTGTACGGAAGTCCTTTCACCGGAATGGACCATGAAGACCCATTTTCTTTTCTCACAAAACTCTATGAGATAACATTGGCGGTGGGTGTTGATCAAAACCAAGAGCTAGCTTTGTTTTGAAGACTTTTTCCTCATGATTTTCTTGGCAAGGCAAATGATTGATATCTTGATCAAAGTCCCGTGGTAATGACGAATTGGAATGTTTTAGAAGAAAAGTTCACTGAGAGATTCTTCTCACACAACCGCTTTATGGAATCAAAGACCGCGAGCTCCGTCTTCTCTCAAGGTGCTAACGAGTCCTTGAATGAAGCATGGGAACGTTTCAAATCCATGTTACGAAAGTGTAAGGGCCATGGATTCGACGAATTGACACAAATTCATATCTTTTGAAATGGTCTCCAACCTAATTGTAAAACCTTATTGGATACTACTTCGGGGGGGGGGGGGAGCTTTGTTGTTAAAAAGCGCGGAAGAGGCGACAGATATAATCAATCGGATGGCTCTCAATGACTTACAAAGTCAGAATCATGGAAATTCTATGAAGAAGCCCGAAGTGCTTGAGTTAGGAACAAATGATGCGATCCTTGCACAAAACAAGCTTCTTTCTCATCAAGTGGAGCTTTTGACGCAACAAATGTCGAAACTACCATAACAATTTAAGGAGATGCAAGATTATCCGGGAAATGACAAGCAAGTTGCTAGTTGTGAATTATGCAAGGGAGATCATGATACCGGTTATTTTCCACCACCGGGAAATGAAGAAGTAAACTACATGCACAATAATCAAGGATTTCAAAGACAATAACAACAACCTTATCAACATCATCAACAACCTTCAGAACAACACCATTATCAACAACAACAACATCAAGGATATCAACCTCGGAGCAATTACCAAAATAACCAAGGTTATGGCGGTAGTTCATCTAATCGACAAAATCCTTATGTTGCTCCACCACCACCATCGGTTGCAAACACTAAGTTGGAAGACACATTGAATCAATTTATTCAAATGTCTATGGCCAACCAAAAGTAAAATGATGTGGCAATAAAGAACCTTGAAAATCAAGTTGGGCAACTTGCAAAACAAATAGCCGAGAACCAATCAGGACCATCTTTTTCCGCCAACACTCAAGTAAATCCTAAAGAGCATTTCAAAGCCATTGTTACTAGGAGCGGGAAGGAGATGGCTCAACCAAAAGAGAAACAATTGGTGAAAGAAAAGAATAATGGTGTAGTAGAAGAATGTATGATGAGGAGGAGGTTGTGGCGAAGAAAAAATAGAGGAAGTAGTTGAAAAGAATTTTGATAATTTGAATGTAGTTGAAAATATACAAGTGGATGATGAGATGAAGAGAAAAGAGGTGAACAAAAGAGTGAGTAAGGGAAAAGAAGTGATAAACCAAATTCCTACAAACATGCCATATCCAGATGTACCATCAAAGAGGGACAATGAAAGGCAATATGCTCGGTTCATGGACATTTTCAAACAACTCAAATTAATTTTCCATTTTTCGAAGCTCTTGAGAAAATGCCAAAATATGCCAAGTTCTTGAAGGACATTCTCTCAAAAAGACGGAAGTATACGGAACCAGAAACGGTTATTCTCGCGGTTAATTGTAGTGCTATCATCCAACGCACTCTTCCTAAAAAAGAAGCCGATTCGGAACGTGTCACTTTGTCGGTCACCATTGGAAACATGTTTGTAGGAAATGGCCTCATTTATTTGGGTTCAAGCATCAATGTTATACCTCTCTCAATTGTAAAAAGGCTTGATAACATTGATATCAAAGGAATAAGAATGACGTTACAACTAGCCGACAAATCTACCACTCACCCAATTGGGGTGGCAAGAGATGTTTTGGTAAAGGTGGACAAGTTCTTCTTTCCGGTAGATTTCATTGTTATTGACATGGAGGAAGATGATGATGCTCCTTTGATTCTTGGTCGCCCTTTCATGAAGACGGCACGAATGATGATAGATGCTGATGATGGTCTCATGAAAGTGAGGGTGCTAAATGATGAGGTCACTTTTAATTTATTTGAAGCAATGAAAAATTCGAAAGAAAAACATGATAGTTTCCGCATTGACGCCTCTGATATGGCTATTATGAAAGTTACAAAGCATATTCATGTGGAAACTCCGTTAGAGCTAGTACTATGTGAGGAAATTAACACACTCACTAGTGAAGAAGAAAGAAAACTTGAAGAATGTTTGAAAGAATTAGAAGTTTTGAAAGAGTTACAACCATGGGAAGTTGCCATAGAAGAATTGACAAGAGAAACAAATGATGAGAAAGTTGAAGTAGAATTGAAGGTACTACCATCGAACCTCAAGTATGCCTTTTTGGAAGATAGTGGAAGAAAATCGGTGATTATAAGCAATGCATTGTCTCTCGATGAAGAGTTTTGTTTGGTTAATATGCTCAAGAAAAACCAAGAGGCTTTAGGATGGGTTCTGTCCGATCTCAAAGGAATAAGCTCGTCTTATTACATGCACAAAATCCTAATGGAAGACGACTTCAAGGCGGTAGCACAACCACAACGCTGTTTGGATCCAACAATGAAAGAGGTGGTTCGAAAAGAGGTAGTAAAGCTACTTGATGCGGGAATGATCTACCCGATTTCCGATAGTCCTTGGATGAGTCCCGTTCATGTGGTACCAAAAAAGGGTGGAATGACCGTTGTCCAAAATGAAACAAATGAGCTCATACCGACAAAAGTTGTGACGGGATGGAGAATGTGTATATACTATACGCGTTTGAACACGGCTACTAGAAAAGATCATTTCCCACTACCGTTAATGGATCAAATGCTAGAAAGGTTATTCGGGCAAGAATACTATTGTTTTTTGGATGGGTATTCGGGGTACAACCAAATTACGGTTGACCCGACGGACCATGAGAAGATGACGTTTACATGTCGGTTTGGAATTTTTGCGTATAGAAAAATTCCTTTTGGGTTGTGCAATGCGCCGACAACTTTCCAACGATGTGTGCAAACAATCTTTTCCGATTTAATTGAGAAGAAAATGGAAGTTTTCATGGATGATTTTTCAGTGTTCGGAGCTTCATTTGATTTGTGTTTGAAAAACTTGGAAACGGTGCTAGAGAGGTGTGTGAAAACAAATTTGGTCTTGAATTGGGAAAAATGCCATTTCATGGTAAAAGAAGGAATTGTTCTTGGTCACAAGGTGTCTTCAAGAGGTCTTGAGGTGGACAAAGCAAAAGTGGAAGTTATTTAAAAGGTGCCTCCTCCGACCAACATCAAAGTAATCCGAAGCTTTTTTGGGCACGCGGGTTTTTATCAGAGGTTCATCCAAGATTTTACCAAAGTGGCGAGGCCACTTAGCAATTTTCTAAATAAAGATCAGGTATTCCTCTTTGACGAATCTTGCCTTCAAGCTCTTAAAGAACACCTTGTTACCGCTTCAATTATCATCGCACTAAACTGGAATTGTGATTTTGAACTAATGTGTGATGCGAGTGATTATGCCGTTGGAGCGGTACTTGGTCAAAGAAAAGAAAAAGTTTTTCATGAAATACACTACGCTAGAAAAGTGATTAACGAGGCACAAGTGAATTATGCAACAACAGAAAAAGAGTTGCTAGCGATAATGTATGCGCTTGAAAAGTTTTGGTCCTACTTGATTGGTTCAAAAGTTGTTATCTACACCGACCATGCCGCGATAAAATATTTGCTCACCAAACCGGATTCTAAGCAAAGGCTTATCCGATAGATCCTTCTTCTTCAAGAATTTGATTTAGAAATTAAAGATAAGAAGGGGTCTGAAAATTTGGTGGCAGATCACTTGTCGCGGTTGGTAAATGTAGACATAACCAAAAAGGAAATTGAGATCCGAGAAGAATTTCCAGATGAAAACTGTTTATGGTACAAGTTAGGCCTTGGTTTGCCGATTTTTCTAATCACAAGGCAATAGGATGGATACCCGAAGACCTAACTTGGAACCAAAAACGGAAGTTCTTAGGGGATGCTCAATATTACGTGTGGGATGAACCGTATCTTTTCAAAATTTGTAGGGATAACTTGCTGAGAAGGTGTGTTACTAGTGATGAGGCTAATAACATCCTTTGGCTTTGTCATAACTCTCCGTATGGAGGGCATTTCAACAGATCTAGGACGGCCACAAAAATCCTTCAATCGAGACTTTATTAGCCTACTATTTTCAAGGATGCTAACCTCCATGCGAGGAGTTGTGACATTTGCCAAAGATCGAGTGGAATAGGCAAACGGGATGAAATGCCCCTCCAGAATATTCAAGAGGTTGAAGTCTTTGATTACTGGGGCATTGATTTCGTTGGCCCATTTCTACCATCATTCACAAATGAGTACATTTTGGTTGTTGTGGATTATGTTTCTAAATGGGTGGAAGCTATTGCTTCACCGAGGGCGGATGGCAAAATGGTGATTAACTTTCTCAAGAAAAACATTTTTGCCCATTTCGGAACCCCTCGTGTGTTGATTAGTGATGGAGGGTCACACTTTTGTAATGCACCACTTGAAAGCGTTTTAAAACATTACGGTGTATCACACAAAGTTGTGACCCCCTACCATCCCCAATCAAATGGGCAAGCCGAAGTGTCAAATAGGGAAGTGAAAAAGATTTTGGAAAAAACTGTTTCGGGGACTAGGAAGGATTGGTCTCAATAGTTATAAGAAGCTTTGTGGGCATATCGCACCGCATACAAAACACCAATAAGATTAACTCCATTTTAAATGGTTTGTGGCAAAACATGCCATTTACCGGTTGAAATGGAGCACAAGGCCTTATGGGCTTTGAAGTTTTTAAATTTTGATCTGACTTTGGCCGCAACAAAAATAAAAGTATAGTTTAGTGAGTTAGAGGAAATGAGAGATTCCACTTATCACTCAAGTTGGTTGTACAAGGAAAAAGTGAAAAAAAATACCATGACAAAAAGATAAGGCTCAAAGAATTTGAAGCGGGTCAGCTTGTCTTGCTATTCAACTCCCGGTTAAAGCTTTTTCCGGGGAAGTTGTAAAGTAAGTGGTCAGGACCCTTCCGAGTAAAAGAGGTTAAGGAATATGGAGCAGTTGTGATCGAAGACATGGAAAAGACGGACAGTTGGACGGTTAACAGACAGTAGGACGGTTAACGGACAACGTCTAAAAATCTACCTTGGAGGTAGCTTCGATCGTGAAAACAAATTTGTTGCCCTCGATGATCATTGATCATTGTGGACCGTCGAGCTTATCTGATGTTAAACAAGCACTTGTTGGAAGGCACCCCAATTTTGTAAGTTGTTATTGTTTCCAATGTTAAATATGTGTTGTAGGGGTATTTTGGAAGCTGTTGGTGTAAAAATAATGCTGCTGGAAGTGAGTTTGAAGTTTCCTGCACTCGTTGAGCGAGCTCTTTCTCACTGAGCGAGCGTTTCCAGGAGGATTCTTGCTCATCGAGCTCCTATTTTTCTTCCCTTCTATCTTGCTCACATCCTCCAATGTTGAAGGTCAATTCTCATTTTCGCAACTTAAGTCATCAAAGGTAAGCGTTATTTTGTAACTTTTGCTCTTTAATTTCGTATTTTCTTTTTGTGAAATTTAGGAAATTTCTTCTTGAATCATAGCTTGCCCTAGGTTTAATTCCTCTTCTACAATCATGTTTTGTTGTTCTTCAAAGATAAATTGGTTTGCATGTGGTTTAGGGTAGAGGAATAGGGATTAGGGCAAGATTTTGAGAAATGTTTGAAATCATTTGATAGTTAGGGTTTATATTGTTGTGGAGACCCTCTGTTGGTAGTATTGAATGTTAGTGGATGCTCTTTTGTGTAGGAATTTTCCCCTGCAAAGTTGGGAAATTTTTCTGTAAATCGCAGAGCTCGCTGAGCGAGACCTAGAATTTGAAGAAAATTTCCCCTTTCCAGAATTGATTTAAAAGTTTATGGGGCCATTCCAAGTGTTTAATTAGTAATTTAGGGAATTTTTACTTGTGTGTTAACAGCTAATTTGATCGAATCTCTTGTGTTTCGAATTTTTGTTGTTTTGTTCTTTTGTTTCAGATGTCTCACTGTTCTAAAAGAGGTCGCACCGGAAGTTCGTCTGCTAGGCGCTCTTCTGCTCCCACCTTCAATCGGCATAGGTTCCTGACTCCTGCTCACCATGAGCGTTATCTGCTTCTTGAAAGGAGAAATGTTTGGCCTGATCGCATTGTGAATTTGATTCCGGAAGGTGAGCACAAATTTGTGAAGCAAACTATGAAAGAGGGAGACTATGTAATCCTCTGCGAGCCTCACCCAGAATATCATTTGGAGATCGTAAGGGAGTTCTTTGCGAACGCCCTTCCGACTGGTGCTGAAGGAACAACCTTTTCCTAAAAAACCTGGGTGAGAGGCAAAGAGATAGACTTCTCGAGGGCTAGCATCAGTGCATACATGGGCGGAAATGTTCAGTTACCAGATGACGGTTTATGTGATTTCGCTCGGATGAAGGCTAGAAGAACTTGGGACATTGAGGTCATAAAGGAGCGATTTGTAGGCGGAATCACACTTATGAAGTAAGTGTAGCTGGAATACCATTGTGCTTCAAGCGGGTGCCTTATACAACCGGGCTCAAGTGGTAATGACAATTGTTTTGCATAACTTGATACCAAGGAGTCATGTCTCAGACATCACCATTGAAGTGGTTGCCCTAATTTATTGCATATTGGAGGACAATGTTGTTGATCTTGCCTGGATTATAGCTTCAGAGCTTAAGAGGGTGGCTACTAGTGGTACCGAGTATGGTTCCCGGGCATCTTGTGCAATCTCGCATCCTGGTTTGGTTATGGCTCTCTGTAAGAAGGCTAGCGTTGCCCTTCCCTCTTCTGGGAATGTTAAGTTGAAAAAGATTGATGATGAGTACTGCAGGACCTTTTGTGAGCCTCCTTTGTTAACTACTCCAGTGGCTTCAGCTCCTCCTCTGGTAGGGGTGGTGCGGGTATTGATTCTGCCACTAACTGGGCGATGCATGCATCCCACCACCGATCTCTTGATTTATATATGAGTCTATGCTTCAGCTACAGCTGATGATTCAGGAGCCGCATGAGGGACATTCTTTGAGGTCCATGGATGCATATCGGGCCCATTTTGCTTGGCTTGGGGACATGTCATCTACTTCGGGAGGTGCAGGTGCTGAGGATGCTGGTGATGCTGGTGGTTCTAGTTCTTCCGAGTGACCTTTGGACGGTTTGATTGTCCATTTTTTGTCTTTATATTTTTATGTTATTTCTAGGTTTATCTTGTAGAATCTTTGGATTATTTTGGATTTTGACCATCCGGGCGGATGTGTTTTGATATTTGGATTTTACCATCCGAGAGAATGTGTTTTGCTTTTTTATACTTTGGATTTGATGTAGTGAACATCCATGCCGATGCTTTTGATTTTAACAATTTAATGATTTAGTTAACATTCGGGCGGGTGTGTTTATTTCTATTATTTTTGGTACAAATTTTTGTGTTTGTTCTTAAGTTTAAGGTGGTATTTTTGTGGAAGCAAGTTCTATTTTGTTGCTCAAAGCATGATGTGCTTCACCTTTCTTTGATGGTGATGATATATTTCCTTATGTTGCACGAAAAAGGTACATTTGTTCGTACTTTTTAGAAAATAACATGTACATGAACTAGTTGCTTTCCACAAATTTCAAGTTTTATTCATTTTGCATAAGTGTTCATATGAGAATCAATTAGGACTAACCACAAAGTGAGTGACTTCCACTATTCACAAATATTAATGTTGTTGTAATTATTGTGAACTCGTTGGATTCATGCTTGTATTTTGTATTCTTTGGTAAATTTTGGAAACATTGAAGTGATATAGGCATTGTTTGATATTTGAGAAAAACCATCCATTTGTTTAGGCTTTAGTCACCCGGTAAGTAGTGTGAGAATTTGTTAACCGGTTTTGAGCCTTCACACAACTAGAATGAATCATAAGAATCGGTAAAAGTGTTGAGTTACCATCCTTTGGTATGTGAAATTGAAAAGAAAAATACATTTTGGTCCATTCTAGTTTGTTTCATTTTTTGTATACACTTTACCCCTTTTGTTTGAACACTTTTTCTTGAAGAATATTGTCATCATATATTGTTTAATCTTAAGTTGGGGAGAGTAGTTTGTGTGAAAAAGAAAGTATGAAATTGGTGCCTCTTATGAAAAGAAGAGAAAAGAAAAATGAATTGAGAATAGAATTGCACTCTAAGTTAGAGTTGCCCGAAAATGTAAAGAGTATTTGAAAAAAGAAAAAAAAAAGAGAAAGATTCTTGAGAGGGGGCACCATAAAAAAAGAGAAGATAAAAGTATGGAAAAGGGAAGTTAGGGAGATTTGAAAAAAAATTTGGTTGATTTCATTTTGGCATGTTCTTCATTTTTCAAAAACCTTTGAACCCATTTTGAATCATTGGCCTTTATATTCATCCATTTCTTGGTAACCCTTGCCCCATTTCAACATTCAAAAGTCCTTGAGATCTTTTTTTCCTTGATTTTCTTTGTGAATTTGTTTGATACTTGCATGAATTGTTCCGGATGCTAGCAAAAATTACACATGAGAATGATTTGTCCCGTATAGATATTGATTCTTGGTTTAGTTAAATGTGTAGGTGATTCTCATGTGAACATTTCATTGCTTTTGTTGATAGCTTGTTATTTGTGGTTAGAATTTAGTTCATAATTATGTTGTGATTCTTGGAGAAGTCGGGTTACTTGTAAGCAAAACCTTGGGTTTGAACCATCTTTGTTGGGTGGGTTATTTTTGTCTAGTGTGTACTTGTTTCTCTTTAAACATTCACCTTTGTTTGAGGACAAACAAAGAAGCAAGTTGGGGAGAGTTAATAAGTGCAAATTAGTGTGATTATCTAGTAGATTTTTTGGCACTTTTCAAGAGTTTATTTGGATCTCTTATGCTTTTTCCCTTTGTTTATTTCGTATATTCGTAGTTTAGTTTGAGCGTTTTAATAGTATCACTTATTTAACTTTTGTTTTTGTAATTTTAGGTTGCACCTTTGAAACAAGGAATGGATTGCATGAAGACTTTGTTTTTGAAGTTTTGGAAGAAATTGAAGAAATCAAACTCGCTGAGCGAGCTCCTAACGACAACTTTCGGAAGGTTTTCGCTCAACGAGGCCTTTTCTCGCTCAGTGAGCTATGGCGGTTTAACTTTTAAATGATAGCTCGCTCAACGAGCACTGCATTTTTCAGCTTATATTTAAGCATTTGTTCCTCATTTTTCTTGGAATGTAACTTTACAGACCTAAATACACCAAAATCATTATTTTTCCTTGTTTTCGAAGAATCGGTGCATCAATAGTCGGGAGATCGTCATTGATGTTCATTCTTCTTCACTCCTTTCTTTTGATTGAAGCTTCCATGGAAATGGAGAGCTAAATCCTTTATATGTCAATGTTAGAAGGTAGATAGGTCTTTATTTTGTATGTATAGGCTTTGATCATCTTGTAAGAACTATTGATGATGAATATATGGTGAAAACTTTGTGTTTATGAAATATCTTTTGTGTTGCTCCATGATTGAGAAATATGTTCAAATTTTGACTTAGGTTTTCATCACCCAAAGAACATAAGCTAGAGATAGTTATGGGACTTGGTGTTCACTTTATATTGAACTTAAATGTTACCATTTTGATAGATTGAGTGAGAGATCATCAATGGATCAAAATGGTGAATCCCACATTATGTGTTAGAAATAAACATTTTGAGAGGATATTGTGAATATGTTTATCATTATTTAGAGTTTGTCACTTGATCAAAACTATATGTGCAAATGAACCTATCAAACCCTAACTTTGGCATGTGCTTTTAATCTTTTATTAACCAAAACTTTTCACTTATAGAATTTATTTGAATGCAAAAATCTTACTTTCGATACCAAAACCAAAACCCCTTTGTTACCTTAAGTCTCAAACTAGCGCAACTGTAGAACGACTTAAATATCACAAAACAATCTCTGTGGATCGATAACAAAACCCTTACTTTATTTGTACACCAACATGGCGCGTGTCCTGGCTTTCAATAACGGTTTCTAGACCGTTGTAGAAATAACGAACTTACAACGACACTCTACTTAACAACGGTATGACCTACGTGATTGTATCCCTTTTCCAATCATTGTGAAAAAGGTTTTTCGTAGTAGTGTATTCACCGACAATCATACTCCAACATAAAAAGTATCAACATGTATATTTTTAACCAACCCCAATAATGTCCATCTGGATTGAAAATAATACATATATTTTCATTGCCTTCATTGACAATCATACTCCACCATAAAGAGTATAGTCACTTGAAGCTACACCACTCCAAGAATTTTCACATTGTCTTCACCAACAATCATAGTTTAAAAAAATTATCATACTCTCTCATGAAAAATATATTTCACTTGAAGATAAACCACTTCAATAATTTCATATTATCATCACTGACAATCATATATTTATCATGAATAATAAATGTCACTTGAAGATAAACCACTCCAAGAATTTCACATCGTCTACATCGACAATCATAGTTTTAAAAAACTATCATACTCCACCTAAAGAAGAGTATACTTCACTTGAAGCTACACCACTCCAAGAATTTTCACATTGTCTTCACCGACAATCATAGTCTTAAAAACCATCATACTCCACCTAAAGAAGAGAATACTTCAATAGTAGCTAAACCACTTCAAGAATTTTCACATGTCGAAAACCAGGTTCAAAATTTATGGTGCAACTTCCTTGTTGGCAGGAAACTCTTCAACCACCGACATAATCTTGCACCTTATGTAATCTTGATTTTACCAACACATATTTGACTTGAACTTTCCACAAGTAAAAAACTTCTTCCATCATTTTTTTCTAACCCAAACTGTATTGCAGAACTTGTGACTGCATCTCAACAACTCTTTCACAACACAACCCTTCTTTTTCTGATGTTGAAGATCAGACAAAACTGCAACCACAAAGTATACTAAGAACACTTATACCTAGATCGAATCAGACTCTATTATATATTATTGGGAGAAAATAAACAAAACATAGAGAAAAAGAGGAACATAATCACAACACAAGAACATAACGTGGAATCTCCAAAACCGGAGAAAAAAGCATGATTGTTGTCAAGAGACAACTAGAGAATAATAATATGTGAAAATTGTTACAACACATAATATACCCTCAACTAATCTATGCCCCCATTACACCCATACCCTCCAAAAAAATATTTAACTACATCTCACAACACTTTAATACAAGAGTATAAGAGAACAAAGAAAGTCAAATACAAGCTTAAATTGCTTTTGACTGATGCATTTTGGAATGAAGATCTTCAATCATATATATATATATATATATATATATATATATATATATATATATATATATATATATATATATATATATATATATAGCCTTGGACTCCCTCTTCCTTCACAATATTAAGCGATGTGAAACTTCAAAGAACTTGTTTCATTTATATAGCATTGAACTCCCTTTTCATTCACAAAACTAAGCGATGTAAGACTTTTTCAACATGTATATTTTTAACCAACCCCAACACTAAGCACATAGAAATTGATTTAATCTTTATTAGATAAAAGATGTTGGCTAAGAAACTAACATTGTTGCATGTTCATGGGGATGATCAATGGGCAACTATTCCCACAAAACCAATTTATAGTACTAAATTTGTTTCTATCAAGCTCGTTCTTAATGTGATTCTTTATCATTTAAGCCACATTAAGCTTGTTGGGGTATATAAGTGTATAGTTAGATTAAGAAAATAGAGTTTAATTGAACTATATATTGCACGTCTTCTAACAAACTCTTATTTGGCAGGTGTTAGGGTAACTAACAAAAAATGCTTCAATGATTTTGAAATCGCATACCTTTGAAAACTATAGTTTTTTTATGATAGAGAAAAGGAAAAAAATGGAAAACTTCATGAGAGAGATACAAAGTTAGTGCAACTTTGATTGACGTATTTCGACCCCATTTTAATTGTTTTAGTGACAAACTATGTTTTTATGCGTATTTTTGCTTACATGGGTATTAACATAAATAAATTTTAGTATTTTTAATCTTATAAGTTGCAAAGTCCATAGGCCCATCCGCCATTTAGTCACTTTTTTGTGGAGCAGATTAAGGTTTTAGACATGCACCCATAAATATGTTCGTCCCTCTGTAACACGGTGGGAGAACTGACTTTCTATAAATGTTGCGGATAGCAAGAGTCGTCACCGACTTTTATTTTATCCAAATAGAAAGGACATAAAAGAACAGGAAAGACCTATTTTAAAAGACTTGAGTTCAGGGGGTAGGTTATACAAAGGGAAGGTGTTAGCACCCTTTATATCCATGGTTATCCATGGGCTCTTAGTTACTTAGCTCACTTAAATTGTTTTTGAAATGTGTAGTGTGTGATTAGAAAAATTTCTTTAAGTACTTTGTAATGACCCTCGTATGGGTGTATACAAAGCCTAGTTTAGAAATTGTGAGGTGTAAAAGTATTTTTGAAGAGTGAGCAAGTAACTATGAGGTACCTACCCCAGATTAAGTCTTTCATATTCTCGTATGTTCTTTCAATGGTAAGACTAACCCTATTATTAAGGAATAGGTAGTCATTACCTTGGATGTGATACGGGACAAACGTAGGGTCATCGTATGGTCATAGAAGGCAACTTAAGGGGTGTCTTTAGCAATTCGTAGGGACTATCATCGTTTATTCGAAGGGACAAGATCTTTATCGTAGGCAACCTCGAAGGGACTTGATCTTTTAAACTGTAGGGACTTGATGATTTTTATGAAGGGACTTTGCTTAAGACACACATATATTCGAGGGACTTGACCATATTTAAGGCAACTGAGAGGGGTAACCTAGGAAGTGCAAGATGACGATCAAAGATCGACTTACGTGTGTAAGTGTTTTGTTTCAAATATTTATCTTATTTAAATTAATTTTCTAAGTTATTTTTAATCACATTTAGGTTATACACACCCTAAGATTACTAACCATACAATAAAATATTTATGAAATAAAATAAAGATAGAAAATTAACCTATAAGTATTACATGACTTTAGCAGATACATAATAATCAAATAAAAATTATAATAATAAATATAATAAAAATAATAAATAAGCAATAATAAAATAATAGCAATAATAATAATGATAATAATAATAAATAAAGAAATCAAGATTTAAATTTAAAAGAGAAATTATTTTTAGGTTAAATAAATATTTTTTAGAGATTAATTAAGAAAATATAACAAGTTAATAATATTAAGAAAAAAATTAAATTATTTACATAATAATAGAAATAAAAGTTAATATATTAATTAGGGTTTAGAAAAATAAATTAAATTTTTAGGGTTAATAGAAAAATTAGGGTTAGTATTTTAATTAAGAAAATTAGGGTTTTTAAGCAAATTAAAATTTATTAGAAAAATGTTAACTCAATTATTAATTAATTTACAATCTAATAAAAATTAATTATTTACATGAGTACTATTATTATTATTATTATTTAGGAAAAAGTGATCAGTTTAAATTAGGGTTAATGATGATTAGGGATTTAACTAATTTTTTAATTAAGTGTTATTAAATTATTAGTTAAAATTATAAAAAACAATTATAAAAAAAAACAGAAAAGAAATTCGCTAAAAAGAATGGTGGTGGTTGGGAATCGAACCCACCACTTTTACCTCATATGTTACGTGCATTACCACTGGACCAGCGCGCACCTCTTGGTAATAGATGGACCAAAACATATTATATAGAAAACCTGCACAATAGAGCAAAATAAAAAAATAAAAAAAAAGAATGAGGGACCTGGGAATCGAACCCAGGCCTTGAAGCTTCCAGGCGCGCATACGTTACCACTGGATCACCTGCACCAATTTGAAATTCATATGAAACAACAATAATAAAAAAAAAAAACAAATTTTTGAATTTTTGAATTCGCGCCAGACTGCTTCGTCTTCTTCCTCCCGCCCTGCAAACTTTCCTGCGAATTTCTATATGCTTTTTCCTGCGAATTTTCATGCGTAACAAAACCTGCGATTTTCGAATATTACATAACCAGTGCAATCAAGGCAAATTAAGAACATCATTGGACTCCTTATGACCTGTACAATTCAATTATATCATCAAAAAACATTTATATTGTGTGAATCAAAGAACCCTAATTCGAAGTTTGGAACCCTAAAAATGGCGTTTTGCACCTTACGCTATGAACCTTCAATTAAATTACCCATAATGCATCATTAGAACACACCAAACACAAATCAATCAACAAAATTAATTTTAAATGGTTAGATGCATGAAATCGAAAAAATTTCGAAGCATATGTAACAAAAGCTTGGTCACGGCATATGGATGTATTTAGCATGATGCAATTGATACCAATAGCATTAGGAATGTCCTAGGATCGTATTTAGATCATTAGAATACCTTGAAACAACCTGCAAATATCAAACCGAAAAATCAATTTTTATGTCAAAATTTGAATTTGAAACCACCTCTTTTTCGCCTCCTCTAATGCCTCTCTTGCTGGTGTTATGTTATGCACTTATAGTAGAAGCAATTAGGTTAAAAATTTGGGCTTGGTCTTTGTGAATTTTGATTGCTTGATGTTGAAGAAATCTCCTTGCCAATTTGATGAATAAATCAAATATCTTCCTTCCTTAATGTTTTTACACGAATTTAAGTGACTCCAATCAATCTTTAATGTCATAAAATTCATCCTAAAACCAATCTTTGATTTATTATGTGATTTTTATATTTTATTTTTATTTAAATTGAATTTTAATGAATAAAATCAAAATAAATATAAACTAAATCATAAAAATCTGAATAAATGAAAATTGGGTCGTGCATAATGTCATGGTAAAGATTGGATCACAAAATTGCAAGCCCATGTGGAAAGAATTGGTTTTAAGACCCCATTTGCTCAATATACCTCCCAAAAATTTCCCAACTTTGCAAAGGCACAAATCCCTCAATTTTAAGGCTATGAAGGTGTTCTTGGACATTTTGGAAAGCTTAGAGAGTCCTATAATCAACCTCTTTGGTCTCATGTCCATATCCTTTACCATTTTCAAATTATGCCCTTTGGAAGATGTTGACTTTTTGTTGACTTTTAAAATGACCTATAATGTTTTAGCTCATACCTTCCAAATGAAGCAGTTTTGGGCTTGGCTTGTGAGACACAAAGTTGTAGAGAATTTAATTTCCTTCAAAATGGGCTTTGTATGGGAAATTTTTGATGAAGCATGTGAAAGTTATGGCTGGTCAAAGTTCAGTTGACTTTTCCTATGAAAACCCTAATTTAGAAACTCCTGATTCTTGATGATCTAAAACTCCCTTGATGAATCATGATCAAACATTGATCAAATGATTAATTTTACTTCATAAACTTGATGTTGGCAAAAAAATCATGAAGTTTGACTTTATTTGACCATAGTTGACCTCAGTTTGACTTTTTAACCACTTTGATTAATTTTTGCATATCTGATCATCTGACTGAGCAAACCTTTTGGGAAAGCCTTGAAACTTGACATAGGGATTCTTGAAGACATGTAGGATGTTATGAAGCTCACTTGAGGCCTTAGAAGTCCATTTATCCTAATGAAATTCAAAACCCTAGTTTATGGTGCATTGCTTAGGAGGATGCTTTGTCTGAGGGAATTGTCAAACTTTTTGACTAATTTTGAACCTTGTGAATCTCTTGAGATGCCTTGTGAACCTTGTGATCCTCTTGAGATGCCTTGGTACACAATGCCTTGACTAGGGGAGGGCAAATTTTGGGGTGCAACAACTACCCCTGTTCAATTTTCTGAAACCTGAGGAGTTAGATTGGCCTGTATGTCATTCGTGACTTGGAAGGTTGAAGGGGATTGAACACAAAAGCCCAAAAATTTGCACTCGCCGATGCGTAAAGTAACACTGTTGATTGGTTGTATATGCTGGAGTGGGCTTAAAGATGCCACTAAGAGGAATTGGAGATGGGCTTATAGATGCCATCCATGATATCAGAAGGTGATAATATCTTTATGTTGTCACTGGATATCAGTACTAGGTCTTCGTATAGGCCGTCTCTGAATCATTCTTGTAACATGGTTTGAGTTGAATGTCAGCACTAGATCTTCGTATAGATCGTCTCTGCATTATCTCTGGGGAGAAAGAATATCCTTCATTGGGTGTCAGTACTTAGATCTTCGTATAGATCGGCTCTGAACCATCTTTAGGAACATACTTTAATTTAAGCATCAGAATCAAATCTTTATGGCGATCTTTTCTGGATTGCTTTTGGTAATATCTTGGGCTAAGTACAAGATCTTCGTATCGATCATTTATGTACCATCCCACAGATAAATTGTTGCATAGACCATTAGATATATATCTTCGTAGCGATTATCTCTTCTGGAAAATATCCCGGATTAGGTAATAGATCTTCGTATAGACCATTTACATACCTTCCCAAGGATGAAAAGGATATCAGGATTAAATCTTCGTGGCGATTATCCCCTGAACTTCTTCTGAAAGAATCTTTTGGATTAAACTCTAGATCTTCGTATAGATTATTTACACATCATCCCAAAGATAGTTGACCATCAGAAATAAATCTTCGCAGCGATTATCTCCTCTGGAAATATCCTGGATTAAGCACTAGATCTTCGTATAGATCATTTACGTACCCTTCCAAGGACAACTTGTTGAATTGATCATCAGAAATAAATCTTCGTAGCGATTATCTCTGAATTAAGTATCATCACTAGATCTTCGTATAGATCGTCTCTGAACTGTTTCAAGGAGTTGATAGTTTTATCTGCCTGCAACTATCTTGAAAAGAAAAGGTTAGTTTATGCAAGATTATTTGATGTATGTATGTATGGCATGATGCTCTTATGTAAGAATGTCATATGTATTATGGATGTGTATGTATGAATCATGTAGCCTGAAGTGTCTCAGTATCTCTGTATAGCAATTGTTGG
Source organism: Lathyrus aphaca (assembly GCA_963966055.1). Taxonomy (NCBI): domain Eukaryota; kingdom Viridiplantae; phylum Streptophyta; class Magnoliopsida; order Fabales; family Fabaceae; genus Lathyrus; species Lathyrus aphaca. The sequence goes on along the minus strand of OZ014520.1, from coordinate 576,782,429 downwards.
CTGGGAAAATAAATCATGGTTCGTTGCTGAGGAATATGAGGACTTCGTTCCTGCCTTGTTTAATAATATGGTACTCATAACCTCCCGTCTTCGTTCGTCGTACTTCTTTGTGAAGGATTGAGTTCCTGAATATCCTGACTGAGGATAAAAGATATGGACATAGATCCGGAGGACTTAATTCTTCGGAGGATATGAAACTGCTTGAAGACTTCGTCGAGTGGGAAGTATAAGATATCACTTGAAGATTTTTGTATGGATATCCGTAAAGATTACCCTGTGGGGATGAACCGGAGAAGCTTCGTTGAATTCCTTCTCTCGTTCGTCCTTAGTAAATACTATTATTGCATTTTATGCATTTCTGGTAAACATCAATCATATTCAAAAGCATACATACATTCAAACACAACCAATGGACGTTTTCGCTTAAGTAAACGAGGGAAAAGTAAACTTGAACTTAAACATGAGACTTTATTTATTTAGAAAATGGCATATACACAGGCAAGTTTGTACAAGGAGACAGAAATCCTAGTAAGAGGAATTTGTCATAAAAAATTTACAAAAACAAAGAAAAACAGTTATGTGAAAAATAATCCTATTGAGTTCCAATTCCACTATTGCCATTATCTTCAAGTATCTCATCCCTTGCTGTCGAGACGGAAATGATTGGATTGATCTTTATCTGTTTGAACTTGATTCAGGTAGCATAACTGGTTGAGGTTACATGAGTGATCCAACGAGACATAGTCATACGCTTTAATCCCTAACTTTTGCCTGGATTGCCTTTTCAGGTTTTCAATCCACAGGGATACCCTTTTTTGCCCAAGCCTCCCTTTCGGGTTTTCGACTTGCCGGGTGTACAATCTTTTTATATATATATCCCTAATTTTTGCCCGAACCCTTTTGGTTCGCCGGGATGCCCTTATTTTTGCCTAGGCCAGTCAACCTAGCGGGTCTCTTTTTATGCGTAGTATTTTTTAACTATGTCTGCGTTCACGGGTTATGGGAAATCTTCACCATCCATAGTAGTAAGCATCATGGAACCTCCTGAAAATACCCTTTTGACTACAAATGGTCCTTCATATGTAAGAGACCACTTGCCCCTAGGATCACCCTATGGTAATACGATACTCTTGATTACCAAGTTTTCCAGTCTGATATACCTTTTGCTTAACCTTCTTATTAAAAGCTTTGCTCATTCGTTTCTGGTACATCTGACCGTGACAAACAGCTGCCAGCCTTTTCTCATCAATCAAATTTATCTGGTCAAGTCGAGTCTGAATCCACTCATCTTCATCCAAGCCTGCATCCTTCATGATTCTCAAGGAAGGGATCTGAACCTCAATGGGTAGAACTACTTCCATACCATAGTCTAAGGAGAATGGGGTTGACCCTGTTGAGGTACGTATTGTAGTACGATAACCATGAAGAGCAAATGGTAACATCTCATGCCAATCTTTATATGTAACAGTCATCTTCTTTAGAATCTTCTTGATGTTCTTATTTGCAGCTTCTACTGCACCATTCATATTTGGACGATACGAAGAAGAGTTATGATGCTTAATCTTGAACTGCGTGTAGAGGTCAGTAATCATAGTGTTGTTCAGATTAGAGCCATTATTTGTGATAATCCTTTCGGGGATGCCATACCTACATATGAGATTATTCTTAATGAATCGAGCCACAACATTCTTCTTAACAGATGCAAATGAGGCTACCTCCACCCACTTTGTAATGGCAACCAGGATGAAACGATGCCCATTGGAAGCAGTAGGCTTGATATCACCAATCATATCAATTCCCCACATGGCAAAAGGCCAAGGAGCAGTCAACACATTCAACGGAACTGGAGGTACATGCACCTTATCAGCATAAATCTGACACTTGTGACATGTTTTGGAATGTTGATAGCAGTCAGCTTCCATGGTAGACCAATAGTAACTTGCTCTCAATGTCTTCTTTGCCATGGTATGACCACTAGAATGAGTGCCAAAGATCCCATCATGCATTTCTTCCATAATCTTTGTTGCTTCCTTCTTATCCACACAACGAAGCAAAGTCGAATCATGATTACGCTTGTACAAAATTCCATTACTCAAAAAGAACTTAGCAAAAAACCTCCTCAGAAACTTCTTATCATTAACAGATGCCCCTTCAGGGAACTCCTGAGCTTCAAGATACCTTTTCACTTCATGGAACCAAGGCTTTCCCTTTACTCCTTTAGTATCAATCTCATTACAATATGCAGGCTTCTCAAATCTATCAATAGTGATTCTGGGAGCTTCATCATCCCAACTAATCTCAAACATAGATGCCATGGTGGCTAAAGCGTCTGCCAACTGATTCTCTCCTCGTAGAATATGTCCAAAGGTAATCTCTTCAAAATATGGGATCAAAGACAACACATGTTCTCTGTAAGGAATGAGATTTGGGTGTTTGGTATCCCAATCTCCTTTAATCTGACTAACTACCAGGGCTGAATCTCCATATTCGTCCAGAAACTGAATCTTCATCTCAATGGCAGCTTTGATACCCATGATACATGCTTCATATTCAGCCATGTTATTGGTACAATAGAAACAAAGTCTAGCAGTAATTGGGGTATGACAACCTTCAGGGTAAATGATCACAACACCAACACCATTACCAAGCGCATTAGGAGCTCCATCAAAAACTATAGTCCATCGGGATCCCTGTTCAGGTCCGTCATATTGTCTAGGTTCTTTAGTAACAATCATAATATCTTCATCCGGGAACTCAAAATTCATTGACTGATAATCATCCACTTCCTGATGAGCTAAATGATCAGCTACCACACTACCCTTAATTGCTTTCTGAGTGGTGTATTGTATATCATATTCTGTTAAAATCATTTGCCATCTCGCTATTCATCCGGAGAGAGCAGGTTTCTCGAATATGTACTTGATTGGATCCATCTTTGAAATCAACAAGGTAGTATGAGTCAACATATACTGTCTTAGTCGGCGAGCAGCCCATGCCAAAGCGCAACAAGTTTTCTCGAGCAGTGAGTATCTTGTTTCACAGTCGGTAAACGTTTTGCTAAGGTAGTATATTGCCTGATTTTTTCGACCAGACTCGTCATGTTGCCCCAACACACACCCTATTGAGTTGTCTAATACTGTTAAGTACATAATCAAGGGTCTTCCATCAACTGGTGGCTTCAAAATTGGAGGTTCTTGGAGGTATCTCTTGATCTCATCAAAGGCTACCTGGCACTCGTCATTCCATTCCATTACCTGATCTTTCTTCAACAACTTGAAGATTGGCTCACAGGTAGCAGTTAACTGGAAAATAAATCTTGCAATGTAATTCAGTCGTCCCAAGAAACCTCTGACTTCCTTCTCAGTACGAGGAGCAGGCATCTCTTGTATAGCTTTTACTTTTGCAGGATCCACTTCAATACCTTTTCCACTGACAATGAAACCCAGGAGTTTACCAGACCTAACTCCAAAAGTACACTTGTTTGGATTCAATCTCGGTTTATACTTATTCAACCTCTCAAATAACTTGTGTAGGTGATCAAGGTGCTCTTCTTCATTCTGAGATCTGGCTATCATATCATCCACATATACCTCTATTTCATGGTGAATCATATCATGAAACAAAGCCACCATAGCACGCTGATATGTTGCCCCAGCGTTCTTCAAACCAAATGGCATCACCTTATAACAAAGAGTGCCCCATTGTGTAACAAATGTAGTCTTCTCCATATCTTCTGGTGCCATCTTAATCTGATTATAACCAGAGAAACCATCCATGAAAGAGAATACCTTATGCTGAGCAGTGTTGTCTACCAAAACATCAATATGTGGAAGTGGAAAGTAATCTTTAGGACTAGCCTTATTCAAATCCCTGTAATCCACACACATGCGTACCTTACCATCCTTCTTATGTATTGGTACCACGTTTGCAACCCATTGAGGATAAGAAGCCACAGCTAAGAACCCTGCATCAAATTGTTTCATCACCTCTGCTTTAATCCTTTCTGACATTTTAGGACGCATGCGACGAACCTTTTGCTTCTTTGGACGACAGTCTTCTTTTATCGGCAGACGGTGAACCACAATGTCAGTATCCAACCCTGGCATATCTTCATATGACCAAGCAAATATCTCCACATAGTCACGTAACATCTGGATTAACCTGTTCTTAACACCATCTTTTAGTTCAGCCCCTATCTTGACCTCTTTCCTGTTTTCCTCAGTTCCTAGGTTCACAACTTTGATTGGCTCTTCATGTGGCTGTATAGCTTTCTCTTCTTGTTGTAACAACCTATCAAGCTCTACAGGTACTTCACAATCTTCCTCCTTTCCATCTTCAGCTTGATAGATCGGATTCACGAAATCATAATTGGCAATAGTAGAATTGTTATCAACAGGATCCAGAGTGGATGAGGATCTGCATTTTAGTGATGTGGGTGTGTGTAAGAACACATAGCTGATAAAACAGAAATAATAATAAAAGAAAAACAAGGACCACAATATTTACGAAAACGAAACGTCCATTGATTTTTATTGAATGAAGTATGCAAATGAAATGACATCCCGAAACAAGCATACCATTGTGCCCCGGGTAAGACACAAGGCTTAAAAGGTTTTATTGTTCGAAATTACAAACTTAAAACAGAACACAGTTATAGTATTTACTCCTGACTAAAGGAGATAGGAATAACATCTTCAGCCTTCCAATTGTTGAGCCCATCACCCATGGTAGGAAAGATCCAATCATCCAGGTTATAGTCTTCACCATGGTCACCCACAACATTGATTTGATCTCTTATGACCCCTTGATTAGTGATACGAACAACACAAGCATGACGAACAGTCCTCTGAGATTCTGCAGTGAAACCCAAACCAAACTTGTCAGACTTGTAAGGGATGTTGGGAAGCTGACCCCAGATAGCACAACCACCTTTTTCAACCACAACCTTAGCATCTTTGAGGGAGGCTGTTGCACCCCAAAATTTGCCCTCACCAAGACAAGACATTGTGTACTAAGTTATCCCTAGAGGTTCACAAGGTCCACAAGATTCACAAGGTATCTCAAGAGGTTCACAAGGTTCACAATTAGTCAGAAAGTTTGACAATTCCCTCAGACAATGCATCCTCCTAAGCAATGCATCCTAAACTAGGGTTTTGACTTTCATCAGGCTAAATGGACTTCTGAGACTTCAAGTGAGCTTCATAACATCCTATATGTGTTCAAGAATCCCCATGTCAAGTTTCAAGACTTTCCCAAAAGATTTGCTCAGTCAGATGATCAGATAGGCTAAAATCAGTCAAAGTAGTTAGAAAGTCAAACTGAGGTCAATTGTGGTCAAACCAAAGTCAAACTTCATGATTTTTTGCCAACATCAAGTATATGAAGTAAAATTCATCATTTGATCAAGGGTTGATCATGATTCATCAAGGAGATTTCAGATCATCAAGAATCAGGAGTTTCTAAATTAGGGTTTTCACAGGAAAAGTCAACTGAACTTTGACCAGCCATAACTTTCACATGCTTCATCAAAAATTTTCCATCCTAAGCTCATTTTAATGGAAATTGAATTCTCTGCAACTTTGTGTCTCACAAGCCAAGCCCAAAAATGCTTCATTTGGAAGGTATGAGCTAAGACATTATAGGTCATTTCAAAAGTCAACAAAAAGTCAACATCTTCCAAAGAGTATAACTTGAGAATGGTAAAATATATGGACATGAGACCAAAGAGGTTGGTTAGAGGACTCTCTAAGCTTTCCAAAATGTCCAAGAACACCTTCATAGCATTAAAATTGAGGGATTTGTGCCCTTGCAAAGTTGGGAAATTTTTGAGAGGTTTATGAAGCAAATGGGATCTTAGAACCAAATTTCTCCAAATGGGCTTGCATTTTTATGACCCAAACACTTCCATGACCTCATGCACGAATTAAAAATTATTTATTCAAATTTTTATTCATTTTATTTTATTTATTATGATTTTTTACATTAAAAATCATTTTAAATCCAAATAAAATATAAAAGTGTGAATATTTGATTTGATTTTGGTTCTAGAAAGTCTTAAAGGCTATTTAGAAGTGATTTAGATTATACAAAATCAGATCATACAAAAATAGCAAGGATATATCAAAAAAATTCAATATTTGAAAGTGAATCTTTTTCAATCTCAAATGATCCACAAGTCCAAAGTTTGATCTGATTTTTTTGACCTAAATAGTTCACACTATATATGTACAACATAAAGCATACAAGAGGAACGAATTTGGCAGCCTCAAGAACCATAATCAAACTTCAAAAATTCAAGCAAAAACACACATTCGGTTTTTGATTTGCAGGAGGTTTCAAGGTCTTTTAAAGGTGGAGACATGATCCTTGATGCTTCTTAAAGTTATCCTGATCATTTGCTTCACTCAAAATGCCCCCATACGCATGAACCGAATTTAAATAACTTAACATTAGTGATTTTTCGATTCTGTTTATTTGCATATTGTTAATGATTTTTAACCTCATATTGTTGATTGTGATGATGTATAGAATGTTTCTGGGTAAAAAACTTGAAGTTTCATGACCTAATCTGCTCGCGGCCATTATTAGGGTTCTTGAACCAAAATTAGGGTTCTTTGTGTCGCTCCCGGGATTTCCATCCTGGTACAAACGCGAAAGTGGCGCGGAAAAAGGTAGAGTCGCCAGCCAGGCATTTTTATCCCGAAGAAAGGGAATGGTAATGCTGCACAAACCAGAAGAAAGAAAGAGGAAGGACACGGGTCCTGCGAACCAAAGAGACTGAGTTCGGGAGTCGGTTACGACCTGGGAAGGTATTAGCACCCAGATCGTCCGCCGTACCCGACGGGATCCACGCTTGCAAAGAATACTGTTTCAAAGGGTGAGGGTATGAAAACTGCAGCAAAAGAAAAGAAAATGAACTGGAAAAGAAAAATGAGAAAGGAAATGAATAAGAAAAGAAAAGGAAAAATGTAGGGAAAATAAAGATTGTGCTCGAACGGGCCCTACCCCGCTGCCTACGTACCTCATCGGGATAATGAGGATCAGAGACGCCGTAGTTCCCCTAACTAGGGGTACTAAAAGGAAATTGCTTGTGAATTAAGGCTTGAACTGCCTATGCCATTGCTCAGGTGTTGCAGACTCGGACGACGAGTGCGTAACCGTCTTGCAAACTGACAAGTAGGAGCAAGTTCGCGTACGGAGCGAAGGAGATGAGAAAAGAGTTCCCGAAGGAAAGACGCTTATTGTTTGTTTGGTGTTTTTTAAAAGCTTTTATGAGTGAAAGTTTGCATAGGTAAGTGTACCCAAGTCTTACTCAATAGGATGTGTACATCTCACATCATCCCGAAATGGAATGCGCAAGAGGCACACCTATCTATGGAGGAAACCCCCAAAGCTAGTCCCACAAGTGAAGGCTCAAGCACACTAACCTATTATCATTATTAAGTGTTTTTGTGGTTTTGATTAAGAAGTGTTTTTTAGCTTTTCTTTGTGAGGTACTCATGTTAAGACCTATCCACCACGAGTGATGACTCACACCTCGCCCCGAAATGGAACGCATGTGAGCATCTCATAGCAAAGTCTCATGTCACATGAAAGTACTCAACCTTTATTAAATGAATTAGAATTAAGTTTGAAGATGAGAAGAGAGAGCACCAAAGGATCTTAAAGGAAAAATTCTAAAGGGGGACTAAAATAATCCTAAGTATTCACATGCATGGAAGTCCTAAAGGTTAGTGAGGTTTCTATCCTAATGAAGGAAAAAAGAAGAAGATAGAAGAAGGGATGAGAAAGGCCTAAGCCCAACAACAAAGGGTTAGTAACATAAACATAAGAGGAATATGAGAATTGGAGATGTGGAACTCAATTCCCACATCTCTCACTTACCATATCTCCTGCAAGGTTAGTATGCACAAAAAAATCCAGCAAAGTGACCAACACAATCATGGAATTAGTCATGCTCAAAGGTTCTTGTGAACAAGAATCAAACATCATGCCAAACATTGCAAGTACACGACTTACGCGTCGAAAACATGAAAGCATACATCAACCAGCAAGCAAATCACCCTAAAATCTCATGTTTAATGATCATGCAAAGATCCATGGCAATTAGAACAAGCAAAGGGATCAAACAAGCTCAAAACAACACTAAAAAGTCATTCTGCTTCAGTGTTAACCGGTTAACCAAATGCGTTAACCGGTTAACCAGCTCAAACCTGCACAAAATACGCACAAAACAGAGGCGTTAACCGGTTAACCATATACGTTAACCGGTTAACACTGATAAAACAGCAACAAATCCTGCAGAAAACAGCATCTCAAAACAGCTTATTCAAATAAGCTTGCACCAGACCAGCAATCAATTACACATGGAAAAATTAGATCAATTCACATTAGTCCATATCATTAAGCTCATGAACAATAACATTCGGATCCGGATACAAATCAACCAATCAAATCAAACAACACAAGCAAATACACAAGCACATGGTGGATCTAAAGCACAAGCATGCAAATAAGCTAAAAACAGAGCTAGATCTGAAATTAACCAACCTACAAAGCTGAGGTATGCTTTGGTAATTGTTGATTGAGCTGAAAACGGTAGATCTCGCGCAAAACTTTAAAGATCCGATGCTAAGCTCCACACTCCATGCAAAATAAATGCAAGAACAAGCCCTTGATGCAGAATTTTGGATCCAAAAGCACTTCTAGATCTCAAACCAGATCTGAATCTCCAATAAAACCAGCAAAAAGATGCAAAGAAGCTATGAATGGAGGTTTAGTTCCAAGATCTACACACCTCAAGGCAAGGTTGTGTGATCTTCAAAGAGGAACTTTGAGTGATTTGGAAAATTGGGAGAGAAAAGTGAGAGAATTGTGAGTGAGAGGAATGAAAATTCAGAAATGAGAGTGAAAAATGAGTGAGAGCCCCCTTGGTTTGGAGGGGAATGGAATAAATATGATTTAGGTTTGGGGCCCAAAATTTTTGGTTTGGGATCCAAAAATATGGCTTGGCATTAGCTTAGAAAGTGATTTGGATTTAGGGTTGGAATGAGGCTTGGATAAATGCTCTAGATCCTTCTCTCAAATTCAAATTTAATTCAAATGAATAAAAATCAGAAAATTGGAAAATGGAACCAAAACACACATGCTGAAATTGCTGCTGGAAATTCAAATTTCGCAGCTGTTAACCGGTTAACCATATGCGTTAACCGGTTAACGCATGGAAAATTTGAATTTCCCTCCCTTTGGTGGGAAACCTCAAAAATAGACCTGCACCAACCGTTTCAAGCAAATTTTGATCCATCTTCTCTTTCTAGGGCTCTGAACATGATACCAGGCTTGTACAAAATGATCCTGTGAGATTCTTGCTAGATCACCATGCTCTTGATTTTGACTTGCAGATTCAGATTTTCCCAGATGACCGATCATATGCCTTATGCTGGAACATGCGAGTGTTATGCCTCATTTTTCTATGCTAAATGATAAGGATATGGTATGCTCATGATGATTATGATATGATAACGATGCTAAACAAGAAGAGGGCAAATTTGGGGTGTTACAGCTGCCCCTATTCAATCAACTGTTAATCTGAAAAGGATGAGAGCAACGGCTATCAGACATTCGAGATAAACTGTGATTGAATACCAAAAAGACCTGAAATTTGCACTCTGACGAAGAATGCAACACTGGGAAATAAACCCAACCAGATGACGCTCTGGGGATAAGAAAGAGAGAAAAAACAGACGAGCTTCTTCCAAGTTGAAACTGATATCTGAAATACTATCATGCTGACAGACGAGTCTTCGCATGACCTGTGATGCCAGGTACAGAGAGCGGACGAGCCCTTAAGGATCTTCAAAGTAACCTGAGATGGACGAATCTCCTTCACTAATCCTTACGCAGATAAGTGGAATAAGACGGACGAGTCTTCTTCGGATAACCCTTACGCAGGCTCCGGGAATGCATATAAGTCTGTGGGATAGACATGCAATCAAGGTAGACGAACCTTCCTCATATATTATCCGCGAATATATGGTATAAGACAGACGAGTCTTCTGAGCAAACCTGTTACGCCAGGTGCAGCAACCATAACAATTGGTGCCTGAGACGGACGAGCCTCCCTCGGATTTACCTGTTACGCCAGGCCCGGTAACCATTTCGACATTTAATTCCCACTGTCAGGATTTTAAACCTCTTCAATACAGACGAGTATTGGATGATCATCAAGAGAACACAGACGAGTGCCAATAGTCAAAGATACAGACGAGTATCGGACGATGATCTGAGAAACACAGACGAGTGCTTCAGGCGATGATACAGACGAGTATCAGCCACTGGTATAGACGAATACCAGAAATTCAAACACAGACGAGCATTTGAAGTAGTCACAGAGATATCAGGGTAAACAGCAAATCTTCACATTCAGGTGCAAGCTAGCACAGACGAGTGCTGAGGATGATACAGACGAGTATCCAGGCAAAGCAGACGAGCTTCAGAACACAAACGACTTCTGGGGGATAAAAGCAGACGAGCTTCAAACACACACAGACGAGTGCTGGACAGTTGCAGACGAGCAACAACAGAGAATACATATCAAGGCACAGACGAGTGCAGCGAAGGATCCAATACCAAACACAGACGAGTGTTGGAAGGTTGCAGACGAGCAACAGCAAATATCATCTCAGAACACAGACGAGTGTTGAGGAGTTGCGGACGAGCAACAACGGAGGCATCATGACACAGACGAGTGTTGGAAATTGCAGACGAGCAATAATAAGGTAATCACTTCAAAACACAGACGAATGCCGAAAATTGCAGACGAGCAAACAGCAACACAGAGCTAACACAGACGAGTGTTGAAAGATGCAGTCGAGCAGCCATAAAGCAGTGATATGTCCTCGCTGGGGAAACTTGCTTAGGGATAACACATACGAGTGTTGAAGATTGCAGACGAGCAATAAACGAATGCCTGATCGGCAACAAGAGATACAACTCTGCAGGGGAGAAAAAGTCAAGTGGTCTGGATACCCACTCCGACTGAGGTGATGAATACCTGGCTGCATCATCAAATAAACCAACAATAGGGCAAATCTGCTGGGGAATATTTCACGGACGGAGGTGAAAATCAAATATGAACTCTGTGGGGGGACAGATCATCTTCAGACTTGACTGGGGAAGCTTCCTGGGCAAATACTCTGGCTGGGGAGAGCATCCGATGATTCAAGACTCTGAGGGAATATCAGGCCCTCAAGCACCTGACAGGCAAGGACTCTTGCTGGGGAATAATCTTGTTGATGATAAAATACTGTCAATTCCACCTCTGATGACGTCAGGCTTTCGAGCACCTGCTGGCTATACTTCACTGGGGAAGAATGGACTACTACTTCACTTGGGAAGAAGAACCTGCTTGGGCTGCTGCCAAGACTTAGTTGGAGGAAAATATCTATTTAGACAAGTCAGGCTTCAGATACCTGCTGGAGAAGAAAAATCTCTGCTTGGGGAGATACTCTACTGGGGGAGAGTAAATTGCTTGATGTGACGCCATCCTGCAACCTGCAACAACAGAAAACACACGTGTGTCCCGGGGATTTGCATGGCGTGATCTGTTCATCCATTATCACCCGACACTCAAAGAGGGTTACAGTTTCCCTGCATGTCAGTTTTCTTTTCACGATTATCACCATGTTTAGATGCAATGCTATTTTTTGTCAAAAATTCAGGACATTTTGCAGACAAAAATAAACACACACAGCTTTCTGACTGAATATTATTTTTATTGAATGGCCTCTGAATAGGCAAAGATTTACATCAGGAAGCAACCACCTGGAAAGAGGTAGCCACTATAGAAATTGAGAAAAGAAACTATCCTAAAGGCAATGTACACGGCATTCCAAAGAGTCCCATTTCTGCTATGACCTGCATGTCTTCAAGACTCTCCATTCTGCTTTGGCTTTCTGAGAAGACAAGGGGACTGTTTCCTATCTTTCCGATATTGTCAAACCGTACGAAACGATGACGTGGTTCAGATAACTTGGATCACAGTTGTTCGCTTATTCCCTTATTTTGCGTGGATCGCCCTCTCGGGTTTTCAATCCACCGGGATACCCTTTTTTGCCTGAGCTGTCCAATGTGGCTTTTCAACTCAGCGGGTGTACATTTTTTTTGTTTATTTTCCCTAATTTTTGCCCGAGCTTTTTATTCTGTTTTTAGCTCGCCGGGATGCCCTTTTCTTGCCTGGACTTACATTCTGTTTTTGTGTCCAGCGGGTCTCTTTATGCGAAGTATTTTTTAACTGCGTCCGAGTTAACAGGGGATGGGAAGTCTTCTCCATCCATAGTGGTGAGCATCAGCGCTCCTCCTGAGAAGACTCTCTTCACTATGAATGGTCCTTCGTAGTTTGGGGTCCACTTGCCCCTGTTATCTGAACCTGGAGGAACGATCCTCTTCAATACAAGCTCTCCCACTTGATACTCTCGAGTACGTACTCGTTGGTCGAATGCCCGCTTCATTCTCCTCTGATAAAGCTGACCATGACAGATAGCCGCTAATCTCTTTTCCTCAATTAGACATAGCTGATTGTAACGAGCACGCACCCATTCAGCCTCATCCAGTTTGACGTCCATCATCACACGCAGTGAAGGAATCTCTACTTCAACAGGCAGGACTGCTTCCATGCCATACACTAGAGAGAAGGGAGTTGCCCCTGTTGACGTCCTGACCGACGTTCGGTACCCATGCAAAGCAAACGGTAACATCTCATGCCAATCCTTGTAGGTGACAACCATTTTCTGCACAATCTTCTTGATATTCTTGTTAGCTGCCTCTACCGCACCATTCATCTTTGGTCGGTAAGGAGAAGAATTGTGATGCTGTATTTTGAAGTCCCGACATAAGTCTGCCATCATCTTGTTGTTGAGATTAGAACCATTATCAGTAATGATCCTTTCGGGCACTCCATATCTGCATATGATATCTCTTTTCAGAAATCTTGCCACCACTTGACGAGTGACATTGGCATAAGACGCTGCTTCTACCCACTTGGTAAAGTAATCAATCGCGACCAGGATGAAGCGATGACCATTCGAAGCAGTTGGCTCGATTTTCCCGATCATGTCAATGCCCCACATAGAGAAAGGCCAAGGAGATGACATGACATTGAGCGGATTTGGAGGAACATGCACTTTATCTGCATATATTTGGCACTTGTGGCACTTTCGAGCGAATGAACAACAGTCTGCATCCATTGTCATCCAGTAATACCCTGATCTCAGCAGTTTCTTTGCCATAGCATGCCCTCCTGCATGGGTACCAAAAGATCCTTCATGGACTTCCTGCATCAACAGGCTTGCTTCGTGTCTATCCACGCATCTGAGCAAGACCATGTCGAAGTTCCTCTTGTACAAAACCCCGTCTGTGTTCAAGAAGAAACTAGCAGCAAGTCGTCTCAAGGTCTTCTTGTCTTTGGAAGATGCCCCTGTTGGGTATTCTTGCTTCTCCAGGAACAACTTGATATCAAAATACCAAGGTTTCTCGTCAGACACGGCGTCTACAGAGAAAGCATAAGCCGGAGAGTCAAGCCTGGAGATGTCAATTCTGGGCACAAAGTTCCAACATAGGACTTTAATTGACGAAGAGAGAGTGGCCAAAGCATCGGCAAATTGATTTTCGTCCCGTGGTATGTATTTGAGCTCAACTGTCGTGAAGAATGTCAACAGTTTTCTAGCATAATCCCTGTACGGAACTAGATGCTCTTGATGTGTATACCACTTGCCGGTAATTTGGTTAATGACGAGGGCTGAATCTCCGAATATATCGAGGTTCTTGATCCGAAGATCAATTGCCTCCTCTATTCCCATTATACACGCCTCGTATTCCGCTTCATTGTTGGTGCAGCCAAAAGTAATTCTGGCAGCGAAGGGTAAGTGAACACCTTCAGGAGTAATAAGTACAGCACCAACTCCACGACCATTGATATTGACGGCCCCATCAAACATCAACTTCCATTTGGATTCAGGGTCAGGCCCCTCCTCCGGAAGTGGTTCCTCATAATCGTTTGTTCTGAGGTACATGATGTCCTCATCAGGGAAATCAAATCTCATCGGCTGATAGTCATCCTCAAGAGGTTGCTGAGCAAGGTATTCCGACAATACACTTCCTTTGATGGCTTTCTGAGAAGTGTACTGGATGTCGTATTCAGTTAAAATCATCTGCCATCTAGCAACCCTTCCGGTCAATGCTGGTTTCTCAAAGATGTACTTGACAGGATCCATCTTGGAAATGAGAAGTGTAGTATGGGTCAACATGTACTGCCTCAGTCGGCGAGCAGCCCATACCAAAGCGCAGCAAGTTTTCTCGAGCAGTGAGTATCGGGATTCACAGTCGGTAAACTTTTTGCTGAGGTAATAAATGGCGTACTCTTTTCGACCAGACTCGTCATGTTGGCCGAGCACACACCCCATCGACCCTTCTAGCACGGTCAAGTACATGATTAATGGTCTCCCCTCCACCGGAGGCATCAGAATTGGAGGCTCCTGCAAATATTCCTTTATTTTATCGAAAGCTCTTTGGCAATCATCATTCCACCTGACCGTCTGCTCCTTTCTTAGCAGTTTGAATATCGGTTCGCACGTGGCAGTTAGGTGAGATATGAACCGAGAAATATAGTTCAATCTACCTAAGAACCCGCGCACTTCTTTTTCTGTCTTTGGTGCAGGCATCTCTTGAATAGCTTTTACTTTAGCAGGGTCTACCTCAATTCCTCTTTGACTTACAATGAAACCCAGCAATTTTCCAGAACGCACTCCGAAAGTGCACTTGTTCGGATTCAACCTCAATTTATACTTGATCAATCTATCAAACAACTTCTTCAAATTAACCAAATGCTCCTCTTCGTCTTTGGACTTTGCAATCATATCATCCACATAACATTCGATCTCCTTGTGGATCATGTCATGGAACAACGTGACCATTGCCCGTTGATAAGTTGCCCCAGCGTTCTTCAAACCGAAAGGCATGACCTTGTAGCAGAATGTTCCCCACGGGGTAATGAACGTTGTCTTCTCCATGTCCTCCGGCGCCATTTTTTTCTGATTATAACCGGAGAATCCATCCATGAAGGAGAATACTGAGAATTGAGCAGTACTGTCGACCAACACGTCAATGTGTGGCAACGGAAAATCATCCTTTGGGCTTGCTCTGTTCAAATCTCGATAGTCAACGCACATCCGGACCTTGCCGTCCTTTTTAGGCACTGGTACGATGTTAGCTACCCAAGGTGGGTAACTAGTCACGGCAAGGAACCCGGCATCCCACTGTTTATGCACCTCCTCTTTAATCTTCATCGCCATATCCGGGCGAGTTCTTCTCAACTTTTGCTTCACAGGAGGACAGTCTTCTCTCAGAGGTAGCTTATGCATCACGATGTCGGTATCCAACCCTGGCATATCTTGATATGACCAAGCAAAGATATCTACATACTCTCTCAGCATACTGATCAGCTCTTGTTTGACGTCGGCCTGCAGATTGGCTCCTATCTTGATTTCTTTCTTTGCATCTTCACTGCCAATGTTGATGGTCTCAATCTCCTCTTGATGAGGCTGAATAACTCGTTCCTCTTGTTTTAACAATCTGACCAACTCTTCAGGGAGGTCACAGTCTTCCTCAACCCCTTCATCAGCTTGGTAGACTGGATTATCAAAGTCATGCATAGTCATAGCAGGAACGTTATCCGTGGAATTCGGATGATCAGCACTGCACAAATGATGTGCTTATTCAGAATCTGCTTATTTTGAAAAGAGACGCTAACACAAAGCAAAAAATGAAAAAAAAAACACACTGCCATTTTTATATTGTTTTTGTGAAAAAGTTTTAAAAACAAAGAAAGAGAGCACAGTTTGTCTGAAAATGTCCTTTTATTTCATGGCAAAAATAACGATGCAATACAAAACATGGTGGCCCAGTACAATGGATCCAAACATCTTGGGCAGAATGCTGGATTTGACAATGCAGTATGCTAATAAAAGGAAACAAAACAATTACTTTGAGAGCCAGGTGACTTGAACAATGTCCTCAGCAGACCAATTTCCTAGCTCCTCGCCGGGTGCACACGGGCGGATCCAATTGTTGTCCCAGTCTCTGTCACTATCCCCGTCTTGGCTTGCCATACAGATTTGATCGCGGTCAATCGACCCAGCACTTGTGAATGAGATAGCTTTACCACTCTGAGTAGACCCCCCAGGCTGATACCCTAAGCCGAATTTATCACCCTTCTTTTCCACCTCCAGTAGCTTGCCCCAGCCCTGGGCATTGCCTGATTGGACGGCCTCTTTTGCTTCCCGGTAGGAATGAATTGACGTGCCTTCGTTGTTTTTCTTCACCGGAGTCAAGATACTGACATCTGCCTCAAAAGCTTGGCACAAAGTCTCGTGAATTTCTCCGTCCATTTCCACATATTTAAACGTCGACAGGTGGCTGACGAAAATATCTTCTTCCCCGCAAACTGTGATGACCTGGCCATCCACCACATATTTAAGCTTTTGGTGCAGGGTTGAAGTGACGGCTCCAGCTGCGTGTATCCACGGTCTGCCCAACAAGCAACTATACGCAGGCTGGATGTCCATGACATAGAAGACACTCTTGAAGACTTGAGAACCTATCTTGACAGGCAACTCAACCTCTCCGAAAACTGATCTTCTTGAACCATCGAAAGCTTTAACCACCAGATCACTCGGCGTCAGGATAACCCCATCAATGTTAAGCTTCATCAGCGCCTTCTTCGGGAGCACATTCAAAGAAGAGCCTGTGTCTACAAGGACATGAGACAACACAACGCCCTTGCATTCCAATGTGATATGCAGTGCTTTATTGTGATTCCTTCCCTCCGAAGTAAGGTCTCGGTCAGTGAAGCCTAAACCATGGCTGGCATTAACACTTCCAACAACAGCTTCGAGTTGATTAACAGTGATTTCTTGAGGAACATAGGCCATTTGAAGTACTTTCAGCAAGGCTTCTCGGTGCGCGGGAGAGCACATCAGCAGCGACAAAATAGAAATCTTTGAAGGCGTCTGGTTCAGTTGATCAACCACCTTATAGTCACTCCTTTTGATGATCTTCATGAACTCCTCTACCTCCTTTTCAAACGTCCTCTGCCCAGCCACAGGAGTATCTGACTCATCATTCGCAGTCTGCTTTCCTTTGTCTTTGGACGAAGCTTCGGCCTCGGGATCCTTTCTCAATGCAGGGGGAGCAAATAAACGGCCACTTCGAGTAAATCCCCCAACACCTCCCACATTTTCAATAGTCGGGTCAGCCACAGGTCTACTTTCCATCTTCTGTCCCGCCACATAGACATCAGAACCATAATGCCACGGAATGGCTCTATCATCGGTGTACGGCACTGGCCCAGGTACAGTTATAGTCACAGGACTAATCTGAGGAGTGTAAACAGTAACTGGCTCTTGTCTGACGGGCATGTCAGCCTCATTGTAGAAGATAGTAATGGTTGACACATCATCAGCCTTTTCATTACTAATCTTGCTAAATTGTAGGGACCCAACATCAATCAACTCTTGCAAACCCGTCTTCAATTTCTCGCAGCCATTCGCAACACTTATACAGTCTTCACAATCGAGAGAACAACCAGGAAATACTTGACCTTTCAACAGTCTCTCTTTCACCACCTTCAACGGCGTCTTGACTTCATCAATTCTCAGTACCAAACTCAACTTGTCATCACGCTCAACAGCATTAACTCTTGCCCCTCCATGATTAGGTATAGGGTTCGAGTTGATATTCGGTGGTGGCGCAAAGTTGATTGCCTTTGAATCCACGAGATCTTGAACTTTGTGATGTAGCGCCCTGCACTTCTCGGTTGAGTGCCCGGGTGCCCCTGAATGAAAAGCGCATCGCGCGTTGACGTCATAACCAGCTGGAAGCTCTCCAGGAGGTGGTGGTGCCAAAGTCCTTAATTGAATAAGGTTCAAGTCTAGTAGTCTCGGTAACAAGGCAGCATATGTCATCGGAATAGCTTCAATCACCCTATTAGCAGGACGAGTCTGCCTCGGCTGATAAGGTCTTTGCTGGTAGTTGGCTCTAGGTTGTTGTTGTTGTTGTGGTTGTTGTGGTGGAGGTAGCATCTGTTGTACGGGAGCTGCAGGAATAGTGACAGCAGCCACATGTTCATAAGGTCTTCTGTAACCACGACCCTGGCTTCGGCCGAATACAGCATTGGTCTCTCCTTCTCGTCTTCTTGGAGGTCCGCTAAAAGCTTTCCTCGCTCCATTTGAACTACTAGCACCGGGGTCTTGTATCTTCCCCATTTTCAACAGTATTTCAACCCTTTCTCCCGCAATGACAATATCGTTGAACTTTGTAGCAGAACTTGACGCCAATCTTTCGAGAAATACTCCCTGGAGGGTACCCATAAACATATCGGCCATTTCATTCTCTAACAAGGGTGGCTGCACCCTGGCAGCTAGCTGACGCCACCTCTGGGCGTATTCTTTAAAGCCTTCTTTTGCTGTCTGAGCCATATGTTGCAACTGGGTGCGATTCGGAGCCATATCCATGTTGTACTGGTACTGCTTCACGAAGGCCTCAGCGAGATCCTTCCAGCTCTTAACATTGACCCTGCTGAGCTTCATGTACCACTCAAGGGAAGCTCCCACCAAGCTGTCCTGAAAGTAATACATCCATAGCTTTTCATCGTCTGTATGCGCGGCAATTCTCCCCACATATGATTGCAGATGAGTTTTTGGGCAAGCAGTGCCGTTATACTTCTCAAAAGTAGGAACCTTGAATTTGTACGGGATTCTGACTCCCGGAACCAAACCCAAGTCTGTTATATCGAATCCCAAAGAACTTTGGGACTGAATAGCCTTAATTTGCTCGGCCATCTCTTCGAATCTCTTATTCATTTCGACCCCTTGACCCTCGGTCTCATCAAGTAAAGTGAACTGGTCCTCCTGGTGGTCCACATGAATGTTATGCATCCCGTCATTGACTACGGTCGTCCCTGGTTGTATAACATGAGGTCCACCCTGACGTGCGCCCGCACCGGTATGATTACCAACATCTGCAGCAGCAGCAGCGTTTCTGTTCTGATTCTCAACCAACTCTCGCAGCCGTTCTTGATTCTGCCCCATGCCGGTCATTAACGTCATGAAATTATCCATTCTCTGTCTTAGGTCTGCCAAATCTGCCTGCATTTGATCCATGGCTCTCTCTCTGTTAACCTTGGTTGGGTACCTGTGTACTGTTGGCTGCCCCCGAGCTTTTCGAGGAGCTATAGTGCCTGAAACACAAAATACGTTAGTAACCGAGACACTACCTGCAAAACAACAAACAGGTTATATGGATGCAATGCAGTTGTTTATGTTTCCAAACACAAGTCACTTATGCCCCGGCTCCGGTATTTAGCAAAGAAAACCAGATGGGTACTGATCCTCGACTTTCAGAAACCTTTGCGGGAAACCACATTCAAACCATAATAGCAAGCAAACCAAGAAATAATGAGAAACATCTTAACATAGATCAGCCCATTAGGCAACAGAATACCTCATAGAGTACGAGTTCTTACAGAGTATAAACAAACAACTAGGACTCCTACAACATGCCCGTAGGTAATCCAAATACAAAGAAAACAAACTAAGAAGCACAACCGCCGCCTGAGGATCCTGAAACTCCATCATCAGACCTGACCTTCTTGACTCCTGCCATCAACTTGAGGTCTTCAATCTCTTTGAGTTCTTCTTCGAGGGCTTGTTGACTGTCTGCAAGCTGTTGGGTCTTCTCTCTGCGAATCTTGTGGGCCTGCTCCACCTCTTCTTTCTTGTAAGCCATCTGAGTCTCAAAGAACTCCTCTTTTTCCTTATATTGCTTCAACTCTTGCTCTCTTTGTCCCTTCAACCAGACAATAGACTGACGAGCATCTCTAAGGGTCTTTGACTTCTTCTTGCGCTCAACTTCTCTTTGGGCTTCCATCATCCCCAACCTGCGGAAATGCGCTTCTTTTCCTGCAAAGTCTTTCTCCTTAGCCTCCAAAGTCGTCTGTATCTTCAGCAACTTCTCCTCAGCTTCCTTCTTGGCCCTGTTAGCTTGGTAATACAAGCTTACCATCTCGGTATTTTCAACTCTAACTGCATGTAACTGGGCTTCCAACTTCTCGAATTCCTCTAAAGGCACAGTATCAATGGACTCAGCAACTGGTGCTGAAAATGGTAACAAAACTCTTCTGGCTCTGTCTTTCAACCAAGCTTCGTACCCTGGGAACGTCTGATTGTTGCACTTCCCGAAACTAGCTATTCCTTCTCCTTTGATGCTTTTCCAAGCCCCCGCAACCTTCCTCACTAAGGGCATATTATCTTTCACGGAAAAGTAGAAAATGGGGGTCAGCTTCAAATCTTCAGGCACATCTCTCAAAGCGTATCCTAATTGTCTTCTTAACAAGATTGGATTGTAATTAATCCCTCCAGTTATTCCCAACAAAGGCACACTATGATAACTTCCGCAGCTGGTAATGAAACGTGCACCTTGCAGCCTCTAAGTGAACCACCTAACATCCTTGGCAAGCAACTTTTCCAGCTTCTGAGCCCATATCAGACTATGGTCACTAAACACTCCCGTATTAGGCAAATGCCTCATGAACCACATGTGAAATAATGGAGCACAGCAACGAACCAAACCTCCCCTCTTCTTTTCAGTCTTGTAATGAACCGAGTAATACAAATCCCCGAGTAAGGTAGGCACAGGATTCTTCAGCAAAAAGAGATGTATGGCGTTTATATCTATGAACTTCTCCATATCAGCAAACAAAATGGTGCCATAGATAGAAAGAGCCAAGATAGCACAGACCGCATCCCATTCTTCTTCAACAGCCAATTCTTCCGCCTTCTTTACCAGAACCTCCAAAGAAAACCCAGACACACCTCCTTTGATAATGGTCAAAGACTTCACAGTAGAAGGACTCAAATAAAGAGCCTTAGCAATAGCCTCCGGTGCTGGTCTACTCATCTCAGAGTTGAAAGGAACCTGATCTTGAACTGGCACACCCAGGATCAAAGCATACTCCTCCAGCATAGGGCCCAACTGGAAATCAGGAAAGGTGAAGCAACGGAGCTGAGGATCATAATACTGAAGCAATGTATGAATGGCACTCCTCTCTGAAGGATTTAGCTCTATCACCACATCAAGAATACTCCCATAAGCTTTTCTGAATCTCTCTACCTGGTTGGGCGTAATCAGCTTTACCATCTTCTTCAGCAAACCAATCTTGACATCAAAGAACTTGAAGTGAATATTCTGCTTGCGAGGATCTTCCATCTTTGAAGAGAATACCGGAACCGGAAGCAGAAATATGAACCTGTGAATGAAAACAAAACAATGATTAATGATGCAATGATGCAATGCAGATGCAAATGCAAAGACATATGGTCATCTGAGACTGTCTGGAATCTGGCCACTGACAAGATCCCTCTGCCAAACCAAAAGTTCACTGAGTCACCCTCTCTGATAACCACAACCCTCTGAAGAAAATCTCAGGACCATAGTATCACGAATACCAGAACCAGAAAACCAGAACTCCGGAACCAAAGTAACTGCATCATAACATGAACTGTACTGATAACAAGGGTATGATGAGGTCAAGTGTTCCTGCAAACCTGTAAACCCATCCCAAATCTCACGGGTGTGCTCCGGGTCAAACATCACGGACTCTCAAAGCCGAATAGCAATAATACTTTCACCATTTCCGAGAAGTGGCTCATGACCAAGTCAGGGAATCGGTTAGGCATTATATACTACGCAGGGAGGCCTCAGCTGAGTCCGGGAAAAACAAGCATCCCTTACAGGTTCCCAGCTTCAAGCGCTGAAATCGAGAAACAATAGTACATTCAGCCCGTAGGATACAGTACTAATGCCATACGACCAGATGCTTTGACTGAGTTCCTATAAGAGAACCAGGCCATCCTATGCGAGTTCCCAGTGGACCCTCGGGTGCGAATGGGTTTGCCACAAAATGTGGTCTGCCACTGTCACCACTGGAAAGGGTTGTTTCCACAAAGGTTCTCAATGATCGGTCCCCAGATGCACATAACCATCAAGGTCCTATCTCGAAGTGGAGGAAATCCCCACACAAGATATTTCCAAGACAGTCGCAATCTGGGCGTGAAACACATCGCCACTCATCATGCCACATGCGAGTACAATATGTCCACTCTAATCCTAGGGTGCACTCAAGCCGGGTACTTGGCTTATCTCTTAGAAACAGTATCACCCATCCCACCAAACAGAAAACCAGTCCAGACAGTCCAGTATGATATAAATGATGCGGAAAATAAATACTTAAGACTGTAAATAAAGCTGTAAATAAAGCTGTAAATAAACAACAATAAAGTACAACAAGCCACATCAAACAAGCATCACCCAATGAAACAACAACACACAAGCGCTAGGAGAGACTCACAGGGGAACCAGAGATCTCTGGTGCGCAGTCCCCTGTAATCTTTAGGACTAGCCTTATTCAAATCTTTAGGACTAGCCTTATTCAAATCCCTGTAATCCACACACATGCGTACCTTACCATCCTTCTTATGTATTGGTACCACGTTTGCAACCCATTGAGGATAAGAAGCCACAGCTAAGAACCCTGCATCAAATTGTTTCATCACCTCTGCTTTAATCCTTTCTGACATTTTAGGACGCATGCGACGAACCTTTTGCTTCTTTGGACGACAGTCTTCTTTTATCGGCAGACGGTGAACCACAATGTCAGTATCCAACCCTGGCATATCTTCATATGACCAAGCAAATATCTCCACATAGTCACGTAACATCTGGATTAACCTGTTCTTAACACCATCTTTTAGTTCAGCCCCTATCTTGACCTCTTTCCTGTTTTCCTCAGTTCCTAGGTTCACAACTTTGATTGGCTCTTCATGTGGCTGTATAGCTTTCTCTTCTTGTTGTAACAACCTATCAAGCTCTACAGGTACTTCACAATCTTCCTCCTTTCCATCTTCAGCTTGATAGATCGGATTCACGAAATCATAATTGGCAATAGTAGAATTGTTATCAACAGGATCCAGAGTGGATGAGGATCTGCATTTTAGTGATGTGGGTGTGTGTAAGAACACATAGCTGATAAAACAGAAATAATAATAAAAGAAAAACAAGGACCACAATATTTACGAAAACGAAACGTCCATTGATTTTTATTGAATGAAGTATGCAAATGAAATGACATCCCGAAACAAGCATACCATTGTGCCCCGGGTAAGACACAAGGCTTAAAAGGTTTTATTGTTCGAAATTACAAACTTAAAACAGAACACAGTAATAGTATTTACTCCTGACTAAAGGAGATAGGAATAACATCTTCAGCCTTCCAATTGTTGAGCCCATCACCCATGGTAGGAAAGATCCAATCATCCAGGTTATAGTCTTCACCATGGTCACCCACAACATTGATTTGATCTCTTATGACCCCTTGATTAGTGATACGAACAACACAAGCATGACGAACAGTCCTCTGAGATTCTGCAGTGAAACCCAAACCAAACTTGTCAGACTTGTAAGGGATGTTGGGAAGCTGACCCCAGATAGCACAACCACCTTTTTCAACCACAACCTTAGCATCTTTGAGGGAGGCTGTTGCACCCCAAAATTTGCCCTCACCAAGACAAGACATTGTGTACTAAGGTATCCCTAGAGGTTCACAAGGTCCACAAGATTCACAAGGTATCTCAAGAGGTTCACAAGGTTCACAATTAGTCAGAAAGTTTGA
This sequence comes from Lathyrus aphaca, assembly GCA_963966055.1. Classification (NCBI taxonomy): domain Eukaryota; kingdom Viridiplantae; phylum Streptophyta; class Magnoliopsida; order Fabales; family Fabaceae; genus Lathyrus; species Lathyrus aphaca. Next base: position 576,758,650 of record OZ014520.1, on the reverse strand, counting down.
CAATTCCCTCAGACAATGCATCCTCCTAAGCAATGCATCCTAAACTAGGGTTTTGACTTTCATCAGGCTAAATGGACTTCTGAGACTTCAAGTGAGCTTCATAACATCCTATATGTGTTCAAGAATCCCCATGTCAAGTTTCAAGACTTTCCCAAAAGATTTGCTCAGTCAGATGATCAGATAGGCTAAAATCAGTCAAAGTAGTTAGAAAGTCAAACTGAGGTCAATTGTGGTCAAACCAAAGTCAAACTTCATGATTTTTTGCCAACATCAAGTATATGAAGTAAAATTCATCATTTGATCAAGGGTTGATCATGATTCATCAAGGAGATTTCAGATCATCAAGAATCAGGAGTTTCTAAATTAGGGTTTTCACAGGAAAAGTCAACTGAACTTTGACCAGCCATAACTTTCACATGCTTCATCAAAAATTTTCCATCCTAAGCTCATTTTAATGGAAATTGAATTCTCTGCAACTTTGTGTCTCACAAGCCAAGCCCAAAAATGCTTCATTTGGAAGGTATGAGCTAAGACATTATAGGTCATTTCAAAAGTCAACAAAAAGTCAACATCTTCCAAAGAGTATAACTTGAGAATGGTAAAATATATGGACATGAGACCAAAGAGGTTGGTTAGAGGACTCTCTAAGCTTTCCAAAATGTCCAAGAACACCTTCATAGCATTAAAATTGAGGGATTTGTGCCCTTGCAAAGTTGGGAAATTTTTGAGAGGTTTATGAAGCAAATGGGATCTTAGAACCAAATTTCTCCAAATGGGCTTGCATTTTTATGACCCAAACACTTCCATGACCTCATGCACGAATTAAAAATTATTTATTCAAATTTTTATTCATTTTATTTTATTTATTATGATTTTTTACATTAAAAATCATTTTAAATCCAAATAAAATATAAAAGTGTGAATATTTGATTTGATTTTGGTTCTAGAAAGTCTTAAAGGCTATTTAGAAGTGATTTAGATTATACAAAATCAGATCATACAAAAATAGCAAGGATATATCAAAAAAATTCAATATTTGAAAGTGAATCTTTTTCAATCTCAAATGATCCACAAGTCCAAAGTTTGATCTGATTTTTTTGACCTAAATAGTTCACACTATATATGTACAACATAAAGCATACAAGAGGAACGAATTTGGCAGCCTCAAGAACCATAATCAAACTTCAAAAATTCAAGCAAAAACACACATTCGGTTTTTGATTTGCAGGAGGTTTCAAGGTCTTTTAAAGGTGGAGACATGATCCTTGATGCTTCTTAAAGTTATCCTGATCATTTGCTTCACTCAAAATGCCCCCATACGCATGAACCGAATTTAAATAACTTGACATTAGTGATTTTTCGATTCTGTTTATTTGCATATTGTTAATGATTTTTAACCTCATATTGTTGATTGTGATGATGTATAGAATGTTTCTGGGTAAAAAACTTGAAGTTTCATGACCTAATCTGCTCGCGGCCATTATTAGGGTTCTTGAACCAAAATTAGGGTTCTTTGTGTCGCTCCCGGGATTTCCATCCTGGTACAAACGCGAAAGTGGCGCGGAAAAAGGTAGAGTCGCCAGCCAGGCATTTTTATCCCGAAGAAAGGGAATGGTAATGCTGCACAAACCAGAAGAAAGAAAGAGGAAGGACACGGGTCCTGCGAACCAAAGAGACTGAGTTCGGGAGTCGGTTACGACCTGGGAAGGTATTAGCACCCAGATCGTCCGCCGTACCCGACGGGATCCACGCTTGCAAAGAATACTGTTTCAAAGGGTGAGGGTATGAAAACTGCAGCAAAAGAAAAGAAAATGAACTGGAAAAGAAAAATGAGAAAGGAAATGAATAAGAAAAGAAAAGGAAAAATGTAGGGAAAATAAAGATTGTGCTCGAACGGGCCCTACCCCGCTGCCTACGTACCTCATCGGGATAATGAGGATCAGAGACGCCGTAGTTCCCCTAACTAGGGGTACTAAAAGGAAATTGCTTGTGAATTAAGGCTTGAACTGCCTATGCCATTGCTCAGGTGTTGCAGACTCGGACGACGAGTGCGTAACCGTCTTGCAAACTGACAAGTAGGAGCAAGTTCGCGTACGGAGCGAAGGAGATGAGAAAAGAGTTCCCGAAGGAAAGACGCTTATTGTTTGTTTGGTGTTTTTTAAAAGCTTTTATGAGTGAAAGTTTGCATAGGTAAGTGTACCCAAGTCTTACTCAATGGGATGTGTACATCTCACATCATCCCGAAATGGAATGCGCAAGAGGCACACCTATCTATGGAGGAAACCCCCAAAGCTAGTCCCACAAGTGAAGGCTCAAGCACACTAACCTATTATCATTATTAAGTGTTTTTGTGGTTTTGATTAAGAAGTGTTTTTTAGCTTTTCTTTGTGAGGTACTCATGTTAAGACCTATCCACCACGAGTGATGACTCACACCTCGCCCCGAAATGGAACGCATGTGAGCATCTCATAGCAAAGTCTCATGTCACATGAAAGTACTCAACCTTTATTAAATGAATTAGAATTAAGTTTGAAGATGAGAAGAGAGAGCACCAAAGGATCTTAAAGGAAAAATTCTAAAGGGGGACTAAAATAATCCTAAGTATTCACATGCATGGAAGTCCTAAAGGTTAGTGAGGTTTCTATCCTAATGAAGGAAAAAAGAAGAAGATAGAAGAAGGGATGAGAAAGGCCTAAGCCCAACAACAAAGGGTTAGTAACATAAACATAAGAGGAATATGAGAATTGGAGATGTGGAACTCAATTCCCACATCTCTCACTTACCATATCTCCTGCAAGGTTAGTATGCACAAAAAAATCCAGCAAAGTGACCAACACAATCATGGAATTAGTCATGCTCAAAGGTTCTTGTGAACAAGAATCAAACATCATGCCAAACATTGCAAGTACACGACTTACGCGTCGAAAACATGAAAGCATACATCAACCAGCAAGCAAATCACCCTAAAATCTCATGTTTAATGATCATGCAAAGATCCATGGCAATTAGAACAAGCAAAGGGATCAAACAAGCTCAAAACAACACTAAAAAGTCATTCTGCTTCAGTGTTAACCGGTTAACCAAATGCGTTAACCGGTTAACCAGCTCAAACCTGCACAAAATACGCACAAAACAGGGGCGTTAACCGGTTAACCATATACGTTAACCGGTTAACACTGATAAAACAGCAACAAATCCTGCAGAAAACAGCATCTCAAAACAGCTTATTCAAATAAGCTTGCACCAGACCAGCAATCAATTACACATGGAAAAATTAGATCAATTCACATTAGTCCATATCATTAAGCTCATGAACAATAACATTCAGATCCGGATACAAATCAACCAATCAAATCAAACAACACAAGCAAATACACAAGCACATGGTGGATCTAAAGCACAAGCATGCAAATAAGCTAAAAACAGAGCTAGATCTGAAATTAACCAACCTACAAAGCTGAGGTATGCTTTGGTAATTGTTGATTGAGCTGAAAACGGTAGATCTCGCGCAAAACTTTAAAGATCCGATGCTAAGCTCCACACTCCATGCAAAATAAATGCAAGAACAAGCCCTTGATGCAGAATTTTGGATCCAAAAGCACTTCTAGATCTCAAACCAGATCTGAATCTCCAATAAAACCAGCAAAAAGATGCAAAGAAGCTATGAATGGAGGTTTAGTTCCAAGATCTACACACCTCAAGGCAAGGTTGTGTGATCTTCAAAGAGGAACTTTGAGTGATTTGGAAAATTGGGAGAGAAAAGTGAGAGAATTGTGAGTGAGAGGAATGAAAATTCAGAAATGAGAGTGAAAAATGAGTGAGAGCCCCCTTGGTTTGGAGGGGAATGGAATAAATATGATTTAGGTTTGGGGCCCAAAATTTTTGGTTTGGGATCCAAAAATATGGCTTGGCATTAGCTTAGAAAGTGATTTGGATTTAGGGTTGGAATGAGGCTTGGATAAATGCTCTAGATCCTTCTCTCAAATTCAAATTTAATTCAAATGAATAAAAATCAGAAAATTGGAAAATGGAACCAAAACACACATGCTGAAATTGCTGCTGGAAATTCAAATTTCGCAGCTGTTAACCGGTTAACCATATGCGTTAACCGGTTAACGCATGGAAAATTTGAATTTCCCTCCCTTTGGTGGGAAACCTCAAAAATAGACCTGCACCAACCGTTTCAAGCAAATTTTGATCCATCTTCTCTTTCTAGGGCTCTGAACATGATACCAGGCTTGTACAAAATGATCCTGTGAGATTCTTGCTAGATCACCATGCTCTTGATTTTGACTTGCAGATTCAGATTTTCCCAGATGACCGATCATATGCCTTATGCTGGAACATGCGAGTGTTATGCCTCATTTTTCTATGCTAAATGATAAGGATATGGTATGCTCATGATGATTATGATATGATAACGATGCTAAACAAGAAGAGGGCAAATTTGGGGTGTTACACTTTGATTTAGACATTATAAATCAATTTTAATGCCATAAATGAACTGTATAAGGTTTGGGGATCACAACCATATGATCAATTTGATGAATCGTTACATATTGATGATGGTATGAGATTGGCAGGTTTCATATGCAGATAAATTCGCAGGAAATATTGTGGATAAATTCGCAGGTAAATTCGTAGGTCTGGAGGTAGGAGATGAAGGCAGCGCGCACTTTCTGATTTTTAAAATTTTGTTTTAATATTTTATGAATTGTTTGTATTATGTTTCACAATTGTGATGCTGGCTCAGTTAGTGAAGAAGCGCGTGTGAAAAGCAAAGGGCTTGTGTTCGAATCTGGCCTCCAACTATTTTTTTGATTTAATTCCATTTGATTCTACAAGCTTACTATATAATGATTGCCTTGTCCTTAGATGTCAAACGCACGCAGTGGCTCAGCTGGTTTTGGGAGACGTCTGTTCAGGTAAAGGACCTGAGTTCAAATCCCAGGTCCTTACTTTTTGGCCAATATGCTTGTTTTCTTATTTTTAATGTATTTTTCTTATATTAATTATATTTTGTTTATTTTAGTAAATACAAATTATAAAAACTAATTTCTAAATAACATTATAATGTTTTCTTTATATTCTTAAAAATTATAATTTATTTTCTTAATAAAAATTTTAAATTTATTTTATAATAAGTATATATATATATATATATATATATATATATATATATATATATATATATATATATATATATATATATATATATATATATATATATATATATATATATATTTATATATAAAATTATAAATAAATTAATATTTCAATTAATAATTAAAACCCTAATTTCTAAAACCCTAATTTTCTCTAACCCTAACCCTAATTTTTATTAACTTTAATATTTAATTTAATTATGTTATAAACTATAATTTAATAATTAATCATTTTTTTGTAAATAATTATTATATTGTTTATTATTATTCTAATTATCCTATTTTCTTCTAAAGATTCTTTAAAATTGTTTATTTAACTTAAAAAATATTATCTTAAATTTTATATTCTTTATATTTTTGCTAACCTCTTTTCTTATGATTATTATTATTGCTAACCCTTTTAATTATTGTTTATTTATTATTAATTGTTTCTATTATTATGTAATTGCGAAAGCCATGTAATAGTCGTAGGTTTATTCTTGTTTCTATTTTATGTTTATAAATATTTTTATTGCCATGGTTAGTAACTATAGGGTGTGAATAACTATGTGTAATTAAAAATAACTTAGAATAACTAATTTAAACAAGATAAATACATGAATACAAACACTCACACACGTAAGTCGATCTTTGATCGCCATCTCACACTTTCTAGGGTTACTCCTCATGTTGTCTACTTCTAAGGTCAAGTAAGGTGTCTTAAAGCAAAGTCCCTTCATAAAATATCATCAAGTCCCTTCAAATTATAAGATCAAGTCCCTTCGAGGTTGCTTACGGAATAATGATCTTGTCCCTTCGCATAAAAGATGATAAGTCCCTACGAATTGCTAAAGACACCTTACAGTTGCCTAAATACAGATGTCCATTCATATATCCCTTATAACATCCAAGGTAATGACTACCTATTCCTTAATAATAGAGATAGTCTTACCATTGAAAGAACACATAAGAACAGTAAAGACTTAGCATAGGGTAGGTTCCTCTTAAGTACTTGCTCACCTTTTCAAAATACTTCATTACACTTCACATTTCAAACAAATTTTCAAAAAAACAAAGTCTTTATATACATCCATACGAGGATCATTATAAAGTACTTAGAAAATTTTAATCACATACTACACCTTTCTCAAAACAGTTTAAAGTGAGCTAAGTAACTAAGAGCCCATGGATAACCATGGATATAAAGGGTGTTAACACCTTCCCTTTATATAACCTACCCCCCGAACTCAAAATCTTTTTAAGGTCTTTCCTGTTCTTTTATGTCCTTTCCTTTTGGATAAAATAAAAGTCGGTGGCGACTCTTGCTATCCACAACATTTATAGAAAAGTCAGTTCTCCCACCGTGTTACAGAACTGGCGACTCTGCTGGGGATTTAATAAAAGAGGGGTACCCTTAGGAATTAGATCACTTTAATTTGTTTGCTTTGTTTGCTTTACTTGTTGGGTGCTCTTATGTGTGAAAGATCCTAACCCGGATCTAGTGTACCTTAGGTAAATGGCAATAGACCAAGGAAATTGTACGGCGTATACCGATATGGTTGATTTGGTGGCCATAGTTAGTGTGACTTCTTGGTTGGTGCTTATGTTCCTTAAGCAAGTTGAGGATAATATGAGGCTGCCATATGTTGTCTATACACTAACTGACTTTTAGAACCTTAGTCATCCCATCTTGGCCTTTAGAAAAGTAGTGAGATAACCGGCTTTGGTGAAGACTGAAGTTGGTTGATACTTGATACTACACTCATTGAGATCCTAAACTTGGAGGGTTTTGGTTGGCAAGTAAGTTGCCTACTGAACAACCACCCTTGTGAAGGATCAATGATATTGAGATCCCTTAGAACCTGGTTACTTTATAGGACAGGATGAACCAACTAAACTTCAGGGGAGGGTACTTACCTTTAAACCTCATGCAAGCCTTCAAACATAGGGCTATTGTGTGACTTGTTTGTATGGGCCACATGTTTGTGATTGAGCATAACATCATAGCATCATCATGCATCATAAGCAGAGCATTTTCACTAACTATTTCAAGGACCAAAGGATTTATATTTGTTCTTTGTTGCAGGTCATGGCTTCTGCTTGTAGGAATACTATCCAGATCAACTTTGTAGGAATACCTCCTAAGCTTAAGGAATTGGTCTCTCAAGTTTCTGAAAACTCCCAGTTCATCAAGAAGCATGGTCACCTATTGGATCTAGTCACTTCAGGGTTCAATGAAGACATGATGAGTGTCCTATTTCAGTTCTTTGACCCTAAACATCATTGCTTCACATTCCCCGACTATCAGCTGGTTCCTACAATGGAAGAGTTCTCCAAACTTCTGGGTATACCTATCCTTGATCAGAAACCCTTCATAGGCTTGGAAAAATAGCCTAAACCTGAAGTCATTGTTGCAGCCCTACATTTGAAGAAATCAGACATTGTCCAAGAAACAAGGAGTGGAGTTAAGGGTATTCTGGATAAGGTATTGATGGAGAAAGCTCAAGTGTTCCTGAAGGCTATGAGCTATGATGCTTTTGAGGAGATCTCAGCCCTATTGATCTATGGCTTAGTATTGTTCCCCAATCCAGACCAGTTCATAGACGTACACGCCATCAACATATTTCTTACTCATAATCCAGTGCCTACATTACTTGGAGACATCTTACACTCTCTTCATACCCGTACTACGAAGGCACGAGGAACTCTGATGTGTTGTATACCTCTATTGTCTAGGTGGTTTATTTCTCACCTTCCTCGATCAGTGATGAAGAATGAACAAGGGTTCAGGTGGTCCAAGAGGATTATGTCACTTTCACATTCAGATATTCATTGGTGTTCTAGATCTATGGAGAATGTTACTATCATTGACCGTTGTGGGGAGTTCCCTAATGTGCCACTCCTTGGCATAAGAGGGGGTATTACTTATAACCCTTCTTTAGTTCTGCGTCAGTTTGGTTATGCTCGGAGTGATGGTCCTCATGATATGCTTATTCAGGGTATTGTGTTCGACTACGACAATGATCTTCAAGGTTACCGTCAAAAGTTCATACGAGCATGGGGTAAAGTGAACAAGGTTGACAGCAAGACTCTGGAACCTAAGTACACTATTCCTATGGGACCTTATCTCAGATGGGTGCGATCTCGTGCTCAGACTCTTATGATGCCATATCCTGCTATCCTGCCAGTTACCATGGAGCCTGTTGCTGAAGGAGATACTTCTTATATCATTTTTCATCCAGACATGCCCACTGACATGGAAGAGTTACAGAGGTCCTGGATCCAGTTGAAGGAGCAAAGAGATACTTTTGAGACTCATTACAAAGCAAGTCAAGAAAGAATTCTGGAGCTAACAAAACAACTTCACGAGGAGCGGAATCTCAACTCATACCTCAACATAAAGAGGAAACGTCCATGGGAGACTTAAAACCCCATTCTTTGTATTCATTTCATTTTTTATTGTAAGCCCAAGGGGCAAACAAGTTTATTTGCTTACTAATAAAAGTTTACTTTTTGGTTGTTTAAACAAATTTAAATCCTGCGGTCCTGGAAAACATTGCATATGAATTTACATACCATATCATTGCATCACAAGTTTCTTATAAACATGTATCTTATCTTCTCGCTGTTTATTTCAGCAAGAATGGCTCTCAAACAATCTATCAAAGATCTTCAAGCTCAAAATGCTCAGTTTCAAGAAGTGATCATGAATTTGTCCAAGGGGCAAGAAGAGTTAAAAGCACTTCTCTCTGAAAATCCTGAAGATAACAAGAACGGTCAATTGGAACAATTGCAAGCTGAGATGGCAGAAATGAGGTTCCAAATGAATGGCCAGGTGGCTTTTATCCAAAGTTTAGCTCAGGGTCAAGAAGAGCTAAGAACCTTAGTCCACAAACTTCAAAGTAATAGAGCCAGGAATCTAATCGTTAGTCAACCTCCGTTAAAACAAGCTGACTTGGTTGAAAGGAAGATGAGGATAAAAGAAGGTAAGAGACAGGTTGCCACTGATTGTTCTTTAGTTGAAGAAAAAAGACCTGGTAAGGTTAATCCACCTCAACACAAGGAATGTAGAAGGCAGTTTATCAAATTCAGCACTCCAATGTCACAAGTTCTGCAATGCTTGTTGGAGATGAAGCTAATTTCTTTGAAAAGTCCTCCTCAAAATCCTAATACTTCCTCTCCTCACTATAATCCCAAGGCAAGGTGTGGGTATCACTCCAACTGTCCCAGACATGATACTAATAGTTGTTGGACATTGAAGAAAAAGATTCAAGACCTGATTGACGAAGGAATCCTAGAGGTTACACCAGAAGGTCAAATTGAATTCTACTATCGTCCATCAAACATCGAAGCTGCAAGAAAAATTTCCCAAGGTAGAAAGAAAGAAAGCCTACCTATTCCTGTTAAGATTTGGGGCACCTTGGGACATCCAAGTGGCAGATTTGATTTCATGGTGAAATATACTGCTCCTGAAAGTTCACATATTGCAATCGAAGACATTCAGCCAACTGGATGGGACAACATTTGAATTTTCATTTGTAATTTCTTTTATTTGTTTAAACACTTACTATTATGCTAAACTTTTGTTTTCATTAATGCATTGCATATGTTTGTCTTGAATTAATCCATTCGTTTCACTATATTTTGAATTATGCTTCATATTTCTATTTTGTGATATTTAACTCCTGATAAAACTATAAGCCGGTAGAGGGAGGATGACGAAGACGATACCATAATCTTATGCAGTATGCTTTTGAACAGATTATGCTAACGATGTACGGGCATTGATTCAATTCCTAAACAGTGGAGATATAAGGAAGTTAATCCCTAGTCAACCCTTTTGAGCCTATGAAGTAGGAGTTTTTCATTCTCATACAAATTAAAACCCTTATTCATAACCTGGGGCAGGGTAGTTACTTGGTTAACTCAAATATGCCAATTATCTGTGTTGTACACAACTAATGATGGTTCTCTGTAATCATTAAACCTGACAGTCAATATCTAGCAAAAGAAAAACGTACTAAGTCAAAACCTATGAAGGAGACTTAGTAAAAAAAATTGAGAAATTCCGCTGACTGTAATTTTGAAACAAACAGTTCAGGCAAAAAGAAGGGATAACAAAGTCAGAAGAAAAAAGGAGGTCACTATGAATCCTCAACAAAGAAAGATGACTGAATGTTCAAATAAATTTTTGGTTTCTGAACCGTCACAAATGTCAGTGTTACAATACCAAACTTCTTTGGAGCTTAGATGCATAAGTTAATCGAACATAGGACTGAAGAACATCATGGAGATTGGGTTGGGTGCAAATAAAATTTGAGCCTTTATCCTTTGTTTCTTAAACCATGAACCAGGCCAAGTTATAACCCTTTAAAAGTCCTAACTGAAGCATGGTTAGTTTGAAAGCATATTGCCACAAAAAGGTATCCTGACTCCTTTAGGGCTTATTATAAAACTTGAGTTAATATCACAGTTTTCATAAAAATTGTTTTTCTAAAATAACTCTTTTTCAAAACTTCAAGACAAACATAAGCATTGAATTTTTGAATATATTTGTTTGCATATACCTGAGTGTTTGATAAACAGAGAAACTTACAGGATGAATGTTCAATAAACCAAAGTCCTTCCGATAAACAAAGTTGCTTCCTGGATCAAAGTCCATGTATACAAAGTTGCATAATCATTATCTCACAATCAAGGGGGCAGGCCATGATACTTCCTAACTCATTTGGGGCGATCAGGATAGGATTCAATTATGTTTAAGTAGCCAGGGGCAGATCTCCTCATCTATCTAAATTACCAAGGGTAACATTACAGAGTTCATAATGCCAGGGGCATAGTCACTGTTTCCCAATCAAGGGGCATACCAATTTACTGTTCAATTCATTCGGGTCAATCAGGTCCAGATTCAACAATGCTTAATAGCCAGGGGCAGCTCTCCTCATATATTTGAATTACCAAGGGTAACATTATAAAGTTCATGATGTCAGGGGCATATTATTGTGGGGCATTCTGCTTATTTCTCTTGAGGTAACTACATTCAGATACTTCCATTATGGGATAATTCATCCTCAACCAAGGGGCAATGCTTTCTTTTCAAATATAATACCCGGAGCGTATATGGTCTATCACAATTTGAAGACATGTTCCTCTCATTGTATTACCTTGATATTGGATTCTCAGCAGAAGCCATTGTGGAAATTAATTGTCTACGCCAGTAGTATCAGATGGTGTCAGTATCATGTCTTCAGATCCAACTATGAGGATTTCTGGGAAGGTATTCAGGAAAGTTAAGAATCTCAGGAGCTCTAAATCCAATTGGTTATACACTCTTAAAGTTGAAACGATTCTGTTTTCGAGTTCAGCTTTAATTTTCCCTCTTTATTCAGGATTACTTTTCCTCTTTTACTAAAGCGAAAAACGTTTGTTGGTTATGTTTGAATGTATATATGCTTTGAATATGATTGATGCTTACCAGAAATTCATGAAATGTAGTAATAGTATTTACTAAGGACAAACGAAGGTAGGAATTCAACAAAGCTTCACCGGTTCATCCCCACAAGACAACTAGAAATCCCCAGTAGAGCAAATCTATCTTTATAGATACTTCGAGTTACGTCTCCCCTTGAATTTATGTCCATCTCTTTTATCCTCAATCAGGATACTCAGGAACTTATTCCTTCAATAGAAGTACGACAAATGAAGACGGGAGGTTATAAATACTATACTATCAAACGAAACGGGAACGAGGTCCTCATATTCTTCAGTAGCGAATCGGGATTTATTTTCCCTAGCCAGCAGTTGTTATACAAAGATATTCAGACGCTTCAGGCTGCATGATTCATACATACATCATTATATCATACCATAATATATCCTTAAATACATAATACATTTACTTAGATGCACCATGACATGCACGCATACATATTGCATAAGCTAACCTTTTCCCTGCAGGATGGTTATATACGAATAAAATACTATCAACAGGTCAGAGACAATCTACACGAAGGTCTAGTGCTGATACTTCATTCAAGTTGTCCTTGGATAGTAGGCAAACGGTCTATGCGAAGATCTATTCCCTAATCCAGGATATTTCCAGACAGGTCAGAGACGATCTATACAAAGGTCTAGTGTTGATGCTTAATTCAGGGATGATCGCCACGAAGATTCATTGCTGATAATCATTACTCAAGATGTCATTGGATAGTAGGCAAACGGTCTATACGAAGATCTATTCCCTAATCCAGGATATTTTCAAGGGATATAATCGCCGCAAAGATTTAATCCTGATATTCTTTTGTCCTTGGATAGTAGGCAAACGGTCTATACGAAGATCTATTCCCTAGTCTAGGATATTTTCAAGAGATTTAATCCTAATATTCTTTTATCCTTGGATAGTAGGCAAACGGTCTATACGAAGATCTATTCCCTAGTCCAGGATATCTTCAAGGGATTTAATCTTGATATTCTTTTTTCCTTGGATAATAGGCAAACGGTCTATACGAAGATCTATTCCCTAATCCAGGATATTTTCAAAGGATATATTCTCACGAAGATTTAATCCTGATATTCTTTTATCCTTGGATAGTAGGCAAACGGTCTATACGAAGATCTATTCCCTAATCCAGGATATTTCCAGAAGAGATAATCGTCATGAAGATTATTTTATCCTTCAACAACTTGAAGATTGGCTCACAGGTAGCAGTTAACTGGAAAATAAATCTTGCAATGTAATTCAGTCGTCCCAAGAAACCTATGACTTCTTTCTCAGTACGAGGAGCAGGAATCTCTTGTATAGCTTTTACTTTTGCAGGATCCACTTCAATACCTTTTCCACTGACAATGAAACCTAGGAGTTTACCAGACCTAACTCCAAAAGTACACTTGTTTGGATTCAATCTCAGTTTATACTTCTTCAACCTCTCAAATAACTTGTGCAGGTGATCAAGGTGCTATTCTTCATTCTGAGATCTGGCTATCATATCATCCACATAGACCTCTATTTCATGGTGAATCATATCATGAAACAAAGCCACCATAGCACGCTGATATGTTGCCCCAGCATTCTTCAAACCAAATGGCATCACCTTATAACAAAGAGTGCCCCATTGTGTAACAAATGTAGTCTTCTCCATATCTTCTGGTGCCATCTTAATCTGATTATAACCAGAGAAACCATCCATGAAAGAGAATACCTTATGCTGAGCAGTGTTTTCTACCAAAACATCAATATGTGGAAGTGGAAAGTCATCTTTAGGACTAGCCTTATTCAAATCCCTGTAATCCACACACATGCGTACCTTACCATCCTTCTTTTGTATTGGTACCACGTTTGCTACCCATTGAGGATAAGAAGCCACAGCTAAGAACCCTGCATCAAATTGTTTCATCACCTCTGCTTTAATCTTTTCTGACATTTTAGGACGCATGCGACGAACCTTTTGCTTCTTTGGACGACAGTCTTCTTTTATCGGCAGACGGTGAACCACAATGTCAGTATCCAACCCTGGCATATCTTCATATGACCAAGCAAATATCTCCACATAGTCACGTAACATTTGGATTAATCTGTTCTTAACACCATCTTTAAGTTCAGCCCCTATCTTGACCTCTTTCCTGTTTTCCTCAGTTCCCAGGTTCACAACTTCGATTGGCTCTTTATGTGGCTGTATAGCTTTCTCTTCTTGTTGTAACAACCTAGCAAGCTCTACAGGTACTTCACAATCTTCCTCCTTTCCATCTTCAGCTTGATAGATTGGATTCTCGAAATCATAATTGGCAATAGTAGAACTGTTATCAACAGGATCCAGAGTGGATGAGGATCTGCATTTTAGTGATGTGTGTGTGTGTAAGAACACATAGCTGATAAAACAGAAATAATAATAAAAGAAAAACAAGGACCACAATATTTACGAAAACGAAACGTCCATTGATTTTTATTGAATGAAGTATGCAAATGAAATGACATCCCGAAACAAGCATACCATTGTGCCCCGGGTAAGACACAAGGCTTAAAAGGTTTTATTGTTCGAAATTACAAACTTAAAACAAAACACAATAATAGTATTTACTCCTGACTAAAGGAGATAGGAATAACATCTTCATCCTTCCAATTGTTGCGCCCATCACCCATGGTAGGAAAGATCCAATCATCCAGGTTATAGTCTTCACCATGGTCACCCACAACATTGATTTGATCTCTTATGACCCCTTGATTAGTGATACGAACAACACAAGCACGACAAACAGTCCTCTGAGATTCTGCAGTGAAACCCAAACCAAACTTGTCAGACTTGTAAGGGATGTTGGGAAGCTGACCCCAGATAGCACAACCACCTTTTTCAACCACCTTTTTCAACCACAGCCTTAGCATCTTTGAGGGAGGCTGTTGCACCCCAAAATTTGCCCTCACCAAGACAAGACATTGTGTACTAAGGTATCCCTAGATGTTCACAAGGTCCACAAGATTCACAAGGTATCTCAAGAGGTTCACAAGGTTCACAATTAGTCAGAAAGTTTAACAATTCCCTCAGACAATGCATCCTCCTAAGCAATGCATCCTAAACTAGGGTTTTGACTTTCATCAGGCTAAATGGACTTCTGAGACTTCAAGTGAGCTTCATAACATCCTATATGTGTTCAAGAATCCCCATGTCAAGTTTCAAGACTTTCCCAAAAGATTTGCTCAGTCAGATGATCAGATAGGCTAAAATCAGTCAAAGTAGTTAGAAAGTCAAACTGAGGTCAACTGTGGTCAAACTAAAGTCAAACATCATGATTTTTTGCCAACATCAAGTTTATGAAGTAAAATTCATCATTTGATAAAGGGTTGATCATGATTCATCAAGGAGATTTCAGATCATCAAGAATCAGGAGTTTCTAAATTAGGGTTTTCACAGGAAAAGTCAACTAAACTTTGACCAGCCATAACTTTCACATGCTTCATCAAAAAATTTCCATCCAAAGCTCATTTTAAAGAAAATTTAATTCTCTACAACTTTGTGTCTCACAAGCCAAGCCCAAAAATGCTTCATTTGGAAGGTATGAGCTAAGACATTATAGGTCATTTCAAAAGTCAACAAAAAGTCAACATCTTCCAAAGAGTATAACTTGATAGTGGTAAAAGATATGGACATGATACCAAAGTGGTTGGTTAGAGGACTCTCTAAGATTTCCAAAATGTCCAAGAACACCTTCATAGCATTAAAATTGAGGGATTTGTGCCCTTGCAAAGTTGGGAAATTTTTGAGAGGTTTATGAAGCAAATGGGATCTTAGAACCAAATTTCTCCAAATGGGCTTGCATTTTTATGACCCAAACACTTCCATGACCTCATGCACGAATTAAAAATTATTTATTCAAATTTTTATTCATTTTATATTATTTATTATGATTTTTTACATTAAAAATCATTTTAAATCCAAATAAAATATAAAAGTGTGAATATTTGATTTGATTTTGGTTCTAGAAAGTCTTAAAGGCTATTTAGAAGTGATTGAGATTATACAAAATCAGATCATACAAAAATAGCAAGGATATATCAAAAAATTTCAATATTTGAAAGTGAATCTTTTTCAATCTCAAATGATCCACAAGTCCAAAGTTTGATCTGATTTTTTTGACCAAAATAGTTCACACTATATATGTACAACATAAAGCATACAAGAGGAACGAATTTGGCAGCCTCAAGAACCATAATCAAACTTCAAAACTTCAAGCAAAAATACACATTCGGTTTTTGATTTGCAGGAGGTTTCAAGGTCTTTTAAAGGTGGAGACATGATCCTTGATGCTTCTTAAAGCTATCCTGATCATTTGCATCACTCAAAATGCCCCCATACGCATGAACCGAATTCAAATAACTTGACATTAGTGATTTTTCGATTCTGTTTATTTGCATATTGTTAATGATTTTTAACCTCATATTGTTGATTGTGATGATGTATAGAATTTTTCTGGGTAAAAAACTTGAAGTTTCATGACCTAATCTGCTCGCGGCCATTATTAGGGTTCTTAACCAAAATTAGGGTTCTTTGATTTAGACATTATAAATCAATTTTAATGCCATAAATGAACTGTATGAGGTTTGGGGATCACAACCATGTGATCAATTTGATGAATCGTTACATATTGATGATGGTATGAGATTGGTAGGTTTCATATGCAGGTAAATTCGCAGGAAATATTGTGGATAAATTCGCAGGTAAATTCGTAAGTCTGGAGGTAGGAGATGAAGGCAGCGCACGCTTTCTGATTTTTAAAATTTTGTTTTAATATTTTATGAATTGTTTGCATTATGTTTCACAGTTGTGATGCTGGCTCAGTTGGTAAAGAAGCGCGTGTGAAAAGCAAAGGGCTTGTGTTCGAATCTGGCCTCCAACTATTTTTTTTGATTTAATTCCATTTGATTCTACAAGCTTACTATATAATGATTGCCTTGTCCTTAGATGTCAAACGTGCGCAGTGGCTCAGCTGGTTTTGGGAGACGTCTGTTCAGGTAAAGGACCTGGGTTCAAATCCCAGGTCCTTAATTTTTGGCCAATATGCTTGTTTTCTTATTTTTAATGTATTTTTCTTATATTAATTATATTTTGTTTATTTTAGTAAATATAAATTATAAAAACTAATTTCTAAATAACATTATAATGTTTTCTTTATATTCTTAAAAATTATAATTTATTTTCTTAATAAAAATTTTAAATTTATTTTATAATAAGTATATATATATATATATATATATATATATATATATATATATATATATATATATATATATATATATATATATATATATATATATATATATATATATATATATATATATATATATATATATATATATATATATAATTATAAATTAATTAATATTTCAATTAATAATTAAAACCCTAATTTTCTCTAACCCTAACCCTAATTTTTATTAACTTTAATATTTAATTTAATTATGTTATAAACTATAATTTAATAATTAATCATTTTTTTGTAAATAATTATTATATTGTTTATTATTATTCTAATTATCCTATTTTCTTCTAAAGATTCTTTAAAATTGTTTATTTAACTTAAAAAATATTATCTTAAATTTTATATTCTTTATATTTTTGCTAACCTCTTTTCTTATGATTATTATTATTGCTAACCCTTTTAATTATTGTTTATTTATTATTAATTGTTTCTATTATTATGTAATTGCGAAAGCCATGTAATAGTCGTAGGTTTATTCTTGTTTCTATTTTATGTTTATAAATATTTTTATTGTCATGGTTAGTAACTATAGGGTGTGAATAACTATGTGTAATTAAAAATAACTTAGAATAACTAATTTAAACAAGATAAATACATGAATACAAACAGTCACACACGTAAGTCGATCTTTGATCGCCATCTCACACTTTCTAGGGTTACTCCTCATGTTGCCTACTTCTAAGGTCAAGCAAGGTGTCTTAAAGCAAAGTCCCTTCATAAAATATCATCAAGTCCCTTCAAATTATAAGATCAAGTCCCTTTGAGGTTGCCTACGGAATAATGATCTTGTCCCTTCGCATAAAAGATGATAAGTCCCTACGAATTGCTAAAGACACCTTACAGTTGCCTAAATACAGATGTCCCTTCATATGTCCCTTATAACATCCAAGGTAATGACTACCTATTCCTTAATAATAGGGATAGTCTTACCATTGAAAGAACACATAAGAACAGTAAAGACTTAGCACAGGGTAGGTTCCTCTTAAGTCCTTGCTCACCTTTTCAAAATACTTCATTACACTTCACATTTCAAACAAATTTTCAAAAAAACAAAGTCTTTATATACATCCATACGAGGATCATTATAAAGTACTTAGAAAATTTTAATCACATACTACACCTTTCTCAAAACAGTTTAAAGTGAGCTAAGTAACTAAGAGCCCATGGATAACCATGGATATAAAGGGTGCTAACACCTTCCCTTTATATAACCTACCCCTCGAACTCAAAATCTTTTTAAGGTCTTTCCTGTTCTTGTATGTCCTTTCCTTTTGGATAAAATAAAAGTCGGTGGCGACTCTTGTTATCCGCAACATTTATAGAAAAGTCAGTTCTCCCACCGTGTTACAGAACTGGCGACTCTGTTGGGGATTTAATAAAAGAGGGGTACCCTTAGGAATTAGATCACTTTAATTTGTTTGCTTTGTTTGCTTTACTTGTTGGGTGCTCTTATGTGTGAAAGATCCTAACCCGGATCTAGTGTACCTTAGGTAAATGGCAATAGACCAAGGAAACTGTACGGCGTATACCGATATGGTTGATCTGGTGGCCATAGTTAGTGTGACTTCTTGGTTGGTGCTTATGTTCATTAAGCAAGTTGAGGATAATATGAGGCTGCCATATGTTGTCTATACACTAACTGACTTTTAGAACCCTAGTCATCCCATCTTGGCCTTTAGAAAAGTAGTGAGATAACCGACTTTGGTGAAGACTGAAGTTGGTTGATACTCGATGCTACACTCATTGAGATCCTAAACTTGGAGGGTTTTGGTTGGAAAGTAAGTTGCCTACTAAACAACCACCCTTGGGAAGAATCAGTGATATTGTGATCCCTTAGAACCTGGTTACTTTATAGGACAGGATGAACCAACTAAACTTCAGAGAAGGGTACTTACCTTTAAACCTCATGCAAGCCTTCAAACCTAGGGCTATTGTGTGACTTGTTTGTGTGGGCCACGTGTGTGTGATTGAGCATAACATCATAGCATCATCATGCATCATAAGCATAGCATTTTCACTAACCATTTCAAGGACCAAAGGATTTATCTTTGTTCTTTGTTGCAGGTCATGGCTTCTGCTCGTAGGAATACTATTCGGATCAACTTTGTAGGAATACCTCCTAAGCTTAAAGAATTGATCTCTCAAGTTTCTGAAAACTCCCAATTCATCAAGAGGCATGGTCACCTACTGGATTTAGTCACTTCAGGGTTCAATGAAGACATGATGAGTGTCCTATTTCAGTTCTTTGATCCTAAACATCATTGCTTCACATTCCCCGATTATCAGCTGGTTCCTACAATTGAGGAGTTCTCCAAACTACTGGGTATACCTATCCTTGATCAGAGACTCTTCACAGGCTTAGAGAATGAGCCTAAACCTGAAGTCATTGATGCAGCCCTACATTTGAAGAAATCAGACATTGTCCTAGAAACAAGAAGTGGAGTTAAGGGTATCCTTGCTAAGGTATTGATGGAGAAAGCTCAAGTGTTCCTGAAGGCTATGAGTTATGATGCTTTTGAGGAGATCTTAGCCCTATTGATCTATGGCCTAATGTTGTTCCCTAATCTAGACAAGTTCATAGACGTACACGCCATCAACATATTTCTGACTCGCAACCCAGTGCCTACATTACTTGGAGACATCTTACACTCTCTTCATACCCGTACTACGAAGGCACGTGGAACTCTGATGTGCAGTATACCTCTATTGTCCAGGTGGTTTATTTCTCACCTTCCTTGATCAGTGATGAAGAATGAACAAGGGTTGAGGTGGTCCAAGAGGATCATGTCAATTTCTCATTTAGACATTCATTGGTGCTCTAGATCCATGGAGAATGTTACTATCATTGACCGTTGTGGGGAGTTCCCTAATTTTCCACTCCTTGGCATAAGAGGGGGCATTACTTACAACCCTTCTTTAGCTCTACGCCAGTTTGGTTATGCTCGGAGTAATGGTCCTCATGACATGCTTATTCAGGGTATTGTGTTCGACTACGGCAACAATCTGCAAGGTTACCGTCAAAGGTTCATACGAGCTTGGGGTAAAGTGAACAAGGTTGACAGCAAGGCTCTGGAACCAAAGTACTCCATCCCTATGGAACCTTATCTCAGATGGGTACGAGCACGTGCTCAGACTCTTATGATGCCATATCCTAATATCCTGCTAGTTACCATGGAACCTGTTGCTGAAGGAGATACTCCTTATATCATCCTTCATCCAGACATGCCCACTGACATGGAAGAGTTGCAGAGGTCCTGGATCCAGTTGAAGGAACAAAGGGATACTTTTGAGACTCATTTCAAAGCTAGTCAAGAAAGAATCCTGGAGCTGACAAAACAACTTCACGAAGAACGAAATCTCAACACATACCTCCATACAAAGAGGAAGCGTCCATGGGAGACTTAAAACCCCATCTTTGTATCTATTTCATTTTTTTGTAAGCCCAAGGGGCAAACAAGTTTATTGTTTACTAATAAAAGTTTCATTTCTGGTTGTTTAAACAAATTTAAATCCCGCGGTCCTTGAAAACATTGTATATGCATTTACATACCATATCATTGCATCACAGGTTTCTTATGAACATTTATCTTATCTTCTCGCTGTTTATTTCAGCAGAAATGACTCTCGAACAAACTGTTAAGGATCTCCAGGCTCAGAATGCACAATTCCAAGAAATGATCCTGAACTTGTCCAAGGGACATGACGAGCTTAAGGCACTTCTGACTAAGAAGAAGAAGAAGACTAGAAAATCAATGGGCCTCATCAACCTGGGTAGAAGATTCAGAGGTGCTGTCAAGACAAAAGAAGAGGTTGAGGATTTTGAGTCTGAAAATTATGAGAAAGAATGAGGTAGTCTCCATGGTACTGTGGACGATTCTGATTCTGAGGAGAACTATTATCATGATCCTGCTAGTGAGGAGAAGTATAAGATGCTGGTAGACAGAATGAACGCTATGGAACTACAAAAGTCTTCTGGGCTTGATTTTGAAGATTTGAGTTTAATTTCTGGAGTGGTTATACCTATTGGCTTCAAGGTTCCTACTTTTGTGGTGTATGATGGTGTTTCATGTCCTAAACTGCAATTGAGGTCCTATGTCCGGAGGATTCAGCCACATACTGCTGACAAGAAACTATGGATTCATTTCTTCCAAGAGAGTTTATCTGCTCAATTGGAATGGTATTATCAACTTGAAAGTATTAATATTCGTGATTGGAATGATCTTGCTGAAGCCTTCTATAGGAAATACCAATATAATGCTGATTTAGCACCAACTCGCATGCAGCTCCAAAGCATGTCTATAGGTGCTAAGGAGAGTTTCAAAGAGTATGCCCAGAAATGGAGACCTGGCTGGCAGAGTTCAACCTCCTCTGACTGACAGAGAGCTGATGGATATGTTTATGAGTACGTTGAATGGTCCCTTTTATAGTCACCTCATTGGAAGCTCATCATCTAGTTTCACTGAGCTGATAATGATTGGAGAATGTGTGGAAAGTGGGATAAGAAGTGGTAAGATACAGGTGGGTGCCTCTTCATCAAGCACTGCTAAGAAGCCCCCTAGTGGAAAGAAGGAGTCTAATGTTGTGTATGGTCAACATAGTCGTAACATGAGTCACCAATCTGTGGGAGCAGTTCACATCTCCAATCCTACCCCTACATCACCAGATCAACAACAGAACAATCAATAGAAGCCTAGAAGATAGTTCACCAAGATCAACATGTCACTGGCCCAAGCCTTGCAACACATGTTGAAAGGGGAGCTAATTACTTTAAGGGATCCTCCTCAGAATCCTAATACATCCTCTCCTCGGTACAATCCTAATGCAAGATGTGCATATCATTCTAATAGTCTGGGACATGACACCAACAATTGTTGGGTGTTGAAAAACAAGATTCAAGACATGATCGAAGCCGGGGAAATTGAATTTGACCCTCCTGGGACCCCAAATGTGATCACTGCTCCTTTGCCCAATCATGAGAAGACTGTTAATGTTGTTGATGAGGTTTCATATGTTTCCTCAGTAGCAAATTTGACTACTCCTCTATCCATTATCAAGAAGAAGCTGGTGCAGGCTGGGTTCTTTGATTGCAATATGTGAACTTTCAGGAGCAGTATATTTCACCATGAAATCAAATCTGCCACTTGGATGTCCCAAGGTGCCCCAAATCTTAACAGGAATAGGTAGGCTTTCTTTCTTGCTACCTTGGGAAATTTTTCTTGCAGCTTCGATGTTTGATGGACGATAGTAGAATTCAATTTGACCTTCTGGTGTAACCTCTAGGATTCCTTCGTCAATCAGCTCTTGAATCTTTTTCTTCAATGTCCAACAACTATTAGTATCATGTCTGGGACAGTTGGAGTGATACCCACACCTTGCCTTGGGATTATAGTGAGGAGAGGAAGTATTAGGATTTTGAGGAGGACTTTTCAAAGAAATTAGCTTCATCTCCAACAAGCATTGCAGAACTTGTGACATTGGAGTGTTGAATTTGATAAACTGCCTTCTACATTCCTTGTGTTGAGGTAGATTAACCTTACCAGGTCTTTTTTCTTCAACTAAAGAACAATCAGTGGCAACCTGTCTCTTACCTTCTTTTATCCTCATATTTCTTTCAACCAAGTCAGCTTGTTTTAACGGAGGTTGACTAACGATTAGATTCCTGGCTCCATTACTTTGAAGTTTATGGACTAAGGTTCTTATCTCTTCTTGACCCTGAGCTAAACTTTGGATAAAAGCCACCTGGCCGTTCATTTGGAACCTCATTTCTGCCATCTCAGCTTGCAATTGTTCCAATTGACCGTTCTTGTTATCTTCAGGATTTTCAGAGAGAAGTGCTTTTAACTCTTCTTGCCCCTTGGACAAATTCATGATCACTTCTTGAAACTGAGAATTTTGAGCTTGAAGATCTTTGACAGATTGTTCGAGAGCCATTCTTGCTGAAATAAACAGCGAGAAGATAAGATACCTGTTTATAAGAAACTTGTGATGCAATGATATGGTATGTAAATGCATATGCAATGTTTTCCAGGACCGCAGGATAGAGGATAGAGGAGTAGTCAAATTTGCTACTGAGGAAACATATGAAACCTCATCAACAACATTAACAGTCTTCTCATGATTGGGCATAGGAGCAGTGATCACATTTGGGGTCCCATGAGGGTCAAATTCAATTTCCCCGGCTTCGATCATGTCTTGAATCTTGTTTTTCAACACCCAGCAATTGTTGGTGTCATGTCCCGGACTATTAGAATGATATGCACATCTTGCATTAGGATTGTACCGAGGAGAGGATGTATTAGGATTCTGAGGAGGATCCCTTAAAGTAATTAGCTCCCCTTTCAACATGTGTTGCAAGGCTTGGGCCAGAGACATGTTGATCTTGGTGAACTATCTTCTAGGCTTCTGTTGATTGTTCTGTTGTTGATCTGGTGATGTAGGGGCATGATTGGAGATGTGAACTGCTCCCACAGATTGGTGACTCCTGTTACGACTATGTTGACCATACACAACATTAGACTCCTTCTTTCCACTAGGGGGCTTCTTAGCAGTGCTTGATGAAGAGGCACCCACCTGTATCTTACCACTTCTTATCCCACTTTCCACACATTCTCCAGTCATTATCAGCTCAGTGAAACTAGATGACGAGCTTCCAATGAGGTGACTATAAAAGGGACCATTCAGCGTACTCATAAACATATCCATCAGCTCTCTGTTAGTCAGAGGAGGTTGAACTCTGCAAGCCAGGTCTATCCATTTCTGGGCATACTCTTTGAAACTCTCCTTAGCACCTAATGCTTTGGAGCTGCATGCGAGTTGGTGCTAAATCAGCATTATATTGGTATTGCCTATAGAAGGCTTCAGCAAGATCATTCCAATCACGAATATTAATACTTTCAAGTTGATAATACCATTCCAATTGAGCTCCAAATAAACTCTCTTGGAAGAAATGAATCCATAGTTTCTTGTCAGCAGTATGTGGCTAAATCCTCCGGACATAGGACCTCAATTGCAGTTTAGGACATGAAACACCATCATACACCACAAAAGTAGGAACCTTGAAGCCAATAGGTATAACCACTCCAGAAATTAAACTCAAATCTTCAAAATCAAGCCCAGAAGACTTTTGTAGTTCCATAGCGTTCATTTTGTCTACCAACATCTTATACTTCTCCTCACTAGCAGGATCATGATAATAGTTCTCCTCGGAATCAGAATCGTCCACAGTACCATGGAGACTACCTCCTTCTTTCTCATAATTTTCAGACTCAAAATCCTCAACCTCTTCTTTTGTCTTGACAGCACCTCTGAATATTCTACCCAGGTTGATGAGGCCCATTGATTTTCTAGTATTCTTCTTCTTCTTAGTCAGAAGTGCCTTAAGCTCGTCTTGTCCCTTGGACAAGTTCAGGATCATTTCTTGGAATTGTGCATTCTGAGCCTGGAGATCCTTAACAGTTTGTTCGAGAGTCATTTCTGCTGAAATAAACAGCGAGAAGATAAGATAAATGTTCATAAGAAACCTGTGATGCAATGATATGGTATGTAAATGCATATACAATGTTTTCAAGGACCGCAGGATTTAAATTTGTTTAAACAACCAGAAATGAAACTTTTATTAGTAAACAATAAACTTGTTTGCCCCTTGGGCTTACAAAAAAATGAAATAGATACAAAGATGGGGTTTTAAGTCTCCCATGGACGCTTCCTCTTTGTATGGAGGTATGTGTTGAGATTTCGTTCTTCGTGAAGTTGTTTTGTCAGCTCCAGGATTCTTTCTTGACTAGCTTTGAAATGAGTCTCAAAAGTATCCCTTTGTTCCTTCAACTGGATCCAGGACCTCTGCAACTCTTCCATGTCAGTGGGCATGTCTGGATGAAGGATGATATAAGGAGTATCTCCTTCAGCAACAGGTTCCATGGTAACTAGCAGGATAGTAGGATATGGCATCATAAGAGTCTGAGCACGTGCTCGTACCCATCTAAGATAAGGTTCCATAGGGATGGAGTACTTTGGTTCCAGAGCCTTGCTGTCAACCTTGTTCACTTTACCCCAAGCTCGTATGAACCTTTGACGGTAACCTTGCAGATCGTTGTCGTAGTCGAACACAATACCCTGAATAAGCATGTCATGAGGACCATTACTCCGAGCATAACCAAACTGGCGTAGAGCTAAAGAAGGGTTGTAAGTAATGCCCCCTCTTATGCCAAGGAGTGGCAAATTAGGGAACTCCCCACAACGGTCAATGATAGTAACATTTTCCATGGATCTAGAGCACCAATGAATGTCTGAATGAGAAATTGACATGATCCTCTTGGACCACCTCAACCCTTGTTCATTCTTCATCACTGATCGAGGAAGGTGAGAAATAAACCACCTGGACAATAGAGGTATGCAGCACATCAGAGTTCCTCGTGCCTTCGTAGTACGGGTATGAAGAGAGTGTAAGATGTCTCCAAGTAATGTAGGCACTGGGTTGCGAGTCAGAAATATGTTGATGGCGTGTACGTCTATGAACTGGTCTAGATTAGGGAACAACACTAGGCCATAGATCAATAGGGCTAAGATCTCCTCAAAATCATCATAACTCATAGCCTTCAGGAACACTTGAGCTTTCTCCATCAATATCTTAGCAAGGATACCCTTAACTCCACTTCTTGTTTCTAGGACAATGTCGATTTCTTCAAATGTAGGGCTGCATCAATGACTTCAGGTTTAGGCTCATTCTCTAAGCCTGTGAAGAGTCTCTGATCAAGGATAGGTATACCCAGTAGTTTGGAGAACTCCTCAATTGTAGGAACCAGCTGATAATCGGGGAATGTGAAGCAATGATGTTTAGGATCAAAGAACTGAAATAGGACACTCATCATGTCTTCATTGAACCCTGAAGTGACTAAATCCAGTAGGTGACCATACCTCTTGATGAATTGGGAGTTTTCATAAACTTGAGAGATCAATTCTTTAAGCTTAGGAGGTATTCCTACAAAGTTGATCCGAATAGTATTCCTACGAGCAGAAGCCATGACCTGCAACAAAGAACAAAGATAAATCCTTTGGTCCTTGAAATGGTTAGTGAAAATGCTATGCTTATGATGCATGATGTCATGATGTTATGCTCAATCACAAACATGTGGCACACACAAACAAGTCACAGAATAGCCCTAGGTTTGAAGGCTTGCATGAGGTTTAAAGGTAAGTACCCTCCTCTGAAGTTTAGTTGGTTCATCCTGTCCTACAAAAGTAACCAAGTTCTAAGGGATCTCAATATCACTGATTCTTCCCAAGGGTGGTTGTTCAGTAGGCAACTTACTTGCCAACCAAAACCCTCCAAGTTTAGGATCTCAATGAGCGTAGCATCGAGTATCAACCAACTTCAGTCTTCACCAAAGTCAGTTATCTCACTACTTTCTAAAGGCCAAGACGGGATGACTAGGGTTCTAAAAGTCAGTTAGTGTATTGATAACATATGGCAGCCTCATATTATCCTCAACTTACTTAAGGAACATAAGCACCAACCAAGAAGTCACACTAACTATGGCCATCAGATCAACCATATCGGTATACGCCGTACAATTTCCTTGGTCTATTTCCATTTACCTAAGGTACACTAGATCCGGGTTAGGATCTTTCACACATAAAGCCCAATAAGTAATATAAAGCAAACAAGGCAGACAATTTAAGTGATCTAATTCCTAAGGGTACCCCTCTTTTATTAAATCCCCAGCAGAGTCGCCAGTTCTGTAACATGGTGGGAGAACTGACTTTCTATAAATGTTGCAGATAGCAAGAGTCGCCACCGACTTTTATTTTATCCAAATGGAAAGGACATAAAAGAACAGGAAACACCTATTTTAAAAGACTTGAGTTCGGGGGGTAGGTTATACAAAGGGAAGGTGTTAGCACCCTTTATATCCATGGTTATCCATGGGCTCTTAGTTACTTAGCTCACTTAAATTGTTTTTGAAATGTGTAGTGTGTGATTAGAAAAATTTCTTTAAGTACTTTGTAATGACCCTCGTATGGGTGTATACAAAGCCTAGTTTAGAAATTGTGAGGTGTAAAAGTATTTTTGAAGAGTGAGCAAGTAACTATGAGGTACCTACCCCAGATTAAGTCTTTCATATTCTTGTATGTTCTTTCAATGGTAAGACTAACCCTATTATTAAGGAATAGGTAGTTATTACCTTGGATGTGTTAAGGGACAAGCGTAGGGTCATCGTATGGTCATAGAAGGCAACTTAAGGGGTGTCTTTAGCAATTCGTAGGGACTATCATCGTTTATTCGAAGGGACAAGATCTTTATCGTAGGCAACCTCGAAGGGACTTGATCTTTTAAACTGTAGAGACTTGATGCTTTTTATGAAGGGACTTTGCTTAAGACACCCTTATATTCGAGGGACTTGACCATATTTAAGGCAACTGAGAGGGGTAACCTAGGAAGTGCAAGATGGCGATCATAGATCGACTTACGTATGTGAGTGTTTTGTTTCAAATATTTATCTTATTTAAATTAATTTTCTAAGTTATTTTTAATCACATTTAGGTTATACACACCCTAAGATTACTAACCATACAATAAAATATTTATGAAATAAAATAAAGATAGAAAATAAACCTATAAGTATTACATGGCTTTAGCATATACATAATAATCAAATAAAAATTATAATAATAAATATAATAAAAATAATAAATAAGCAATAATAAAATAATAGCAATAATAAAATAATAGCAATAATAATAATGATAATAATAATAAATAAAGAAATCAAGATTTAAATTTAAAAGAGAAATTATTTTTAGGTTAAATAAATATTTTTTAGAGATTAATTAAGAAAATATAATAAGTTAATAATATTAAGAAAAACATTAAATTATTTACATAATAATAGAAATAAAAGTTAATATATTAATTAGGGTTTAGAAAAATAAATTAAATTTTTAGGGTTAATAGAAAAATTAGGGTTAGTATTTTAATTAAGAGAATTAGGGTTTTTAAGCAAATTAAAATTTATTTAGAAAAATGTTAACTCAATTATTAATTAATTTACAATCTAATAAAAATTAATTATTTACATGAGTACTATTATTATTATTATTATTATTTAGGAAAAAGTGATCAGTTTAAATTAGGGTTAATGATGATTAGGGATTTAACTAATTTTTTAATTAAGTGTTATTAAATTATTAGTTAAAATTATAAAAAACAATTATAAAAAAAATAGAAAAGAAATTCGCTAAAAAGAATGGTGGTGGCTGGGAATCGAACCCACCACCTTTACCTCATATGCTGCGTGCATTACCATTGGACCAGCGCGCACCTCTTGGTAATAGATGGACCAAAATATATTATATAGAAAACCTGCACAATAGAGCAAAATATAAAAAAAAGAATGAGGGACCTGGGAATCGAACCCAGGCCTTGAAGCTTCAAGGCGCGCATACGTTACCACTGGATCACCTGCACCAATTTGAAATTCATATGAAACAACAATAATAAAAAAACAAACAAAATTTTGAATTTTTGAATTCGCGCCAGACTGCTTCGTCTTCTTCCTCCCGTCCTGCAAACTTTCCTGCGAATTTCTATATGCTTTTTCCTGCGAATTTTCATGCGTAACAAAACCTGCGATTTTCGAATATTACATAACCAGTGCAATCAAGCCAAATTAAGAACATCATTGGACTCCTTATGACATGTACAATTCAATTATATCATCAAAAAGCATTTATATTGTGTGAATCAAAGAACCCTAATTCGAAGTTTGGAACCCTAAAAATAGCGTTTTGCACCTTACGCTATGAACCTTCAATTAAATTACCCAGAATGCATCATTAGAACACACCAAACACAAATCAATCAACAAAATTAATTTTAAATGGTTAGATGCATGAAATCGAAAAAATTTCGAAGCATATGTAACAAAAGCTTGGTCACGGCATATGGATGTATTTAGCATGATGCAATTGATACCAATAGCATTAGGAATGTACAAGGATCGTATTTAGATCATTAGAATACCTTGAAACAACCTGCAAATATCAAACCGAAAAATCAATTTTTATGTCAAAATTTGAATTTGAAACCACCTCTTTTCCGCCTCCTCTAATGCCTCTCTTGCTGGTGTTATGTTATGCACTTATAGTAGAAGCAATTAGGTTAAAAATTTAGGCTTGGTCTTTGTGAATTTTGATTGCTTGATGTTGAAGAAATCTCCTTGCCAATTTGATGAATAAATCAAATATCTTCCTTCCTTAATGTTTTTACACGAATTTAAGTGACTCCAATCAATCTTTAATGTCATAAAATTCATCCTAAAACCAATCTTTGATTTATTATGTGATTTTTATATTTTATTTTTATTTAAATTGAATTTTAATGAATCAAATCAAAATAAATCATAAAAATCTGAATAAATGAAAATTGGGTCGTGCATGATGTCATGGTAAAGATTGGATCACAAAATTGCAAGCCCATGTGGAAAGAATTGGTTTTAAGACCCCATTTGCTCAATATACCTCCCAAACATTTCCCAACTTTGCAAAGGCACAAATCCCTCAATTTTAAGCCTATGAAGGTGTTCTTGGACATTTTGGAAAGCTTAGAGAGTTCTTTAATCAAGCTCTTTGGTCTCATGTACATATCCTTTACTATTTTCAAATTATGCCCTTTGGAAGATGTTGACTTTTTGTTGACTTTTAAAATGACCTATAATGTTTTAGCTCATACCTTCCAAATGAAGCATTTTTGGGCTTGGCTTGTGAGACACAAAGTTGTAGAGAATTCAATTTCCTTCAAAATGGGCTTTTTATGGAAAAACTTTGATGAAGCATGTGAAAGTTATGGCTGGTCAAAGTTCAGTTGACTTTTCCTATGAAAACCCTAATTTAGAAACTCCTGATTCTTAATGATCTGAAACTCCCTTGATGAATCATGATCAACCCTTGTTCAAATGATGAATTGTACTTCATAAACTTGATGTTGGGAAAAAATCATGAAGTTTGACTTTGGTTTGACCACAGTTGACCTCAGTTTGACTTTTTAACCACTTTGACTGATTTTTGCATATCTGATCATCTGACTGAGCAAACTTTTTGGGAAAGCCTTGAAACTTGACATAGAGATTCTTGAAGACATATAGGATGCTATGAAGCTCACTTGAGGCCTTGGAAGTTCATTTAGCCTGATGAAATCCAAAACCCTAGTTTAGGATGCATTGCTTAGGAGGATGCTTTGCCTGAGGGAATTGTCAAACTTTTTAACTAATTGTGAACCTCTTGAAATGCCTTGTGAACCTTTTGAACCTTTTGGTACACCTTGATACACAATGCCTTGATTAGGGGAGGGAAAATTTTGGGGTGCAACACCCTCCTCATCTCTCTTTTTGTGAATTTTTGTGGGACCCATCTAAACGCCCCCCCCCCCCCCCCCACACACACACATATATATATATATATATATATATATATATATATATATATATATATATATATATATATATATATATATATATATATATATATATATATATATATATATAGATAGATAGATAGATAAAGCAAGAGAAATGCCAAACGAGAACCCAAAAAACATAGTAAATATTAAAAATAAAGAACTCTAACAACATCAACAATTTAAGCACAGAATGTAAAAACACTTGGAGAAAAACGAGGAAAACCGAAACAAAATATCACCTTTGATAGGGTAAAGGTTGAATCTAAACCGAAAGAACCACCATCAACATATATAAAATCATCCTACAAAGGCATCCACTACAAGATTAAAACTATTTTACCCTCTATTGACTTAGATAAAGAATATGGTTCTCAAGGAAGACACATAAAGCATACGTTTTAGCCACATGCCTACTAAGTTACCATTTTTAAGGCCGGAAGATGCTTTTGTCTTCTACATCCTTCACAATGATAAATATAATTGTAAAAAATAGTCATTATGGGTTTTCATATCGATCAAACTATTGAGTGTCATATCATATAAAAACCCTTAGTGACGAGTATGATTTCAACCCAGTGACGAGCAGGACCTCGGTCTAGTGACAAGTAGAACTTCAGTCTAGTGACGAATGGATTAATCAGTAACATACCTCTGACATCAACAAAAAAAACTTGGTACCACATGCATTATAGTAGAGGAGACGAATACATTGCATACATAATTGCATTCGTGATTGATTATTGTTGTGATGGATTGTGTCATTGATTAAATATGTTATTTGTACTATCTTTTGTTGTTTTATGCACCATTAACATATGTGAATGTATTCTCACCCCCTATTTGTTTTTTGAGTTGTCTTTATGCCTGTTGCGAAGATACCCGGGTAGATGAACTTTAGTTATCGCTTGTACTGAAGGATGGCATAATCGGTCTTTCTTCGTTGCATATTACTCTGAGTTGTTTTAGTTTTGTTGTGTCGCTTTGAGTAGTTTTGTTTTGTTGTGATGCCCCAAGGTTCAATAGTTTAAAACAATTCTCCCTTTCTCAAAGATTTTGTGCTTTATGGATTATGTAACAGTATATTTGTAAAAGATCTAGTAAGGGCGGAAGAGAGATGACCCTCAAGAAGGATGGTTCCTATATGTCACCCTCTATTAGAAACTGTCTCGCCCATAGTGGCCCCTATTGCCTAGTGTAACACGGTGGGAGAACTGACTTTAGTTATGTTGCGGATAGCAAGAGTCGCCACCGACTTTTATTTTATCCAAAGGAAAGGCATAAAAGAACAGGAAAGACCTTTAAAATATTTTTGGGTTCGGGGGGTAGGTTATGTAAAAGGAAGGTGTTAGCACCCTTTACATCCATGGTTATCCATGGGCGCTTAGTTACTTAGCTCACTTTAAAATGTTTTTGAAAAGTGTAGTGTGTTTAGAAATTTTCTTAAGTGTTTTATAATGATCCATGTACGGATATATATAAAACCTTTGTTTTGAAAATTTGTTTGAAAATGTGAAGTGTTTGAAATGTTTTTGAAAAGTGAGCAAGTACATAAGAGGAACCTACCCTAAGTTAAGTCTTTTATGTTCTTAAATATCCTTTAAATGGCAAGACTATCCCTATTATTAAGGAATAGGTAGTCATTACCTTGGATATAAGGGACAAGTGAAGGGACATCTGTTATTTAGGCAACTGTGAGGTGTATAAGCAATTTGAAGGGACTTATCATCTTTATTCGAAAGGGACAAGATCATTACGAAGGCAACATTCGAAGGGACTTGATCTTTTGATCTGTTTAAGGGACTAGATGATGTGAGATGAGGGACTTTGCTTTATACACCCTACTTGACCTTTTGTTTAGGCAACTTGAGAGGTAACCCTTAAGAAGTGAGATGGCGATCCAGGATCGACTTATGTGTGTGAGTGTACCAATTCAGATATTTATCTTTAAGTTAATGATCTAATTTCAATTTTTAAATACAAACATATTTCACTCCCTATTTTACTAACTATAGCATTTAAAATTAAATATTAAAAAATTACTACTACAAATATTACATAAGGGATACAATTACATAATAATAATAATTAAAATAAATTAAATAAGCAAATAATAATAATAAATAATTGGGTTAGTAACAATAATAATAATAAAAATAATATATAAATAAATGGGGTTAGTAACAGTAAAAATTAATAAGAATAAAATCAAGAAATTAACATAATAATGAATAATAAACTTAAAAGTGCAATTTTTAATGGATAATGATTTTTAAACAATTCATATTATATACTAATTATTATAAAGATTTAAATTATATATATACATGTTATGAAAAATAATGGTTAATTATGATTAAATAAATATATTATAAAATTAAATTAGGAGTTTTTAATTATTTTAAGCATACACTAAAATTATTTACATGCGAGAATTATATTAAATAATAATTACAAACAAATTATAAAAATATGTACATAATTAAGGTTTATAAATAAATAAATTAAAATTTATAAAATAATTAAGATTTATAAAAGAAAATTAGGGTTTGGTTATTTAGAAAAAATACATTAGGATTTACTACTTACTTAAAATATAAACAAAAATTATAAACAAATAAACAAACAAATTAATATTTACAATTAGGGTTTATAAAAATAATTAGGTTTTATAAAAATATTTTTAGGGTTTTAGAAAATATTAGGGTTTATATGTTTAGAAAAAGAAATTAGGGTTAATTATACAAAATTATTAATAATATCCAACAAGATAAATTTTAAATAATTTTCACTAATAAAGTTTAATTTTTGAAAAGATGAATTTTGAATTATAGAAAAGAAAATAATATAAATATTTTATTTTTATTCATTTTAAATTTATTTAATTATAATATAAACAAACTAAGCAAAAACAAGAAAAAAGTGGAAAAACTTACCTGGGCTGGGATTCGAACCCAGTTCCTAAGCTTTCACACCCTCAAGACCAGCAAACCAGCCACTGGGCTATGCACGCGCAGGTGAGAAGGAGGGAACTCCATATGGTTTTGTTTCAAATCCTGTGAAAATCATGACAAAACAAAAAAATAGCACAAAAAGGCCTGGGGAGGGTTTCGAACCCAGGACCTTCACACAACAAGCAAGCACACTTACCATCCAGCCAGAAAGGCGCATCTGATTATACAACCACTACAAATGATAATATATTAAGTCTAATAATTAAATGAACTTTTGAATAAAAAGAACCTGACCAAGGAATCGAACCCTGGCCCTCTATCATCACACACCAACGTCAAAACCAACTAAGCCACACGCTCAATGTGAAACATAATCAGAAACAAAACATTATATTTGAAGTTAGTTTTTTGAATTAATTCTTCGCGCCAGCTTCACCTTCTTCTTCCTTCAGACCTGTGAAAATACCTGCGAAATCAAATACGAAATTTCCTGCGAATTTTTAAAACCCGAAACCTATGTTTTTTTAAACATTATGCAAACCATCATGACAAACAAAATTAGTAACCCAGATCAATTGTACAAGGTTTACACGTCACAGCCATGGTCTTAGAATTTGTTTTAAGGTCCTAAATGTCTGGTTCCCGTTTTGAAACTCCAAACCCTAACAATGGCAACCTTCAATACAGTCCACAATAATTCAATTAATCCATTCAAAAAGCTTCTAAACATCATAATAAACACAAATCCATGATTAGTTTTCAATATCAAAGTATGAATCAATCAAATCAAAAAAATTTATAATATGAAAGGGATGCATTCGGTTTGTGCAAATTAGGGCATGAAGAGGCAATGTTATGATCCAGAATTGATCTATGAACTCCAAGGAATAAGTTGCAACCTTTGGTTTGTCTTGAAAGGGCTGGGAGAATGGAATCCGAATTTGAGTTTTGAAAAAAGTGGAAACTTACTCTTGAGGCAGAAGATTCGTCCCTTGGCATTATGTTAGGTTTGTATACTTATAGTTGAATGAAGCTAGGTCAAAAAATTAGATCATTGTTTGGACTTTTTGATTTTTGAAGATTGAAAAAGATAATGTCTTAAAATTCAAATATTTTTTGATATAACATTGCTATTTTAAGACAATCACCATAATTTTCATATCAATCTAATTCAATCAAGGTTTATGACTTTCTAGAATCAAAATATATTTTAAATCTTCATATTTTATATTTTATTTGAATTTAAAATGATTTTTAATATAAAAAATCATAATAAATAAAATAAAATTATGAAAATATTAAATAAATTTCGTGCATGATGTCATGGAACACCTTGGGTCACAAAAAGTTCAGCCCATTTGGAAGAATTTGGTTTTAAGACCCTATTTTCTTCATAAACCACCCAAAAATTTCCCAACTTTGCAAGGGCACATATCCTTCAATTTTAATGCTATGAGGGTGTTCTTGGACATTTTGGAAAGCTTAGAGAGTCCTCTAACCAACCCCATTGGTTTCATGTCCATATCATTTACCATTCTCAAGTTATGCCCTTTTGAAGTTGTTGACTTTTTGTTGACTTTCAAAAGGACCTATAATGTCTTAGCTCATACCTTCCAAATGAAGCATTTTTAGGCTTGGCTTGTGAGACACAAAGTTGTAGAGAATTCAATTTCATTCAAAATGAGATTTGGATGGGAAAAATTTGATGAAGCATGTGAAAGTTATGGCTGGTCAAAGTTCAATTGACTTTTCTTAAGGAAACCCTAATTTAGAAACCTCTGATTCTTGATGATCTGAAATATCCTTGTGAATCATGATCAACCCTTGATCAAATGATGAATTTTACTTCATATACTTTATGTTGACAAAAAATCATGAAGTTTGACTTTGGTTTGACCACAGTTGACCTCAGTTTGACTTTTTAACTGCTTTGACTGATTTTGACTTATCTGATCATCTGACTGAGCAAACCTTTGAGAAAAGTCTTGAAACTTGTCATGGGGGTTCTTAAACATATATAAGATGTTATGAAGCTCACTTGAAGTCTTGGAAGTCCATTTAGCCTGATTAAAGTCAAAACCCTAGTTTTTGGATGCACTGCTTAGGAGGATGCATTGTCTGAGGGAATTGTCAAATCTTCTGACTAATTGTGAACTTTGTGAACCTTTTGAACCTTATAAGATGTATTGTGAATCTTGTGAACCTCATAAGATGTCTTGTGAATCTTGTGAACCTCATAAGATGTCTTGTGAATCTTGTGAACCTTGTGAATCTCTTAGCACACAAAGTCTTGTTTTTTGAGGGCAAATTTTGGGGTGCAACAGCTGCCCCTGTTCAATTTTCTGAAACCTGAGAGGTTAGATTGGTATATGTGCCAGTCGTGACCTGGAAGGTTGAAGGGGATTGAACACAAAATCCCAAAAATTTGCACTCACCGGTGCAGAGAGTAATGCTGAGGACTAGTTGTATATGTTTGAGTGGGCTTAAAGATGCCACTTGGAGAAAAGTTCTTCAAATATATCTCTTGGAGGATAAAGCAGTCCAAAATATGAAGATATAGCTTTTTGGGAGGATAAACAACGGCCCAAAGTAATGATAGCTTTCAGGAGGATAAACAACGTCCTGAGGTATAAGTATAACTTTTGGGAGGATAAACAACGGCCCAAAGAAATGATACGGCTTTTGAGAAGATAAACGACGTCTCAAGATAGCCTTCGGGAAGATAAACGATGTCCCATGATAATGAGGTAACCTTTGGGAAGATAAACAACGGCCCAAGGTCATGATAGCTTTCAGGAGGATAAACAACGTCCTGAGATAATGAGATAGCCTTTGGGAAGATAAACAACGGCCCAAGGTCATGATAGCTTTCAGGAGGATAAACAATGTCCTGAGGTATAAGAAGCTTTCAGGAGGATAAACAATGTCCTGAGGTATAATGATAGCTTTCAGGAGGATAAACAACATCCTGAGGTATAAGCATAACTTTTGGGAGGATAAACAACGGCCCAAAGTCATGATATGACTTTTGAGAAGATAAACAACGTCTCAAGATAGCCTTCGGGAGGATAAACGACGTCCCATGATAATGAGGTAACCTTTGGGAAGATAAACAACGGCCCATGGTCACAAGTTGTTGATGAAGTTTGTCTGCTGGAGAATTAATCTGAAAAACAAGATTATAACATTCTGCACGATAATATTAGTTTATGTATTATGTATGCATGTATAATATGGTGCACTTAAGTAATGTATTATGTATCTATGTATATGTATGATATGATGTAAATGATGTATGTATAAATCATGCATCCTGGAGTGTCTGGATATCTTCGTATAACAACTGCTGGCCAGGGAAAATAAATCCCGATTCGTTGCTGAAGAATATGAGAAACTTGTTCCCGTCTTGTTTGATAATATAGTATTCATAACCTCCCGTCTTCGTTCGATAGTAAGGTATACATAACCTCCCGTCTTCGTCCGATAGTAAGGTATACATAACCTCCCGTCTTCGTCCGATAGTAAGGTATACATAACCTCCCGTCTTCGTTCGATAGTAAGGTATACATAACCTCCCGTCTTCGTTCGTCGTACTCCTATTGGAAAAATAAATTCCCGACTATCCGTATGAGGATAAAAGAGATGGATATAAATTCCAGGGGAGATGTGACTCGAAGTACTTATGAAGATGGATTTGCCCTACTGGGAGACTTGTAGCTGTCTTGTGGGAATGAACCGGCGAAGCTTCGTTGAAATCCTTCCCTCGTTCGTCCTTAGTAAATACTATTACTGCATTTTCATGCATTTCTGGTAAACATCAATCATATTAAGCATTTATGCATTTCTGGTAAACATCAATCATATTCAAAAGCATACATACATTCAAACACAACCAATGGACGTTTCGCTTATGTAAATAGGTTAAAAGTAAATCTGGATTCAGAGGGAAAAGTAAAGCTGAACTTGAAAACAGAATCGTTTCAACTTCGAGAGTGTATAACCAATTGGATTTAGAGCTCCTGAGATTCTTAACTTTCCTGAATACCTTCCCAGAAATCCTCATAGCTGGATCTGAAGACATGATACTGACACCATCTGATACTACTGGCGTAGACAATTAATTTCCACAATGGCTTCTGTTGAGAATCCAATATCAAGGTAATACAATGGGAGGAACGTGTCTTCAAATTGTGATGGACCATATACGCTCCGGATATTAGATTTGAAAAGAAAGCATTGCTCTTTGGTTGAGGATGAATTGTCCCATAATGGAAGTATCTGAAGGTAGTTACCTCAAGAGAAATAAGCAGAACGCCCCAAAATAATATGCCCCTGACATCATGAACTTCGTAATGTTACCCTTGGTAATTCAAATATATGAGGAGAGTTGCCCCTGGCTATTAAGCACTGTTGAATCTGGACCTGATTGCCCCGAATGAATTGAATAGTAACTTGGTATGCCCCCTTGATTGGGAAACAGTGACTATGCCCCTGACATTATGAACTCTGTAATGTTACCCTTGGTAATTTAGATAGATGAGGAAATCTGCCCCTGGCTACTTAAACATAATTGAATCCTGTCCTGATTGCCCCAAATGAGTTAGGCAGTATCATGGCCTGCCCCCTTGATTGGGAGATAATGACTATGCCCCTTTGTATACATGGACTTTGATTCGGGAAGCAACTTTGTTTATCGGAAGGACTTTGGTTTATTGAACATTCATCCTGTAAGTTTCTCTGTTTATCAAACATTCAGGTATATGCAAACAAATATATTCAAAAATGCAATGCTTATGTCTGTCTTGAAGTTTTGAAAAAGAGTTATTTTAGAAAAACAATTTTTGTGAAAATTGTGATATTAACTCAAGTTTTATAATAAGCCCTAAAGGAGTCAAGATACCTTTTTGTAGCAGTACGCTTTCGAACTAACCATGCTTCAGTTAGGACTTTTAAAGGGTTGTAACGTGGCCTGGTTCACGGTTTAAGAAACAAAGGATAAAGGCTCAAATTTTATTTGTACCCAACCCAATCTCCATGATGTTCTTCAGTCCTATGCTCAGTTAACTTATGCATTAAGGCTCAAAGGAGTTTGGATTTGTAACACTGAC
Organism: Lathyrus aphaca; assembly: GCA_963966055.1. NCBI lineage: Eukaryota > Viridiplantae > Streptophyta > Magnoliopsida > Fabales > Fabaceae > Lathyrus > Lathyrus aphaca. The sequence goes on along the minus strand of OZ014520.1, from coordinate 576,720,246 downwards.
ATTTGTGATGTTCCAGAAACCAAAAATTTATTTGAACATTCAGTCATCTTTCTTTGTTGAGGATCTATAGTGACCTCCTTCTTTCTTCTGACTTTGTTATCCCTTCTTTTTGCCTGAACTGTTTATTTCAAGGTTACAGTCAGCGGGATGTCTTAATTTTTTTTTTATTAAGTCTCCTTCATAGGTTTTGACTTAGTGAGCTTTTCTTTTGCTAGATATTGCCTGTCAGGTTTAATGATTACAGAGAATCATCATTAGTTGTGTACAACACAGATAATTGGCATATTTGAGTTAACTGAGTAACTACCCTGCCCCGGGTTATGAATAAGGGTTTTAATTTGTGCGAGAATAAAAACTCCTACTTCATAGGCTCAAAAGGGTTGACTAGGGATTAACTTCCTTATATCTCCACTGTTAAGGAATTGAAACAATGCCTGTACATCGTCAGCATAATCTGTTCAAAAGCATACTGCATAAGATTATGGTATTATTTTCGTCATCCTCCCTCTACAGGCTTATAGCCTTATCAGGAGTTAAATATCACAAAATAGAAATATGAAGCATAGTTCAAAATATAGTGAAACGAATGGATTAATTCAAGACAAACATATGCAATGCATTAATGAAAACAAAAGTTTGACATAATAGTAAGTGTTTAAACAAACAAAAGAAATTACAAATGAAAATTCAAATGTTCTCAAAGCCTCTTCCTCTAAACCCGTCACTCCAGTTATCTAGAAACTTTGATGCTTGATGGACGATAGAAGAACTCAACCTGGCCTTCTGGAGTAACCTCGAGTATTCCTTCGTCAATTAGGTCTTGAATCTTATTCTTCAATACCCAACAGTTATTTGTGTCATGTTCGGGACTGTCGGAGTGGTACATACACCTTGCTTTGGGATTATAGCGAGGAGAAGAGGTATTAGGATTTTTAGGAGAATTTTCCAAGGAAATCAGCTTCATCTCCAACAGGCAGTGCAAAACTTGTGACATTGGTGTGCTGAACCGGATGAATTGTCTTCTACATTCCTTGTATCGAAGTGGATTAACCTTACAAGGTCTTCTTTCTTCAATTGAAGGATGATCAGGAGTAGCCTGTCTGTTTCCTTCTTTTATCCTTACTTTCCTTTCAGCCAAGTCGGCTTGTTCCAACGGAGGTTGACTGATGATTAGATTCCCAACCCCATTATGTCGAAGCTTATTGACAAAGCTTCTCATCTCTTCTTGCCCCTGGGCCAAACTCTGGATAAGAGCCATTTGGCCATTCATCTAGATCCTGATCTCTACCATCTCAGCTTGTAGTTGTTTCAACTGATCATCCTTGTTGTCCTCAGGATTCTTCTTCTTCATGTCCTTAGAGAGGAATGCTTTCAACTCTTCTTGCCCCTTGGACAAATTCAGAATCATTTCCTGAAACTGAGCATTCTGAGCTTGAAGATCTTTGACAGATTGTTCGAGAGCCATTTCTGCTGAAATAAACAGCGAGAAGATAAGATACCTGTTCACAATAAACCTATGATGCAGTGATATGATGTATAAATGCGTATGCAATGTTTTCAAGGACCGCAGGATTTAAATTTGCTTAAACAAACAAGAAAGTGAACTTTTATTAGAAATAAATTTGTTTGCCCTTTGGGGCTTACAAAATGAAATGAAATAAATACAAAAGACGGGGTTTTAAGTCTCCCATGGACGTTTCCTCTTTGTGTTGAGGTATGAGTTGAGATTCCTCTCCTCGTGAAGTTGCTTTGTTAGCTCCAGGATTCTTTCTTGGCTTGCTTTGTAATGAGCCTCAAAAGTATCCCTTTGCTCCTTCAACTGAATCCAAGATCTCTGTAAGTCTTCCATGTCAGTGGGCATGTCTGGGTGAAGGATGGTATAAGAAGTATCCCCTTCAGCAACAGGCTCCATAGTAACTGTCAGGATGGCTGGATATGGCATCATGAGAGTCTGAGCACGAGATCGCACCCATCTGAGGTAAGCTTCCATAGGAATGGTGTACTTAGGCTCCAGAGTCTTGCTGTCAACCTTGTTCACTTTTCCCCATGCTCGTATGAACCTCTGACGGTAACCTTGCAGATCGTTGTCGTAGTCAAACACAATACCCTGAATCAACATGTCATGTGGACCATCACTCCGAGCATAACCAAACTGTCGTAAAGCTAAAGAAGGGTTGTAAGTAATGCCTCCTCTTATACCTAGAAGTGGCACATTAGGAAACTCCCCACAACGGTCAATGATAGTGACATTCTCCATAGATCTGGAGCACCAATGGATGTCTGAATGAGAGAGTTACATAATCCTTTTGGACCACCTGAACCCTTGTTCATTCTTCATTACTGAGCGAGGAAGGTGAGAAATAAACCACCTAGAAAGAAAAGGTATGCAGCACATCAAAGTTCCTCGTGCCTTCGTAGTACGAGTATGAAGAGAGTGTAGAATATCTCCAAGCAATGTAGGCACCGGATTATGACTCAAGAATATGTTGATGGCATGAACGTCTATGAACTGATCAGGATTGGGGAACAACACTAAACCATAAATCAACAAGGCTAAGATCTCCTCAAAAGCATCATAGCTCATAGCCTTCAAGAACACTTGAGCCTTCTCTATCAACACCTTGGCAAGAATACCCTTGACTCCGCTTCTCGTTTCTAGAACAATGTCAGACTTCTTCAGATGTAGAGCTGCAGCAATAACCTCAGGTTTAGGCTCTTTTTCCAAGCCTGAGAATGGTTTCTGATCAAGTATAGGTATACCCAGAAGTTTAGAGAACTCTTCCATTGTAGGAACCAACTGGTAGTCGAGGAATGTGAAGCAATGGTGCTTAGGATCAAAGAACTGAAACAGAACACTCATCATGTCTTCATTGAATCCTGAGGTGACTAGATCCAATAGGTGACCATGTCTCTTGATGAACTGGGAGTGTTCAGACACTTGAGAAACCAGCTCTTTAAGCTTAGCAGGTATCCCTACAAAGTTGATCCTGATAGTGTTTCTACGGGCAGAAGACATGACCTGCAACAAAGAACAAAGATAAATCCTTTGGTCCTTGAAATGGTTAGTGAAAATGTTATGCTTATTGTCGCTCCCGATAAATGAGAAATGGCTCAAATAAAGGTACAGACGCGAACGGTCGGCGAAAGAGGGATGAGAACACACAGGAGTGAACTCAAGAGAAAGAAAGAGTCGCCAGCTAGGCATTTTTATCCCGGAGGAAAGGTAATGCTGCATAGACCTAAGAAAGATACAGATAAGACGGTTGCGAACCAGAGAAACTGAGAAAGGGGGTTGGTTACAACCTGGGAAGGTATTAGCACCCAGATTGTCCGCCGTACTCGACGGGATCCACGCTTGAAAGATTTGTGTTTAAAGGGGTAGTGTCAGTGCAATTTGTGTATCAAAGCTGGAAAGGATGCAAGTGTCAGTGCAAAAGATATGTGAAGTGAAATAAAAGAGTATCAGTGTAAGAACAGGAGTGAAATGCTCAAGAATATGAGGCTTAAAGAATAATACTGAAAGAGGGGGAATATACAAAGACTTTTGTTCGATAACCGTTAAGTTATGCCTACGTATCCTCTCGTGCAATGAGGAAGCCAGAACACTGTAGTTCGACTCAAAGAGACTGAAAGATAAATTGACTGGTGAACTGCTTGCTTGTCTATGCTCAAGTGTATGACTTGTCTGGCTCAAGTGCAAACTGTCTTGTATTAGACGGAAGAAGCAAGTTCTCGTTTATGAGTGAATGAGATGAGAAAAGAATCCCGAAGGAGACGATTATTGTTTGTTTTTGAGTTTTCAGTCTTTTATTGCTTTTGAAAGTTTGTCATAGATTAATGAGCTTAAACCTAAACCAATGGATTTAGTAGACTCATCACATCTTCCCTCTGATTAGGGGTAATGAGAATGCCTTAAGTGTGAAGTCAGTTTCTCACACTTAATCACCATGGTGTAGGATTAAGATCATTAACCTACTTGTGATTATTTAGATGTTTTTGGTGTTTTTGTTTAGTGTTAAGTAATGAGATTAAGCCATAATCGAGGATTAAACAGACTCATTACACCATCCTAATAGAAGGATAATAGATGAGAATGTTTAAGCTGAGGAAAACTCCTCAACTTAATCCATGATTAGGGATTAACTTCATGACAAAACAAAGCCTTTATTAAGTGGTTTTTTAGTTAATGATAAGATGAAGAAGTAAGTTTTATGGTTTGTAAGACAACTTGAGGGGGACTTGTCCATTAACACTAGGGTTAGTCCTTCTTAACCAGTTAAGGAAGAATTAGAACCCTAATGCAAGGCCCAAGTTACAAGCTTGATGTCTTGATGATTATTATGTGGATTGATTAAAGGAGTTAAACACATTAAGGGTTTAATACTTAGGATTAAAGTTATACACTCCATCCTAATAGAAGGATGCAGGCATAAGCTTAATCACAAAGCCTTAAAGCCTTTAGGGTTTAGTCCCTAATTGTGAGATGAGAAGAGAGGACTCAATGAGACACAAAGGTAAAAGCTAAATGGGGGACTAATCAAAACCCTAATCATTGTCATGCTTGGTTGTTCCTAAGGTTTGTGAGGTTTTCAAGAAAGATCTTCAGAGGAACCACCAGGAAGCAGATGAAAGGAGCAAAGAGAAGCAAAGTAACTTGCTTCATTTAAGAAGACAAGTCATTTGGAGAAAAAAAGTGAGATGAAGGGGAATGAGCAAGCTCAATATCAAACACAAGACAAAATGCAGCAATGATGCATAAGGGAGATGAGAAGAGATTGTGAGAAGTGAAGGCAAATTCACTTCTCCAAGTAACTTACCACCTGAAAAGTTAGTGAAAGAAATGCAATGCAATGCAAAATGAGATGAAATGGCATGATGCAAAACAAAACCAGAAGCATGAGTATGATGTTAATGATGCTATGAGATGGTGCAAACATGAGACAAGGCATGAGGATGATCATACAAACATATGGATGCAAATGAAGCATGCTTAGAACCATGAACAAACATGAAAAGTTATGAAATGCAAATGACATACAACATGACAAATGAAAGATGCAATGATCAAACATGATTCTAATATGTCCTAAGATGTATTATGAATCAAATGGATGCACCAAATGTCATGGCAAGTCATGGTATGCAAGCAAATGGAAGATGGATGCAAATGAAAGCCCAAATTAGGGTTTATGATCAATGCACAAAACAAAAATCAAAACCAGAAGCAAACATCAAGATAAAAAATTGAAAATGCATTCAAAGGAACCCTAAACCTATACAAACTCACTGCTCAAAGGAGGGGTTCTAACTCTTAACCTAATGAGGGTTATGAATTTCTTAAGATTGCTAGGGTTTTAAGGTGCCTTGTCAAGAAAAATGTCAAACAAATAGGAAATGCAAGATCAATTCATGCCAATTTAATCCTATAAACTACATGCTAAACAAGATGCAATGCAAAAAGAATCAAAGTCCAACTCTTAAAGGCTAGGCAGAAATGGATTTTTGAAGGTTGAATCAAAATAATGCCTTAAAATGAAATTAATTCCATGGAAAATTGTCAAAAGACATCAAGATCAAAAAAGAAATTTGGTTTGAGAGTTGGACAATGTTTCTAAATGATTTTGAATGTTTCATGAATTTTTTTGTGATTTTTAAATACCTAAAAGTATTTTTAATTAATTAATTCTCATTAATTAATTAAAATAATATTTTAAATGATTTAAAAATATTTTTTAATGCAAAAAAATAAAAATAAAAATGTTTTTGGTTTCTGAAAATTAATAAAAGGTTGTATAAAAATTTTCAGAATTTTTCAAAATGTTTTGCTATTTTAAATTAAATGAAGAAGACAAATGAATTTAAATGAAAATAAAACTGAATTTAAATGAAAGTAAGCAGAATCAATGGCTGAGGTTCAAACTGGACGCGCGGGAGTTGACTGCGCGCGTGATCCAGTGGCTGGAATTCAAACTGGCTAAAATGGATTAATTAATTTAATTAAGTGAGGTTAGGGCTAAGTGGAGAATCTGGACCCTTGAACACGCGCGGGAATTGACTAAGTCAGACAGATCAACGCACCACATTCAAACTTCATTAATGACCTTGATTAAACCCTAAACACTTTCAGGTGGCCGGAGAAGACTTCCGGTCGTCTTCTCCGGCGAGACCCTCACCTGAAAGTTGCTAAAATCCTCAAGACTCCATGAAAATGAAAACTAAATGCCCAGAATCAAACCCCACTCGAAACTAAATCAAAACCCCCAAACAAAAACCATTTTTCATGCATTAATCAGGCAAATCGAAGCAAGACATTTCTAGGGCAGAAAAGTTTCAGAGCAATCATACATGCTTATTTCTCAACCATTTCAAAAAGTAAAAACATCAGAGTGATCAGCAAAGCATGAGGGACATTTTAAGAACTTAAAAACTCATTTCTGGAAAAAAAAAGTTCTTGAGGTACCTGAGCTTGAGCTTTCTCAGTTTGCAACTTTCTGACCTCCTTTCTTTGTGCAAACCACTCCTCTTGAGCTCCTGATGAGGTCTTGATACTTGGAAGAAGTTTGTGATGGCTGGTTTGGAAGATTACAGAAGTTCTGTTCAAGGGGGGGGGGGGGGTGATCGTGTTTTTGATTCAGGGAGTTTCAGGCTACGGTGATGGGTGTTTTTTGATCAGTGAAGTATGCTGAGTTTGTTTGTGAAGTTTATTTGTGTGTTTGCAGCTTGAGGAGAGTGTTTCGAATGCTTTTGCAAATGGGGTGGAAAATGAGAGAGTTGTGTTCTTGGTGCTTTCAGGCTTGTGTTGTGTGTGAAATGTCTTGCTTTTGGTTTGTATAAACAAATGGGATTGGTCAGATGAGTTGATGTGTACTGCTGTGATTGGTATGGCTCAAGTTGCCAAAATGTCAAATTTGTGTAATAGAGGTATGGGTTGCTAGCTAGCCAAGGACAAATGGGGTGTCCTGCGCAGCAAGAAGTGTGGAGAGCCCTAGGATTGATTATGAAGTCATCAAGCAAGTGGATTCAAACTTGAGTGAGTTTTTGCAACTTGCTTCACTTTTTGTTTCTTTTGAGAATTCTTGCTCCATAAGTCATGAAAATGAATGATCCCTTGGCCCATTCTGATTTTTAGGTCTTGGTATATGCTTGTATGAAGATTAGAAGTTTATTTGATAGCTCAATTTTCCTTGGCAAGTGAATTTGCAACTTTGCCTCTTTGGTAGAAAACTTCAAATTTTGTGATTTTTGCCAACTTTGACAAGCCATAACTTTTGATCAAAAATGAATTAGGTCAAGTTCTTGTACTTTTTGAAAAGGGAATGATCCATTCTACAACTTTCATGACCAAAGTTTTTCCATTTGAAGCATTTTTGAATCAAAAAGCAAGGGTTGAAAAAGTTTCCCAAAATGGCAATTTTCAATATAAGTCAACTTTTCCCAAAAAGTCAACTTTGCAAATGACTTGAAATTCTTCAATTTTGTGAACTTCCAATATCTTCTATGATCAAATAAAGATCATACACAATCAAAATGATGAAGAACACCCTTTGGTTGGGTCATCGGGGGCCTCAGATGCCCTGATTTTACACTGACTTGCTCAGAAAGTCAACTCTTGATCAGATGACTTCCCCATGGAATTTCTTCATGAAAATTGATATGCATGCTCCCTATACCATATAGAGACCAATGGAAACAATAATGACCAAAAAATTTGGAGTTATGGCCTCTGAAACCAAAACCCTAATTCTAGGTCATCTGTGCAGTCAAACCTGGCTCTGCTTCCATGCCGTTCTCAATTCTTGTGATTTTTTTGACATTCTTAACTTTGAGAGGATATAATATGATGCTTGAACATACATGGACCCCTTTGAAGTGATTGATGACATTTGGAGTGGCTCAAGAAGCTCTTGAATTGCTCAGATCACAAACCCTAGATGCATATGACTTTGAACCAATGCAATGACTCAAAATGTGGTATGAGATGCTATGATTAGATCTATGCATATGAGAAGATCACAAGCCATGGTGTGAATGGGTGAGGGCAAATTTGGGGTGTTTACAGCTGCCCCTATTCAAACATGAGTTAGCTGTGCAGGATGTAAGCAGCGGCTTAACAGGCTAACAAGATAACTTGTGGTTGAATACCAAAAGACAATCCAAAATTTGCACTCACAGAATGAAGAAGAAAAGGGATATAGATTGTAAAAGAAAATAAAGTATATTATAAAGTGCGGGCGACGGAGGACGACCGTCGAGCAGAGGACGACTGCTGGGGAAAGAGCAATGACGGGGACGGCCGACATGCTGGGGAAGATGCGGGGGATAAAGCAGTAACGGGGACGGCCGACAAGCTGGGGATATGAGAGATTATGATGGGGACGGCCATCAGGACTCTCTGGGGATTAAAGGTAGAATAACTGATGAGGTACGCTTATCAGGTTCATAAAGCAATATAAGCAACGATGGGGACGGCCATCGGGCTAAACTGATGAAGGACGATCATCAGGAAAAGGAAAAGAGACCACGACGGGGACGGCCATCGGGTTAAAGAATAAATGAAATAATGATGAGGGACGGTCATCAAAGGTGAAGGACGATCACCTAGCAGGGGACGGCTGCTCTGTTGGGGATAAGATGAGGGACGGTCATCTAAGGTGAAGGACGATCACCTGGCAGGGTACGGCTGCCGAAAGTATCGCGACATAGGACGAATGCCGGATAAAAAGTCTACGATGGGGACGACCATCGGACGAGCATGATGAAGGACGATCATCAAGAGGTGAAGGACGATCACCTAGCAGGGGACGGCTGCTCTCAAGGTTTATCATGACATAGGACGAATGTCAGATAAAAAAGATCAACGATGGGGACGGCCATCGGATAAAATGATGAAGGACGATCATCAAAAGGTGAAGGACGATCACCTAGCAGGGGACGACTGCTAAAAATATCACGACATAGGACGAATGCCGGATAAAAAAGATCAACGATGGGGACGGCCATCGGATGAGCATGATGAAGGACGGTCATCAAGAGGTGAAGGACGATCACCTAGCAAGGTACGGCTGCTCTCAGGGTTTATCATGACATAGGACGAATGTCAGATAGAAGAGAAATCTTGCTTTGCTAGCGACCTACGGGGAATAGTAAACACGGACGAGTGTTTATATCCAAGAAATAAAAGGTATAAGTGTTTTGACGTTGTGTATAGATTAAAGATGCGGACGAGCATCCCTAAGACTACGATACGGACGAGTATCGGGTAGAAACAAATACTGATACGTGTTCAGAGATGATGATACGGACGAGTATCAACTGGTTATCAAAGAACACGAACGAGCGTTGAATCTGAAAGGACTCTTCTGGGGAATAGTGGACGCAGACGAGTGTCTAAATTCAAGAAGACAAGAGTGTTTGGCACAGTGTATGGATTAAAGATGCGGGCGAGCATCCTTAAGACTATGATACGGACGAGTATCAGGTAGAAACAAACGCTTGACGCATGTTCTGAGATGATGGTACAGACGAGTACCAACTGGTTAACAAAGAACACGGACGAGTGTCGAATCTGAGGGGATTTAGGTGGTATATATATATAAGATACAGACGAGTATCTGTATAAGTGAAATAAGAGTAATAAGTATGAGTGGTGTATGGATGAGTGTTTAACTTGCTGGGGAGGGTGACACGGACGAGTGTCAAAAGGAGAAAAGTATAGTATAAACAAGTATATGATATACAAAGTGTTTAGGTTACTGTGCTGGGAAAGCGACACGGACGGGTGTCGGGGAATTTGTATAAAGAGGTATCTGTGAGTGCAAAGAGGACGCTTTGGCTTTTCTGCTGGGGGTATGACATGGACATGTGCCAAGAAGTATCTGTAAATATATGAGTGGTCTGTTTGTAAAGAGTGCTCGGGTGACTTTTGCTGGGGAAGGATGACACGGACGGGTGCCACAAGGAGTATGTACTGGTGTTTGTGGGTGTAAGGCAACTGCTTTAGCTCTTCGCTGGGGAATCTGGGCAGCATTCTGTATATTGTCGATGGATTGTCATTATTCACAAGTGTTTGATTCAGACCATGACTTATGTTTATGCAACATGTTTGATTTTTGTCGTAATGCTCCGTATTAGACGGAATGCTACGCTTCGTGGGGAATATGATGCGGATGCTATGATTATGCAAAAGATACTGATCCAGGATTCGGGTCCCGTTGCTGCGAAGATCTCTGGCCGATCTGTTTGAAGTGGACATCCCAGCTGGGGATGAGATCATTGAGATGTATCTTCTTGGAGGAATAGGTCACTAATAGACCCATTCTTGGTGATAAGGGACCCAGCTGGGGTTTGTAGGAGCTTTCTTCACTCTGTTGTGATTCCTTCGTGCGTCGCGCTTCTGGGTAAAGGCTGAAGCTCTGTGGGGAGATGGTTTCCCGGCCTTACACCTGACTGTGGAGGAATAGTAAATGGTAACTCGGCTGGGGAGAAAGCACTTTGGGTGATAAGACTTGAGTGAGTGCTGATTTGTCAGCTTGCTGGGATGAAGCTTTCATGCCCCATGTTGTGCTTTGAATGCCTGCAATCCTGAAAAGATAGAGAAACGCACAAGTAATCCCGAGGTATCCCTTACCGGATTCCATCATAGGAGTTTAGACACACCTGGGAGTAAGTATATTTCCTGCAAGCTCGCATCCTTTAAAAGAGAAACCATCTGCATCTATGCAATCAGTATCTTATAGACATCGGACATTTTGCAAATGAAAATAAAATGTACGAGACGAGACATGACTGAAAATCTGATTTTATTAATTTATATGCCCTGAATTGGCAAGATACAGTCAAAGAAACATATCCCCTAAAATCAGGAGATTGTTACAAATTGAGAAACAAAATGTTGGCAGTGTTGACGACGCTTTAAGGAGCTTCCCTTTTGCTATGACTCGTATGACATTTGACACTCCTCTCGTCTTGCTTTCTGGAGAAGGTTGATTCTGAAAGAGGTTTGATCCTTTCGAAGCTTACCAAGTTGTAAGTGATACAGACGAATTCCGAATGCAGTTGTTCGCTTATTTCCTTATTTTGCATGGATCGCCCTTTCGGGTTTTCAATCCATCGGGATACCCATTTTTGCCTGAGTTGTCCAATGTGGCTTTTCAACTCAGCGGGTGTGCATTTTTTATTTATTTTCCCTTATTTTTGCCCGAGTCTTTTATTCTGTTTTTGACTCGCCGGGATGCCCTATTTTTGCCTGGACTTTCATTCTGTTTTTATGTCCAGCGGGTCATTTTATGCGAAGTATTTTTTAACTACATCTGAATTCACAGGGGACGGGAAGTCTTCACCATCCATGGTGCTGAGCATCAGTGCTCCACCAGAGAAAACTTTCTTGACTACAAATGGTCCTTCATAGTTCGGAGTCCACTTGCCCCTGTGGTCTGTATGAGGAGGGAGGATTCTTTTCAGCACAAGATCTCCTACTTGGTACTCTCGGAGCCTAACTTTCTGATCGAAGGCTTTCTTCATTCTTTTCTGATACAACTGCCCATGACAAATTGCAGCCATTCTTTTCTCTTCAATCAGACTCAGTTGTTCGTATCGGGATCGGACCCATTCTGCTTCGTTTAGCTTAACATCCATCAGTACCCGCAGGGAGGGTAATTCAACTTCAACAGGTAGGACTGCCTCCATACCATACACAAGCTGATAAGGTGTTGCCCCAGTGGATGTTCTGATTGACGTGCGGTATCCATGCAAGGCGAACGGTAGCATCTCATGTCAGTCTTTGTAGGTGACTACCATCTTCTGCACAATCTTCTTGATATTCTTGTTAGCTGCCTCAACAGCGCCGTTCATCTTTGGCCTGTAAGGAGAAGAATTGTGGTGTTGGATTTTGAAGTCCCGACATAGCTCTGCCATCATTTTATTGTTCAAGTTGGAACCATTATCAGTAATGATTCGCTCGGGAACTCCGTATCGACAGATGATGTCTCTCTTCAGAAATCGGGCTACCACTTGCCTTGTAACGTTTGCATAAGAAGCTGCTTCAACCCACTTGGTAAAATAGTCAATGGCTACCAAGATGAATCTATGGCCGTTTGAAGTAGTCGGTTCAATCTTGCCAATCATGTCAATGCCCCACATAGCAAAGGGCCAGGGTGAAGACATCACATTTAGAGGATTGGGAGGCACATGCACCTTATCCGCATAGATCTGGCATTTATGGCATTTTCTGGCATAGGCACAACAGTCGGCATCCATTGTGATCCAGTAATAGCCTGATCTTAGCAATTTCTTAGCCATGGCATGCCCCCCCGCATGGGTACCAAAGGGCCCTTCGTGCACCTCGTGCATCAACAAGTCTGCTTCTGTTCTATCGACGCATCTGAGGAGTACCATATCAAAGTTTCTCTTGTATAGGGAACCATCAGTATTCAGGAAGAAACTACCAGCAAGCCTTCTTAATGTCTTCTTATCATTGGAAGATGCCCCAGGTGGGTATGTTTGATCCTCCAAGAAGCACTTAATGTCATGGAACCAAGGCTTATCATCCTTAACAACATCTGCTGAGAACACATATGCTGGTCTGTCAAGTTTGGACACTGAAATCCGAGGCACAAAGTTGGCAGCTTGAACTTTGATCATTGACGAAATGGTAGCCAGGGCATCTGCAAACTGATTCTCGTCCCGAGGGATATACTCAAGCTTGACCGTTGTAAAGAAAGTCAATAGCCTCCTTGTATAATCCCTGTAAGGTATCAGATGATCCTGGTGGGTGTACCATTTGCCGTTGGTTTGATTAAATACCAGAGCTGAATCTCTGAATACAGTCAATGTTTTGATCCTGAGGTCAATGGCTTCCTCAAGACCCATAATGCAAGCTTCGTATTCAGCTTCGTTGTTAGTGCAGTTAAAGGTGAGTTTTGCCGAGAAAGGCATGTGAACTCCCTTAGGTGTAATGAGTATTGCACCAACACCACGACCATTCATATTAACAGCCCCATCAAACATCATAGTCCATTCTTCTTCCGGGTCAGGCCCTTTAGTGTGAATAGGCTCTTCATGATATTTTGCTTTTATGAACATGATGTCTTCATCAGGGAAGTCAAATCTCATAGGCTGGTAATCATCAATGGGTTGCTCAGCAAGATAATCAGACAGTACACTGCCCTTGATGGCTTTCTGAGATGTGTACTGGATATCATATTCTGTGAGGATCATTTGCCATCTTGCAACCCGTCCGGTAAGTGCTGGCTTCTCAAAAATGTACTTAACTGGGTCCATCTTGGAGATCAATAAAGTAGTGTGGGTCAACATATACTGTCTCAGTCGGCGAGCAGCCCACGCTAAAGCACAGCAAGTTTTCTCGAGCAGTGAATAACGTTGTTCACAGTCGGTAAACTTTTTGCTCAGGTAGTAAATTGCATACTCTTTTCGACCAGCCTCGTCATGCTGGCCCAGCACACACCCCATTGACTCTTCTAATACTGTCAAGTACATTATTAGAGGTCTTCCTTCAACTGGAGGCATCAGGATTGAAGGCTCTTGTAAATACTCCTTGATCTTGTCAAAAGCCCTCTGGCAGTCTTCGTTCCACCTGACCGTTTGCTCCTTTCTCAGCAGCTTGAACAAGGGTTCACAAGTTGCTGTAAGGTGAGATATGAACCTTGAAATGTAGTTCAATCTACCTAGAAACCCTCGAACTTCTTTTTCTGACTTCGGTGCAGGCATTTCTTGAATGGCTTTAACTTTATCAGGGTCCACTTCAATCCCTTTCTCGCTTACAATAAATCCCAACAGCTTACCAGATCGCACCCCGAATGTGCACTTGTTGGGGTTCAATTTCAGTTGGTATTTCCTCAGACGCTTGAATAGCTTCAACAGATTTACCAGGTGATCTTCTGTGAGGGATTTGGCAATCATGTCATCCACATAACACTCGATTTCTTTATGGATCATATCGTGGAATAATGTTACCATAGCCCGTTGATATGTTGCACCTGCATTCTTCAGTCCGAATGGAATCACCTTATAGCAGAAAGTGCCCCAGGGTGTGATGAAGGTTGTCTTCTCCATGTCTTCAGGTGACATCTTGATCTGATTGTATCCTGAAAATCCGTCCATGAAGGAGAATACCGAGAACTGAGCCGTATTATCAACCAATACATCAATGTGAGGTAATGGGAAATCATCTTTTGGGCTGGCTCTATTCAGATCCCGGTAGTCAACACACATCCTTACTTTGCCGTCTTTCTTAGGCACAGGTACGATATTAGCAACCCATGGTGGATAGCTAGTTACATAGAGGAACCCGGCGTCCCACTGCTTTTGTACCTCTTCCTTTATCTTCATTGCCATATCTGGGCGGGTACGGCGCAGCTTCTGTTTTACTGGCGGGCAGTCTTCTTTCAGAGGCATCTTGTGCATGACGATATCGGTGTCCAACCCTGGCATATCCTGGTAAGACCAGGCAAACACATCTGCATACTCCCGAAGCAGATCAATCAGTTGCTCTTTCACTGAATCTTGTAGGCAGGCCCCGATCTTAACCTCTTTCACGTCTTCATCCGTACCAAGATTAACTGTTTCAATCTCCTCCTGATGAGGAGTGATAACCTTCTCCTCTTGCCTTAACAACCTAGCTAGCTCTTCAGGAAGCTCAAAATCTTCTTCAACCCCTTCATCGGCTTGATTGATTGGATTGTCAAAGTCATACGAGGTCATAGCCGTGTTGTTGTCGGTGCAGTCTGAAAGGCACTCTCTGCAAGGGTTTAGATTGTTCATTTTAGTGATTGATTTTAATCTTGTCTAGAAAAAGTGAAATGAAGCTATCATTTTGAAAACATTTCCATTTTTATTTTTGTACAAAAAGAAAAATGAAAAACAGTGAGCAGAAAAGGAAAAGACTTATTTGCAAAAGACATCTGATATTCATTGATTGATCTGTTTGCACAAAATTACAAGATGGCCCGATTACAAAATGAGTCTTGTCATCTTGGGCAAGATGCAAGACTTGATGCATGCTTAAAAATACAGGAAATAATAATTACTCTGCAGGAGTAACCCTTACAATTTCCTGGGAAGACCAGTTTGAGATACGGCTCCCCGGGATCCTTGGACGTATCCAGCTCTCCAGGTTGCGCTCATCTTCCGACTCATCTTCCAAGTTGTTTACTGCATCAGGGGTGAGCATCCCCCCACTAACAAAACTGGGCTTCTTAGCAGCCTCCGATTGATCTTGTTGAGTTGGTTTGTAACCCAACCCAAATCTGTCCTCTTTCTTCTCTACAGGCAACAGCTTGCCCCAGCCTTGAGCATTCCCCTCTTCAACAACCTTCCTGGCTTGCTGGTAAGATGTCATGGAAGTCCCAAGTACAGCAGATGCTTCATTAATGTTCAGGGCTTCAAATCCCTGGCTCATGGTTTCATGGATCTCTCCGTCCATCTCAATATATTTGTATGTAGCCAGATGGCTAACAAAAATATCTTCTTCACCACAAATGGTGATGATCTGGCCCTCCCACTCGAATTTTAACTTCTGGTGAAGGGTAGACGTAACTGCGCCAGCGGCATGAATCCAAGGTCTACCCAACAAACAGCTGTAGGCCGGCTGAATGTCCATCACATAGAAGGTTATTTTAAACGTCTGTGGGCCAATCATCACAGGTAGATCAATCTCTCCTAGCACTGATCTCTTAGAGCCGTCAAATGCTCTCACCACCAAATTACTTGGACGCAATGCCAAGCCATCAAACTCCAGTTTCACCAAGGCTTTCTTTGGTAAGACATTGAGTGAAGACCCAGTGTCTACCAGTACATGTGATAGAACAGCACCCTTGCATTCGAGAGTGATGTGTAAAGCCTTATTGTGGTTACAACCCTCGGTTGTTAAATCAGCATTGGTAAAACCCAATCCATGGCTGGTATTGACATTTGCTACCACGGTCTCCAGCTGATTAACGGTGATCTCCTCTGGCACATATGCTGTGTGCAAGACTTTTAGTAATGCATTCCGGTGAGCTTCGGAACACATCAGCAGGGATAGAATGGAGATTTTTGAGGGGGTTTGGTGAAGCTGATCCACCACTTTGTAGTCACTCCTCTTGATAATTCTCATAAACTCGTCTACATCTTGTTCAAAAGATGTCTTCTGTGTTTCTTTGAGAATGGGCTCTTCAGCTATTACACTCTTTCCCTTTGCTTTGGCAGCAGCTTCTGCTTCGGCATTAGGTCTTTATGATTGCGAGGCAAAAAGGCGTCCGCTTCTGGTGAAGCCTCCGCCTCCCCCGACATTGTCAATCTGTGGAGAAGAGGTTGAAGAGTCAAGAGTGATTTTCTCCCCATTGCAGTAAAAGTCAGAGCCATAATGCCAAGGGATGACATTACTGCTTTCATATGGAACTGGCCCAGGTACCGTGATGGTAACCGGGCTGACTGCAGCTGAGGAGGGTGTTGAAATAGTGTGTGGATCGTAGTAGATGGTAACCGGTGATCTGGCAGGAGATGCCACTGTTTGTTGTTGAAAATTGTTGTTCGGAGGAATACTTGACGGATCATAATAAATAGTGACTGCTGAGATATTTGCTGGTGTTGTAGAAGAAGATTCTGAATAGAGGGGTGCTGATGTTGTAGAAGGAACATTTGTTGATATCTGGTTTGTTGAAGTGATATTTGAAGCATTTGTTGATGAAACTGAAGAATTGTTTGGAATAATTGTTGTTGCAGTTGTAGGAGACTCAGGAACTGTTGTTAGAGAGATTGCTGGATTTGAAGGTATTGATGTTGTGATTTGAAGTAGACCATTCTGGATAAGACTGTCTATGCCGCTTCTCAAATTATCACACCCATTTACCGAAATGTTGCAATAACCGCACCCGAGCTCACACCCAGGGAATATCTGGCATTCAAGGAGTTGAGCTTTAATCTCTACCAGGGGTGTCCTAATTTGCCCAACACTGGTTATCAAGAAAGACGACTTATCTTCCTCAATAGCATTGATTCTGGGCCCTCCATGGTTGGGCATGGGGTTTTTGTTGACATTTGGCGGGGGTGCAAAGTTTAGAGCTTTGGAATCTACCAGGTCTTGCACCTTCATCTGTAAAGTTCTGCACTTCTCTGTACTGTGGCCAGGTGCGTTGGAGTGAAAAGCGCATCTGGCGTTGGTGTCGTAATTTCTTGGCAAACTGGAAGGATCTGGTGGCGCCAACGTCCTTAACTCAACCAAGTTGAGCTTCAGGAGCTGTGGCAGTAAAGCGACATAAGGCATAGGGATCGGATCAATCACCCTATTAGCCTGAGATGGTCTCTGTTGAAATGGTCTTTGTTGATTGTTGCTGTTGTTGTTGTAGTTTCTCTGAGGCGGATATTGAGTTTGTTGCTGGTAATGGGGTTGTTGATGTGGTTGATATGCTGGTTGCTGAGGAGTGGGAGTAGGAATGGTGACTGCTGCCACTGACCTATGAACATATTGAGGTCTGCCCCTGCTGGCCTGAATAGCATTAGTCTCACCGGTTCTTCTTGGACCTACAAAAGGCTTTCTGGGGTTGCTGGACGAGCTCGCACCGTTATCAGAAATTTTTCCCATCTTTAATAGGCTTTCAATCCTTTCTCCAGCTATGACTACGTCAGCGAAGCTGGTGGAAGAAAAGGCAGCTAGCCTGTCGATGTATGTCCCTTGGAGGGTGTTCATAAACATGTCGGCCATTTCCCTCTCCGACATGGGTGGCTGGACAGCAGCAGCTAGCTGTCTCCACCGCTGGGCGTATTCCCGGAAGCTTTCCCTGGACGATTGAGACATTCCCATCAGGAGGGTCCTATTAGGAGCCATATCCAAGTTGTACTGGTATTGTCTGATGAAGGCCTCAGCTAGGTCATTCCAGCATCTGATGGTTGCTCTGGTCAAATGAGAGTACCATTCCCTTGAGGCTCCAGTTAAACTATCTTCAAAATAAAACATCCATAGCTTTTCATCCATGGTGTATGCCTTCAGCCTCCCCAGAAAGGATTGTAAGTGGGTTCGTGGACAGGAAGTTCCGTTGTACTTCTCGAAGCACGGAGGTTTAAACTTATGGGGAATCCTTACCCCATCCACTAATCCCATGTCCATGACATCAAAGCCCAAGGAATTTTGAGACTCCAGAGATCTCAATTTCTCAGCAATTTCATCTAGCCTTCTGTCATAGGCTTCATCCCCAGCTCCCATCACAGTGAATTGATCTTCCTGGGGGTCTTCTTGTAATACTCTGCCCGCAGTGGCATCCCTTGCACATTAGCAGGGATGTTGATCTCTGGATGAAGGTGAGGCCCATACACTGGAGGATTAACATAAGGCTGAACCCTCTCATTGTTGCTTGTTCCCCCAGTCCCTAGATGGGGTTCCTCCTGGGTCTGCCTTTCTACTAATGCCCTTAATCTCTCTTGGCTCTGTGCCAATCCATTCATCACCTCCATAAACTGGGTCATCTGATTTCTCATCTCCAGTCTCTCATTGGCCATTTGAGTCCTGACCTCTGTAAGGTCCTGCTGTACTTGGTCCATTTGTATACCCGGAAGGTTGTTACGAGTGGGATATCTGTGTGGACGGTTGAGTGGGAACACCCGTCGTCGAGCAATAGTTCCTGAATCACAACAGAGTTAGTAAAAAACAAATCAAAAACCTACAAAACAAAACAAAACAAAAGGTTAGTATGCAATGCAGTATGCTTATTTGTTTCCAAGGTATCCGGCTTGGCATTTGGTTTTGACCTTTCCAGACCCCTGAGGAAGGTGCTTTGATGTTGCTCGAGAGAAAGAGAAATTCAAATGAAACAAACTAATGAATATATTACAGAAAGTGAATCATACATAGTTTGTTTTTTACAATACATGCCCTCTGAGGGGTCAAAATACATCATAAAAAAGAAAAGTACATGGAAAGAAAGCAACAACAAGCAAAAGTAAAACACCAAGACCAAACTCATCCTCCCTAACTTCCTTCAGAAGTGATTTAGTCACAGGGTCAGCTGGATGCTCTGTGAGGTTCCTGATAAGAAGATTCCTGGTGGCAATAGCTGTGGTTAGCTTCTTGTGTCTGCCCTGGTCCTTTGACCTCTTCACACCAGCCCTAAGCTTCAATTCTGAGATTTCTTTCTGGGCTGCTAGCAGGGCTTCCTGTTGTTCCTTTGCATTAGCCTCCAACTGCTCAATCTTGTCCTGGGTTCTCTTATCCTCTTGAGTGCGAGCTTCAGTGATCCTGACCCACCTAGCTTGGCTTTCTTTCAGACAGAGATCAGTCCTGGCCTTCTGGAACTGGGCCTCTTTACAGGCATTCTTCAAAATCTGCTCTCCAGCCCTGGACTTCTTGATGTAGTCTTCTGACTTTTCAATCCTGGCTAGATGCTCCACCTTAAGCTTTTCTAACCTTTCAATGTCCAGACGACCATCACTCCTCTCCCAGAGGGTTCTCTTCAGGGCTTCAGACAAATTCTCATTCCTCTCTTTTAGCTTCTCAAACTCTTCCAGGCTGACAGTGGCTGGAGGTGGTGCTGTGGATGGTCCAGGTGCATCCTCAATGGTGAAGGGCATCCCATAAATTTGAGCCCTGGCATGAGACCACTCATAATACTGAGCTGAGGCCACATTGTTGCATCTCCCAAGAATGGCCATCCCTTTGGTCTGGATATTGTCCCAAGCCCAGGATGCTTGCCTGACAATAGCCAGATTAGGCTTGATCTCACAATAAAGGGTCTCAGCTAGATCTTGCATTCTAGGAGGGTGGACCAATGCATAGCCCAGTTGTCTTTTGAATAGCAGAGGGTTGTAGTTAATGCAACCCTTCACTCCTATCAGGGGTACATTGGGGAACTGCCCACAACTAGTAATGATGTCCCTGCCCTTGGTGCTCTGGGTGCACCACCTGATGTCATCTGAGGTCAAAGCAACAAGTCTCCTAGCCCAATTCCTCTGTTGGTGAGGATTCAAGAATGCATCAGTCTTGGGCAAGTGTTTGAGCAGCCAGGCATGGAATAGGGGAGCACAGCATCTCACCAATCTTCCTCTTTGCTTTTCATTCCTTTGGTGAACAGAGTAGTAGAAATCTCCCAGTAAGGTGGGCACTGGGTTCCTCAGAATGAAAAGATGGATTGCATTCTTGCTGATAAACTTAGGCTCATCTGCAAATAATATAACCCCATATATGCTAAGGGCTAATAATGCACAGACTGCCTTCCATTCTCCCAAGGAGGCCTTCAGGGTAGCCTGAGAGGTCAAGAAATCCAAGTGTAGACCAGAGATTCCAGCCTTTGCTGTCATGTTCTGCTCAATCAGTATAGGTTCCAGATACAGTGCCTTTGCCACCTCTTCATTACTGGGAAAAGCCATCTCAGGGTTGAAGGGGACACCACCCCTGGCAGGTACACCAATCAGTGATGAATACTCTTCCAACAAGGGTCCCAACTGAAAATTCTGGAAGGTGAAGCACCTCAGAGGGGGATCATAGAACTGCAGGCAAGTATGAATCAAGCTCCTCTGGGAAGGGTCCAAATCCATAACCACATCAAGGATGCCTCCATAATGTTCTCTGAATAGTGGTATATGGTCTGGAGTAATAAGGGTCTGGATTTTCCTGATGCCAGCCAGCTCAGGCTCAAAGAAATGATAGGAGATGTTGCTCTTCTTGGGTGCCATGTCTGCTGCTGAAGAGCTGAGATGGATGCTGATGATGATGACTGATACCAGGAGATGAACCACTGATAGGCTAAAACTGGTGATGCAGGTGACTGAAGCAAGGTAGCTGATGAAGGTTGCTGAAGCAAATAGCTGGTGAACAAAGGGCCTATGCAGATGAAGGGGTCAAAACCAAGCCAAATGTGATATGGATACCCTGAAAAACAAATAAACACATGTTAAATGATGCAATGATGATGTATGCAAATGATATGCAAGGGTTGTGATGAAGCTGGATCTGGTTACTGCCTTGATATAAGTCCATATATGTTCAAGAAATCCAGATGGAGGTTCATAAGTCCAGTAACCAAGGTGGGGGACTCAAATAAAGAGTCACATGTCCAGGGTTAAAATCACAAGAACTGTCCCAAAATGGAGTACTCTTAATCAAAACAAAGTATCAGGGTATGTTGTGGCCAAGGGCACCTGCAAACCTGTAAACAGCCCAACCCCCTCACAGGTGGTGTTCTAAAACAAGGATCCTCAGACTTGGATCAGTTATGAGAAGTGTAAACGCTTCTAACCCGGAGGTACAATGTTTACAATAACCATAAAAGATCCTCCTCTAATTCACCTCAGTTTCTGAAGGTCATAATAAAGGTCATCCAGACTTAGCAGGCTTCCCAGATAGCCCTAGCACTACAGGAAATCTGTAGCACAGAGTTCTCAAGAAGAAACCCATATCTGAACCGTGTTTCATATTCCCGCACCAGACCGAAATGGAATGGGAAAGAACATGAACCACTCTAGCCTAGGTGTCACTCAGGTCCCAGGTATAGGACCTTAAACTCTCAATAGAACACCCACCCACCAAAGCAACAAAACCAGATCCAGCCAGAATAGTATGACAGTATGATGTATATAAAGCTATAAAGAAAGCAGTAAACAAACTGTACATAAAGCAATAAATAAAACAAATATACAAACACAAATAGCACATAACACCCCAGTAAACACAAATCAAACAAGCGCTAGGAGGAACCCACAAAAAGAACCAAAAGCCCTGGTTACAGTATAAGGGTCCCCAGCAGAGTCGCCAAGCTGTCACTCCCGATAAATGAGAAATGGCTCAAATAAAGGTACAGACGCGAACGGTCGGCGAAAGAGGGATGAGAACACACAGGAGTGAACTCAAGAGAAAGAAAGAGTCGCCAACTAGGCATTTTTATCCCGGAGGAAAGGTAATGCTGCATAGACCTAGGAAAGATACGGATAAGACGGTTGCGAACCAGAGAAACTGAGAAAGGGGGTTGGTTACAACCTGGGAACGTATTAGCACCCAGATTGTCCGCCGTACTCGAAGGGATCCACGCTTGAAAGATTTGTGTTTAAAGGGGTAGTGTCAGTGCAATTTGTGTATCAAAGCTGGAAAGGATGCAAGTGTCAGTGCAAAAGATATGTGAAGTGAAATAAAAGAGTATCAGTGTAAGAACAGGAGTGAAATGCTCAAGAATATGAGGCTTAAAGAATAATACTGAAAGAGGGGGAATATACAGAGACTTTTGTTCGATAACCGTTAAGTTATGCCTACGTATCCTCTCGTGCAATGAGGAAGCCAGAACACCGTAGTTCGACTCAAAGAGACTGAAAGATAAATTGACTGGTGAACTGCTTGCTTGTCTATGCTCAAGTGTATGACTTGTCTGGCTCAAGTGCAAACTGTCTTGTATTAGACGGAAGAAGCAAGTTCTCGTTTATGAGTGAATGAGATGAGAAAAGAATCCCGAAGGAGACGATTATTGTTTGTTTTTGAGTTTTCAGTCTTTTATTGCTTTTGAAAGTTTGTCATAGATTAATGAGCTTAAACCTAAACCAATGGATTTAGTAGACTCATCACATCTTCCCTCTGATTAGGGGTAATGAGAATGCCTTAAGTGTGAAGTCAGTTTCTCACACTTAATCACCATGGTGTAGGATTAAGATCATTAACCTACTTGTGATTATTTAGATGTTTTTGGTGTTTTTGTTTAGTGTTAAGTAATGAGATTAAGCCATAATCGAGGATTAAACAGACTCATTACACCATCCTAATAGAAGGATAATAGATGAGAATGTTTAAGCTGAGGAAAACTCCTCAACTTAATCCATGATTGTTGCACCCCAAAATTTGCCCTCACAATACAAGACTTTGTGTTCTAAGAAAGTTCACAAGGTTCACAAGTTCTCCAACACTTGCATAACCTTTCATGAAGTTCATAAAGTCCACAAGCTACTTTATGAAGGTTCACAAGGTTCACAAGTTCCATAATGCCTTCAATGCCTTTCTTGAAGTTCATGAAGTCTACAAGTTACTTTATGAAGGTTCACAAGGTTCACAAGCTTCTCAACACTTACAAGACCTTTCATGAGGTTCATGAAGTCTACAAGTCACTTCTTGAAGGTTCACAAGGTTCACAAGATTCACAATGATTACAAAGCTTCCCTGAGGATCATGAGGTCTACAAAGCCACTTCATGAGGTTCACAAGGTTCACAAGCTTCACAATACTTCCCATGAGTATCCCAAGACATTTTATGAAGATTCACAAGGTTCACATAGTTCACAATTGGTCAAAGAAGTTGACAATTCCCTCAAACAATGCACCTCCTAAGCAGGGCATCCATAATTAGGTTTGTGACTTTAATCAGGCTAAATGGACTTCCAATACCTCAAGTGAGTTTCATAACATCTTATATGTGTGTAAGAACCCCCATGTCAAGTTTCAAGACTTTTCTCAAAAGTTTGCTCAGTCAGATGATCAGATAAGTCAAAATCAGTCAATGCAGTCAAAAAGTCAAACTGAGGTCAACTGTGGTCAAACCAAAGTCAAACTTCATGATTTTTTGCCAACATCAAGTATATGAAGTAAAATTCATCATTTGATCAAGGGTTGATCATGATTCATCAAGGAGATTCCAGATCATCAATAATCAGGAGTTTCTAAATTAGGGTTTCCTCAGTAAAAGTCAACTGAACTTTGACCAGGCATAACTTTCACATACTTCATCACCAAGTCTCCATCCAAAGCTCATTTTGAAGGAAATTGAATTCTCTACAACTTTGATGTTGAAGGTTAAGCCCAAAAATGCTTCATTTGAAAGATATGATCTAAGACATTATAGGTCATTTCAAAAGTCAACAAAAAGTCAACAACTTCAAAAGGGCATAACTTGAGATTGGTAAATGATATGGACCTGAAACCAATGGGGTTGTTTAGAGGACTCTTCAAGCTTTCCAAAAAGTCCAAGAACACCCTCATACCCTTAAAATTGAGGGAGATGTGCCTTTGCAAAGTTAAGAAATTTTGTGATGGTTTATGTTGAAAAGGGAGGTTCAAAATCATTTCTTTTCAAATGGGCCACTCAAATTATGACCCAATCCACTTCATAATGGTTTGCACGAAATTATCATGATATTTTCATATTTTTTATTTTATTTTATTAATTTATTATGATTTATTACATTTTAAATCATTTTAAATTTAAAAAAAATATTAAACATGAAAAGATATTTTTGTGATTGAATCTAGAAAATCATAAAGTGTGATTGGAGTCAAAAGAGAAGGAAATCATGAGATCCCTCCCAAAATAGCAAGACCTTATGACCAAATATTTGACTTTGAACACTTGATCTTTTTCAATATTTTTGATCCAAATTTTCACATAACCAAGCCTTGTTTCTGACCTAAATCAATCACCTATATATACTTAACACAAACCTAATGCTCATTCAGGAGTTGCCTGCCTCTAGAGTAAGTTCCAAATTCTCAAATTCACCAACAAAACTCACATTCGGTTTTGCAGTTACAAGACATTAGAAGGTAAACTAAGAACATGGAGATGTTCTTTGAGCATCCATGAAGCAAAACCAATGCCCATACGCATCCATAGCATGCATATATGAACAATCCGAAACTTTGTTACTCTTGCAAATTTATTTTTCGATTTCCATTATTTGATCATTGTTAAAGAAATTTGTGTGTTGATTTGATGTTAGTTGAAGCTTTGGAATGATTCTGGACAAGTTAATTGTATTTTCGTGACCATATACAGGTTCGGCCATTGTTAGGGTTTCAAGCACCATTTAGGGTTTTGGTGTTTAGCAAATATAAATCAATTCCAAGAACACAGGATGATTGCACATGATATAAGGAACTCAATGATACTCTCAATTTCACGAAATTTCACTGTTTTGTCCATGATTGAATTTTGTAGGTTTTGTTACAATTTTGTTTTCGCAGGAAAAACCCTAGGAGATTTCGCAGCAAAATGCGCATGTCACAAGGTTGAAGACGAAGCCTGGTTGGCGCGAAGTTCATATTCAAATTTACGATTTAAAATATTATCTTATGTTTCTGTTTGTTATCACAACCATGTGGTTGTCCCAGTGGTTATAGGCTTGGTCCTGGGCGTGCGAAACCAAAGGGCAGGGGTTCGATCCCTGGCTTTTGATCATATTATTTCTTTTTTTTCCAGGGATTAAATGAATATTATATATTATGTATTATTCTCATTCAATTAACAGTTGGGCTCTTCCAGCCGGGCGGTAAGTATTGCGTATGAATTGTTAAAGGTCCTGGGATCGAATCCCTCCCCAGGCCTTTTGGCGTATTTTATTTTTTTTCCAGGATATTTTGTGAGTCAAGAACAAAACCAACATGGCCTGTGTTATCATCACCAACGTATGGTTGGTCCAGTGGAATGTTTTGGTATTGTTAAACCTAGAAACCTGGGTTCAAACCCAGCCAAGGTAAGTTCTCATTTTTTTTGGTCATTTGTTTTTTTTTAATAGTCCATTTATTTTATATTCTTAATAGAAAATATGTATATATATTCTAAATTCAAAATAGTTTCATATCCTCTAAAAAAAAAATTTCTAAAGTTTCCTTTTATTCAAAAATTTTTTATCTTATTTATATAATTATAATATGTACATATATTAATTAGTTTTGTATATTATAAAACCCTAATTTTCTTTTTTAACCCTAAAACTATTTTCAAAAAAATAAAACCTAATCTTATTTTTCTTTTATTTTTATTTTCTAATTGTTAATATAATTATAATATAAATTTATTTATTCTCATATTGTAAAGATAATTATAAATTATTTTTCTCATATAAATATATTACCTATTATTAGAAGTTTAATCTTGTAAATGAAAATAATGGTTTGTTTATATTTCTTCTTTAAATACAATTGTTCATATGAAAATTTATTAATTTTTTATAATGTTGTGAATTAATTTTATTATTATCATTACTACAAATCAAATTATTTATTTTGCCTTATTAACTTATTATTTCACTAATTATTATGATTCACTAACTTCTTTTATTTTTGTTATTACTAATTCTTTTTGCTTATTATTTTCACTAACTTTATATTTTTACTAATCTCATTTTTTTTCTTATTATTATTATTTACTAACCCCTTTATTTGTTATTGCTTATTTATATTTGGTTTATTTTTATTTAATTATTTTGCTTATTATTTCTATTATAATTTTGTAATTGTTCCCGGTTGTAATGTTGTAAATTATTTTAATTATTATTGCCATGGTTAGTAATTAGGGAGTGTAAATAACATGTATGTAATATTAAAATAAATTTAGATCACTTTTAAACAAAGATAATTAAATAAACACTCACACACACGTAAGTCGATTTTAATCGCCGTCTCACTTTCTAAGGTTATCCCTCAAGTTGCCTACGAATAATGGTTAAGTGGGGTGTATAAAGCAAGTCCCTCGAAAGAAAATCATCAAAGTCCCTCATGGTTGCCTATACAAATCGAGTCCCTTCGAAATAAATGATGATAGTCCCTTCCTTATGCTTATTACACCCCACAATTGCCTTCAAAATCAGAATGTCCCTCATATGTCCCTTAAACATCCAAGGTAATGACTACCTATTCCTTAATAGTAGGGATAGTCTTACCAATGAAAGGATAAAGAATAAGAAAGACTTTAAATTCTAGGGTAGGTTCCTCTTATGTACTTGCTCACTTCAAAAATTTTTCAAACTTAAACAAATTTCAAACAAAATTTTCAAACAAGTTTCTTACACATCCATACACGGATTATTATTAAACTATTCTGAAAATTTTCTTATTCACACACTACACTTTCAAAACAATTCAAAAGTGAGCTTAAGTACCTAAGAGCCCATGGATAACCATGGATGAAAAGGGTGCTAACACCTTCCCTTTTCATAACCTACCCCCCGGACCCAAAATATTCTCTAAGGTCTTTCCTGTTCTTTTATAACCTTTCCTTATGGATAAAATAAAAGTCGGTGGCGACTCTTGCTATCCGCAACATTGTTTAAAGTCAGTTCACCGGGTTACAGAACTGGCGACTCTGCTGGGGATTTAAATTAAAGAGGGGTACCCTTAGGAATTAGATCACTTTAATATTATGTGCCTTGTTTGCTTTACTTTACGTTGTTGGGATGCTCTTATGTGTGAAAGATCCTAACCCGGATCTATTGTACCTTAGGTAAATGGCAATAGACCAAGGAAACTGTACGGCGTATACCGATATGGTTGATCTGGTGGCCATAGTTAGTGTGATTTCTTGGTTGGTGCTTATGTTCCTTAAGTCAAGTTGAGGATAATATGAGGCTGCCATATGTTGTCAATGCACTAACTAACTTTTAGAACCCTAGTTATCCCATCTTGGCCTTTAGAAAAGTAGTGAGGTAGCCGGCTTTAGTGCAGACTGAAGTTGGTTGACACTCGATACTACACTCATTGAGATCTTAAACTTGGAGGGTTTTGGTTGGCAAGTAAGTTGCCTTCTGAACAACCACCCTTGTGAAGGATCAATGATATTGAGATCCCTTAGAACCTGGTTACTTTTGTAGGACAGGATGAACCATCTAACTTCAGGGGAGGGTACTTACCTTTGAACCGCATGCAAGCCTTTAAACCTAGGGCTATTGTGTGACTTGCTTGTGTGTGCCACATGTTTGTGATTGAGCATAACATCATGACATCATCATGCATCATATGCATAGCATTTTCCCTAACCATTTCAAGGACCAAGGGATTTATCTTTGTTCTTTGTCGCAGGTCATGGCTTCTGCTCGTAGAAACACCATCAGGATCAACTTTGTGGGCATACCTGCCAAGCTTAAAGAGTTGGTTTCTCAAGTGTCTGATCATTCCCAGTTCATCAAGAGACATGGTCACCTATTGGATCTAGTCACTTCAGGGTTCAATGAAGACATGATGAGTGTTCTGTTTCAGTTCTTTGATCCTAAACATCACTGTTTCACATTCCCCGACTATCAGTTAGTCCCTACCATGGAGGAGTTCTCTAAACTTCTGGGTATACCTGTTCTTGATCAAAGACCCTTCACAGGTTTGGAGAAAGAACTTAAACCAGAGGTTATCGCTGCAGCCCTACATCTGAAGAAGTCTGACATTGTTCTAGAGACGAGAAGTGGAGTTAAGGGTATCCTTGCCAAGGTATTAGTGGATAAAGCTCAAATGTTCTTGAAGGCCATGAGTCATGATGCTTTTGAGGAGATCTTAGCCTTGCTGATATACGGCTTAGTATTGTTCCCCAATCCAGATCAGTTCATAGATGTTCATGCCATCAACATTTTCCTGAGTCACAATCCAGTGCCTACATTGCTTGGAGACATTCTACATTCTCTTCATACCCGTACTACAAGGGCAAGAGGAACTTTGATGTGCTGCATACCTTTACTTTCTAGGTGGTTTATTTCTCACCTTCCTCGCTCAGTAATGAAGAATGAGCAAGGGTTCAGATGGTCCAAGAGGATCATGTCACTTTCTCACTCAGACATCCATTGGTGCTCCAGATCTATGGAGAATGTCACTATCATTGACCGTTGTGGGGAGTTTCCTAATGTGCCACTTCTAGGCATAAGAGGAGGCATCACCTGCAACCCATCTCTAGCTTTACGACAGTTTGGTTACGCCCGAAGTGATGGTCCACATGACATGTTGATTCAGGGCATTGTGTTTGATTACGACAACGATCTTCAGGGTTACCGTCAGAGATTCATACGAGCTTGGGGAAAGGTAAACAGGATTGACAGTAAGACACTGGAGCCTAAGTACATTATTCCTATGGAGGCTTATCTCAGATGGGTACGATCTCGTGCTCAGACACTCATGATGCCATATCCTGCCGTCCTACCAGTTACCATGGAACCTGTTGCTGAAGGAGACACAGCTTATACCATCCTTCACCCAGACATGCCTACTGATAAGGAAAACTTGCAGAGATCATGGATCCAACTGAAGGAGCAAAGGGATACTTTCGAGGCTCATTACGAAGCAAGCCAAGCAAGAATTCTAGAGCTCACAAAGCAACTTCACGAGGAACGAAACCTCAACTCATACCTCAACACAAAGAGGAAACGTCCATGGGAGACTTAAAACCCCATCTTTTGTACTTATTTCACTTTCATTCTTTGTAAGCCTAAAAGGCAAAACAAGTCATTACTAATAAAAAGTTACTTTCTTGTTTGTTTAAGCAAATTTAAATGCTGCGGTCCTTGAAAACATTGCATATGCATTCCCATATCATTTCATTGCATCACAGGTTTATTATCGTGCACAGGTTTCTCATCTTCTCGCTGTTTATTTCAGCAATGGCACTTGAACAATCAGTTAAGGATCTTCAGGCACAGAATGCACAGTTTCAAGAGCTGATCCTGAACCTATCCAAGGGGCAGGATGAATTGAAGGCACTGCTGGCCAAGAAGACTAAGAAGACTAGAAGGTCTGCTGGGTTGCTCAACATGGGAAGAAGGTTCAAAGGTCCTGTCAAGACCAAGGAACAGGTTGAAGACTATGAATCTGAGGAATCTGAGAAAGAGAGAGGCAGTCTCCACAACACAGTGGGGGACTCTGATTCTGAGGCTAACTACTACCATGAGCATAATGAAGACAAATTCAAGATGTTGGTGGATAGGATGGATGCTATGGAATTACAGAAATCATCTGGGCTGGATTTTGAGGATTTGAGTTTGATATCTGGGGTTGTGATACCCATTGGTTTCAAGGTTCCTGCCTTTGTTGTTTATGACGGAGTCTCCTGTCCCAAGCTGCATTTGAGGTCTTATGTCAGAAGGATCCAACCCCACACTGCTGACAAGAAGTTGTGGATCCATTTCTTTCAAGAGAGCTTATCTGGAGCTCAGCTGGAGTGGTATTATCAGTTGGAGAGTGTCAACATCAGAGACTGGAACGATCTTGCTGAAGCTTTCTATAAGCAGTATCAATACAATGCTGACTTAGCTCCCACTCGCATGCAGCTTCAGAGCATGTCTATGGGTGCCAAAGAAAGTTTTAAGGAGTATGCTCAGAAGTGGAGAGATTTAGCTGGAAGAGTTCAACCCCCTTTGACTGACAGGGAATTGGTTGATATGTTCATGTGTACGCTGAATGGTCCGTTTTACAGTCATCTCATTGGAAGCTCATCATCTGGCTTCACTGAGTTGATCATGACAGGAGAACGGGTAGAGAATGGTATCAAGAATGGTAAGATCCAAGTGGGCACTTCTTCATCAGGTGCTGCAAAGAAGCCTCCCACTGGGAAGAAGGAATCCAATGCTGTTTATGGTCAACCTGATCGTAACAGAAGGCATCAGTCTGTTAGTGCAGTTCATATTTCAAATCCAACTCCTGCAACAACAGAGCAGCCTCAAGGCAACCAACAGAGAGCTAGAAGACAGTTCACGAAGATCAACATGTCAATGGCTCAGGCATTGCAACACTTGTTGAAAGCTGAACTTATTACCTTGAGGGAGGCTCCTCAAAATCCCAATGTTACCTCTCCCAAGTACAATCCCAATGCACGATGTGCATATCATTCAAACTGTCCAGGACATGATACTAATAATTGCTGGGTCTTGAAGAACAAAATTCAGGATATGATTGATGCTGGAGAGATTGAGTTTGATCCACCAAATGTGATTACAGCACCACTGCCAAATCACGAGAAGACTGTCAACGCCATTGATGAAGACATTGAGGAAGACCTGCATGTCTATTCAGTTATGGAGTTGAGCACACCATTGTCCGTTATCAAAGAGAGGTTAGTACGAGCTGGGATCTTTCCAGGTTGTCGTGAAGATTGTCTGTATTGTACCTATAAGCCAGATAGTTGCTTCATTTTGAGAGATGGTATTCAACGTCTCATGGATAAGTATACCATAGTGTTTGAAAGAAGACCAGCATCTATAGAAAGTATGGTGGATCATCTGACTCGGGGTAAGAAGATTGAAGAGGTTGATATGGTTGACAAAGTACCGGTAAGAATTACTTCAAAGAAACCCATTAAAATCACTCGTCAAGGCCCAATCAAGATTACTGCTGAAGGTCCTGTGAAAGTTGTTGCTGAAGCCAGGGTGGCTCCTCTGATCATTACCACTCCTGGTCCTATTCCTTATACATCTGACAAAGCTGTGCCATGGCACTATGGGTCTGATGTTTACATCCATGGTGTCAAGCAAGAGCCTTTACCTGATATACCTGCTGACATTGATAATATTGCTGGATCTAGCAAGATCACTCGTAGTGGAAGAGTCTTCTCTCCTCCAGATACTTCCAAGAATGCAGTTACTCCTGCTGCTACTTCCACCACTGAGGCTCGGGGCAAAGGTCCTGTTATGGAGCCTGTATCTACTAATGTGCCAGCTGCTGATGATCTCTCTAAGCAGATGGAAGAAGTATTGAAAATCATTCGCAAGAGTGATTATGACATTGTGGATCAGTTGGGGCATACTCCCTCAAAGATTTCTATGTTGTCTTTGTTGCTGTGTTCTGAAGCTCATGCCAAGTCCTTGATCAAGTTTCTGAAGTCTGCTCATGTGCCCAGTGCAATCTCTGTGGACCAATTTGAAAACTGTGTTGCCCACTTGACTTATGACAATGGGTTAGGATTTTCTGATGCTGACTTGACCCCTGCCAAGAGGGATCATAACAGGGCCTTGCATATTTCAATTGAATGCAGGGGCACTACCCTGTCTCATGTGCTGATAGACAATGGTTCCTCTTTGAATGTGTTGCCTAAGGAAGTCCTGAACAAGCTGAGTCCTGAAGATACTGTGTTGAAGCCCAGTAATATTGTGGTAAAAGCTTTTGATGGTTCTAGAAGAGTGGTGCATGGGGAAATTGATCTTCCAATCAAGGTTGGCTCTCAGATGTTTACTGCTACATTCTATGTGATGGATATTCGTCCTTCATACTCATGTCTGCTTGGTCGTCCCTGGATCCATGGGGCAGGTGCTGTGACCTCTACATTGCACCAAAAGTTGAGATATCCGGTGAATGGAAAGGTTGTTACTGTCTTTGGAGAGGAAGAATACTTTGTCAGCCATGTAAATACTTTCAAGTATCTGGAAGTAGATGGTGAATATATTGAGACTCCGTGTCAGTCATTTGAAGTGATTCCCTGGGTTGATAATGATGGTGTAGCTCCTCCTGCTGTGAAGAAGGTTCCTGTGGTCATCAGAAATTCTCCAACAATGGCAATGGCCTCCCTCAATGATGCTAGAGCTGTGGTGGATGAAGGTGGTTGTACTATTTGGGGTCAGCTTCCTGATATTCCATACAAGTCTGACAAGTTTGGTTTGGGTTTCACTGCAGAGTCCCAGAAGGCTGTTCGTCGTGCTCGTGCTGCTCGTATCACCAATCAAGGGGTGATTAATGCTGTGGGAGATCAAGATGAAGACTACAACTTGGATGCATGGATTTTTCCTACTGTGGGTGCTGGACTCAATAATTGGAAAGCTGAAGATGTTATCCCTATCTCCTTTAGTCAGGAGTAAATACTATTACTGTGTTATGTTTTAAATTTGTAATTTCTGAACAATAAAACTTTCAAGCCATGTGCCTTACCCGGGGCACAATGGTGTGCTTGTTACGGGCTGTCATTTCATTTGCATACTTCATTCAATAAAATCAGTGGACGTTTCGTTTTCGTAAATATTGTGTTCCTTGTCTTTCTTTTCTTTATTTTTGCTTTATCAGCTATGTGTTCTTACACACACCCACATCACTAAATGCAGATCCTCATCCACTCTGGATCCTGTTGATAACAGTTCTACTATTGCCAATTACAATTTCGAGAATCCGATCTATCAAACTGAAGACGGAAATGAGGACGATTGTGAAATACCTGTAGAGCTTGCTAGGTTGTTACAACAAGAAGAGAAAGCTATACAGCCACATGAAGAGCCAGTCGAAGTTGTGAATCTGGGAACTGAAGAAGACAGAAAAGAGGTCAAGGTAGGGGCTGATTTAGAAGACAGTGTCAAGAGCAGGTTGATTCAGATGTTACGTGACTATGTGGAGATCTTTGCTTGGTCTTATGAAGATATGCCAGGGTTGAATACAGACATTGTGGTTCACCGTTTGCCAGTGAAAGAAGATTGTCGTCCAAAGAAGCAGAAGGTTCGTCGTATGCGTCCTGAAATGTCAGAAAAGATCAAGGCAGAGGTAATGAAACAGTTCAATGCAGGGTTCTTGGCAGTAACTTCTTATCCTCAGTGGGTTGCAAATGTGGTACCAGTTCCTAAGAAAGATGGTAAGGTACGTATGTGTGTGGACTACAGAGATTTGAACAAGGCTAGCCCCAAAGATGACTTTCCACTTCCTCATATTGATATTCTGGTAGACAACACTGCTCAGCATAAGGTATTCTCTTTTATGGATGGTTTCTCTGGTTATAATCAGATCAAGATGGCACCTGAAGATATGGAGAAGACAACATTTGTGACACAGTGGGGCACCTTCTGCTACAAAGTGATGCCATTTGGTTTGAAGAATGCAGGGGCAACATATCAGCGTGCTATGGTGGCTTTGTTTCATGATATGATTCATCATGAGATAGAGGTATATGTGGATGATATGATAGCCAGATCTCAGAATGAAGAGCAACATCTTGATCATCTGCACAAGTTGTTTGAGAGGTTGAAGAAATACAAATTGAGGTTGAATCCAAACAAGTGTACTTTTGGAGTTAGATCTGGAAAGCTCCTGGGCTTCATTGTCAGTGGAAAAGGTATTGAAGTGGATCCTGCAAAGGTGAAAGCTATACAAGAGATGCCAACTCCCCGTACTGAGAAGGAGGTTAGAGGTTTCTTAGGACGATTGAACTACATTGCAAGATTTATTTCCCAGTTAACTACCATCTGTGAGCCCATCTTCAAGTTATTGAAGAAAGATCAGGTGATGGAATGGAATGATGAGTGCCAGACTGCTTTTGATGAAATTAAGAGATATCTGCTAGAGCCACCAATTTTGATGCCACCAGTTGATGGAAGACCCTTGATTATGTACTTAACAGTGCTAGACAACTCAATGGGGTGTGTGTTGGGGCAACATGACGAGTCTGGTCGAAAAGAGCAGGCAATATACTACCTTAGCAAAAAGTTTACCGACTGTGAAACAAGATACTCACTGCTCGAGAAAACTTGCTGCGCTTTGGCATGGGCTGCTCGCCGACTAAGACAGTATATGTTGACCCATACTACCTTATTGATTTCGAAGATGGATCCAATCAAGTACATATTTGAGAAACCTGCTCTCTCCGGAAGAATTGCAAGATGGCAAATGATCTTGACAGAATATGATATACAGTATACCACTCAGAAGGCCATTAAGGGAAGTGTTGTTGCTGATCATTTGGCTCATCAAGCAGTAGATGATTACCAGTCAATGAATTTTGAGTTCCCTGATGAAGATATTATGACTGTTACCAAAGAACCTGGACAATATGACGGACCTGAACAAGGATCCCGATGGACTATGGTTTTTGATGGTGCCTCTAATGCACTTGGTAATGGTGTTGGTGTTGTGATTAGTTCCCCCGAAGGTTGTCATACTCCGATTACTGCCAGACTTTGTTTCCATTGTACCAATAACATGGCTGAGTATGAGGCATGTATTCTGGGTATTAAAGCTGCTATTGACATGAAGATTCAGTTCCTTGATGTGTATGGAGATTCAGCCCTGGTAGTGAGTCAGATTAAAGGAGATTGGGATACCAAGCATGATAATCTCATTCCTTACAGAGAACATGTGTTGTCTTTGATCCCACATTTCAAAGAGATTACCTTTGGACATATTCCACGAAGAGAGAATCAGTTGGCAGATGCATTAGCCACCATGGCATCTATGTTTGAAATCAGCTGGGATGATGAAGCTCCTAAGATTACCATTGATAGATTTGAGAAGCCTGCATACTGCAATGAGATTGACACAGAAGGGGCAGAGGAGAAGCCTTGGTTCTATGAAGTAAAAAGATATCTTGAAGCTCAGGAGTTCCCTGAAGGGGCATCTGTCAAAGATAGGAAGTTTCTGAGAAGGTTTTCTGCTAAGTTCTTTTTGAGTAATGGGATTCTGTACAAGCGCAGTCATGATTCAACTATGCTTCGTTGTGTGGATAAGAAGGAAGCAACTGAGATTATGGGAGAAATGCATGATGGGACCTTTGGCACTCATTCTAGTGGTCATACTATGGCAAAGAAGATTTTGAGAGCAGGTTACTATTGGTCTACCATGGAAGCTGATTGTTATCAACACTCCAGAACTTGTCACAAATGTCAAATCTATGCTGATAAAGTTCATGTACCTCCATCACCATTGAATGTGTTGACTGCTCCTTGGCCCTTTGCCATGTGGGGCATTGATATGATTGGTGAGATTAAGCCTACTGCTTCCAATGGGCATCGTTTCATCCTGGTGGCTATTGATTATTTCACGAAGTGGGTAGAGGCAGCTTCATTTGCATCTGTTACCAAGAATGTTGTGGCTCGATTCATTAAGAACAATCTCATATGTAGGTATGGCATCCCTGAAAGGATTATCACTGACAATGGCTCTAATCTGAACAACACTATGATTACTGATCTCTGCACGCAGTTCAAGATTAAGCATCACAACTCTTCTCCATATCGTCCGAAGATGAATGGGGCAGTTGAAGCTGCTAATAAGAACATTAAGAAGATTGTACAGAAGATGACTATTACTTACAAGGATTGGCATGAGATGTTACCATTTGCTCTTCATGGTTATCGTACTACAATACGTACTTCAACAGGGGCAACCCCATTCTCCTTAGTCTATGGTATGGAAGCAGTTCTGCCCATTGAAGTTCAGATCCCCTCCTTGAGAATTATGAAGGATGCAGGCTTGGATGAAGATGAGTGGATTCAGACTCGACTGGACCAGATAAATTTGATTGATGAGAAGAGGTTAGCAGCAGTTTGTCATGGCCAGATGTACCAAAAGCGAATGATCAAGGCTTTTAACAAGAAGGTTAAGCCAAAAGTATATCAGGCTGGTGACTTGGTAATCAAGCGTATCATATTACCACAGGGTGATCCTAGGGGCAAGTGGACTCCAACATATGAAGGACCATTTGTAGTCAAGACAGTGTTCTCAGGAGGTGCCATGATGCTGACTACAATGGATGGAGAGGACCTCCCTCAGCCTGTAAACGCAGACATAGTTAAAAAATACTACGCATAAAAAGAGACCCGCTAGGTTGACAGGCCTAGGCAAAAATAAGGGCATCCCGGCAAACCAAAAGGGTTTGGGCAAAAATTAGGGATATATATAAAAAGAGGTACACCCGGCAAGTCGAAAACCTGAAAAGGCGGCTTGGGCAAAAAAGGGTATCCCGGTGGATTGAAAACCTGAAAGGGCAATCCAGGCAAAAGTTAGGGATTGAAGCGTATGACTATGTCTCGTTTAGATCACCCATGAAGCTGCAACCAGTTGTACTACTTATTCAAACTCGAACAGATAAAGCTTGATCCAATCATTTCCGTCTCAACAGCAAGAAGATGAGATACTTGAAGGGCAATAGTAGAATTGAAACTCAATGGGACTGTTTCCCACATAGCTGATTCTCTTTTGTAAAACTTTATGACAAAATCCTCTTACTAGGGTTTATGTCTCCTTGTACAAACTTACCCGTGTATGGGTCACTTTTGATATAAATAAATTCCATCTTTTGAATCCAGATTTACTTTTACCCTATTTACATAAGCGAAACGTCCATTGGTTGTGTTTGAATGTATGTATGCTTTTGAATATGATTGATGTTTACCAGAAATGCATGTATGCTTTTAATATGATTAATGTTTACCAGAAATGCATGAAAATGCAGTAATAGTATTTACTAAGGGCGAACGAGGGAAGGATTTCAACGAAGCTTCGCCGGTTCACCTTTACAAGACGGTTATAAACCCTCAGTAGGACGAATCCATCTTCATAAAGTTTCAACTCCCCTGGAATTTATATCCATCTCTTTTATCCTCATACGGATATACGGGAAATTACTTTCCAATAAGGGTACGACGAACGAAGGCGGGATGTTATACTTATCCTACTATCAAACAAAGACGAAGGTTATATATACCTTACTATCTCCAGCAGACGGGAGGTTATACATACCTTACTATCTCCAGCAGACGGGAGGTTATACATACCTTATTATCCCCAGCAGACGGAGGGTTATATATTCTTCAGCATCGAATCGGGATCTATTTTCCCTGGCCAGCAGTTGTTATACGAAGATATCCAGACGTTTCCAGCAGTGTCATATCATACATACATCATTTACATCATACCATAACATACATATCTATAGATACATAATACATTACCTAAGTGCATCATATCATACATGCATACATAAAGCATAAACTAATATTATTATACAGAATGCTACCTTGTTTCAGGTTAATTATCCAACGAACAAAATTATGGTCTCCAGGACTGCTTTATTGTAACCTTAGTGTTACTTTATCCTCCTGATGAGTTTCTTTGGGACTGCTTTATTGTAACCTCAGGGTTACTTTATCCCCCTGATAACTTCTCATGACTTCAAGACTGCTTTAGAGCTATCCATTGCTCTATCCTCCTGAAGACAATTACATTATTATTTCAAGACTGCTTTAGAGCTATCCATTGCTCTATCCTCCTGAAATCATATCTTCAAGACTGCTTTAGAGCTATCCATTGCTCTATCCTCCTGAAGACAATTACATTATTATTTCAAGACTGCTTTAGAGCTATCTATTGCTCTATCCTCCTGAAATCATATCTTCAAGACTGCTTTAGAGCTATCCATTGCTCTATCCTCCTGAAGACAATTACATTATTATTTCAAGACTGCTTTAGAGCTATCCATTGCTCTATCCTCCTGAAATCATATCTTCAAGACTGCTTTAGAGCTATCCATTGCTCTATCCTCCTGAAGACAATTACATTATTATTTCAAGACTGCTTTAGAGCTATCTATTGCTCTATCCTCCTGAAATCATATCTTCAAGACTGCTTTAGAGCTATCCATTGCTCTATCCTCCTGAAGACAATTACATTATTATTTCAAGACTGCTTTAGAGCTATCCATTGCTCTATCCTCCTGAAATCATATCTTCAAGACTGCTTTAGAGCTATCCATTGCTTTATCCTCCTGAAGGCATATTACTTCTTCAAGACTGCTTTAGAGCTATCCATTGCTCTATCCTCATGAAGACATACTGCTACATCAATATTACTCCAGACTCCTGACAGTTCTCATTATACTGCTGAAGAACTTTCCCCTAGTGGCATCTTTAAGCCCACTCAATCATGTTCAACCAACCATCAATATCACTCTATGCACTGGTGAGTGCAAATTTTTGGGCTTTTGTGTTCAATCCCCTTCAACCTTCCAGGTTACGACTGGCAAATATACCAATCTAACCCCTCAGGTTTCAGAAAATTGAACAGGGGCAGCTGTTGCACCCCAAAATTTGCCCTCACAATACAAGACTTTGTGTTCTAAGAAAGTTCACAAGGTTCACAAGTTCTCCAACACTTGCATAACCTTTCATGAAGTTCATAAAGTCCACAAGCTACTTTATGAAGGTTCACAAGGTTCACAAGTTCCATAATGCCTTCAATGCCTTTCTTGAAGTTCATGAAGTCTACAAGTTACTTTATGAAGGTTCACAAGGTTCACAAGCTTCTCAACACTTACAAGACCTTTCATGAGGTTCATGAAGTCTACAAGTCACTTCTTGAAGGTTCACAAGGTTCACAAGATTCACAATGATTACAAAGCTTCCCTGAGGATCATGAGGTCTACAAAGCCACTTCATGAGGTTCACAAGGTTCACAAGCTTCACAATACTTCCCATGAGTATCCCAAGACATTTTATGAAGATTCACAAGGTTCACATAGTTCACAATTGGTCAAAGAAGTTGACAATTCCCTCAAACAATGCACCTCCTAAGCAGGGCATCCATAATTAGGTTTGTGACTTTAATCAGGCTAAATGGACTTCCAATACCTCAAGTGAGTTTCATAACATCTTATATGTGTGTAAGAACCCCCATGTCAAGTTTCAAGACTTTTCTCAAAAGTTTGCTCAGTCAGATGATCAGATAAGTCAAAATCAGTCAATGCAGTCAAAAAGTCAAACTGAGGTCAACTGTGGTCAAACCAAAGTCAAACTTCATGATTTTTTGCCAACATCAAGTATATGAAGTAAAATTCATCATTTGATCAAGGGTTGATCATGATTCATCAAGGAGATTCCAGATCATCAATAATCAGGAGTTTCTAAATTAGGGTTTCCTCAGTAAAAGTCAACTGAACTTTGACCAGGCATAACTTTCACATACTTCATCACCAAGTCTCCATCCAAAGCTCATTTTGAAGGAAATTGAATTCTATACAACTTTGATGTTGAAGGTTAAGCCCAAAAATGCTTCATTTGAAAGATATGATCTAAGACATTATAGGTCATTTCAAAAGTCAACAAAAAGTCAACAACTTCAAAAGGGCATAACTTGAGATTGGTAAATGATATGGACCTGAAACCAATGGGGTTGTTTAGAGGACTCTTCAAGCTTTCCAAAAAGTCCAAGAACACCCTCATACCCTTAAAATTGAGGGAGATGTGCCTTTGCAAAGTTAAGAAATTTTGTGATGGTTTATGTTGAAAAGGGAGGTTCAAAATCATTTCTTTTCAAATGGGCCACTCAAATTATGACCCAATCCACTTCATAATGGTTTGCACGAAATTATCATGATATTTTCATATTTTTTATTTTATTTTATTAATTTATTATGATTTATTACATTTTAAATCATTTTAAATTTAAAAAAAATATTAAACATGAAAAGATATTTTTGTGATTGAATCTAGAAAATCATAAAGTGTGATTGGAGTCAAAAGAGAAGGAAATCATGAGATCCCTCCCAAAATAGCAAGACCTTATGACCAAATATTTGACTTTGAACACTTGATCTTTTTCAATATTTTTGATCCAAATTTTCACATAACCAAGCCTTGTTTCTGACCTAAATCAATCACCTATATATACTTAACACAAACCTAATGCTCATTCAGGAGTTGCCTGCCTCTAGAGTAAGTTCCAAATTCTCAAATTCACCAACAAAACTCACATTCGGTTTTGCAGTTACAAGACATTAGAAGGTAAACTAAGAACATGGAGATGTTCTTTGAGCATCCATGAAGCAAAACCAATGCCCATACGCATCCATAGCATGCATATATGAACAATCCGAAACTTTGTTACTCTTGCAAATTTATTTTTCGATTTCCATTATTTGATCATTGTTAAAGAAATTTGTGTGTTGATTTGATGTTAGTTGAAGCTTTGGAATGATTCTGGACAAGTTAATTGTATTTTCGTGACCATATACAGGTTCGGCCATTGTTAGGGTTTCAAGCACCATTTAGGGTTTTGGTGTTTAGCAAATATAAATCAATTCCAAGAACACAGGATGATTGCACATGATATAAGGAACTCAATGATACTCTCAATTTCACGAAATTTCACTGTTTTGTCCATGATTGAATTTTGTAGGTTTTGTTACAATTTTGTTTTCGCAGGAAAAACCCTAGGAGATTTCGCAGCAAAATGCGCATGTCACAAGGTTGAAGACGAAGCCTGGTTGGCGCGAAGTTCATATTCAAATTTACGATTTAAAATATTATCTTATGTTTCTGTTTGTTATCACAACCATGTGGTTGTCCCAGTGGTTATAGGCTTGGTCCTGGGCGTGCGAAACCAAAGGGCAGGGGTTCGATCCCTGGCTTTTGATCATATTATTTCTTTTTTTTCCAGGGATTAAATGAATATTATATATTA
The DNA here is from genome assembly GCA_963966055.1 of Lathyrus aphaca. Lineage (NCBI taxonomy): Eukaryota > Viridiplantae > Streptophyta > Magnoliopsida > Fabales > Fabaceae > Lathyrus > Lathyrus aphaca. The sequence continues at coordinate 576,679,406 of OZ014520.1, read as the reverse complement.
TGTATTATTCTCATTCAATTAACAGTTGGGCTCTTCCAGCCGGGCGGTAAGTATTGCGTATGAATTGTTAAAGGTCCTGGGATCGAATCCCTCCCCAGGCCTTTTGGCGTATTTTATTTTTTTTCCAGGATATTTTGTGAGTCAAGAACAAAACCAACATGGCCTGTGTTATCATCACCAACGTATGGTTGGTCCAGTGGAATGTTTTGGTATTGTTAAACCTAGAAACCTGGGTTCAAACCCAGCCAAGGTAAGTTCTCATTTTTTTTGGTCATTTGTTTTTTTTTAATAGTCCATTTATTTTATATTCTTAATAGAAAATATGTATATATATTCTAAATTCAAAATAGTTTCATATCCTCTAAAAAAAAAATTTCTAAAGTTTCCTTTTATTCAAAAATTTTTTATCTTATTTATATAATTATAATATGTACATATATTAATTAGTTTTGTATATTATAAAACCCTAATTTTCTTTTTTAACCCTAAAACTATTTTCAAAAAAATAAAACCTAATCTTATTTTTCTTTTATTTTTATTTTCTAATTGTTAATATAATTATAATATAAATTTATTTATTCTCATATTGTAAAGATAATTATAAATTATTTTTCTCATATAAATATATTACCTATTATTAGAAGTTTAATCTTGTAAATGAAAATAATGGTTTGTTTATATTTCTTCTTTAAATACAATTGTTCATATGAAAATTTATTAATTTTTTATAATGTTGTGAATTAATTTTATTATTATCATTACTACAAATCAAATTATTTATTTTGCCTTATTAACTTATTATTTCACTAATTATTATGATTCACTAACTTCTTTTATTTTTGTTATTACTAATTCTTTTTGCTTATTATTTTCACTAACTTTATATTTTTACTAATCTCATTTTTTTTCTTATTATTATTATTTACTAACCCCTTTATTTGTTATTGCTTATTTATATTTGGTTTATTTTTATTTAATTATTTTGCTTATTATTTCTATTATAATTTTGTAATTGTTCCCGGTTGTAATGTTGTAAATTATTTTAATTATTATTGCCATGGTTAGTAATTAGGGAGTGTAAATAACATGTATGTAATATTAAAATAAATTTAGATCACTTTTAAACAAAGATAATTAAATAAACACTCACACACACGTAAGTCGATTTTAATCGCCGTCTCACTTTCTAAGGTTATCCCTCAAGTTGCCTACGAATAATGGTTAAGTGGGGTGTATAAAGCAAGTCCCTCGAAAGAAAATCATCAAAGTCCCTCATGGTTGCCTATACAAATCGAGTCCCTTCGAAATAAATGATGATAGTCCCTTCCTTATGCTTATTACACCCCACAATTGCCTTCAAAATCAGAATGTCCCTCATATGTCCCTTAAACATCCAAGGTAATGACTACCTATTCCTTAATAGTAGGGATAGTCTTACCAATGAAAGGATAAAGAATAAGAAAGACTTTAAATTCTAGGGTAGGTTCCTCTTATGTACTTGCTCACTTCAAAAAATTTTCAAACTTAAACAAATTTCAAACAAAATTTTCAAACAAGTTTCTTACACATCCATACACGGATTATTATTAAACTATTCTGAAAATTTTCTTATTCACACACTACACTTTCAAAACAATTCAAAAGTGAGCTTAAGTACCTAAGAGCCCATGGATAACCATGGATGAAAAGGGTGCTAACACCTTCCCTTTTCATAACCTACCCCCCGGACCCAAAATATTCTCTAAGGTCTTTCCTGTTCTTTTATAACCTTTCCTTATGGATAAAATAAAAGTCGGTGGCGACTCTTGCTATCCGCAACATTGTTTAAAGTCAGTTCACCGGGTTACAATGATTAGGGATTAACTTCATGACAAAACAAAGCCTTTATTAAGTGGTTTTTTAGTTAATGATAAGATGAAGAAGTAAGTTTTATGGTTTGTAAGACAACTTGAGGGGGACTTGTCCATTAACACTAGGGTTAGTCCTTCTTAACCAGTTAAGGAAGAATTAGAACCCTAATGCAAGGCCCAAGTTACAAGCTTGATGTCTTGATGATTATTATGTGGATTGATTAAAGGAGTTAAACACATTAAGGGTTTAATACTTAGGATTAAAGTTATACACTCCATCCTAATAGAAGGATGCAGGCATAAGCTTAATCACAAAGCCTTAAAGCCTTTAGGGTTTAGTCCCTAATTGTGAGATGAGAAGAGAGGACTCAATGAGACACAAAGGTAAAAGCTAAATGGGGGACTAATCAAAACCCTAATCATTGTCATGCTTGGTTGTTCCTAAGGTTTGTGAGGTTTTCAAGAAAGATCTTCAGAGGAACCACCAGGAAGCAGATGAAAGGAGCAAAGAGAAGCAAAGTAACTTGCTTCATTTAAGAAGACAAGTCATTTGGAGAAAAAAAGTGAGATGAAGGGGAATGAGCAAGCTCAATATCAAACACAAGACAAAATGCAGCAATGATGCATAAGGGAGATGAGAAGAGATTGTGAGAAGTGAAGGCAAATTCACTTCTCCAAGTAACTTACCACCTGAAAAGTTAGTGAAAGAAATGCAATGCAATGCAAAATGAGATGAAATGGCATGATGCAAAACAAAACCAGAAGCATGAGTATGATGTTAATGATGCTATGAGATGGTGCAAACATGAGACAAGGCATGAGGATGATCATACAAACATATGGATGCAAATGAAGCATGCTTAGAACCATGAACAAACATGAAAAGTTATGAAATGCAAATGACATACAACATGACAAATGAAAGATGCAATGATCAAACATGATTCTAATATGTCCTAAGATGTATTATGAATCAAATGGATGCACCAAATGTCATGGCAAGTCATGGTATGCAAGCAAATGGAAGATGGATGCAAATGAAAGCCCAAATTAGGGTTTATGATCAATGCACAAAACAAAAATCAAAACCAGAAGCAAACATCAAGATAAAAAATTGAAAATGCATTCAAAGGAACCCTAAACCTATACAAACTCACTGCTCAAAGGAGGGGTTCTAACTCTTAACCTAATGAGGGTTATGAATTTCTTAAGATTGCTAGGGTTTTAAGGTGCCTTGTCAAGAAAAATGTCAAACAAATAGGAAATGCAAGATCAATTCATGCCAATTTAATCCTATAAACTACATGCTAAACAAGATGCAATGCAAAAAGAATCAAAGTCCAACTCTTAAAGGCTAGGCAGAAATGGATTTTTGAAGGTTGAATCAAAATAATGCCTTAAAATGAAATTAATTCCATGGAAAATTGTCAAAAGACATCAAGATCAAAAAAGAAATTTGGTTTGAGAGTTGGACAATGTTTCTAAATGATTTTGAATGTTTCATGAATTTTTTTGTGATTTTTAAATACCTAAAAGTATTTTTAATTAATTAATTCTCATTAATTAATTAAAATAATCTTTTAAATGATTTAAAAATATTTTTTAATGCAAAAAAATAAAAATAAAAATGTTTTTGGTTTCTGAAAATTAATAAAAGGTTGTATAAAAATTTTCAGAATTTTTCAAAATGTTTTGCTATTTTAAATTAAATGAAGAAGACAAATGAATTTAAATGAAAATAAAACTGAATTTAAATGAAAGTAAGCAGAATCAATGGCTGAGGTTCAAACTGGACGCGCGGGAGTTGACTGCGCGCGTGATCCAGTGGCTGGAATTCAAACTGGCTAAAATGGATTAATTAATTTAATTAAGTGAGGTTAGGGCTAAGTGGAGAATCTGGACCCTTGAACACGCGCGGGAATTGACTAAGTCAGACAGATCAACGCACCACATTCAAACTTCATTAATGACCTTGATTAAACCCTAAACACTTTCAGGTGGCCGGAGAAGACTTCCGGTCGTCTTCTCCGGCGAGACCCTCACCTGAAAGTTGCTAAAATCCTCAAAACTCCATGAAAATGAAAACTAAATGCCCAGAATCAAACCCCACTCGAAACTAAATCAAAACCCCCAAACAAAAACCATTTTTCATGCATTAATCAGGCAAATCGAAGCAAGACATTTCTAGGGCAGAAAAGTTTCAGAGCAATCATACATGCTTATTTCTCAACCATTTCAAAAAGTAAAAACATCAGAGTGATCAGCAAAGCATGAGGGACATTTTAAGAACTTAAAAACTCATTTCTGGAAAAAAAAGTTCTTGAGGTACCTGAGCTTGAGCTTTCTCAGTTTGCAACTTTCTGACCTCCTTTCTTTGTGCAAACCACTCCTCTTGAGCTCCTGATGAGGTCCTGATACTTGGAAGAAGTTTGTGATGGCTGGTTTGGAAGATTACAGAAGTTCTGTTCAAGGGAGGGGTGGTGATCGTGTTTTTGATTCAGGGAGTTTCAGGCTACGGTGATGGGTGCTTTTTGATCAGTGAAGTATGCTGAGTTTGTTTGTGAAGTTTATTTGTGTTTTTGCAGCTTGAGGAGAGTGTTTCGAATGCTTTTGCAAATGGGGTGGAAAATGAGAGAGCTGTGTTCTTGGTGCTTTCAGGCTTGTGTTGTGTGTGAAATGTCTTGCTTTTGGTTTGTATAAACAAATGGGATTGGTCAGATGAGTTGATGTGTACTGCTGTGATTGGTATGGCTCAAGTTGCCAAAATGTCAAATTTGTGTAAGAGAGGTATGGGTTGCTAGCTAGCCAAGGAAAAATGGGGTGTCCTGCGCAGAAAGAAGTGTGGAGAGCCCTAGGATTGATTATGAAGTCAGCAAGCAAGTGGATTCAAACTTGAGTGAGTTTTTGCAACTTGCTTCACTTTTTGTTTCTTTTGAGAATTCTTGCTCCATAAGTCATGAAAATGAATGATCCCTTGGCCCATTCTGATTTTTAGGTCTTGGTACATTCTTGTATGAAGATTAGAAGTTTATTTGATAGCTTAATTTGCCTTGGCAAGTGAATTTGCAACTTTGCCTCTTTGGTAGAAAACTTCAAATTTTGTGATTTTTGCCAACTTTGACAAGCCATAACTTTTGATCAAAAATGAATTAGGTCAAGTTCTTGTACTTTTTGAAAAGGGAATGATCCATTCTACAACTTTCATGACCAAAGTTTTTCCATTTGAAGCATTTTTGAATCAAAAAGCAAGGGTTGAAAAAGTTTCCCAAAATGGCAATTTTCAATATAAGTCAACTTTTCCCAAAAAGTCAACTTTGCAAATGACTTGAAATTATTCAATTTTGTGAACTTCCAATATCTTCTATGATCAAATAAAGATCATACACAATAAAAATGATGAAGAACACCCTTTGGTTGGGTCATCGGGGGCCTCAGATGCCCTGATTTTACACTGACTTGCTCAGAAAGTCAACTCTTGATCAGATGACTTCCCCATAGAATTTCTTCATGAAAATTGATATGCATGCTCCCTATACCATATAGAGACCAATGGAAACCAGAATGACCAAAAAATTTGGAGTTATGGCCTCTGAAACCAAAACCCTAATTCTAGGTCATATGTGCAGTCAAACCTGGCTCTGCTTCCATGCCATTCTCAATTCTTGTGATTTTTTTGACATTCTTGACTTTGAGAGGATATAATATGATGCTTGAACATACATGGACCCCTTTTAAGTGATTGATGACCTTTGGAGTGGCTCAAGAAGCTCTTGAATTGCTCAGATCACAAACCCTAGATGCAGATGACTTTGAACCAATGCAATGACTCAAAATGTGGTATGAGATGCTATGATTAGATCTATGCATATGAGAAGATCACAAGCCATGGTGTGAATGGGTGAGGGCAAATTTGGGGTGTTTACACTTATGATGCATGATGATGTCATGATGTTATGCTCAATCACAAACATGTGGCACACACAAACAAGTCACACAATAGACCTAGGTTTGAAGGCTTGCATGAGGTTTAAAGGTAAGTACCCTCCCCTGAAGTTAGTTGGTTCATCCTGTCCTACAAAAGTAACCAGGTTCTAAGGGATCTCAATATCATTGATCCTTCACAAGGGTGGTTGTTCAGTAGGCAACTTACTTGCCAACCAAAACCCTCCAAGTTTAGAATCTCAATGAGCGTAGTATCGAGTATCAACCAACTTCAGTCTTCATCAAAGCCGGTTATCTCACTACTTTTCTAAAAGCCAAGATGGGATAACTAGGGTTCTAAAAGTTAGTTAGTGCATTGACAACATATGGCAGCCTCATATTATCCTCAACTTGACTTAAGGAACATAAGCACCAACATAGAAGTCACACTAACTATGGCCACCAGATCAACCATATCGGTATACGTCGTACATTTTCCTTGGTCTATTGCCATTTACCTAAGGTACACTAGATCCGGGTTAGGATCTTTCACACATAAGAGCACCCCAACAGATAAGTATAAAGCAAACAAGGAAAACAATTTTAAAGTGATCTAATTCCTAAGGGTACCCCTCTTTTATTAAGTCCCCAGCAGAGTCGCCAGTTCTGTAACACGGTGGGAGAAATGACTTTAGTTATGTTGCGGATAGCAAGAGTCGCCACCGACTTTTATTTTATCCAAAGGAAAGGCATAAAAGAACAGGAAAGACCTTTAAAAGATTTTTGGGTTCGGGGGGTAGGTTATGTAAAAGGAAGGTGTTAGCACCCTTTACATCCATGGTTATCCATGGGCTCTTAGTTACTTAGCTCACTTTAAAATGTTTTTGAAAAGTGTAGTGTGTTTAGAAATTTTCTTAAGTGTTTTATAATGATCCATGTACGGATATATATAAAACCTTTGTTTTGAAAATTTGTTTGAAAATGTGAAGTGTTTGAAATGTTTTTGAAAAGTGAGCAAGTACATAAGAGGAACCTACCCTAAGTTAAGTCTTTTATGTTATTAAATATCCTTTAAATGGCAAGACTATCCCTATTATTAAGGAATAGGTAGTCATTACCTTGGATATAAGGGACAAGTGAAGGGACATATGTTATTTAGGCAACTGTGAGGTGTATAAGCAATTTGAAGGGACTTATCATCTTTATTCGAAAGGGACAAGATCATTACGAAGGCAACATTCGAAGGGACTTGATCTTTTGATCTGTTTAAGGGACTAGATGATGTGAGATGAGGGACTTTGCTTTATACACCCTACTTGACCTTTTGTTTAGGCAACTTGAGAGGTAACCCTTAAGAAGTGAGATGGCGATCCAGGATCGACTTATGTGTGTGAGTGTACCAATTCAGATATTTATCTTTAAGTTAATGATCTAATTTCAATTTTTAAATACAAACATATTTCACTCCCTATTTTACTAACTATAGCATTTAAAATTAAATATTAAAAAATTACTACTACAAATATTACATAAGGGATACAATTACATAATAATAATAATTAAAATAAATTAAATAAGCAAATAATAATAATAATAAGTAATTGGGTTAGTAACAATAATAATAATAAAAATAATATATAAATAAATGGGGTTAGTAATAGTAAAAATTAATAAGAATAAAATCAAGAAATTAACATAATAATGAATAATAAACTTAAAAGTGCAATTTTTAATGGATAATGATTTTTAAACAATTCATATTATATACTAATTATTATAAAGATTTAAATTATATATATACATGTTATGAAAAATAATGGTTAATTATGATTAAATAAATATATTATAAAATTAAATTAGGAGTTTTTAATTATTTTAAGCATACACTAAAATTATTTACATGCGAGAATTATATTAAATAATAATTACAAACAAATTATAAAAATATGTACATAATTAAGGTTTATAAATAAATAAATTAAAATTTATAAAATAATTAAGATTTATAAAAGAAAATTAGGGTTTGGTTATTTAGAAAAAATACATTAGGATTTACTACTTACTTAAAATATAAACAAAAATTATAAACAAATAAACAAACAAATTAATATTTACAATTAGGGTTTATAAAAATAATTAGGTTTTATAAAAATATTTTTAGGGTTTTAGAAAATATTAGGGTTTATATGTTTAGAAAAAGAAATTAGGGTTAATTATCTAATTATAAATTAATTATACAAAATTATTAATAATATCCAACAAGATAAATTTTAAATAATTTTCACTAATAAAGTTTAATTTTTGAAAAGATGAATTTTGAATTATAGAAAAGAAAATAATATAAATATTTTATTTTTATTCATTTTAAATTTATTTAATTATAATATAAACAAATTAAGCAAAAACAAGAAAAAAGTGGAAAAACTTACCTGGGCTGGGATTCGAACCCAGTTCCTAAGCTTTCACACCCTCAAGACCAGCAAACCAGCCACTGGGCTATGCACGCGCAGGTGAGAAGGAGGGAACTCCATATGGTTTTGTTTCAAATCCTGTGAAAATCATGACAAAACAAAAAAATAGCACAAAAAGGCCTGGGGAGGGTTTCGAACCCAGGACCTTCACACAACAAGCAAGCACACTTACCATCCAGTCAGAAGGGCGCATCTGATTATACAACCACTACAAATGATAATATATTAAGTCTAATAATTAAATGAACTTTTGAATAAAAAGAACCTGACCAAGGAATCGAACCCTGACCCTCTATCATCACACACCAACGTCAAAACCAACTAAGCCACACGCTCAATGCGAAACATAATCAGAAACAAAACATTATATTTGAAGTTAGTTTTTTGAATTAATTCTTCGCGCCAGCTTCACCTTCTTCTTCCTTCAGACCTGTGAAAATACCTGCGAAATCAAATACGAAATTTCCTGCGAATTTTTAAAACCCGAAACCTATGTTTTTTTAAACATTATGCAAACCATCATGACAAACAAAATTAGTACCCCAGATCAATTGTACAAGGTTTACACGTCACAGCCATGGTCTTAGAATTTGTTTTAAGGTCCTAAATGTCTGGTTCCCGTTTTGAAACTCCAAACCCTAACAATGGCAACCTTCAATACAGTCCACAATAATTCAATTAATCCATTCAAAAAGCTTCTAAACATCATAATAAACACAAATCCATGATTAGTTTTCAATATCAAAGCATGAATCAATCAAATCAAAAAAATTTATAATATGAAAGGGATGCATTCGGTTTGTGCAAATTAGGGCATGAAGAGGCAATGTTATGATCCAGAATTGATCTATGAACTCCAAGGAATAAGTTGCAACCTTTGGTTTGTCTTGAAAGGGCTGGGAGAATGGAATCCGAATTTGAGTTTTTTGTGAGTTTTGAAAAAAGTGGAAACTTACTCTTGAGGCAGAAGATTCGTCCCTTGGCATTGTGTTAGGTTTGTATACTTATAGTTGAATGAAGCTAGGTCAAAAAATTAGATCATTGTTTGGACTTTTTGATTTTTGAAGATTGAAAAAGATAATGTCTTAAAATTCAAATATTTTTTGATATAACATTGCTATTTTAAGACAATCACCATAATTTTCATATCAATCTAATTCAATCAAGGTTTATGACTTTCTAGAATCAAAATATATTTTAAATCTTCATATTTTATATTTTATTTGAATTTAAAATGATTTTTAATATAACAAATCATAATAAATAAAATAAATAAAATAAAATTATGAAAATATTAAATAAATTTCGTGCATGATGTCATGGAACACCTTGGGTCACAAAAAGTTCAGCCCATTTGGAAGAATTTGGTTTTAAGACCCTATTTTCTTCATAAACCACCCAAACATTTCCCAACTTTGCAAGGGCACATATCCTTCAATTTTAATGCTATGAGGGTGTTCTTGGAAATTTTGGAAATCTTAGAGAGTCCTCTAACCAACCCCATTGGTTTCATGTCCATATCATTTACCATTCTCAAGTTATGCCCTTTTGAAGTTGTTGACTTTTTGTTGACTTTCAAAAGGACCTATAATGTCTTAGCTCATACCTTCCAAATGAAGCATTTTTAGGCTTGGCTTGTGAGACACAAAGTTGTAGAGAATTCAATTTCCTTCAAAATGAGCTTTGGATGGGAAAAATTTGATGAAGCATGTGAAAGTTATGGCTGGTCAAAGTTCAGTTGACTTTTCTTAAGGAAACCCTAATTTAGAAACCTCTGATTCTTGATGATCTGAAATATCCTTGTGAATCATGATCAAACCTTGATCAAATGATGAATTTTACTTCATATACTTGATGTTGACAAAAAATCATGAAGTTTGACTTTGGTTTGACCACAGTTGACCTCAGTTTGACTTTTTAACTGCTTTGACTGATTTTGACTTATCTGATCATCTGACTGAGCAAACCTTTGAGAAAAGTCTTGAAACTTGTCATGGGGGTTCTTAAACATATATAAGATGTTATGAAGCTCACTTGAAGTCTTGGAAGTCCATTTAGCCTGATTAAAGTCAAAACCCTAGTTTTTGGATGCACTGCTTAGGAGGATGCATTGTCTGAGGGAATTGTCAAATCTTCTGACTAATTGTGAACTTTGTGAACCTTGTGAACCTCATAAGATGTATTGTGAATCTTGTGAACCTCATAAGATGTCTTGTGAATCTTGTGAACCTCATAAGATGTCTTGTGAATCTTGTGAACCTTGTGAATCTCTTAGCACACAAAGTCTTGTTTTGTGAGGGCAAATTTTGGGGTGCAACAGCTAGTCATGGAAAACATGGAAAACTATGTTCCTCAGTTAGAAGGAAGTTAGTGTCAACTAACTGATCCACGTCTCCCTAGGAAATAGAGATTCAACGGTCCCCCATTGACTAAGGGGGTGGTTACCAGTCTATAAAATCGTAGGCCTAAAGGCCTCTACAACTACCTCATCCCTTCCAGGAGAAATGACAAATCACTATACCTACCATATAATGCATAAAATAAATATCATTTCACCTCACATGATCTGACCCTCTAAAACACACTGAAAACTATCATTAAACAGAGTCTTTCACCACTGTGAGCAAGCCTTAATCACCCTTAACTATAATGTCTTATGAGTATCTCCTATTCTCATAGGAATACCATCTACACATGTACTTTTTGCCAAGTACACCATGTTAACCTCAATTTCTTTAGTTGATTGGCTTTGATGGTTCTTCAAATGTTAGGCATGTATCATAAATCTTAACACATGGTATTTATAAACTAACTTACCGTGTATTTTTTACACTCAAAGGTCTTAGACGAAGAATTACTAACAAACTTATGATACTCAAAATTTCAAACTAAGGAATATCATCATCATTTACACTAGCAATACTTACTATGATCAATTAGAAGTGTTATTGTTCTTCTTTAGTGCAATAACATTCAAAAACAATCATGAAAGATAAAAAGAGAAGACATGCTCATTGATCTTGGTGTTATCTCTATATGCCAATAACTCTTTAAATTATAACTCATTTACCAACAATAAGATGGAATTGCAGTTGTTATGTACTCAAATTTGGTCCAAATTTGTATCCAAATCACCACATTTCATTATTTGCGTTTTATTATTTCATTTATATTTTGTACAAAGTTTCTATTCTAATTTGTAACACTTTTGTTTGATTCAACTTTTGAAAAAGCAAAAAAATTAATGTTTGATTGTATCAACAATCAAATGCACATAAACATCTACAATGTCTGCATTAGATGTGGCAATCATAATTTAAAACAAACCCAAGTTCAAATATAAGATTGAAAAGAACAGTTCATGCATGTGATAAAATGGGACTAATTTTTTTCAAAGTTCTTAGATGATTCTTTTTTAGCATATAAATACTGAGGCGTATAAAGAGAAAATCAAAACTTCACATTACAAGAGAATAAAAAATGATGAATGTTAATGACAAAAAAATCTAAGATTATATGTTTCTCCTCTATTTGCTTCTTATTCTCCATCTTCATTTAATCTATGAATATATATTTCTTCTCTATTAGATAATTATAAAAGCGAGAAGTATACTTCAATCTTTTTTCTTCATAACCTCTCTTATAAGTTACCTTTCTAAGAGATATTTTTTTATCATTAAAAAGATGGGAATGTGTCTCATTGTGCTTATCGTGATGACAAAAGGAATCTTAGAAAAATTATCATAAGTATCATTAATTACGAATCTATTAAAAAAAGTTGATTAAGTTCCAATATTAAAGGCAAGACAAGACAAACCAATTTCAAAGAAACGTCGAATGGGACTAAAAATTTGAAAGGCCGTTTGATCTTACTCTTAAGAGTTTTAGTCATTTTGACCAAATATACGTAAAACAAGATAGAGTAAGTATTGAAGTACTAAGGTGATGAACACACGCACTAAAACTTATTTTCTCCTTTCATTTTTTCCCATTTCTTCTAAAAACAAGTTCTAGCAAGTGCTTTAATGATTATGAAGAAATTCTGACCCATTAGGAAAACGAAACCCATTGTATATTTGATTAGATGTCTATACTAATAATATACGGAGCGAATTCACCTCTTAATCGATTATGATGTCTATTAATTGATTAAAGAGCAAACCGTTTTTAGGGGTTTTCTTTTTTGACATAATCTAATCGTTTTGCCTGTCGCTTCTAATCAATTAGAGAGTCGTAAGCCCGTTGATTGTTTCCTTTTTAGCTAAAAAATTTCCTAAACAAAAAGAGTTATAATCAATTCTAAATTATGAATTTCTGAACTATCTAATCTATTATCTCACTCATTCTACTTCTAAAAATAGTTGTATTAACTACACATTATCTTAGAGTTGAGAGAGTGAAAAACTTAACTTGAGAGTTGTGTATTTATTTTGTTGTGCTTAATTTATTGATTCAAGAGTTTAGTGCTCTTTTGTATTTGTAATTGACTTGGAGGTTGCAAGATAAACATGTAAAAGTTTGGTGTAAGGAAGTTTGTTGGGTTAAATCTGGGTAAAAGTTTAACTTGTTGGTTGTGGAAATCTCTATAATACACTCTTGAGGTCTGGAGTAAGCCTCGTGGCTTAAGGTTGAACTAGTATAATTTCTTGTGTGATCTCCTTAACTTTATCTATTTTAGTTTGATCTTTTACATATTCGGGTGCCTAATTTTCTACTTTTACCCTTTTCTCAAAATCAATTAACTAAAATTAATCTTTCGCAAAAAAAAATTTGAAATTCAAATATCACAATTCAACTCCCCTCTTTTGTTTGAAGTCATTTGTCCAACAAGTGGTATCAGAGCCTAACTCTTATTATAAGACTAATTATCTTAGAAGAAAGAAGTGACTACAAATGGTTCACTGAACAAACCCACATGCTTGATGGAAACATGTATGCTTATTGGAAAAATAATATCATAATCTTTTAAGAGGGGATGGACTGTGATATCTAGACTGTCGTAAAAAATGGTCCCTTTTTCCAACACATATAGTTGATGGTCTCGTGGGAAAAAAACTAACGAAATTTTGGCCAAAGAAAATAATGAAAATGTGCACTACAATTTTCTACTTTAAAAGAAAAACTATAATACTATTTTCTTAGGCATGGATGAGTGTTTTCATGTTTTACATTGTAATTCTACAAAATACATGTTGGACACCCTTCAAGTTATCTATAAGGGTACAAATGAGGTAAAAATGGATAGAATGAACACATAAATTCATGGGTATGACCTGTTTAGAAAGAAATATGAGGAAAATATTTTAGACATGAAAAAAAAGTTTATTCATATTTTGAATCACTTGAAAACTCTAGGAAAAACTTTTCTAAATGAGAATTTTACTAATAAAGTCCTTAGATGTCTAAACCATAACTGACAACCTAAAGTAACTATGATTTATGAATTTAAAGATTTATCTTTTATGGACTTCCTTACCTTGTTTAGAAAATTGTAGGAACGTGAAATGTAACTAAAAATCTAGTTGAAAATGAAGAAGGCGACAAATAAAGAAAAATGTTGTACTAAAAGATATAGACCTCAAAGATACAAAATCAGAAGATGAGGATTGTCAAAATGAAAGTGATGAAGATATGCATGTCATATTTCTCAAATCCAAATATTTCCTAGAGCACAAGAAAACAACTTCACAAATTGCATAAAGAAAATAAAGAAAGATTTTATGTCATTCCAACTTGCTTCAAGTGCGGAAAGAAAATACATATAAAGCTATAATGTTCGCATAATCAAAGGAAATCTAGAAGAAACAAAAGACTTCAAAAATATGGAGAGAGCTTTGTTAGAACATTTTTTTCATGACATATATTCCTTAGATTTTAATGATAACAAAGTATTAAAGAACAATGGAGTTATCTAATGTGTGTTCCAAGTATGCAGGTTCTAAAGCTTAAAGATATAAACTCAAAATATGATATGAGGAAGCACTTGATCTTTGTGGTTAATCAGAACCTTGAGTGGGTCACGGACTGCGTTGAGGATGTTGGTTCATTGAGGAGAGAAAGCGATGTACCTGCAAGGCACTCTGATGCTTAAGTAAGAAAACGAGCACAGAAGTGGGAAAGTACGAGAGAGAGAGAGTATTTTTAGAGTGAATATTGAATACTTGGCCCTCTCATGTGAGAGAGTTTATATAATGCCCCCAATGTGTGGCCAACGGTCCCTATTTTGGGCATGGATCATGGATCTCTAAAAAAATAGTTAACTTCCAGAAACTAGTTGTTGGACTGAACAGGTTGCTCAGATATAATATGCGTCGGGCATAGGTATATCCGCACAGGGGTTGTCTGTGGCTGAGTCTAGGTGACTTTTTCCTGGTGTTGGGCAGAGTCATAAAGAGAAGGGAAGAATAACCATGGTGCATAGTCGGTTCAGCCTCATCGACTGAGGAGCAGAGGGGGTTGGTCCCTTTGGTATTGATGGGTCGGATATTGACTATTGGGTCGTCCTAGAAGTAGGAGTGGATTGGGCCATGCCTAGTCATTGGTCTAGTCTGGAAAAGGAGCCCCCCAAGTCGTTGCTTCTGGTTGCAGAAGTGATGACTTAAGGGTAGCTCGTTCTCTGGAGAATGGTCAATGTGGTCGACAAACATCTGGATATATGCCCGTCTATGTGTGTGGTCAGATCCTTCTGGGTGTCATAATGTGCCTGTTATTCAGGGAGATCAAGGGTTGAATGAGACCGAAAGGTTGTTTGACGTGTGTGCCTTGGGATACTTGTGCATTTAATGGGTAATGATGCTTAGCCTAGGTCTGCTCTTAGGCTATGAATGTGTCATTCTTGTGCCCCTAGACTGCACGTACTCGTTCACATAGATGGAGTTACTTATAAATAGGCCATCGCTGATCATTTTTGTACTTTTGGTTTCTCGCATATCCTACCTGTCGTCTTCTTCGGTGTCTGTTTCTTGAATATGAGTTGTACGTCGTCGCACCAATTGAGGATCCTTTCCGATCTCATTTTTCAGTCTTAAAAACAAGTTAATTTCTACGATTTTCTCTTTCAAAATAGCTTATTGTCTTTGTAAAAGTAAAATGCATGCAGTTTAGGGCGAAACTCTAGGATTTTTAGATGATTTTAGATAGAATGTTGGTGGTTCGCGGTGGTGGTGCCATTTTTGGTGGAAGCGCCATTGTGGTCGGTGGTCAGATTTCTATTTTCCTTCAGATTTTTCTATTGTCTTTGCAGCAAGTACGAGCCTGCGATGGACGAATCTTCGAAGATGCGCGGAGGCTCCGATTGGCGTTTCGCCGGAGCTCTGGGTTTCGATATCGGGGAATATTTGCTAGGTGTACCTTGAGAGTTTTGTGTCGTCGCATGTCTCTCCCGCGAAGTGTCTCGGGGGTTTTCCTATTATCTTAAGCATTTTTCATTATGATAAAAGGCTTTGGCCGGGGATTCCTTAGCACGCCCTTTCACTTGATCAATAGTGGAAGGGTAAATTTGACTATCTAATCGAATTCATATTCTCTTCGCTACTTTTCATGTATAAAATTTCCAATGATTTTGACTACGTGGGAATGAAGGAGGAGGAGCTCTCCATGGAAAGCACGTTTGTTGCCAATAGTACTGATGAAACTACATCGGTTGTAACCGACCAAGGTTCCCAGGAGGAGGAGCCTATCTTTTTGGAAGACTAGGTGGCCCCGTACCGCTGACCCTCTCATCGGTGTTTTCCCTGAGTCTAGTAGGGGCGGGGACGTTGATCGGAGATTCCGAGGACTAGAGAGTTGTGCCACCGGGGGAAGAAGACACAGTATGCACGGACTTCCTATGAGCATATTTCTCCATGTATGAGTATATTTTCAAATAATTGAAATTTAGGCTTCCTTTCTCGGACTTCCAGATTTAAGTATTTTGGCATTTAAAGTTGGCCCTGTTGCAACTTCATCCTAATTCATTTGCCTTTCTCAAGGCGTTTGAACTGACCTGTGAGTACCTGGCCATAGGGGCCACTATCTCTCTTTTTGTCCATGTCTTTAATATCCATCAGCAGGTCGTGCATGGAAAATATTCCTAAGTATCGTTCAAACAGAGGATGAAGCTCTTTAAGGCCTTCTCTGAGTCAATCGGGTCATTCAAAGACCATTTTTACCTCATTGAGCCAACGTCGAGCAAAGATATGGACTTTGTAAATGTATGGGAGGACAAGATCGATGAGTTCAAGGACGTTTTGATGGACGAACATGGCAGGGTACAACAAAATATGACGCTGAAGTTCCATTTTTCCTGGTCCTACAACCACTTCTCTCGGGGGACCGACGAGTATATGACACCCCCAAGTGAGTTGAGCACTAAGGATAAGAGGAGTTACGAGTGTTTGGTGAACCTCATTTTTAGCTTCCCCTTGTTCAAATGTGTTGACAGACAGGGCAGGCCTATTTTTGAAAAGGATATAGGCCAGAAGGTGCAACCATGTTATATAGATGTGTCCAAGCTCCTGTAGTGTTCAACGAAGGAGGAGGTTTCTGAATACTTTGGTAGATTAGTTTTGTCCATTATGTTTGTTTGCTTATTTTGTTCGTATTTTACTTTCCGCTAACATGTTCATCCGTTTCTTTTGCAGGCATCAATTCTACTCCCCTTGACCGTGTGGTGAAGAGTGTTGCCGTGAAAAAGGGCAAGAAAGTGACACAGACCAAACTGCAGATGGTGACGGGCCCCAAATCGGGGACATCTTTGACAGTCCCACGGGAAGATCAATGTTCACCTCTCTCTCAGATGAGCAAAAGGGTGAGGATAGAGGATGTCACCATTTTGGATCTTACCGCTGATGTTGCGAAGTAAAAATATGAGCTTCCCCTTGCTTCCTTAAGCCGAACTTTTTTAAAGATACCTCTCTGCAAGTTCCGCGGGCGGAATCTCTTTTCTTGGAAGAGATAGATCGCCTGATCAAGAGGCTAGTCATTGCCTGGGATGCTTCTACGGTCGTTAGGATGCTAACCATGGCCTATTTATACTTCGAAGGATCATTGACCCATGAGCGTGAAGTGAAAGACCTGAAGTCCTTGTTAGTTGTTGTAGAAGAAAATTACCGGAAGGTTGCCGAATATAAGAAGAAACAGACGGAGAAGATTAAGGATATGGGTAAAGCTTTAAGTGTTGAAGAGACGAAGAGGAAAGTTGTTGAAGAGTTGGTCGCTAAGTTACAATCGGATATGGAACCTACTGATGACAAGAATGATGAGCAGAAAAGGTTGCAGAGCAAGGCGGAGTTGATCGCAAAGATCGAGCAGAATGAAGAGGATATCCAGGTGGTGGCCTCCGACTTTTTTAATAATGTTGTGGATCAACTGAAAGTGGTTAACCCTCTGGACAAGCTGGTGTTCATGGGGATAAACTACCTCCATTGCATGGTGAATGGGGTCATCGTTGTACCCGTGGAGTTGCGTGGGCACCTCGAAAAGGATCAAAAGGGGACACCAGTAGCGAATTGCACGACGAGGGCCATCCTGACGGGATGCTAGTTGCAGAGGACCATGTTGAGAATGATGATGTCGACCAGGACGTAGTTCAGCCTTAAAAGTTTTTATGCTTTTTTGTGTTTGATCGGCTTGTGTACCAGCTTATGTAATGCTTTTAGTTCGGGGGGTTATCACCCCATTTTGTATAATACCTGAACAAGTCGGCCCTTGTGATCGTGCCTCTTCTTATGATTAATGTTTCTGACCTTGGAGGTAGTTTTTTGTTTAATCTTGTCTTTTTATTATGTTGTTTCTCGTGAATGTATGCGTTTATACTTGTCTGATCGGGGACACCTTTAACTATTTATTTTTGCTAAGTGTTTTATTTGGTGTCATGCGACTTTGTGAAGCCGTTCGAATTTCCTCTAAGTACTTGCACGATATTCGTTATAGGTGACTGCCAAGGGTTGTTAAGGTGTGTTCGACATTAGGGGGAGTTGTGCTCGATATTTTGATCTGATGGTTTGGATAACCTGGCAGATTTCCAAAGTAGTCTCTGGACGGGGAACGATACTTAGTCCATGATGATGGCCCGAATTTCGCAGCGTGAACCTCCCATCACGAGCTGGTGTTCTGCCTGCTCGTGGTACATTGACGATGACGAACTCGGTCGAGGATCCATTCGTGTGATAGTAGGCTTCCTCGTTTAGGAGGGGATGCAATGCTTGTACCTAGGCATGCATGTCAGGTCGGTACTACATGCTCATCGCATCGATTTGAGAAGGCCGACAAATGCCTTAACTATAATATTGTTTCAGTTTTTCAGCGTTCCAAGTTCGAAAAAGTTATTCCCCATTTAAGTTTTCCAAGTCGTAAGCCTCATTCAGCATTTTTGCTCGGAAAAGGTAAGGGCCTTCCCAGTTCGTGGCCAGCTTGCCTTTCGGGGAGTCCTTATGGTTTCTCCTCAAGACGAGACTGCCGACCTCAAATGTTTGCTTTATGACATTATCATCCTGTTTGATGGCGATTTTTTCTTAAGTGATGCCTCGTGGAGGTTTGCTCCTAATCGAACATCCTCGAGCAAATCGAGTTCCTCTTGTAATGCTCCAGAATTTGTGTCCTCATCCATGGAAGCTTCGGTCCTCCTGGACGGTATGTGTATTTCGATGGGGATGACGGCCTTGGATATGTATGCTAATCGGAAAGGGGTTTCCCCAATCATGGAATGAGGTGTGCTCTGGTATTCCTAGAGCATGTTGTGTAGTTCCTCGACCCATCGTTTCTTCACTTCATATATCCTTCGTTTCAGCCCTCACAGGATGACTCTGTTCACAGCTTCTGCTTGTCCGTTCGTCTGCGAATGCTCAACGGACGCAAAGTGTTGTTTAGTCCTTATGTTAGCGAAGAACTCCTGGAAGTGTCTTTTCGTGAACTGTGTTCCATTGTCGGTGACAATTTCTTGTGGCACTCTGAATCGGGAAATGACATTTCGTTTTAAAGACCGAAGTATGTCTAGTGTTGTTATTTTGGCTAGGGCCTCCGCTTCTATCCACTTTGTGAAGTAATCTACGTCGACGAACAAGTATTTGTTTTGGTTTGACCCGGCGATGAAATGGCCTAGGATGTCTAGGCCCTACCATACAAATGGAAACTGGGTAGATATTGTCTTTAGATCGTTAGGGAGAGCTAGGTGCATGTCCCCGTGTCGTTGGTACTTGTCACATTTTTTAGGTGTTCTTTCGCATCGTGTTGCATCGTTGGCCAATAATACCCTACTCGCAAGGCTTTCCGAGTGAGGGATCTTCCGCACAGATGTTGGGCGTTGATCCCTTCATGGATTTTGCGTAAAATGTGAGGTATTAGGTCTTCCTCAACGCATTTGAGGAGAGGTGGAGAATCCTCGTCGATATATCTTGCCTTCAACTAGAACATATGAACAAGCTCTTTGTCGTACTATATTGGCCTCTTTATGGTCTGGGGGAAATTCATCCTTGGTCATGTAGTATTAGACTAGGGTCTTCCAGCAATTAACGTCGCCAATGATGCTGACGTATATTATTAAGATGTCTTCTCGATGCTCGTTCGAGGGAGTATTTCCTAGATGACAGATTTGTTTCCGCCCTTCCTCTTCGTGCTTGCCAGTTTTGAAATATTGTCTTCTCGAACGTTGTGCTCGTGGGGAATATGCTTTACCTATACGGATATGAATTTGGCCATCTTCTCCTTGTACATGTTTAGGTACTCTGATATATTATTGTTTTTTACCTGATACTCCCCTTTGACCCAGAGGGCCACGAGTAGGGAGTCCATGAAGGTGACTATTTCCTCAGCGCCTAGGTCGTCGGCCAACCGTAGGCCTGGAAGGAAAGCCTCATACTCTACTTGGTTATTAGACGTTGGGAAAGATAGGGAAAGCGATACTTATATGGGGATGTCCTCTTCATTCTCGAAAATGATCCCTGCTATGCTTCCCGTTGAACTAGATGCTCTGGTGACGAAAATTATCCATTTTCAGGTTATACAGGTTGTGGGCTCCTAGATGGTCATCTCTGCTATGATATTGTTCAGGGCCTGCACCTTGAGAGCTTGTCTACTTTCGTACCTGATGTCGAATTCAGATAGCTCCATGTACCATTTAAGCATCCTTTCGGCCATGTCTGGTCGGCCCAGTAGTTTCCTAATGGGTTGTTCTGTCCATATAATGATCGTGTATGCAAAAATGTAATGCCTTAGTTTCCTCGTTGAGTTGAGGAGGGCCAGTGCGACCTTTTTGATTTGTTGATACCTGAGTTTGGGGCCTTGCAAGGCATGTCTTGTGAAATAAATGGGTTTTTGTCCCTCGGGCGTTTCTCATATGAAGGTGGCACTTACGACTTCGTTAGCGATGGCTAGATACAGTTACATAACCTCTCCTACTTATGGTCGTGAAAGGATTAGGGGATCTGAGAGCGCCTTCTTGAGGTGGATCAGAGCTTGATCGCATTCTTTCGTCCACTTGAAAGCAGACTCTTTTTGGAGGAGCTTAAAGAGCCAGAGAGCATGTTGGACGAATTTTTCCATGAAATGTGATAGTAAGGTGGGAACTTCATTCAGAGATTGAATGTATTTCTATGAGTTCGGTGTCGGAGTCTCAGAAAATATTCAACACATATTAGGGTTTGCTTCAATTCCTCGCTCAAATATGTAAAACCCGAAGAATTTTCTTGTTCGAACTCCAAATGTGCATTTCTCTAGATTAAAACGCATTATACGTTTTCGTGCTTGGTCGAAAACATTCTTCAAGTGGAGAGCGTGATTGGTTTCCTCGTTAGACTTAACGATTATGTTGTCCATGTAGACTTCGAGCATGTTTCTGATTTCGACTCAAAAAATTTTATTCATCATGCATTGGTAGGTCGCGCCCGCATTTTTCAATCCGAAGGGCATTACATTGTAGTAATAGTTGCCTGATTCGGTCATGAAGGTCATTTATTTTTTGTCGGTCACGGCCATGGGTAACTGATTTTACCCGGAATAGGCGTCCATAAACGAAAGTAATTTAAAACCAGCAGAATTATCAACTAATTTATCTATGTTCAGTAAAGGATAAGCATTTTTTGGGCAAGCCCGGTTGAGATCGGTATAATCAACACACATGCGCCATTTTCCATTACTCTATTTGACAAGTACAACGTTGCACAGCCAAGTTGTATACCTGTCTTTTGAGATAAAATTTATCTCTAAGAGGTCTTTTACAATTTTCTCGGCAACCTCCGTTTTTTCAGGAGACTTCTTTCTACTACGTTGTGTTATAGCCCGGTAGGCGAGGTCTATGGTCAGTTGATGGCAGGCGGTCTCCGGGTTTAATTAGGGCATCTCGGCCGTGCTCCAAGCAAACAAATCCGCGTTCTCCCATAGGCATGCTTTCAGCTGCTTCCTCGCCAGGTCGGGGAGGTTCGCTCTAATCTTCACCCCTTTGCTGGGATCTTCCCCGAGTAGGACCAACTCAAAATCATTGTCAAGTAATGGTCATTGAGTGAGAGAGTTTCTCAACCTCTTTTGTACTTCCTTTCCTTCTTCGGTGAACCGATTCTCTAAGTCGATGGAATCGACATGAGGGAGAGGTTTCAACTCCTCGGAACTGCTGGGCAAAGAAGGCTTTATTGATGTCTTTGGCTTAGCATTGATGGTGTTGAGACCTTTATATGCAGCTTCAATGTCACCATACAGGGTGGCCACCTGTCTTGTAGAAGTGTAATACTTCATCTTCAGATGCACCATGGACGGCACCGCAATGAGGTCGGCAAAGGGTTGGTCGGTCGAAGATACATATGTAGAGCAAGGAGAAATCTACCACAAGGAACGTTACTTTGATGGCCCTGTCCGTCTCCCCTACCCTAAACGTCACAATCAAATCTACATTACCCCACGGTCTGGTTACGGATTCGTTGAACCCTTAAAGGTCGGAGCCTACATACAGGGTGAGGTGTGTCTCGTTGAACTACAAAGTGAAGAATAACTGAGAGTACATGATATTCGCGGAACTTCCCTGATCAACCAGGATTCGATGGACATCAAAATTTGTTATTTGGGCCTTGACAAGCAGGGGAATGTAGGAAGTTGGTGCTCCGTCGAGGAGCTCCTCGAAGTAGAATGAAATGGGAATAGAGCTTCCTTGAGGCTAGTCGAGGGTAGAATTCTGGTTCAAGCCCTTCCTGATGAGGTGGTTGACCCTGTGTTTTACCGAACCCACAGTGATTTTTTTAAAACCTCCTCCGGAGATCACCATCATGGAGGGGAAAGATTACCATGGACTATATGCTGCGAAATATGAGGGGTCGGCCAACACCTTGGTATTAAAAATTCCTTGAGTTTGGTGATGCTTAGGGTGACAGGCAGATTAACATCTGTGGTCGGAGGATTGGATTCCTCTACCTTCTTGGATTCTTGCACTTCATGTCGAGGGGCCTTTTACCCTTGGTAAATTTTTTTATTGGCCATCCCTATTAAGAATTTCGATCGGGTCCTTCAAGTGGATGCAGTCTTCGGTGTTGTGGCCATGGCTTTTATGGAACCTGCAATACTTCGTCTTGTCCGTATTAGTCTTGACCAATAATCGTTTCAGAAAACGGACGCTAGCCTTACAGAATTCGAAATTGCACATTCTGACAGAATTTTCTCCCTCGATACTGAAAGAGGAGCATACTCATGGAACCTACTGGAAGGTCCCTTGTGATCGCGTTACTCTCGTTGGCGGTCTTATTTTCTTTTGTCTCCTCCTAGACGAGATGTCGAGGGTTCATCGTTCTTTGATGGTTTCTCATCCTTCTGATGTCGTGAGTCACAAGCAGTATTTGTTGCTTATTATTCCTCGTATTGTATGTACGTTTGGGCCTTGAGGAGGAAGGCATCAAGCGTGATCGGTGTTTCGATACCGACGACCTTAGCGAAGTCACTGCGAGGAAGTAGCCCGCACTCGAAAAGGTATTTCTTCATGTCATCGGTCATTGCGACCTGAATAACTCCCTTGTTGAATCTCTATATGTATGCTTGGAGAGATTCCTCTTTTCCCTATATTATCGCCTCGAGTGAGGCCTCAGTCATAAGGTTTTGGCGGGAGGTGGTAAAGTGTCTGGAAAACAGCCTCTCCAGTTTCCTCCAAGAAGTGATTGACTCGTAGGGGAGGCTTTTGTACCAATCCATTGCTCATTTCCTGAGCATGGTCTAGAAGAGTATCCATTTTATCGCACCTCTGACGCCGTCATAGTCGAGTAGGGCGTCAATTATTTCTATGTGTTTGTCTTGATCAGTGGTTCCGTCGTACGATCCTAAAGGTGGAGGCTTCTCCAGGCCCTTTGGTAACCTAAGGGCCGTGATCTCTTGTGAGAGGGGTCCTCAGGGTTCGTCTTCGTCACTAGAGATGTACGAAAGAGAACAGGAACGATTGTTTCTTGATCATCACGGAGAAGGCAATCTTGAACGGGCCCTTGGTCTTGTCGTGGGAGACCGTTAGACTTATGTCTGAAGCACTCTTCTCGTGCTTCTGGTTCCCAGGAAGCAATGTCTTCGAGGAGACGAGCGAACATGTTTCTTGATGGATCCAGATTCTTCCGGACGCTGGCGATTATTTCTTCCCCCAGGAGAGGGACTGCGGGACCTGCAGTGCTTACGTGACAGGGGAAAAGATCTGGGCGGTGAGCATCTTCTAGATCCTCGATCCTTTCGCCATGTCCCAAGATCATAACATTGGTTTGATTCTGGGTTTCGACCAATGCGACTATGGTCGAATTAACGTTTGATGGTATCGGGATAGGTTGAGGAACAAACGGCGTGACCTCTGGCACAACGACAGGGTTAGAAGACAGGGAGGCGGAGGCTTCGTCTCGTTGAATGTGGTTGTTATCCCCGAGTTGGGGATGGTTTTCTTCACTGTCTCGCTGCTTGACGAGTACATTAGCGGTGATTTGAGCATCCACAGTATTGTCGCGAGTAGCCATGAGATGAATCTTGATTTGTTGTTGTAGTCTTTAAAATCCGAGGAGAAAAGACGAGGAAGCATGTTTCCCACAGACGGCGCCACTGATATTTCTGGTTGATCAGAACCTTGAGTGGGCCATGGACTGCATTGAGGATGTTGGATCGTTGAGGAGATGAGAGGGTGTATCTGCAAGGCACTCTGATGCTTAAGTAAGAAAATAAGTACAGAAGTGGGCAGGTATGAGATAGAGGATTATTAGAGTGAATATTGAATACCTGGCTCTCTCATGTGAGAGGGTTTATATAATGCCCCCAATGTGTGGCCAACGGTCATTTTGGGCCTGGATCATGGATCGCCCGAAAATAGGTAACTGCCAGAAACTAATTGTTGGACTGAACAGGTTGCTTAGATATAATACGCGTTGGGCAGAGGTATATCCAAGCAGTGGTTGTCTATGGATGAGTCTAGGTGACTTATTCCTGGTGTCAGGAAGAGTCAAGAGAGCAGGGAAATAAAACCATGGTGCATGGTCGGTTCTACTTCATCGGCTAAGGAGTTGAGGGGGAGTTAGTCCTTTGGTATTGATGGGTAAAATTTAGACTATTGGGTCATCCTAGAAGTAGGAGTGGATTGGGCCATGCCAAGTCATTGGTCTAGTCTAGAATAGCACTTGACAAAAGCTGATTTCTTAGCTTCTAGTGGTTCAGAATCTGAAGAACACTCTTTAACTGACGTCTGGCATAGACTCTGAAGTTGAAGGCCTCAACATCAGAAGAAGCAACGAGTTGTCTCTACATTTAGTGAATTCATTAGCTTCTGGTGATCATTCATAATTAGTAATTGAAATTCTAGCACTTAGATACCAGATCTTAAGATAAATGTCACAAAACTAGAATCACAACAGTAAGGACATAACCAACTCACACATACATGCAACAATCTTGATGTTGATGTTAATACTGATGTAACAAAACATCAGAACACAAAGTCAAGACAGATGTTTTGACATCTTAAGTCTGACAAAACAATATTTTCAAACCTTAATTAAGAAAAAACTGTAAATTACAGGATGATAAATAACACGCTTAATTGCTAACCCGGTTCGGTGCAACATCGCCTACATCTGGCGGCATCCAAGCTAGGAAGGATAATCAATATGTAGTATTATCTCAAATCTAAAATCCCCCGTTTAGAATTCTCGCTTAATCCCTACCTTATGCAAATTCTACCTAGAAGTCCATCTAGATATGAGATCATCCTCTCACTTCCAAACAAGATTCACAATCCCAGTGACCATGTCTCAAGAAACCAAAAAGAAAGATGTACCCTCTTTCAACTACAATACTTGGTTTTTCTTCAAAGCTTCAACCAAGAATAATACATTATTTTCTTAAAAGCTTTTGAATGAACAATAAACAACAATAATCTATCTACCATAATGTATTAAAAGATACAAAGAGTGACTTACAAAGTCACACACAAGAGACTCTCAAACCCAAGTTTCTAAACATTCCCCTGGTTTTTATAATAGTGAACATCGACAATACATTAGGTCTAAGAAACTCTTTAAATACTACTTAGCAGTCCATGGGCTTCGAAATCTTCACCCAAATATTCCTTTGATCCACACGCTAAGGGTTGCATTAATCATGCAGAAAAATCTCCTTAAATCTTGAAACAAATCATCAAGTTTCCTAAATTGTCTTTACATCCAATTTTAGAAACTTATGAATAATTGAATATCAAATCAAATGTTCTAGATTAAATCTTCTTGACCTACGAAAATAAGTGACCTGATTTCAAAAGGAATCTCACAAATTCAAAATAAATATGTCAAGAATTAAAACAGCCAGAACTGATGTTATGGTACAACATGTTACAACATCTGTCAGGACATCTTCACACCATGTGTAAAGAACAACATGTTACAACACCACACACAACATCATGATGTGAACTATGGTTTAGAAAAATTGTTGCTAATCCTAAACCTATAGATCTAACAGTAATAAAGCTAAAGTTATTTGTACCGTAGAAAGCAAGTTGCTTTGTCAAATCATTTTGTCAGCTAGAGTCTAAGTTCATAAGACTCAAGAAAAGTTGACATGCTTTACAGATATATACTTTCAACGGATCTATATTACAAGATTTCATGTAAAACACAATGGTTAAACATGTTACAAAAAAGATCAAGATCTTTTGGTGTATTTATCTTCAACGTCTCTTGTACTATGGAAAAACAAAGACAATTGATCAAGTTATCTCTTCCAACGGCTAGTCTTCTACAACTGCTATATAAGTAGTTGAATATTCAAACTGAATTTTCAAAAAGGAACAAGGAACAAGAAAATAGAAGGAAAGCTAAGAAGCATTGAAGTGTACCACACTTCTATCTGGATGGAGAAATAACAAGATCAACAATGAGTAACACAATCGAGTATGCAAAAATTCTTTTATATGTTGTAAATTATATAAAGCCTTAAAATTTCTTAAACATTGAATATCTTAGAAATATTAAGTGCTTTATGTCTTTATTATGGTGATTACCTTGTACCTCTGATTTTATATCAAGTACACCTTGTTCTTTATTCTTCTAAACATGTTATTTACTAATTTAGATAAAGTCTCTTGTTATGTGCTTGAGCATCAAAGTCTTTTGCTGGGAAGCTTGAGCCAAGTAAGTCTCTTGCTATATGATAAATCATTGAAAGTCTTAATCAATTGTTAATTAAGCAAAAAAAAAGTCTTATACTTGCAGGTTTAAGTAGAAGTCTTGAGCCTAAGGGCCTTGAGCAAGGAATTCTTGGGTTCATGGAACCTGAGCAAAGAAGTTTTGGACTTAAGGGTCTGGGCATATGTCTTGTACTTTAGGGTATGAGGAAGGAATTCTTCGGTTGTGATCTGAGTAGAAGTCTTGTACTTGAGAGTATGAGTAAGGAAGTCTGGGGTTCGTGGAACCTGGTCAAGGAAGTCTCGGGTTGTAATCTGAGTAGAAGTATTGTACTTAAGGGTATGAGTAGAAGTCTTGAGCCTGAGTGGTTTGAGCAAAAAGTCTTGGATTCGTGGAATCTGAGTAGGAAATCCTTAGGATGCGGTCTAAGTAGGATGTTTTGAACCTGAGGGGTTTAAGCATGAAATCTCGAGCTGAGGGTATGAACAAAGAAAAGTCTTATACTTAATTGCATAAGAGATTGTAATCATATTTTGACAATGGTGAGAAATATCTTGTTATGCCAGGGGACTGGACGATTCTCATTTGGGAGGAACCATGATAAATTTTTGTGTGTTCTGTTGTTATTTATTTCTTTCTATTAATATTTCGCTGCAACGTATTAATAAGAATCTAAACACCAGTTTAGATTATAAACTCTGATTAGAGGCAAACTAAAGAAACAAAAAACACAACTCAACCTCCTCTTCTAGTGTATTTTTCTCACCTTCAAGCTTACATTCCAAGGTACGTCAATGTCATTGACTCCTCTGATGAATCTGAAATAAATGAATAAACTCATTATGTCTCATGACTTGCCGTGAAGAAAATAAGGTAAATAGTATAAATTTTGAATTTACTTATAATGAGTTATTCCTCATTTGTAAAATTCAGATAATGAGTCAAGCAAATTAAAAAAAAATATTGTTTATGTATCTTAGTCTACTATTTCTTTTGTTGAAAAAATAAATAAAAGTTTATTAGAAGAAATAGATCGTCTTACAAAAAAATAAAGTGTCTTTAATCTAAAACTCTTATTCCCCTTCTTCTTCTTCTTCTTCTTCTTCTTCTTCTTCTTAAGAGAACCTTGTTGAACCTATCAAGTGTGAAAAACGAAGTCTTTTAGAAAATAAAATTGACGACCTGCATAACACACTTAATAATTTTATCAAAGGAAGAGATCACTTGAATAATATTTTAGGTAATCAAAGAGCAACTTATAATAAATTTGGTCTAGGTTATGAACCTAAAAACAATTCTAAGAGTTTTAGTATTATTTGACATGCTAATAAGACTTTTAAATGTAATATGCTTATGTGTAACTACTTAATAAAAAATGGCCATGTTGCTTTGTTCTGTTTTATTAGAAAAAGTCATGGAAGTAAAAAAAAATTATTCTCCTTCTCATTTCTATAAAGAATATCATAAAAATAAAATGAAAAATATGTATGCTTTATCTTATTTCTATGAACATAATTCTAGTTGGAAACCTATAGATAATATCCATTCCACTAACGCAAGATGGCCCAATGAGGTAAATATCAAAAGAGGAATGCATCCTTAAAAAGATCACCTTAAGGAATGTGAAATTCAAAAAGAAATCTAAAACACGACATCAAAAAAGATGAAAAAGTTCAACAAAGACTTTTGCTCAAATGAATTGGTTCTAAAGATGGAAAATGCAATCCATGGGGAGAAGTATGGTCTTATGTCCTGCTTAAATGTGACTATATGTGCTTATTTTTCTCTTTTTATTAGGTAATTCATCCCTTTCATTTTAAATGAAATGTTTTCTTCCTTTTTTTCTCATTGTGCTCCATCTTTATTTCATTTGTGAGCATATGTTTCCCCGTTTTATTAGAATGAAAAAAGGGATAAGTATACTTTAAGAGAGAGTATACTCTGGTATTTTTTCTTCTAAACATTTCTTCTAAGTCGCCTCACTAACAAATACTTTGTAATCATCAAATAAAAAGAGAATGTGACTCTAAGTGCTTGATATGTATAACAGATTTTGATGATAACAAAATGAGTCTATTCATATCTATCATAAGCATCATCAAACATGCACTACTATAAAAAACACATTTAACATCAGAAACAAAATCCATTAAACCTTGGCTACATAAGCGAGATAACAAAAGGGCGTCATGAAAAACTGTCATTTTACCCCTCGATTATTTAAAAACTAAGGGATAAAGTTATCTGCACATGGGTTCGAACCTCAACGTCTACATTTTTATTATTTTCAGAATTAGATGGCGCGCCAAATATTAAATCTTGATTTTGTGTAAAACCAAGGTAATACCGCAATATTTTAACCTCGAGCATAACATATATATATATATATATATATATATATATATATATATATATATATATATATATATATATATATATATATATATATATATATATATATAGTTGTAAATGTATTATAGAATCATATCACAGAATATATAATCATATTTTGCAGATTTCTAAAACATAAACATTGTACATTTTCCCAAATTCTCAAACAAAAATATTGTACCACAAATATTTATTATTTATACCAAATGCAAAGCCAAAATGGAACACACCTTTTAATTTTACAACAAAACTAAAATAAATAATTAACCAACAAAATGGAAAATCTTGTAGGATGTCCAAAAGTTATATGCTAAGATTTGTCAATGGTCGTTAAGCACCTATAATTTGAACATTTGAAACCAATTAGGATAATCAACAATAACATTAAATCTTTAGTAAAAGGAATAAAAATAAGTAAAATGAATAATTGTAAATTACTAAGTGATATAAAATATTTACTTCCTAGTTTTCCCATATTCGCTCTTTATTATCACGACGAATAACATGTACATCATCTGAATCATTTTCTTCTGATGAATGACGTACATGTGTTGTGAAACATGTTAAAATCTTGATTTTTATCCGTACTATTAGAAATATATTTTCCGTGAAGAACAATTGACCATCTAGTGTTAGAAGAATCAATGACATAAAAAACGTGTTTTGCTTGGATTTCCATGATGAATGGTTTGTTCTTATAAGTTGTCTTTTGAAAATCAATTTGTGTGAATCCTAGTTCAATGGTTTCTGCACTAGTGTCTTGGACCCAAAATCATCATTGATAATATCATATATTTGCAGTTCATGTACAACCAAAAGAGTTTATACCGTCAGTTTCAAGTCCAAGCATAAGGTTCCATGGTTCAAGGGCAAAATCTTGAAATAAGGAATCAATTTCGTTCCATTGCAATGAATCAGCTACATGACGAATTTTCTGTCACACACTTTTTCATCTACATGTCATCTAGTATTCTTTGTGTTATTTAACTTAGCAAATAATATCTTAAACCTTTGAATTATCGGTAGGTACCACATCACCTTAAAAGGAACACAATTTCTAGTTACATTGTTATCGTCTTCAACACCATTGTCCTTCTGCTTGTAGCGTGACTCCCCACATCTCGGGCACTCCTTCATGTTTTCATACTTTTTCCTATATAATATGAAATCATTACGAAATGCATGTATTTTGACATAGTCCAACCCCATTAAACACAATATCTTTTAGGCCTCATAACTACAGATCATCAACGCGTTACATTCTAGAAGAATTTATTTCAACAATTCAAATAATTCAGTGAAACTTCTATCCGTCCACTCACCTCATGCATTAAGATTAAATAATCTTAATCGAGCTGACAATCTTGTAAAACTTTTTCATCTCGTATACAACGACTCTTACATGTATCTTTGCAAAGTATCTACCATATTAGCTTTCTTGAAAGCATCTACTCCAATATCGTGAATCATGACTTCTAGAGTATCATTTATAAATTCATCACATCTTCAACTATATGTGATAAAGGCCCTTTTTTGTCACTTCGTCATGCCATACCCATATTGTGTAATTTTGAATAATTTCATTAGTACTTAAATGATTAAATATATCATCATTTGGATTTTTTTGCACATTTCGAATTTACTTAATATATTGGTTTTCATCCAACTATGATCCATAATCACATACAGCTTATGAAAATAAAATAAAAATAATAAACAACCAACAAAAATGAACCGTATAAGTCTCAAAAACCATAATAACAACAACAACGGTGATGACAACAACATCAACGACGACCACAATATCAACAACAACCACAATATCAACAACAACAACAGTAATGGAAAATGTGTACATATGGAAATGTGATGAGAGATTCAAAGAAAAGTGTTGGTTTGAGGTTCGAGCTACCTTCCTCCATGGAGAATAATGGTGTTTAAGTTCATTATGTTGAGAATAATAGTGTTTCAGTTTCGTTCTCTTGAGAAGAATAATGTTTCTTTCGTTCGCTAGCTAAGGCGTAAAAAAGTGAATTAGACTAAACATTAAATTTGAAGGAATAAAAAATTGTTTAGAGAGTTTTTATCTCGGTTTTCTTAAAAATCAAGGGAACATATCCGACGTAAAATCTAAAAAAAAAAATAAGGCTCATTTTTAGTTCTGAATAAAACATAAAATTGCAAGTGTTGAGAATCGAAGTTAAAACTCTGAGCAACTTGTTATGTTGGTTTTGGGAAAAACCGAGGTAAAAGATTAAGTTTAAAAAAAGTGGTGCGTTCTAGGTCATTTGACCTCGATTTTTCAATAACTGAGATGAAAATTTCGTCATAAATTATATTATTTGTATTAGTGAAGAACTCATCAAAAAGAAAAGTTGATCAAGTTCCAATGGTAAGGGCAAAACAAGACAAATAAATTTCAAAGATCAATATCAAAAAGCACTAAAGATGTCAAAACTCCCATGATCTTACGTTTAAGATTTTTTAATCATTTTGATCAGTTATATGTAAAGTAACCAATAATAAATCTTCAAGTACTGAGGTGACGTACACGCGCAATAAAAATTATTTTTCTCCATTTATTTTTCATTTCTTCTTAAATTCTGTCATGGAAAGTGCTTAAATCAATCTTTCGGAAAAAAATCTAAAAATTCAAAATTCACAATTCACTCCCTTCCTTCCTCTTATATTTTAAATCACTTGTTTAACATCATGAATAACATTGTAGTAGTGCATGTATCTAAAATCTAACATTGTAGTATATATTTAACTCTTAGATGTCTTAGACAAAAGGATTACTAACAAACCTTATAATACTCATAATGTCAAACTAAGGAATATCATATGATCAACTGCACTAGCTAGCAGTACTTACTATGATCAATTAGAAATGTTATTGTTCCTCTATTACCAAGGCTTACAAAGAGAAAACCAAAACTTGACATGACAAGAGAATAAAAAATGAAGAATGTTAGAATAACACATCATGAGCTTGATAAAACAAGCATACACACAAGTCATGAATTCTAAAATTGGTCAGTTACAACAAAATCACACAACAAAATGCCAAACTAAAGCACATCATGATCAACTAGCAGTACTGACTGAGTACTAGTGATTCTGACAGTAGTCAATTAATAGAAGAAAAAAAAACACAATAATTAAAAATACTATTGCTTCACTGTCTTGCAGAAAGGTACAAAAACAGTGACAAAAAAAAAAAAATCTTGGTCTTGTCTCTCCATGTTAGTAACCTTTCCTTAACAAAATGTTTCTTGGATATGTTGAGCAAGTTCTTCAGCACTGAGTTGGCATTCAATTCCAATCTATACAAGAAAAAATTTAAGAAAACATAATTATTAATTAACCTGAACAATATTAGCAACATTAACACTATTTTAAGATTAAGATTATGACTAATTTACCTTAATAGTGAACGAGTTTAACATGGTTTCATCGGCGGTACTGACACTAACATGAACAATTTCAAGTGCAAGATCTTCGAGGGCAGACATTATTCTGAAAACCTGCCCGGGAATTGGCGCGGAAACAGTTTTCAAAAGTAAATGTGAGCCACAAAACTTAACCTCGACATCAGCAACCGAGGAGGTTGAATTCGCGACAAGCTCGTTGATGTTGTCGTTGATGGAAGAAGAAGCTGAAGAAGTAGGAGAAGTTTCAGATGAAAGATGACCGCCATAATGTTGCAATTGCAACCATTGTTGTGAATGTGGAGTTGTTGGACTCATGAGTGGTGAAGGTCTTGGACTTAGTACTTCATTGTAGACTTTTCTTTGTTTCTTGGATTCTAGGCATTGTAGTAGTTGATGTAACTCGTTGATGTAATCGATTACGCCTTCCACTATTGATGCTTGGTCTCCCTGATTATATGTTATACATAAGTCTTTGGACTCAGAAATGAAAAGTGTAAAATGATATGAAAGTTAAAATGAACTTACACGTTTGACATAAAAGCAAGGCATGAGAGACTTCAAGATAGACAACTGCTCATTCATTTGCTTTCTCCGGTTTCGCTCGACCGTGATGTGCGACACTCGATGCTGTCCGTCGATGTTCGGTTCCTCGACAACCGAACTCGGGGAAATCTTCTGTCGCTTGCATTTCTGTGATGGTTCAGTTTCAGAATCCTGTGGAGTAGTTAAGGGAGTTTTTGAGATTTGGTCATTGGTAATGATAGGAAAAGCGTTGAAGTTTTCGAGGTTTCCTAAAATGGAAAAGAGATCTTCTCCTGCAAACTCTGTTTCATTGAAAATATTAGATAATAATAAGGTATCATCTATAGTGAGATTTTGAGTATCCATTTTGTAGTTAGAGAAAAAAGGTAAAAAGGAAAACGAATAATAATGAGGGATTTATTATGATTCAGTGAAGATGTACTGCACTGAAAAATATGGTTTTGTAAATGCAGAAGGATGCAGAGCAGGAAGACAGAGTGACAGATACCAAAAGGGTATTCAAAACTTCAAATTTAGAGAAAGATGTTGAGAGAGAAAGAGGATGGAAATATTAACGGTATTGTGTAATAATAGTAATGCTATTGCTAGGAAATTTATATAAATGCAAGTAATTAATATTTAGATGACTTAGTTTTTATTTTCTGAGTAAATGTTTATATATATATATATATATATATATATATATATATATATATATATATATATATATATATATATATATATATATATATATATATATATATAAATGAGTTTTCCCTTTTCCCGCCGGATCGGACTGGTGGTTAGACAAGTAGTTTGATGAGTTTGGTTATCGGTGATGATTAGAAAGGACATTAAGAAGAAGTACTAAAATTTATGGATTCCCAGAGAGAGTATAGTTTTGTTATTTAGTAGTAGCAAAATGGAAGAGGTTGATCATCATTGTTCACTCCACGTTAAAATTTTCATTCATAAATACCTCTGCTATCATTCAATTCATTAATGTACTCACAGACAAATACTGTTAAAACTTGTTTCTAATTTTTTGTTCTTTAATAGGTTTTTTTTTTTAAATACCTTGCGCACATTAGTTATTATTGATTTTACTAGTCTTTAGTGTTTTCTCTTCATTCTTGATTTGATTTTACTGGTCTGTAGTGTTTTCTCTTCATTCTTGATTTGATTTTACACTGAAATAATTTTGAGTATTGAGATGAGTAGTGAAACATCCCTAGGTTGTGTCACAATCTCTGAAAAAGAATCGTTATAAGATGATAAACCAGGACAACTTTTAGTAGAACCATACATAATATAAAACATTGAATAATATGAATAGGGAGGGGTACCTAGATAGAAATTTTGACCATAATAATAATGTATAATATAAAACATTGAATAATATGAATAGGAAGGGGTACCTAGATAGAAATTTTCACCATAATAATAATGTATTATACTATTGATCTCTAAAGTAACTAACATTCTTTTCTTTTGTATATATTGAAATATTCATCTTTTAAACAAAAACAAAAATATTATTCGTAAGGAGACGTTAATTGGATTGGAGTCTCCTTTAAAATTTATGTGGGGGTGTCAATTGGGATGGAGACTCTATAA
This sequence comes from Lathyrus aphaca, assembly GCA_963966055.1. Taxonomy (NCBI): domain Eukaryota; kingdom Viridiplantae; phylum Streptophyta; class Magnoliopsida; order Fabales; family Fabaceae; genus Lathyrus; species Lathyrus aphaca. The sequence continues at coordinate 576,644,613 of OZ014520.1, read as the reverse complement.
ATTTTAGGGGGCGCCAATGGGGCTTGAGCCTCCCTTGAACGATTTTTTTTAACTTTTTAAATAAAGTATATCATATAATAGTAAAAAAAGAATCATAATTATTATCATATATTAATAATTATGTTACATTGTCCAAAATTATATATTAATGTCTACGACTCGGTCGTTCGAATCGACCGCTAGTGCCGCATCCTTGTGGTCGGATGTCTCTTTGTGCTCGCTGAGGCGGTGGTGGTGGTTGCACAAGAGGTGTTTCATAAGAAACTGTTGCTGATGAAGATGGTGGATCAGCTTCAAGAAACTCGCGTATAGTGGCCCAAGTTTCGGGAAAATCAATAAAGTTGTCCAAATTGAAGGGGTTGCAGATGCCTTCATAGCTTTGTTGGGATGATGAGGCAATCTCGAGACGGAAGTCGGGCTGGTTGAACGGTGAAAATGGTGTGAATGATTGGATGGGTAAAAATTATTGTGGAGTTTGGTATAATTGGTTGGGTGGTTGGGTTGCTTGGTATGATTGGGAGTATGATTGGTTAGGTGGTTGGGTTTGTTGGTATGATTTGGAGTATGATTGGTTGGGTAGTTGGGTTTGTTGGTAGTCGGACAGATAAAAAGTTTGTTGGATTGGGGTGGATTGGTAGGGTTTGTTCGTTGTTGGGTATTTGATGATGATCTTTGTTGGCGTGGTTCAATCAAATATCTTGGATTAGACAAGAATCCAATGGAAATTGATTTATACCAATACAAGTATTCCCTAGTTGGTTTCATCTCGAAGGGATGCACAGTATCGCTTAGGACTAAATCACGGTAATGCTTCCATTCACGATTTTCAGCCTTTGCATAGTTCGTCCACGGTTTGTAGTCTCGTTAGTCTGAGACTTTATCGTTGTGGTATTGCTTGAAACATCTTGGAGGCCTAAGAATTTCTTGTATCATTTCAAATTGAAGTTTCACCTGATCACTGTGGTGCATCTCCACCGTAGTGAAGATAATAATCGGTGTCTTCGTAGTCCACACATCAGTGTCTCGTGTATTGACTTGATGCATGTCTTCTAAGTCAAGATATAGTCTCCAAATAAACTATAGGAGAAAAAATATTTGTTTAGCATATATTAATAATATTTTAATAAAGATATTATGTATTTTAAGCAAATAGTTTAGTGACAATACATCGTTTGGACCCAGATGATCTAACAGGTTTATGTATTATATGATGCTCTAATGAGGACATTTGTCGTAATCCATATCATGTGTCGATCATGTAACACTCTTTTTACCCCAACACAAATATACGGATAATTCAACTAAAAATCAGAGTAACCACAAAAGGGTGTCACATTTAATTCAAAACATCGAAATATATGTGTCTTGTCCTGTAATACGGGTTACATCATATTTGTTCAATTAATCATTCACTACGCAGCGGAAAACATAAACTTAAGTTAATCATCATGAAAACTCAACAATTCAACACTACTTCAAAATTAAGTCAATTCCACATAATCAAGTTCAAACTAGAACTTAACTCATAAGACAAAACAAACAAACACTAAGGTTCACAATCGTTCTCAACCTGATGTTAGATGACACAGAGCAAGAAAATATTCCTTACATCTAAATGGAAACAAAAGCTGGAAAACTTCAAGATAAACTTCATACACCGATAGTTATCCTTCTTGAGTATCTGCATGTTATCCACGTAGAGATAACATATTCAAACAGGCAAGTGAGTAATCAACATTCATTATAATAACATAATAAAAAGAAAACAATTAGGACAACATCAGTAACGTCTTTAACACCTTCATAAGCAACCACCAAAATCGCTCCAACAATCACACACATTCATGTAATGTCAACTAGCTAGTATGTTACATACTTCAATGCATGTGGTATCGACTTCATCAACATAAGATGGACATTGGGCCATCGACCTTACGTTAAGGAGCACAACATAAACAACATATTCACTTAAATCCACACAATGGGATTGAAGCCATCAATAGACCGAAGTCTCAACATAGGATGCTATGAAATGAAATGATGTGTCACTCCTCAAAATTCAACATAATTCAACTTAACCATCATATTACATCATCATCTCATATTATCGAAAATAGATCTCATTGTATCATGCGTCATCATCATAAATCATCCAAATATACAAAATTATAATCATACATCAACAACACAACTAAAAACAACAAGAAAGAACAAGGGAAACAATAAAAGAAGAAAAAAATAATTGTTAGGCCTCCTGTACCGTCCGACACTCCACGGGGCCCAAGATTCCCCTCAAAATCCAAAAATCCAGCGTTCCCTGCTAGGCCTCTCTCACATATAATCCCAGTAACATTTGGTACAAATAGAATACAACATATTATAGGTAAAATCAACAGCAACATCATCAATCCTAACTCATTAGAATCTACCCCTTTCTCAATAAAACTCCATCAAAACCCCAAAACTCAAACCTATCATAATCAATCTATTATGCTAGAATAATAAACAATGATTCTCCCCATAACTTAGAATAGAACCTAATTTCCCTTCCTCCTTTTGTAACTCTCCAAACCTATCCTCTTGTTCTTCAGAGCTCTCCTCTTTCAGTCACCAAAACACGTATAATGAGAACCTTTTCTTTATTCCTTCTCTTAACTCCCAAATACCCCTAAATAGGCTCTTCCAACTTTACCCTCACTTAACCTCCACAAATGACCAACCTACCCATAAGACCTCTAATTCCTTTATTTTAATTTAATAATAATATTTAACTAATATACTTTACATTATTAAAATATCATTATCAATTAAAATACTTTTGTTCCAACAATTAAACAACACAACAATAAAACAACATGATTGCCATAAATTCATAAATAATGTACCAATAATTAAATTATGAATTTCAAGGTGTTACAACTATCCCCCACTTAAGGAATTTTCATCCTCGAAAATGTACATGAAGTAAATAGAGTCGGATACGACTCCTTCATCTGATCTTCATGCTCCCAAGTCCAAATTTCACCAGCCGATCCATCCCACGATACCTTTACCAAGGCAATTTTTTTTCCTCGCAATTGCTTCATTTCTCGGCCATCTATCTGCAAGGGTAATTCCTCAACAATCAGGTTATTTGTCACTTGTACATCATCCATCTGGATCACATGCAACAGATTTGAAATATACTTCCTCAGCTGCGAGACATGAAACACATCATACAAATTCGCAAGTGACAGTGGTAACGCAATCTGATATACTACCTCTCCTATCCTTTGTGAAATCTGATACGGACCAACAAAACACAGAGTAAGATTTCTAGACTTCAAACCTCGCCTGACACTAGTCACCGAGTTAACTCTCAAGAACACGTGATCTCCCTCTTGGAGCTCAAGTTCCTTACTTCTCTTATCATGGTAACTCTTTTGACGACTATGTGACGCATTTATTCTCTCTTGGATCATCTTAATCTTCTAGATCATCTTTTGTACTATTTTAAGTCTGAGTACATCACTCTCGCCTGATTCATACCAACACAATGGAGTCCTACACCGCCTACCATATAACACTTCATACGGTGCCATGCCAATACTCGTATGAAAAATGTTGTTGTATGTAAACTCAATAAATGGCAAATGATTGTCCCAAGATCCCCCATGGTCCAGTACACATGCCCTCAACAAATCCTCTAAAGATTGGATAGTCATCTCTTTTTTACCATCCGTTCGGGGATGATTGTCGCTCCCGACAAATGAAAACGGGGTCAAATGAGGGTACAGACGCGAACGGTCGGCGAAGGGAACAGTGAGAACACACAGCCGTGAACTCACTGGAGATGAAAAGAGTCGCCAGCTAGGCATTTTTATCCCGGAGGAAAGGCAATGCTGCATAGGCCTAAAAAAGGATGGATAAGACGGTTTGCGAACCAGAGAGACTGAGAAAGGGGGTTAGTTACAACCTGGGAAGGTATTAGCACCCAGATTGTCCGCCGTACTCGACGGGATCCACGCTTAAGAGATTTGTGCTATAAAGGGGTAGTGTCAGTGCAATCTGTGTGTAAAAGAGCTGGAAAGCAATATGTACAGGTGTCAGTGTAAAAGAATGTGAAGTGTATAAGTGATATGAGGTATGAAAGTGTCAGTGTGAGACCAGGAATGAAATGCTCAAGATCATGAGGCTAAAGAAAGATACTGAAAGAGGGGGAATATACAGAGACTTTTGTTCGATAACCGTTAAGTTATGCCTACGTATCCTCTCGTGCAATGAGGAAGTCAGAACACCGTAGTTCGACCCAAAGAGACTGAAAGGTGAATTGACTTGTGAACTGCTTACTTGCCTATGCTCAAGTGTATGATCTGTCTGGCACAGATGCAAACTGTCTTGCATTAGACGGAGGAAGCAAGTTCTCGGTTGTGAGTGAAGGTGATGAGAAAAGAATCCCGAAGGAGACGATTATTGTTTGTTTTTGAGTTTTCAGTCTTTTATTTCTTTTTGGAGTTTGTCATGAGATAATGAGCTTGAACCTAAATCAATGGATTTGGTAAACTCATCACATCATCCCTCTGATTAGGGGTAATGAGAATTACCTTAAGTGTGAAGTCAGATTCTCACACTTAATCACCTTTGATGTAGGGTTAAGATCATTAACCTACTTGTGATTATTTAGATGTTTTTGTGATTTTTGTTTAGTGTAAAGTAATGAGGTTAAGCCACAATCAAGGATTAAACAGACCCATTACACCATCCTAAAAGAAGGATAATAGATGAGAATGTTTAAGCTGAGGAAGACTCCTCAACTTAATCCATGATTAGGGATTAAACCCATGACAAAACAAACCTTTGATTAAGTGAATTTTATTGGTGATTTGATGATGAAGTGTTTTTTTATGATTTGTAAGACAACTTGAGGGGGACTTGTCCATTAACTTTAGGGTTAGTCCTTCTTGACCAATTAAGGAAGAATTAGAACCCTAATGCAAGGCCCAAGTTACAAGTGTGATGTCTTGATGATTATTAGATGGATTAATTAAGAGATTTCAACACCTTAAGGTTCCAAGACTTAGGATTAAAGTTATACACTCCATCCTAAAAGAAGGATGCAGGCATGATCTTAATCACAAAGTCTTAAAGCCTTGAGGGTTTAGTCCCTGATTATGAGGTAAGGAGAGATGACTCAAGGAGAGACACAAAGGTAAAAACTATGGGGGAGACTAATCAAAACCCTAATTCATTGTCATGCTTGGTTGGTCCTAATGTTTGTGAGGTTTTCAAGAACAATCTTCAAATGAACCACCAGGAAGCAGATGAACAAGATCAAGAGAAGCAAAGTGACTTGCTTCATTCAAGAAGTCAAGTCACTTGAAGAAAGAAAGTGGGAGGAGGAAGAATGAGCAAACTCAAACTCAAACACAAGTAAGAATGCAGCAAGGTATGCAAAAGAAGATGAGAAGAAAAGGTATGAGAAGTGAAGGCAAATCCACTTCTCAAGTTACTTACCACCTGCAATGTTAGAAACAAATGCAATGCAATACAAGATGAGATGAAATGATATGGTGCAAGGCCAAACCAGAAGCATACATATGATGATTATGATGTTATGAAGTGCTGCAAACATGAGGCAAGACAATGGAGATGTTCATACAAAGTCATGGATGCAAATGATGCAAGTTGAGGAGCATGGACAAACATGAGATGTTATGAAACATACAAGATAAATGACATGGCAAATATGCAATGCAATGATCAATGATGCTTTCTACATGTCTTAAGATGTCAAATGAAACATAAGAATGCACAAAATGCAATGACAAGTCATGTTATGCAAGGAAATGCAAGAGGGATGCAAATGGAAAGCCCAAATTAGGGTTCATGGATCAAACATCACACATAAACCAAAAACAGAAGCAAACCTTAACATAAAAAATGGAAAATGGTACCCAAAGAAACCCTAGACCTATAATGAACCACTGCCCAAAGGGGAGCTCTCAACTCTCAACCAAACTCAAGTTATGATTTTTACAAGTTATTAGGGTTTTTTAGGGTTTGTTACAAAAGAAATGCCAATCAATTAGAAAATGCAAGATCAAATCATGGCTTTTTTATCCTTGAAAGTTCATGTCAAATGGAAAACAATGCAAAAAGAATCAATGTCTCAACCTTTACCAAAAGGCAGAAATGAATTTTCAAACATATGACCAAAATAATGCATCAAAAATGATTTAATTCAATGAAAAATTCTTAAAATGCATCAAGATCAAAAAAGAAATTTGGTTTGAAGGTTGGACAATGTTTCTAAATGTCTTAGAACATATCATGAATTTTTTTGTAATTTTTAAATACCTAAAAGTATTTTTAATTAATTAATTCTCATTAATCAATTAAAAATAATCTTTTAAATATTTAAAAATACTTTTTCAGTTATAAAAAATAAAATAAAAATATTTTTGAGTCATAAAAATTAATAAAACCTTAAAGAAAAAGTTTCATAATTTTTATGATTTTTAAACTATTTTAAATAAATTGTACAAGATAAAAGAAATAAAATGAATTAAAAATCAAATTTAATGGAAAGTAATTAGATTGGATGGCCAGGATGCGCTCTGGGTTTGAAAAGATTGACTGGCGCGCAATCTGATGGCCAGGATTCAAACTGAGTAAATCACAATTAATTAAAATTAACCACGTGGATTAGGGCAAATGAAGTGATCTGGAGCGTTGGAAAGGGAGGGAAGTCAACTGGTCCACGCGTATCAACGGCCTATATTCAAACCTACACTAATTATGGGATTAAACCCTAATTAATCTCAGGTGGCCGGAGAAGACCTCCGGTCGTCTTCTCCGGCCAGAGGGTCACCTGAAAATCACCCAACTCCCTAAAAACGTAAAATAAATGAAAACTAAGACCAGGGAAATGATCCCAGCACCCCCACGAATCAAACCCCTAACCTAAAACAAATTTATCTAACCTAAACAAGCTGAATCGAAGCAACTAAGTTCTAGGGTTCGTAAGCTTCAAACTGAAATTAAACTCTCAAAACGCAACCATTTTCAAAACCAATGGTACCAGAATGATCAGCAAGACATGTAGAGCAAGTTTGTAACAATCAAATTGATTTCTGGAAAAATTAATTTGGAGCTACCTGAGATTTGCAAACTTTGATTCTGGAACTCTCAGGCCTCTTCTCCTTGCTCAATCTGCTCCTCTTGGTCCCCCAAAGTTGCTTGAATGCTCAAATGGAATTTATATTTGTTGGATGATGAGTTTCGAAGAGAACTGTTTCTGCTCAGTCAACAATGGCAGATGAGTTCTTGGCACTTTCAGGCTGTGGTGATGAGTTGTATGAGGTCTATGCAATGTGCAAAGAAGATTGGTGGTGTTGGTTTATGTGTTTGTGGGCTAGAATGAGGGATTCGAATGAAACTGCACAAGGGAGTGTGAAATGGCAGTGAGGTGTTTTGGTTGTTTCAAGCTCTGGTTCTTGATGCTTTGTGTTCTATGGATCAAGGTGAGATGAATGGAGGAAAAAGATTTTGTGTTTGATGGCTGTGTAATGTAATTCGAAGGAAGTTGCAAGTTGAAGTGTTTTTGTGTAAGTGATGAATGGTGTGGTTTTAGCCCTTGGTTCTTAGTGTTATGGCCAGCAAAATGAATGAATAAAATATTCTGATTGGTCTCTTGATGTGACTTGTGCAGCTGTGATAGGTGAGTTTGCTTTTGCATAAAATCCACTTTTGTGTAAGATAGGGCATGGTGTGATGCTAGGCAAGTACAAGTTGGGTGCTGGTGCAGCAAAAGGTGAGGGAGAGGCTAGCCCAAAGTCAGCTTCCAATGCTGCAACTTGTAGGAAGTGAATCATGAGTTTTTGCAACTTGGCTAGTTTATGTTTCACATGTGATCTTTGCATAACCAAACATGAAAACAAGGGCAAACTTAGTTCAAATCTGATTTTTAGGACTTAGAGGATGTTTACATGCTGGTTTGACATGAATTAGAGGCTGCATTTTGACTTGATTCAAGACTTTGCAAAATTTCCACTTAGTGCATGACATGAAAAACAATGATTTTTGGCAACTTTGCATGGCCATAACTTTTGATCCATGAAGAGTTAGATCATGTTCTTGTACTTTTTGAAAAGGGAAAGATGAGATCTACAACTTTCATGACCAAAGTTTTTCCATTTGAAGCCTTTTTGGATCATAAATCAAAGCTTGAAAATTGACCTAAAAGTATGCATTCTTGAAAAGTCAACAAAACCCAAAAAGTCAACATTTGCAAAAACTCCAAATTCTTGATTTTTATGAACTTCAAACTTCTTTCATGATCAAATAAAGATCATATACACTCAAAATGATGGAGATCACCCATTGGTTGGGTCATTGGGGGCCTCAGATGCCCTGATTTTGCACTGACTTGTCCAGAAAGTCAACTCTTGATCAGATGACTTCCCCATGGAATTTCTTCATGAAAATTGATATGCATACTCCCTATACCATATAAAGATCAATGGAAACAAGAATGACCAAAAATTTTGGAGTTATGGCCTCTGAAACCAAAACCCTAATTTTCAGTCAACTGTGCAGTTCATCCTGGCTCTGCATCCACTCAAAACCTAGTTCTTGTGATCCTATTGGAATTTTGACTTTGTGAGGATGCAACATGATACAAGAACACACGTGGACCCCTTTGAGTTGATTAGTGGCCTTTGGAATGGCTCAAGATGTCCTGAGGTTGCTCAGATCACAAACCCTAGGTGCAGATGCCTTAGAAACTATCCAGTGAAACCAAATGAGACATGAGATGATGTGATTGTGTTTATGCATATGAGAATGATCACAAGCCATGGTGTGAATGGGTGAGGGCAAATTTGGGGTGTTTACAGCTGCCCCTATTCAAGCATGAGTTAGCTGTGCAGGTTGTAAGCGGCGGCTTAACAGGCAAACAAGATAACTTGTGGTTGAATACCAAAGACAGTCCAAAATTTGCACTCACATAAATGAAGAAGAAAAGGGATATAAATTGTAAAAGCAAATAAAGTATATTGTAAAGTATGGGCGACGGAGGACGACCGTCGAGCAGAGGACGACTGCTGGGTGAGGTGGTATGTGAAGCAAAGCGATGACGGGGACGGCCGACATGCTGGTAAAGTGTATAAAGCAATGACGGGGACGGCCGACATGCTGGGGATAAAAGGTAAAGCTAAGACGGGGACGGCCGACTAGCTGGGAAAACTAAGATAATATGATGGGGACGGCCATCAAGATAAAGTAGTAACATTCTGAGGATTAATGAAACATGACGGGGACGGCCATCAAGTTCATAAAGGTAAAGTAACCAACGATGGGGACGGCCATCGGGCTAAAAAGGAAAAGGGACCACGACGGGGACGGCCATCGGGTTAAAGAATGAATGAAATAAACAGATGATGGGGTACGGCCATCAAAGGTGAAGGACGATCACCTAGCAGGGGACGGCTGCTCTGTTGGGTATAAAAGAAATATGATGGGGACGGCCATCAAAGGTGGAGGACGACCACCTGGCAGGGTACGGCTGCCAAAATATCAACGATGGGGACGGCCATCGGATAGAAAAGGTCAACGATGGGGACGGCCATCGGACGAGCATGATGGAGGACGACCATCAAGAAGTGGAGGACGACCACTCAGCAGGGGACGGCTGCTCTCGAGGTTTGTCATAACACAGGACGAGTGTTAGATAACCAAAGATCAACAATGGGGACGGCCATTGGATAAAGTGATGAAGGACGATCATCAAAAGGTGGAGGACGACCACCTAGCAGGGGACGGCTGCTAAAATCAACGATGGGGACGGCCATCGGATGAGCATGATGGAGGACGACCATCAAGAAGTGGAGGACGACCACTCAACAGGGTACGGCTGCTCTCAGAGGTATCATAACACAGGACGAGTGTTAGATAAAAAAGAAAATTTGTTGGCGATCTACTGGGGAGATAGTAAACACGGACGAGCGTTTACATCCAAGAAACAAAAGGTATAAGTGTTTGGTATTGTGTATAGATTAAAGATGCGGACGAGCATCCTTAAGACTATGATACGGACGAGTATCATGTAGAAACAAACTGACACGTGTTCGGAGCTGATGATACGGACGAGTATCAACTGGTTAACAAGGAACACGGACGAGTGTTGCATCTGAAAGTATCCTTCTGGGGAATAGCAGACACAGACGAGCATCTATATTCAAGAAGACATAAGTGTTTGACACGGTGTATGGATTAAAGATGCGGACGAGCATCCTTAAGACTATGATACGGACGAGTATCATGTAGAAACAAACATTAGACGCAATGTTCTGAGATGATGGTACGGACGAGTACCAACTGGTTAACAAAGAACAAGGACTACTGTCGAATCTGCGGGGATATACATGGTGTATATAAGATACGGACGAGTATCTGCATAAGTGTACCAATGAGCAGTGAGTATATAATGTATAGGTGAGTGTTTATCTGCTGGGGACACGACACGGACGGGTGTCAGGAAAGTGTATATACAAGTATAGGCGACCACGCTGGGGATATGACACGGACGGGTGTCAAGAAAGTGTATAGGTATATGTAAGTGCAAAGAGGGTGTCTTTGGCTTTCTGCTGGTGATTTGACACGGACGGGTGTCAGAAAGTATCTGTAATACTGGTGATCTTGATTTGTAAGGTGTATTCAGGCAACCTGCTGGGAAATGATGATACGGACGGGTATCAAAAAGGAGATATGCACTGGTGTTTGTGATATGGGACAACTGCTTTTGCTGGGACTCTGATGGGGATGTATATATTCCGTATAATGACAGATTGTCAATATTTACAAGTGTTCAAATCACAACATGACTTATGATTATGCTATGCATTTGATTTTTTTGCCGTAATGCTCCGTATTAGACAGAATGCTACGCTCTGGGGGTGAATATGATGCGAATGCTATGATTATGCAAAGAGGCACAGATCCGGGATTCGGATCCCGTTGCTGCGAAAATCTCTGGGTGATCTGCTGAAGAAGACATCCCAGCTGGGGATGAGATCATTGATAGATCTGTAGTTGTATCCGCTTGGGGATATACGTCATCGATTGACATATTCTTATAAACGAGAAACCCAGCTGGGGTTTGTAGAAGCTTTCTTCACTCTGTTGTGACTTCTTCGTGCGCTGCTCTTCCGAATAGAGGCCTGAAGCTCTGTGGGGATGATTCCCTGATTTGTACTCAGCTGAGGGCGAGATGACAACTCGGCTGGGGAGAGAGAGAGGTATCACTGAAAGATCTCCCTAGAAAATCTGCTACGGTGACTTCTTGACTCCGCCGGGGATAAGGGCATCTTCTGTGACACCTGCCCATTCTGATGGGGATAAGTAATAAGCGGCCAACTCAGCTGGGGAATTGTGAGAGGCAACTCAGCTGGGGATAGAGCATTCCCGATGCTGTATGTTGATTTGGTAACTTGCTGGGGAAGTGGGCACCTCCTAGGGCCATGTGAGTTGACAACGATTCGTCAGTTCGCTGAGACGTAACTTGCATGCCCCAAGTTGTGTTCTGGATACCTGCAATCCTGCAAAGATAAAGAAACGCACAAATGGTCCCGAGGTATCTTTTACTGAGATTCCGTCATAGGAAATAAGTACTTTCGAGAGTAAGTATATTCCCTGCAAGCATGTGTTTTATTTTTAGAGAGAGGCATATGTACTTATGCAATTGTGTTTTTTTTTTTTAGAGATATCAGACAACTCCTTGCAAAACATAAATGTAAAAACGAAACATGACTGAAAGTCTGATTTTATTAATTCATGTGCCCTGAATTGGCAAGATACAGCCAAAGAAACAATATCTCCTGAAATGAGGAAGTTGTTACAAATGAGAAACAAAGTGCTGGCAGTGTTGATGACGCTTTGAGGAGCTTCCTCTTCTGCTATGACTCGTATGACAATGACGTTCTTCTCGTCTTGCTTTCTGGAGAGAGTTGATTCTGATTGCAGCTTGATCCCTTGGAGCTTACCAAGTTGTAGGCGATATAGACGAATTCAGAATGCAGTTGTTCGCTTATTCCCTTGTTTTGCATGGATCGCCCTTTCGGGTTTTCAATCCATCGGGATACCCATTTTTGCCTGAGCTGTCCAATGCGGCTTTTCAACTCAGCGGGTGTACAATTTTTTTTATTTATTTTCCCTTATTTTTGCCCGAGTCTTTTATTCTGTTTTTGACTCGCCGGGATGCCCTATTTTTGCCTGGACTTACATTCTGTTTTTATGTCCAGCGGGTCATTTTATGCGAAGTATTTTTTAACTGCATCTGAATTCACAGGGGATGGGAAATCTTCACCATCCATGGTACTGAGCATCAGTGCTCCACCAGAGAAAACTTTCTTTACAACAAATGGTCCTTCGTAATTTGGAGTCCATTTGCCCCTGTGGTCTGTATGAGGAGGAAGGATTCTTTTCAGCACAAGATCCCCTACTTGGTACTCTCGGTGCCTGACTTTCTGATCGAAGGCTTTCTTCATTCTCTTCTGATATAACTGCCCATGACAGATTGCAGCCAATCTCTTCTCTTCGATCAGACTCAGTTGTTCGTATCGGGCCCGAGCCCATTCTGCTTCACTCAGTTTTACATCCATCAATACCCGTAGAGAGGGTAATTCAACTTCAACAGGTAGGACTGCTTCCATACCATATACAAGCTGATACGGTGTTGCCCCAGTGGACGTTCTGATTGATGTGCGGTACCCATGCAAAGCAAATGGTAGCATTTCGTGCCAGTCTTTGTATGTGACTACCATCTTCTGCACAATCTTCTTGATATTCTTGTTTGCTGCCTCAACAGCGCCATTCATCTTTGGCCTGTAAGGAGAAGAATTGTGATGTTGAATTTTGAAGTCCCGGCACAGCTCTGTCATCATTTTGTTGTTCAAGTTGGAACCATTATCAGTAATGATTCGCTCGGGCACTCCATACCGACAGATGATATCTCTTTTCAGAAATCTGGCTACCACTTGCCTTGTGACGTTTGCATATGAGGCTGCTTCAACCCACTTTGTAAAATAGTCGATGGCGACCAGGATGAATCTGTGGCCGTTCGAAGCAGTTGGCTCAATTTTGCCAATCATGTCAATGCCCCACATAGCAAAGGGCCATGGTGAAGACATGATGTTCAAAGGATTGGGAGGCACATGCACCTTGTCTGCATAAATCTGGCATTTATGACATTTTCTGGCGTAAGCACAACAGTCTGCATCCATTGTGATCCAGTAATAGCCTGATCTTAACAACTTCTTAGCCATTGCATGTCCTCCAGCATGGGTACCAAAAGAGCCTTCATGCACTTCATGCATCAGTAAATCTGCTTCTGTCTTATCAACACATCTGAGGAGTACCATATCAAAGTTCCTTTTGTATAAAGACCCATCAGTGTTCAGGAAGAAACTACCAGCAAGCCTTCTTAATGTCTTCTTATCATTGGAAGATGCCCCAGGTGGGTATGTCTGATCCTCCAAGAAGCACTTGATGTCATGGAACCAAGGCTTATCATCTTTAGCAATATCTGCTGCAAATACATATGCTGGTCTATCAAGTCTCGATACTGAAATCTGAGGTACAATGTTAGCAGCTTGAACTTTGATCATGGATGAAATGGTAGCAAGAGCATCCGCAAACTGATTCTCGTCCCGAGGGATATACTCAAGCTTGACTGTTGTGAAGAAAGTCAATAACCTTCTTGTATAATCCCTGTAAGGTATCAGATGATCTTGGTGGGTGTACCATTTTCCGTTGGTCTGATTGACTACCAAAGCTGAATCTCCGAATACGGTCAATGTCTTGATCCTGAGGTCAATGGCTTCCTCAAGACCCATAATGCAAGCTTCGTATTCAGCTTCGTTGTTAGTGCAGTTGAAAGTGAGTTTTGCCGAGAAAGGCATGTGAACCCCTTTAGGTGTAATGAGTACTGCACCAACACCACGGCCATTCATGTTGACAGCCCCATCAAACATCATAGTCCATTCTTCTTCTGGGTCAGGCCCTTCAGTGTGAATAGGCTCTTCATGATCTTTTTCTTTAATGAACATGATGTCTTCATCAGGGAAGTCAAACCTCATTGGCTGGTAATCATCAATGGGTTGCTCAGCAAGATATTCAGATAGTACACTGCCCTTGATGGCTTTTTGAGATGTGTACTGTATGTCGTATTCTGTGAGAATCATCTGCCATCTTGCAACCCGTCCGGTAAGAGCTGGCTTCTCGAAAATGTACTTAACTGGATCCATTTTTGAGATCAATAGGGTAGTGTGGGTCAACATATACTGTCTTAGTCGGCGAGCAGCCCACGCTAAAGCACAGCAAGTTTTCTCGAGCAGTGAATAACGCTGTTCACAGTCGGTAAACTTTTTGCTTAGGTAGTATATTGCATACTCTTTTCGACCAGACTCGTCATGCTGGCCCAGCACACACCCCATTGACTCTTCCAATACTGTCAAGTACATAATCAGAGGTCTTCCTTCAACTGGAGGCATAAGGATTGGAGGTTCTTGCAAATACTCCTTGATCTTGTCAAAAGCTTTCTGGCAGTCTTCGTTCCACCTGACCGTTTGCTCCTTTCTTAACAGCTTGAACAAGGGTTCACAGGTTGCTGTGAGGTGAGATATGAACCGTGAAATGTAGTTCAATCGACCTAAGAACCCTCGAACCTCTTTCTCAGTTTTCGGTGCAGGCATTTCTTGAATAGCTTTGACTTTATCAGGGTCAACTTCAATCCCTTTCTCACTTACAATAAAGCCCAGCAGCTTACCGGATCGCACCCCGAATGTGCATTTGTTGGGGTTCAACTTTAGTTGGTATTTCCTCAGACGCTTGAACAACTTGAGCAGATTCACCAGATGGTCTTCCTCTGTAAGGGACTTGGCAATCATGTCATCCACATAGCATTCTATTTCTTTGTGGATCATATCGTGGAATAATGTTACCATAGCCCGTTGATATGTTGCACCGGCGTTCTTGAGCCCAAATGGCATTACCTTATAGCAGAACGTGCCCCAAGGTGTAATGAATGTTGTCTTCTCCATGTCTTCAGGTGACATCTTAATCTGGTTGTATCCTGAAAATCCATCCATGAAGGAGAATACCGAGAACTGAGCCGTATTATCAACCAATACATCAATGTGAGGTAATGGGAAATCATCCTTCGGGCTGGCTCTGTTCAGATCCCGGTAATCCACACACATTCGCACTTTGCCGTCCTTCTTGGGCACAGGTACTATGTTAGCGACCCACGGCGGATAGCTAGTCACAGCAAGGAACCCGGCGTCCCATTGCTTTTGTACCTCTTCCTTGATCTTCATAGCCATGTCTGGACGGGTACGACGTAGCTTCTGTTTGACTGGTGGGCATTCTTCCCTCAAAGGCAGCTTATGCACAACTATATCGGTATCCAACCCTGGCATGTCTTGATATGACCAGGCAAACACATCAACATACTCTTGAAGCAGATCTATCAGTTGTCTCTTCACTGAGTCTTGCAGGCAGGCCCCGATCTTGACCTCTTTCACGTTTTCTTCTGTACCAAGATTAATCACTTCAACCTCCTCCTGGTGAGGAGTAATGACCCTTTCCTCTTGCCTTAACAACCTAGCTAGCTCTTCAGGAAGCTCATATTCTTCATCAACCCCTTCATCAGCTTGATTGATCGGATTGTCAAAGTCATACGATGTCATAGCCGTGCTGTTGTCGGTGCGGTCAGGATGGCACTCTCTGCAAGGGTTAGGTTGTTTATTTTAGTGATCTGATTTTAGTCTTGCTTTAGAAAAAAGTGAAATGAAGTTATCATTTTGAAAACACCGCCATTTATTTTTGTACAAAAAGAAAAATGGAAAAACAGTGAGCAGAAAAGAAAAAGACTCGTTTGCAAAAAAGATTGTCTGATATTTCATTAATTTAATCTTGTTTGCACAAAAGTACAGATGGCCCTGATTACAAAATGAGTCTTGTCATCTTGGGCAAGATGCAAGACTTTGATGCATGCTATAAAAGATACAGGAAATAATAATTACTCTGCTCGAGTAACACTTATAATTCCCTGGGAAGACCAGTTCGAGACACTGCTCCCCGGGACCTTTGGACGAATCCAATTCTCCAGGTTGCGCTCCTCTTCCAGCTCGTCTTCCAGGCAGTTGATAGCATCGGGGGTAAGCATTCCCCCACTGACAAAACCAGGCTCTCCAGCAGCCTTCACTTGATGTTGAGTTGGTTTGTAACCCAACCCAAATTTGTCCTTCTTCTCCTCCACAGCTAAGACCTTGCCCCAGCCTTGGGCGGTTCCTTCTTCAACAACCTTCCGGGCTTGTTGATATGATGACATGGAGATTCCTGAAACAGCAGATGCTTCATTCACATTCAAGGCTTCAAAACCTTGGCTCATGGTTTCAACAATCTCTCCATCCATTTCAATATACTTGTAAGTAGCCAGATGGCTAACAAATATATCCTCCTCCCCGCAGATTGTGACAACTTGGCCTTCCCACTCATATTTTAACTTTTGGTGAAGGGTAGACGTTATAGCGCCAGCGGCGTGAATCCAGGGTCTACCCAACAAACAGCTGTAGGCGGGCTGAATGTCCATCACATAAAAGATAGTTTTAAATGTTTGCGGGCCAATTGTCACAGGCAGCTCAACCTCTCCCAGAACCGATCTCTTTGAGCCATCAAAGGCTCTAACCACCAGGTTGCTGGGTCTTAATGCCAGTCCATCATATTCAAGCTTCACCAGAGCCTTCTTTGGTAAGACATTCAGGGATGATCCTGTGTCCACCAGCACATGTGAAAGGACAGCTCCTTTGCATTCCATGGTTATGTGCAAGGCTTTGTTGTGATTGCGGCCATCCACTGTCAGGTCAGAATTGGTAAACCCTAGCCCATTGCTAGCAGTAACATTACCAACCACGGTTTCCAATTGGTTAACAGTAATCTCCTCGGGCACGTAAGCTGCGTGCAGTACCTTCAGTAGTGCATTCCGATGGGCTTCGGAGCACATAAGCAGAGAGAGGATGGAGATTTTGGATGGCGTCTGGTGAAGTTGATCCACAATTTTGTAATCACTCTTTTTGATGATCCTCATAAACTCATCAACTTCCTGATCAAATGGAGTCTTCAGGGCTTCTTTGGCAGCTGGATCTTCCTGCACCGGTCCTTTACCCTTTGCCTTGGCAGCAGCTTCTGCTTCGGCAGTAGGTCTTTGGACTTGTGAAGCGAAGAGACGTCCGCTTCGAGTGAAGCCTCCGCCTCCGCCCACATTATCAATTTGTGGTGCAGGTGCTGTTGTTTCCAGAGTGATTCTTCTCCCTTCGCAGTACAAGTCGGAGCCATAGTGCCATGGGATGGCCTTATTGCTTTCATATGGTACAGGTCCAGGCACCGTGACGGTAACTGGACTGATTGCTGCTGCTGAGGGGACTGCAATTGTTTGTGGATCATAAAAGATAGTAACTGGTGCTCTAGTGGGAGCAGCACCCTCTGAATGGTAGGCGGAGTTATTTTCTGGATCATAGAAGATGGTAACAGTGGAAACATCTTCATGATTGTTTGCTGGAGTTGTAGGGGGTCCTGATGGAAGGACTGTTGTTGTTGTTGATGGAGAGTCGAAATGGAATGAAGCTGAAGTTGTAGCAGGAGAAACTGTTGAAAACTGATCATTGGGTAGAACAGATGAAGTACTTGCTGATGGTGTTGATGAATTGTCGGGAACATTAGTTGTTGTAGTTGTAGGAGGGTCTGAAACCGTTGTCGATGAAGTTGCAGGGTTTGCTGGAAATGATGTAGTGATCTGCAGTAAGCCACTCTGAATAAGGCTGTCAATGCCATTCCTCAAGTCTTCACACCCATTCCAAGAAATATTGCAGTAAGGACATCCCAGTTCACACCCCGGAAATATATTGTTTTCACGGAGCTGAGCTTTGATTTCCACCAATGGTGTCCTGATCTGATCCACACTGGTTATGAAATAAGACGGTGTGTCTTCTTCAATTGCGTTAATTCGAGGACCACCATGGTTTGGCATTGGGTTTTTGTTGACGTTGGGCGGAGGTGCAAAGTTCAAAGCCTTGGAGTCTACTAAGTCTTGTACCTTCATATGCAGAGCCCTGCATTTTTCTGTACTGTGACCAGGTGCGTTTGAATGAAAAGCGCACCTAGCATTGGAATCATAGTTTCTTGGTAGACTGTTAGGATCCGGCGGTGCCAACGTTCTTAGCTCAACCAGGTTGAGTTTCAGAAGTTGTGGCAATAAGGCAGCATATGGCATTGGAATCGGGTCTATCACCCTGTTAGCTTGAGAAGGCCTCTGTTGGAATGGCCTCTGTTGATTGTTGTTGTTGGAGTTGTTGTTGTAGTTGTTTCTTGGAGGATATTGATTTTGCTGGTACTGGGGTTGTTGTTGGAAGTTTTGTTGAGGAGGTTGATAGACTGGTAGAGAATGAGCTGGAGCAGGAATTGTGACTGCTGCTATTGTTCTGGGAACATATTGGGGCCTACCCCTGTTGGTATGAATGGCATTGGTCTCGCCAGATCTTCTCGGGCCTGCAAAAGGCTTTCTTGTACCACTGGACGAGCTTGCACCATTATCAGATATCTTACCCATCTTCAACAGGCTTTCGATTCTCTCCCCAGCTATGACAACATCGGCGAAGCTGGTGGAAGAGAAAGCAGCTAACCTGTCAATATATGTTCCCTGGAGAGTGTTCATAAACATGTCTGCCATTTCTCTCTCAGACATTGGTGGTTGAACGGCAGCAGCCAACTGCCTCCATCTCTGGGCATATTCTCTGAAGCTCTCTCTTGATGATTGTGACATCCCCATTAGGAGGGTCCTATTGGGTGCCATATCCAGATTATACTGATACTGTCTGATGAAGGCCTCTGCCAGGTCCTTCCAGCATCTTACAGTTGCTCTTGTCAGATGGGAATACCATTCCCTTGATGCTCCAGTCAAGCTATCTTCGAAGTAGAACATCCACAATTTCTCATCCATCGTATAAGCTTTTAATCTTCCCAGGAATGACTGCAAATGAGTTCGGGGGCATGAAGTCCCATTATACTTTTCGAAACATGGAGGCTTGAACTTGTGGGGGATCCTGACCCCGTCTACCAGCCCCATGTCCATGACGTCAAAGCCCAGAGAATTTTGAGACTCTAGTGATCTCAACTTTTCAGCTATCTCATCCAAACGCCTATCATAGGCCTCTTCTCCAGCACCCATCACTGTAAATTGGTCCTCCTGAGGATCTTCTTGAAGCACTCTGGCTGCTGTAGCTGTTCCCTGAACGTTTGCGGGGATGTGGATCTCAGGATGTAAATGTGGGCCAAACACCGGGGGATTAACATGTGGTTGCACCCTTTCGTTGTTACTTGTGCCAGCAGTTCCCACATGGGGGTCCTCTTGAGTTCTTCCCTCTACCAAAACTCTAAGCCTCTCCTGACTCTGAGCTAAGTTATTCATCACTTCCATGAATTGAGTGATCTGGGTTCTCATCTCCACCCTTTCGTTAGCCATCTGGGTTCTGGCCTCGTTGAGATCTTGCTGCAACTGGTCCATTTGGATGCCCGGAAGGTTGCTTCTAGTTGGGTACCTGTGTGGCCTGTTGAGAGGAAACACCCGGCGACGAGCAATACTGCCTGAGATTCACAACAGAGGTTAGTAACAATAAATCAAAACCTACAAAACAAACAAAAGGGTTAGTATGCAATGCAGTTGTGCTTATTTGCTATCAAGGGTATCCGGTTTGGTCTTCAGTTTTGACCCGTCCAGACCCTTGAAGATGATGCTGTTGAAGTTGCTTTTGAAGTGAACCCAGATGGAAACAAACACAAATATATTACAAAGGTAAAATAATACAAATTGTTCATTTTTTACAACATTAGCCCTCTAAGGGGTCAAAAATACATTACCAAAAAGCAAAAGTACATGGAAAAGGAACAACAACAAGCAAATAATCAGACTCCAAGGCCAAACTCATCCTCACGAACTTCCTTAAGAAGTGCTTCGGTCACAGGATCAGCCGGATGCTCCGTGAGGCTTCTGATGAGAAGGTTCCTTGTTGCAACAGCTGTAGCCAATTTCTTGTTCTGGCTTTGGTCTTTGGATTTCTTCACTCCAGCTTTGATTTTTAACTCTGAAATTTCCTCCTGGGCTGCTGCCAGGGCTTTTTCCATCTGCTCCATCTTATCTTGAACTCTCTTGTCTTCTAGAGTACGGGCCTCAGTGATCCGGACCCACCTGGCCTGACTTTCCTTCAAGTATGAGTCTGTCCTTGCTCTTTGGAACTGGGCTTCTTTACAAGCATTTTTCAGAATCTGCTCACCAGCCTTAGACTTGTTGATATAGTCTCCAGACTTCTCAATCTTAGTCAAGTGTTCCACTCTCAGCTTTTCCAATCTTTCAATCTCCCTCACACCTTCACTCCTCTCCCTGAGGGTCTTCTGCAAGGCTTGGGATAACTTCTCATTTCTGTCCTTCAAGCTTTCAAACTCTTCCAGGCTGACTGTTGCTGGAGGTGGTGCTGAAGATGACTCAGGCATGTCTTTGATGGTGAAGGGCAACCCTGAGATTTGGGCCCTAGCATAGGACCACTCATGATATTGGGCTGATGCCACATTATTGCACTTCCCCAGAATGGTGATTCCCCTGGTTTGAACATGATCCCAGGCCCAGGCAGCCTGTCTAACAGTTGCCAGACTAACCTTGTTCTCACAGTAGAGGGTCTCAGCCAAGTCCTTTTCCCTAGGAGCATGAACCAGTGCATAACCCAATTGCCTCTTGAACAGCAGGGGGTTGTAATTGATACTTCCTTTGACTCCTACCAAAGGCACATTAGGAAAATGCCCACAGCTAGTGATTATGTCTCTGCCCTTGGTACTTTGATTGCACCACCTGATATCTGCTGTAGTGAGGACAGAAAGTCTCCTGGCCCAGTTGCTTTGCTGGTGAGGGTTTAGGAATGCATCTGTCTTAGGTAGATGCTTGAGAAGCCAGGCATGGAATAGTGGAGCACAAATCCTCACTAACTTCCATCTCTGTTTCTCATTCCTCTGATGTATTGAGTAATAGAGATCACCCAACAAGGTAGGCACTGGGTTCTTCAAGATGAACAAATGGATTGCACTTTTGCTGATGAATCTGGGCTCATCTGCAAATAGCACAATTCCATACACACCTAAAGCCAACAGAGCACAAACAGCTTTCCACTCCCCCAGGGAGGCCTTCAGACTAGCTTGAGAGATTAAGAAGTCCAGCTGAAACCCAGGGACACTAGATTTAGAGGTCATGTGTTGTTCAATCAAGGCAGGTTCCAGGTGCAAAGCTTTGGCTATCTCCCCATTGCTGGGAAAATCCATTTCAGGATTGAATGGGATCTCCCTCTTGATAGGCAAACCAGTCAAAGATGAGTATTCTTCCAAAAGAGGACCCAACTGGAAGTCTTGAAATGTAAAGCATCTTAATGGGGGGTCATAGAACTGGATGCAGGTATGGATCAGGCTCCTCTGAGATGGGTCCAGATCCATAACTAAGTCAAGTATGTCCCCATAATGCTCCCTAAACAAAGGGATGTACTCCGGTGTAATCAGGGTTTGGATCCTCCTGAGGTCTGACAAGTCTGGTTGGAAGAAATGATAGGTAATGTTGTTTTTCTTTGGAGCCATGATGCTGGAGACTGGGTAGAGTGCTGATGACAATGCTGAGAAGAGAGAGAGAGCCACTGATTGGCTGGTGCTGAAGCAGACAGCTAAAAACTGAAACAGATGCTGGTGAAAATGGGTCAAAGCTGCAGATGGGGTCAAAACCAAAACCTGATGAACAATGGATACCCTGAAAAACAAATAAGCACATGTTAATATGATGCAATGAGGATGCATGCAAATGAAATGCAAGGGTCTGTGACTGAGCTGGATCTGAATAAATGCCTTGGTATAGATCCATGTGTGTCTAAGAATTCCAGATGGAGGTCTAAGAAATCCAGTAACCAAGGTAGGGGACTCAAATAAAGAGCCACATGTCCAGGGTTTTAGAATCACAAGAACTATCCAACATGAAGCATTCTTAACAAAGTCAAAGTAACAGGGTATTCTGAGGTCAAGGTACCTGCAAACCTGTAAACAGCCCAACCCCCTCACAGGTAGTGATCTAGAACAAGGATCCTCAGACTTGGATCTGTTATGAGAAGTGTAAGCACTTCTAACCCGGAGGTACAGTGTTTACAATTACCATAACAATTCCTCCTCTAATTCACCTCAATTTCTGAAGGTCAATACTAAAAGGTCATCCAGACTTAGCAGGCTTCCCAGATCCCCCTAGCATTGCAGGAAATCTGCAACACAGAGTTCTCAAGAAGAAACCCATATCTGAACCGTGTTTCATATTCCCGCACCAGACTGAAAATTGACTGGGAAAGAATATGATTCACTCTAGCCTAGGTGTCACTCAGGTCCCAGGTATAGGACCTTAACTCTCAATGGAACACCCACCCACCAAAGAAAAACTAGATCCAGCCAGCACAGTATGACAGTATGATATATAAAAGCAGTAAAGAAAGCAGTAAAGTAACTGTACATAAAGCAATAAACAAAAATAAATACAAGCACAAACAAGCACATAACACCCTAGTAAACACAAATCAATCAAGCGCTAGGAGGAACCCACGAAAAGAACCAGAAGCCCTGGTTGCAGTATAAGGTTCCCCAGCAGAGTCGCCAAGCTGTCGCTCCCGACAAATGAAAACGGGGTCAAATGAGGGTACAGACGCGAACGGTCGGCGAAGGGAACAGTGAGAACACACAGCCGTGAACTCACTGGAGATGAAAAGAGTCGCCAGCTAGGCATTTTTATCCCGGAGGAAAGGCAATGCTGCATAGGCCTAAAAAAGGATGGATAAGACGGTTTGCGAACCAGAGAGACTGAGAAAGGGGGTTAGTTACAACCTGGGAAGGTATTAGCACCCAGATTGTCCGCCGTACTCGACGGGATCCACGCTTAAGAGATTTGTGCTATAAAGGGGTAGTGTCAGTGCAATCTGTGTGTAAAAGAGCTGGAAAGCAATATGTACAGGTGTCAGTGTAAAAGAATGTGAAGTGTATAAGTGATATGAGGTATGAAAGTGTCAGTGTGAGACCAGGAATGAAATGCTCAAGATCATGAGGCTAAAGAAAGATACTGAAAGAGGGGGAATATACAGAGACTTTTGTTCGATAACCGTTAAGTTATGCCTACGTATCCTCTCGTGCAATGAGGAAGTCAGAACACCGTAGTTCGACCCAAAGAGACTGAAAGGTGAATTGACTTGTGAACTGCTTACTTGCCTATGCTCAAGTGTATGATCTGTCTGGCACAGATGCAAACTGTCTTGCATTAGACGGAGGAAGCAAGTTCTCGGTTGTGAGTGAAGGTGATGAGAAAAGAATCCCGAAGGAGACGATTATTGTTTGTTTTTGAGTTTTCAGTCTTTTATTTCTTTTTGGAGTTTGTCATGAGATAATGAGCTTGAACCTAAATCAATGGATTTGGTAAACTCATCACATCATCCCTCTGATTAGGGGTAATGAGAATTACCTTAAGTGTGAAGTCAGATTCTCACACTTAATCACCTTTGATGTAGGGTTAAGATCATTAACCTACTTGTGATTATTTAGATGTTTTTGTGATTTTTGTTTAGTGTAAAGTAATGAGGTTAAGCCACAATCAAGGATTAAACAGACCCATTACACCATCCTAAAAGAAGGATAATAGATGAGAATGTTTAAGCTGAGGAAGACTCCTCAACTTAATCCATGATTAGGGATTAAACCCATGACAAAACAAACCTTTGATTAAGTGAATTTTATTGGTGATTTGATGATGAAGTGTTTTTTTATGATTTGTAAGACAACTTGAGGGGGACTTGTCCATTAACTTTAGGGTTAGTCCTTCTTGACCAATTAAGGAAGAATTAGAACCCTAATGCAAGGCCCAAGTTACAAGTGTGATGTCTTGATGATTATTAGATGGATTAATTAAGAGATTTCAACACCTTAAGGTTCCAAGACTTAGGATTAAAGTTATACACTCCATCCTAAAAGAAGGATGCAGGCATGATCTTAATCACAAAGTCTTAAAGCCTTGAGGGTTTAGTCCCTGATTATGAGGTAAGGAGAGATGACTCAAGGAGAGACACAAAGGTAAAAACTATGGGGGAGACTAATCAAAACCCTAATTCATTGTCATGCTTGGTTGGTCCTAATGTTTGTGAGGTTTTCAAGAACAATCTTCAAATGAACCACCAGGAAGCAGATGAACAAGATCAAGAGAAGCAAAGTGACTTGCTTCATTCAAGAAGTCAAGTCACTTGAAGAAAGAAAGTGGGAGGAGGAAGAATGAGCAAACTCAAACTCAAACACAAGTAAGAATGCAGCAAGGTATGCAAAAGAAGATGAGAAGAAAAGGTATGAGAAGTGAAGGCAAATCCACTTCTCAAGTTACTTACCACCTGCAATGTTAGAAACAAATGCAATGCAATACAAGATGAGATGAAATGATATGGTGCAAGGCCAAACCAGAAGCATACATATGATGATTATGATGTTATGAAGTGCTGCAAACATGAGGCAAGACAATGGAGATGTTCATACAAAGTCATGGATGCAAATGATGCAAGTTGAGGAGCATGGACAAACATGAGATGTTATGAAACATACAAGATAAATGACATGGCAAATATGCAATGCAATGATCAATGATGCTTTCTACATGTCTTAAGATGTCAAATGAAACATAAGAATGCACAAAATGCAATGACAAGTCATGTTATGCAAGGAAATGCAAGAGGGATGCAAATGGAAAGCCCAAATTAGGGTTCATGGATCAAACATCACACATAAACCAAAAACAGAAGCAAACCTTAACATAAAAAATGGAAAATGGTACCCAAAGAAACCCTAGACCTATAATGAACCACTGCCCAAAGGGGAGCTCTCAACTCTCAACCAAACTCAAGTTATGATTTTTACAAGTTATTAGGGTTTTTTAGGGTTTGTTACAAAAGAAATGCCAATCAATTAGAAAATGCAAGATCAAATCATGGCTTTTTTATCCTTGAAAGTTCATGTCAAATGGAAAACAATGCAAAAAGAATCAATGTCTCAACCTTTACCAAAAGGCAGAAATGAATTTTCAAACATATGACCAAAATAATGCATCAAAAATGATTTAATTCAATGAAAAATTCTTAAAATGCATCAAGATCAAAAAAGAAATTTGGTTTGAAGGTTGGACAATGTTTCTAAATGTCTTAGAACATATCATGAATTTTTTTGTAATTTTTAAATACCTAAAAGTATTTTTAATTAATTAATTCTCATTAATCAATTAAAAATAATCTTTTAAATATTTAAAAATACTTTTTCAGTTATAAAAAATAAAATAAAAATATTTTTGAGTCATAAAAATTAATAAAACCTTAAAGAAAAAGTTTCATAATTTTTATGATTTTTAAACTATTTTAAATAAATTGTACAAGATAAAAGAAATAAAATGAATTAAAAATCAAATTTAATGGAAAGTAATTAGATTGGATGGCCAGGATGCGCTCTGGGTTTGAAAAGATTGACTGGCGCGCAATCTGATGGCCAGGATTCAAACTGAGTAAATCACAATTAATTAAAATTAACCACGTGGATTAGGGCAAATGAAGTGATCTGGAGCGTTGGAAAGGGAGGGAAGTCAACTGGTCCACGCGTATCAACGGCCTATATTCAAACCTACACTAATTATGGGATTAAACCCTAATTAATCTCAGGTGGCCGGAGAAGACCTCCGGTCGTCTTCTCCGGCCAGAGGGTCACCTGAAAATCACCCAACTCCCTAAAAACGTAAAATAAATGAAAACTAAGACCAGGGAAATGATCCCAGCACCCCCACGAATCAAACCCCTAACCTAAAACAAATTTATCTAACCTAAACAAGCTGAATCGAAGCAACTAAGTTCTAGGGTTCGTAAGCTTCAAACTGAAATTAAACTCTCAAAACGCAACCATTTTCAAAACCAATGGTACCAGAATGATCAGCAAGACATGTAGAGCAAGTTTGTAACAATCAAATTGATTTCTGGAAAAATTAATTTGGAGCTACCTGAGATTTGCAAACTTTGATTCTGGAACTCTCAGGCCTCTTCTCCTTGCTCAATCTGCTCCTCTTGGTCCCCCAAAGTTGCTTGAATGCTCAAATGGAATTTATATTTGTTGGATGATGAGTTTCGAAGAGAACTGTTTCTGCTCAGTCAACAATGGCAGATGAGTTCTTGGCACTTTCAGGCTGTGGTGATGAGTTGTATGAGGTCTATGCAATGTGCAAAGAAGATTGGTGGTGTTGGTTTATGTGTTTGTGGGCTAGAATGAGGGATTCGAATGAAACTGCACAAGGGAGTGTGAAATGGCAGTGAGGTGTTTTGGTTGTTTCAAGCTCTGGTTCTTGATGCTTTGTGTTCTATGGATCAAGGTGAGATGAATGGAGGAAAAAGATTTTGTGTTTGATGGCTGTGTAATGTAATTCGAAGGAAGTTGCAAGTTGAAGTGTTTTTGTGTAAGTGATGAATGGTGTGGTTTTAGCCCTTGGTTCTTAGTGTTATGGCCAGCAAAATGAATGAATAAAATATTCTGATTGGTCTCTTGATGTGACTTGTGCAGCTGTGATAGGTGAGTTTGCTTTTGCATAAAATCCACTTTTGTGTAAGATAGGGCATGGTGTGATGCTAGGCAAGTACAAGTTGGGTGCTGGTGCAGCAAAAGGTGAGGGAGAGGCTAGCCCAAAGTCAGCTTCCAATGCTGCAACTTGTAGGAAGTGAATCATGAGTTTTTGCAACTTGGCTAGTTTATGTTTCACATGTGATCTTTGCATAACCAAACATGAAAACAAGGGCAAACTTAGTTCAAATCTGATTTTTAGGACTTAGAGGATGTTTACATGCTGGTTTGACATGAATTAGAGGCTGCATTTTGACTTGATTCAAGACTTTGCAAAATTTCCACTTAGTGCATGACATGAAAAACAATGATTTTTGGCAACTTTGCATGGCCATAACTTTTGATCCATGAAGAGTTAGATCATGTTCTTGTACTTTTTGAAAAGGGAAAGATGAGATCTACAACTTTCATGACCAAAGTTTTTCCATTTGAAGCCTTTTTGGATCATAAATCAAAGCTTGAAAATTGACCTAAAAGTATGCATTCTTGAAAAGTCAACAAAACCCAAAAAGTCAACATTTGCAAAAACTCCAAATTCTTGATTTTTATGAACTTCAAACTTCTTTCATGATCAAATAAAGATCATATACACTCAAAATGATGGAGATCACCCATTGGTTGGGTCATTGGGGGCCTCAGATGCCCTGATTTTGCACTGACTTGTCCAGAAAGTCAACTCTTGATCAGATGACTTCCCCATGGAATTTCTTCATGAAAATTGATATGCATACTCCCTATACCATATAAAGATCAATGGAAACAAGAATGACCAAAAATTTTGGAGTTATGGCCTCTGAAACCAAAACCCTAATTTTCAGTCAACTGTGCAGTTCATCCTGGCTCTGCATCCACTCAAAACCTAGTTCTTGTGATCCTATTGGAATTTTGACTTTGTGAGGATGCAACATGATACAAGAACACACATGGACCCCTTTGAGTTGATTAGTGGCCTTTGGAATGGCTCAAGATGTCCTGAGGTTGCTCAGATCACAAACCCTAGGTGCAGATGCCTTAGAAACTATCCAGTGAAACCAAATGAGACATGAGATGATGTGATTGTGTTTATGCATATGAGAATGATCACAAGCCATGGTGTGAATGGGTGAGGGCAAATTTGGGGTGTTTACAATGATATGTGGAACTCAACCTTAACTTAGTACCTAAAGCATCTTGTAAACTCTTCCAAATCCTCGACGTAAACCGAGGATCTCTATCCAATACAATACTCGACGATATGCAACTTCACAATTTCCTCTCTCTCTCTCTCTCTCTCTCTCTCTCTCTCTCTCTCTATATATATATATATATATATATATATATATATATATATATATATATATATATATATATATATATATATATATATATATATATATATATATATATATATATATATATCATCTCATTTCTGCTTAGAATGATTAATCTTCATTGGCAAGAATGAACTGACTTAGTCGATCTATCCACAATCACCCAAATCAAATCATTTCCTTTCGCAATATTCGGAAAACCCAACACAAAATCCATGGAAATGATATCCCATTTCCATTCTAGATTGTTTAATAGTTGCATCATTCCATACTATTTCTGATGTTCTACCTTCGACTTTTGACAAATCAAACACAGATATACAAATTCAGCAATATCTTTTTTCATACCTGACCACCAAAACAATTTTTGTAAATCTTGATACATCTTCGTAGCACCAGGGTGAATACTCAGCCTACTAAGATATCCTTCCTCTAAAATACTTTGCTTAATCTTCGAAGCATCTGGAATACATACTCTATCTCGGAATCTCATTACACCATTCTCATAAATTTGGAATTCACCTATGTTGCCTTGGTTAATCAAAGTCAACTAATCAACCAACTTCAAACCATATTGTTGTCCTACTCGGATCCTCTCCAAAATATCACTAGTCAATTTCAACATTCCCAACTTCACACTATCAGAAGTAGTCTCACAGAACAAACTCATGTCTCTGAACTGTTCAATCATCTCGAGTTCTTTCACCATAAGCATCGACATATGCAATGTCTTCCTACTCAGAACATATTCAACTACACTTTCCTTACCAAGATGGTAACTTAAATTAAAATCAAAATCTTTCAACAATTCCAACCACCTTCTCTGCCTCATATTCAGTTCCCTCTGATCAAACAGATATTTCAAACTCTTATGATCACTAAACACCTCAAATTTCAAACCAAAAAGGTAATGTCTCCAAATCTTCAACACAAACACCGCTGCTGCCAACTCTAAGTCATGTGTAGGATAAGTCCTTTCATGAACTCTTAGTTGTCTATAAGCATAGGAAACTACTTGACCATTCTGCATCAACACTCCTTCAGGGCCCATCTTCGACACATCACAATACACCACAAAAGACTCACTCGGATTAGGAAAAATAAACACTGGAGAGTCGTTAACTTCTTCTTTAATTCCACAAAAATATTTTCACATGCAACATCCCACACATAAGCCTGACTCTTTCGAGCCAACTAAGTTAAAGGTAATGCCTACTTTGAAAATCCTTCAATAAACTTCCGGTAATAACCTGTCAATCCTAGAAAACTTCGGATTTCTATCGCAGACTTCAGAGTCTCCCAATTCAACACAACATCAATCTTCGAAGGATCCACAAAAATTCTACCATTTGAAATTACATGACCAAGAAAACTTACTTCCTTCAACCAGAATTCACACTTCGAAAATTTCGCATACAACTTATTCTCTCTCAACACTTGCAACACAATCCTCAGATGTTCTGCATGTTATTCTTCTGACATAGAATATACCAGGATATCATCAATGAAAACCACACAAAAAACTTATCTATATGCGCAGGAAAAATCTGATTCATGTACTCCATGAATACACCAGGTGCATTGGATACACGGAACGACATCACAGTGTATTCGTAATGACCATACCTCGTCCTGAAAGCCATCTTCAAAATATCATCAGGCTTAACTCGAATTTGATGATAACCAGACCTCAAAAAATATCTTTAGTCTTCTGGATGAATAACCATAACTTTCTGGAGTAATCATTAACTATGAATAGAAAATACTTCGCACCTGAGTGTGAAGTATTCCTTGCAGGCCCCCAAAGATCAGCATGAATAGAAAATATCTTTGTTAAACTTCATTCAACTTGATTTACCAAATACACAAGGTTCACAAAACTCCAATTTTTCGACCTTGTCTCCACACAACAAATTTTGTTTCAACAATTCGACCAGGCCTTTTTCACTGACATGTCCAAGTCTCTTGTACCATAGCTCAGTCTTCGACACAGATTTTGTGGATGCCACTTCTGCTGAAATACTTACATCCCCAGCCTCAAGACTATACAAGCCTTTTTTCTTCAAGCCTCTCAAGACTTCCTTTGATCCCTTCATTACCTTTAGGATGATTTTCTCTCCTTTGAAAAAATATCCTTTCTTGTCAAATTCACCAAGAGAAATT
The DNA here is from genome assembly GCA_963966055.1 of Lathyrus aphaca. Taxonomy (NCBI): domain Eukaryota; kingdom Viridiplantae; phylum Streptophyta; class Magnoliopsida; order Fabales; family Fabaceae; genus Lathyrus; species Lathyrus aphaca. The sequence goes on along the minus strand of OZ014520.1, from coordinate 576,614,371 downwards.
AAATTCCTCTTAAGATCAGGTACATACCTAACATCATTCAATAGCCTTATTGACTCATCATAGAGCTTGAATCTCACATATCCAACGCATGTAGTTTTGCAAGCTTTGTTGTTTGCCAGTAGCATTAATCCACCATCTTGATCACACAATTCCTCAAATACTTCTTTGTTTGGCATCATGTGTCGACTACACCCTAAATCCATAATCCACTCCTTACGAGAGTCGTTGCTTGAAACCACCTGGACATTTCAGAAGATCAGGGCATACCTTTCTTGTATGACCCTTCTTCTTACAATGATAACATTTAATTATAGAAGCATTACCACCATAAGAATTTTGTTGAGCTTTACCATTCTTCTTCTCAAACCTATCATCTTTCTTCAAGAATGCCCTCTTAACGAATAAACCTTCACTAAAAGAAGACGGCTTATGCTCTTTTCATTCGTTTAAATCCTTATAGTACAAGGCAGATTAAACATCTTCAAAAGTCAACGACTCTCTTCCATACAAGAGGGTTTCTTTGAAGTGAGCATGAGACTTAGGTAAAGAGCACAACAACAGCAATGCTTGATCTTCATCATCAATCTTGACCTCGATATTTTCAAGATCAAGAATTAACTTGTTGAACATATCCAGTTGCTCATCCAGGGCTTTGTCTTCACTCATCTTGAATGAATACAAAGATTGCTTCACTCATCTTGAATGAATACAAAGATTGCTTCAGGTAGAGATGATTAACCAACGATTTCTTCATATAAAAACCTTCATGTTTCATCCACACACCAGCTGCAATTTTCTCCTTTGAAACCTGTTGGAAAACTTTATCACCAATACTCAACACAATGGCATTGTGGGCTTTTTCGACCATCGTCGTCTTCTCCTTCTCCGTTAGGGAAGCATCCATCTTCTCTTATCCTTTTAACACTTCGAACAAACCCTGTTGAACAAGAAGGGTTTTCATCTTCAAGCTCCACAAATTGAAATAATTCACACCGGTGAATTTATCAATCTCATACTTTGTTGATGACATCTTTTACACCACACTCACCGCACTAGTTTTTTCTGACTCGATATCATCAATAGCATAACAAAGTTATGAGAAAAATATTGAATTTCTTGAACAAACACAAGAAACCTATTAGGTTTTACAAAGGATAGAGAAAAAGAGGAATAAGAATAGATAATTGGTTAAATGTGTTTTACTATTCACTTTCTCAATAAGGGTTCAAAGATTACAAGTGAATACCAAAAATTAACCTCTCTCGCCCTAATTAGGATTTGCCACACTCCTTACGATAAAATACTAGTATATTATTAATAATAAAACCTAACATACTAAAATAATGAGCTTTTTAACAATTACCCATTACAAGTTAACTTAGGGTACAAGCTAACTTAAACAATTGAGCTTACAAGCAAAACTTAATTCGACATGTTAATAATCTTAGCATTTCAACTGCTGCATGATTGAACATACTTCGACTACAACATACAAGATCAGTAAGTGAACAGACTTCGACTTCATACTAAATCTTTTGTCGAACCATGAAACTTACCCTTGTCGACACTAGAGTGTGATCCAAAATACCACAAATCTCCACCTTGGAACGAGCTCTACACTAACAAGGTAATAAACTAGTGACAGTTGCAGCAAAGTAGATAATGTTCAAAGATTACAAGTGAATACCAAAAAGTAACCTCTCTTGCCTTAATTAGTATTTTCCACACTCCTTACGATAAGAGACTAGTATGCTATTTATAATAAACCTAACATATTAAACTAATGGGCTTTTTAACAATTACCCATTACAAGTTAACTTAGGGTACAAGCTAACTTAAACAATTGAGTTTACAAGCAAGACTCAATTCGACATGTTAACAATCCTAGCATTTCGACGGTTGCATATTTGTGTCAAATACAGAAATGTATCGTAAAACTATCTGCCTTTGTGATGTATTATTTCTCTCTATAAATAAAGTGTATACAATCTATTTCCATAATTTCCGCTAATAATAACTAATATTCTCTAATTACAGCTATTAATAACTAATATTCTGCTAATAATGAGGAAATTATCATGTCATTATTCTGCTAATAATATACAATATTCTCTAATCAATTCTAATGAGGAAATTGATGTTGATGGTAAATCTATCAACATCAATTTGCTGACAAGGAAATTATGACGCTTACATGTCAAAGATTTGGTGAATATGTATGCAATTTGAATAAAGGTGAATATGTACTTTGTTCGTTCATGGTAAACAGGATTTGCTGCAATTTGTATGGCGCTTGTATTGTTAGCATGCAGAGGAGTCGGTTATGTTTGAGAAATACCAATCTCCAAAAGAAGATCGCGTAACCAAATAATCTCAGAGCATGCTGCAGACATGGCGTGATATTTTGATTCAGTGGATGACTTGGATACTGAGTCTTGTTTCTTGCATTTCCATGAAATTGGTGCATTCCCTAAAAACATACACCAGCCAGTAGTAGATTTCCTAGTGTCTGGACATCCAGCCCAATCAGCATCGTTGTAGGCTTGGAGTTGTGGAGATGCACCAACAGGGAAGAATAGACCACGATTGGAGGTGCCGATAAGGTATCTAAGAAAATGGTGGACTGCTGAAAGATGCAAGTGTCGAGGAGATTGTGTGAATTTGCTTACTGTGTGGACAACAAAAGAGATATCGGGTCGTGTAATGGTTAGGTAGATAAGACTTCCCACAAGTTTTCTATAAATAGCCGGGTCTTGTAAAAGTTCACCTTCATCTCGTCGATATTTCACATTTACTTCCATGGGGTTGTCAACTGTAGTTGCATTGGCAAGACCGGCGAGCTTAATCAGATCATGAACATATTTGTGTTGGTGAATAAAAATGCCTTATTGTTGATATTGTACTTGTAATCCCAAAAATAAGTTAGTTGGCCAAGATCTTTCATGTGAAAAGTGAACTGCAACAATTTCTTGATTGATGAGATAGACTCTTGATCAAATCCAGTAACTACAATATCATCTACATATACAAGGAGTGATACAATTCCCTTAGAGGTCTTTTGTATAAAAAGGGAGGGATCATACTGACTTTGTGTAAATGAAAAGCCAAGGAGTGGTGTTCGAAATTTTTCAAACCATACTCGTGGGGCCTGTTTCAATCCATATAAGGAACGCTTCAGTTTGCAAACAACATTAGGCAATGGACACGGCATACCAGTAAGGAGTTTGATGTAAACTTATTCCTTGAGGTCACCGTGTAGAAACGCATTATTTACATCCATCTGATGTAGATTCCAAGATTTGGATGTAGCAGTGGCAAGAATAATGCGCACAGTAGTCATCTTAGCCACTGGTGCAAAAGTCTCCTCATAGTTTAGACCAAATTTTTGCTTATTTCTAAGAACAACCAACCTAGCTTTGTAACGATCTATTGATCCATCTGAACGAAGCTTTATAGTGAACACAAATTTACTTCCAAGAGGTTTAACAGATGGAGGACAAGAAACAACATCCCATGTCTGATTTTCTTCTAGTGCTAGAAGTTCTGCTTCAATAGCTTCTCGCCATGAGTTGTGATCCATGGCCTGCTTATAGGAAGAAGGAATAGGAACAGATGCTAAAGTAGCTGTTAAAGACAAATGGGAAGAAAAACTGTATTTTTCCGGAGGTTTACCAACATGAGTACTGCGACGTAGAGGAGCTGGTTCTGGATTAAGTACTGGACCAGCAGCCAGAGATTGATCAAGAGGGGGCCTAGTATTGGGTAGGGGCGTCTTTGATAAACCAATATAGGTTTAGGTGTTTAGTCTCCTGCAGAAACATTAGAAAACATTGGCAAAATAGACTTGCTTGTAGAAGAGAGAATATCTTGATTAGTTGCAAAAAAAATATGTATCTTCTTGAAATATGACATTTCTAGAAACCCAAATCCTACATAGATTAGAATCATAGCATAAAAAACATTTTTGGTTGGTTGAATAACCAAGAAACACACATTTAACAGATTGACCCGTGAGCTTAGTGTGTTCTCGTGGGAGGAGATGAACATAACGCACACAACCGAACGTGCGAAGATTGGAATAAATGGGTGTGTGACCAAAAAGTCGTGAGAAAGTAGAATCATTATTTAAGGATTAAGACGATAACCGATTAATAAGATGGGCAGCGGTGGAGAGAGCTTCACACCAAAATCATGGTGGTGCAAACGATTCCAACATGAGAGTACGAACAACATCAAGAAGATGTCGATTTTTTCTTTCAGCTACCCCATTCTGTTGAGGTGTGGAAGGACATGACCTATGAGATAAAATACCATTGACCTGCAAGAAATCTTGGAATAAATGAGATGTGTATTCTCCCCCATTGTCAGAACGCAGAATTTTGATTTTGGTAGAAAATTGAGTTTGAACATAAGCATGAAATTTTGTGAAAGCAGAAAATGCTTCATTTTTAGAGCGCAGAAAATAGACCCATGTGAAACGAATATAGTCGTCAATAAAAGTGATAAAATATTTGTAATTTTCATGAGATATTATAGGTGATATCCCCCAACCATATCAAAAGGTTGATTTGTATTGGATTGATGAATCGGAAATGGTAGAATTTTACTTTTACCAAGTTTACAAGAATTGCAAGCAAATTGAACAGCACTAATAGGAGTATTTTTATTACCAAGAACGCCATATCTCACTAAGTCATGAAGAACATATGAATTTGGGTGACCAAGACGCTTATGCCATATTTGAAAATCAACAGTAGTAGAATTACAAGAAACAAAATGTAATAAAGAGCAGGGAGACAAAGATAAATAAAGAGGAAAAAGACGTCCAACTTTAGGCCCCTTCGCGATCAGTTTCCCTGAGTGTTGATCCTGCACAAGAAAACCAGATTTTGAGAATTCAACTCAGCAATTATTGTCAACTAATTGTCCAACAGAAATAAGGTTACAAGTGAGACTAGGAGAAACATAAACGTTGGTTAAAGATGAAGAAATATCACCAATTTCTGTGATAGGTAAGTTATTCCCATCAGCAGTGTGAATTTGGAGATCACCGGAATATCTTGTAACGTTTGTAAGAGTATCAACATTGTTGGTCATATGATTAGAGGCCCCAGAGTCAAAATACCAAGGAGAATAGGGGACAGAAGGTTTACCTGAAATTCCTAAAGCATAAAAAGTTGAAATTATCATTTGTTGAACCATTTCAGGAGTCATGTTCTGGACATTGGTGGAAGCAGTCTGATCCATACTACCAATAGCAGAAGAGGAACCAACAGAGGCAGTAAATGTGGGTACATTTTTCTTTGGTGGTCTTATAAGGCATTCCTTAATGACGTGACTGTCTTTTTTGCAGAAGTTACAAAACTTTTTAGGACAGTGTGAAGCAAAATGTCCAAGTCCTTTGCAGTAGAAACATTGAACAACACTTATATCACGTTCTCTAAGCTTGCCTTGTACAGCGTATGCAACTGGAGTAAAAGAAGATTTATGTTGTTCCATTGTTGTTTGAGTTAGAAGGTGTTGTTCTTCACGGAGAAGCTCACTAAAGCATGCATCCAAGGTGGGGACAGTGACTCTATTCATGAGATTGGACCGAATACCTTCAAATTCATATCTCAATTTCATAAGAAATTGATCTCTTTGTGTAGTTTCATGAACTTTTCGCACTGCAATTTGATCGGTAGCTAACAAATCTTCATAGACGATGTCAGTGTATTCAGCCCAAAGATTGATGAAATGAGAATAAAATTCAGAAATTGAGAGACTATCTTGTTGAGAAATGGCAATGTCGTGCTCTAGCTGAAATCGGCGAGTTGTGTTATTTTGGTTGTATACTTTCTTTAGATAGGCCCACATCTTTGCTGCAGTGTTAAATGGCCTAAGATTGAGAATAATGGTAGATTCAACGAAGCCTATGATCCATGTCATGACTTGAGCATCTTTTACTACCCATTTGGCATGTTTTTCCTTCTGCTTTTCTTTGTCAGGAGTAGGTTTGGTGCCATCAACATGACCCCAAAACCAGTGACAAATATCTGGAACTGAAATGCTCAAGCTGAGTAGTTCTTGTCATTCAGGCGAATGAACAAGATATCATATTTGTCATACTTTTCGGTAGACATGAGGCCGAGAAAAAAACGACAAGGACAAAAAGCTAGATCTGGATAGACTTGAGAAAGACAAGAGACCAAGACTTTTGGACTGAAATAGGGAAAGATCGAAACCTAGACTGATACCATATCAAATACAGAAATGTATCGTAATGTCTGTCTTTGTGATGTATTATTTCTCTCTATAATAAAGTGTATACAATCTATTTCCATAATTTCAGCTAATAATAACTAATATTCTCTAATTACAAATATTAATAACTAATATTTTGCTAATAATGAGGAAATTATCATGTCATTATTCTGCTAATAATATCCAATATTCTCTAATCAATTCTATTGACAATGTGAACATACTTCGACTATAATATACAAGATCATTATGTGAACAAACTTCGACTTCATACTAAGCCTTCAATCGAACCATAAAATTATCTTTATCGACACTAGAGTTTGATCCAAAATACCATAATATATTTGGATGCTTCTTTTATTTGGTTTGGTCACTTTTGAATGCTCCCCCTCTCTTTATTGATTTCTCTCTTTGACTTCTTCAACTGTTTCTCATGTCTTTTGTTGTTACTCCTCTCTATGATCATTCTTCTTATTGATTTTTCTATCCATTATGGCATTAGTTGGTTTGATTTGATGTCAGTATTTTCAAGTTAATTCTTGACAAGGTTAAAATATAACAAGCTTTATCATTAAAGTTATTTCAATATTATAAATATCTTATAATTTTTAATATTAATTTAAATTATCTTAAAATAATTTTTTAGTATCAAATTTAATATTAATTATTATTATTATTTATTTTTGATTTAATTAATATTAAGTCATTCTATTCTTATAAATAAAAATGTATTGAGTATATTATATCAAATTAATAGTCTTTTTCAATAATTTTTTTTGTTCTCATCTTTTACATGATCTATTTTATGATTGATAGCAATAATACTAATGTGTCAATATCTCTCCAATTGATATCTCATTATTACTAAATGAAGAGAAATGATTTATAGGATCTAAATTATATCTCAACTTATCAAATCTTTTTGAATTATTTTTTTAAGATTTGAGTAATATTTAATTGTAGTACATATTTGTATATATTGCATGATCCATAAATTGAATATAAAGGACGTGTAGTTAAAGAAGTATAACGGCATTGATAAACATGTATAAAGGAGGCACAGAGATGACATAATGTGATAGAATTTTAAAGACAGAATATGTAAAATATGTTACCTTCATTATGGGGTAAAACTACACAAGTGACAGTTGCACCAAAGTAGAGAATGTTCTCTTCTGCATCAAACTTCAGTGTACAAACAAATGCCCGGAAGCTCAAGGCACTGAAAAAAAAAAAAATCTTGAGAATTTCTATGGGTCTCTCTCTGGCACCATGTGACAAAGATCTCTTATAATTATTAAACAAAATATATAAATCATATAAATGAGTATTTAATAGAATAAAATTATTATTTAAATAAATTAATAATTAATTAATTATTAGTTGGTTTAGTAGTAATTGGCTTTAGTGAAATTTTCTTTTTTAAAAAATATCATTTGAAATTCTTTGGATAGTCAGATTTTTTATCCAAATAATAGAATTGACATAGAAAATTTTAAATTTCTTTTAAAAATGCTATGGTACCTACCTCAACACTTATTCATTCCAGCACATTAAAGTGAAAAAGTCATTATAAAAAATATATATACAAATTTGAGGTGACAGATCCTGAATCATATTTCAAATATATGAAAATTTGTCTTATCAATATATAAATTTTGTACGTAGATACAATAATTATTACTTTTTAAAAATGTAAAATTATCATCTAATTATTTTGTTTTATTTTAACTTAGAAGTCCGAATATTTAAAGTTTATTTGATTTGGTTTTGTAAAACTATTTTTTTGATTTTCTAGAAAAAAAATTATTTAATAGTCTAATTTTACAAAATTATTGATAAATATATTTTTTATTTAAGAGTTTTAAGAAATAAAATAGATTTTAAAGGTTTTTTTTTCATTATAAAAATTAGAAAAAGGTGAAAATAAGAAAATGTGATAGACTTTTTATTAAAGAAAAATCTGTAATATTATAAACTTTAAAATAGTTTTCAAAATAAAAATTATCAAATATGTTTTTTCTTTAAAGTTGCTTCTTTAAATTAATTTATAAAATAGTTTCTAAGAATTAAAAATTAAAACTCATTCAAATAAATTTTTAATAATTTTCAGTAAAAAGTTAATTTTGAAATTAAAATAATAAGGCAATTAAAAGTCTCTAATTAATGAGTTAATATCTCAAGTAAGTGTTTTTTATTGCAAATTATCAATAGTAAAATTATCAATAGTAATATTTTGTTATTTTCAGTTGTATATGAGTTAGATTTTTGAAGCCATGTGGTTGTTTACGGTTCAGTTTAAGGAAAAAATTAAATTGAACAAAGCCAAATTATAATAAAAAGGGTTAGGAAAAATATCCAAATTGATCTCTTAACTCTATCTCAAGGTTCAATTTGGTTGTTTAATTCTGAAAAATATCAAAATGGTTCCTTAAGTTTTAAAAGGTTCCACGTTAGTTCTTGTTCTCAATATTGTTAGTCAAAGTCAAAGGGTTTGTACATATGATGTTGATCTGTGATGATTCATCTGTCATGTGGAGCGTCCATGTTGGATTTGAAAACTTAAAAAAGAAACTCTAAGTGCTATTGTCACAAAACCCAAAAGGAATACGAAGTGGATACCTTAAACCCTAGTGCAGCCATGGTTGAATGTTGAAGTTGATTTTGTCATTGCCGTGAAGTAAATTTTTTATTCTTGTTGAAATCAAAGTTAACCAGGTACGTCTTAGGGTTTTTCAATGCAAATATGTTACATTTTAAGGTTTTTTGTCAATTAGCTTCTGAAATTGGTATTTCTTATACGAATCTTAATAGGACATACCATCCAAAGTGCTCATTTTCAATTATATCCATCAAAAACTGCTCCTTCTCATTTCCAACATCTTTGTAATACCATCCAAAATACCCACAACCAGCATGCATTGATTGCTGCAAAATTAATCTTTATACCTCAAAATTTGCAGCAACAACTATTTTTAAAAGAACAAACATGAGATTTACATTAACATACCTTAAAATTAGGACAACCCCAGAAATGTTTTTCATAGTTCTTAACTGTTGTTATCATTCGAAGAACAACTAAATTCCCACAATGACAAAACAGTTTCTAACATGTGCTTGTATTGACATTCGACCCTTTCTTCGAAGAACAACCACCATAAATGTATTTTTCTTTCATCACTAGAGACGAATCACTGGATTTCATGGTTGAAACTCGATTTTCACAAACCCTAGACTATGTCGTGAATCAATTTGGGAGTGAATCTCTATTTACACAAACCCTATGTTGTGAATTATAGTGTTAACGAAGAAGATGAAATATGTCATGTCAGCTACCACGTATGCAGAACTAAGCTTTCGTTTGGAGATAGTTGACGAAAATGATCAATCTGACACCATTTAAAAATTTAAGATAGTATATGAGGAAGAAATTCAAATATATTTAATGAAATTAACCTTTATATATTTATAAATGTGTAACGAAAAATCAAAAAGTTTACTGACTAAAATATAAAAAAATTGATACTTGGTTAACCTTTATGATATCTACCTATATAGTAAAATGGTAACAGTAGTATATATTTAAGTTCATAGAGTTGGCCCTATAAGAAAACTTCATTGATTTCCCTATCTGAGAACACATTGATTACCACACACGAAATGTGTGTGAAGAAAACATTACCTCTCTCTCTTCACCAAAACTTTATTCACCCCTCTTCATCTTTCTCTTTCTGCCGCAGAGAGTCCCATGTCACATCGTTGATTCTGCTAATGTTGCCATGACCCATCTACAGCTACGTCTACATCCCATTTCTATTGACAGTTGGCGACTATATTTGTTGCCTCTTCATTCAATCATGCATATTTAAATTTAATTTGGATACCTTACTCTAAGGTGTCAAGTGTAGTAATAAATAAAGAATGAGGTTTTTTGGACAGATTCTAAGACTTATTTCAAAGAATTCATGTTCTATTATAATGTATATCTCTAGTCTTTGTTCTTAAATTATATATCATGAAATGCATTATAGAACTTCTAAATTAGAGATGCATTATATATATTATACTTTGCAATGACGATTAAAAAAAATTGTAAGGAATAATAATATAAATGACATCTTTCATTAATCTATTTATACACAGAAAACTAGGGTTACATAGGCAACATACTAAAATACTAAATTATCCTCTAACAAACTTGATCGATCTTGATAGTCTTCGTCAGAACATCTGTTAACTACTTTTGGGTGCTACAGTGCACAATTTATAGCACTTCATTTTGAATCTGATTTCTCATAAAGTGATATTTAGTCTCAATATGCTTGCTTCTCCCATGTAGCACTAGATTTCTGGCAACATTGATTGCAAACTTGTTATCAATCATCAGCTTCAGAGGCTAGTTAGCTTTAATCTTCAGATCCTTCAGTAGGTTCAGAATTCACAGAGCTTGACATATAGTCATATCGCTTGCGGTATATTCAGCTTAACAAGTTGACAGCGCAACAACAGGTTGTTTCTTGAAACACCAAGAAATAAGACCTCCCAGAAACTTAAACAAGTACCCAGAAGTACTCTTTTTGTCAACTTTGTCTCTACGCCAATCAGAATCTGAATAACTAAGAAGTTCTGATTCAATCTTTCTTCCAGAAGAGAATAACACTCCATACTTCAGAGTTCTCTTGATATACCTCATAATTCTGACAGCAGCTTGGTAATGGAACCACTTAGGTTTAGTCATGAATCTACTAACCATTCCAACTGCATAGTAGATATCAGGTCTGGTATTACATAGATGCCTCAGAGAACCAACATACTGTTTGAAGGTTGTAGCATCCACATCCTCACCATCAGAATCATAATCTAGTTTTTTATTTGTATATGTGGTGACTCAAGAAAATAGTGGATTATGGATTCAGGTTGTACTTGGAACATGACTCCAAACAAAGATTTGTTTGAGGAATTATGTGATCAAGATGGTGGATCAGTGTTGCTGGGAAACAACAAAGCTTGCAAAATTGTAGGTATTAGATCTGTGAGATTCAAGTTCCATGATGAGTCAATAAGGTTATTGACTAAAGTTAGGTATGTACCTGACTTGAAGAGAAATTTGATTTCTCTTGGCGAATTCGACAAGAAGAGATATGTTTTTCAAGGAGAGAAAAGTATTTTAAGAGTCATGAAGGGGTCGAAGGAAATCTTGGGAGACGTGAAGAAACAAGGTTTGTATACCCTTGAGGCTGAAGTTGTAAGTTGTTTGACAAATGTTTCATCCACGAAACTGTTGTCGAAGACAAAATTCATGTCAGCGAGAGAGATCTGGTCGAACTGGCGAAACAGAACCTGCTAGGTGGTGACAAAGTCGAGAAGTTGTAGTTTTGTGAACCTTGTGTATTTGGTAAATCATGTAGGGTGAAGTTTAACAAAGGAAAACAAAGAACACATGGATCCCTTGATTACATTCATGTTGATCTTTGGGGGTCTGCAAGGAATCCTTCACATTCAGGTGCAAGATATTTTTTATCCATAGTTGATGATTATTCTAGAAAGTTATGGGTATTCATTCAGAAGACGAAGGATGAAACTTTTGATAATTTCAAGAGTTGGAAGGTTATGGTCGAAACTCAAACTGGCAGAAAGGTCAAGAGGTTGAGAACTGATAATGGCCTTGAATTTTGCAATGAAGCATTCGATAACTACTGTGTCGAGTCTGGGATTTCAAGGCATAAGACTGTAGCAGGTACTCCTCAGCAAAATGGTCTAGCTTAGAGATTCAATCGAACAATCCTCGAAAGAGTTAGATGCATGTTGGTTAGTGTTAGATTGAAGAAGGTGTTTTTGGCTGAAGTTGTTTCAACAGCAAGATATCTGACAAATAGATGTGTTTCGATTGTGTTAGATATGAAGACACCTGAATAAGTTTGGTCAGGACATCCACCAGATCTCGACAAACTAAGAGTATTTGGTTGTGTAGCTTATACTCACATTAGACAAGACAATGTCGAACCTAGAGCTCTGAAATGTATGTTCATGGGATACCCTGAAGGAGTCAAAGCTTATAGGCTATGGTGCCTAGAGCCAGGTCACAAAAGGATTATCACTAGTCGAGATGTAGTTTTCAATGAAGTTGTGATGACTTTCAAGAAAACTAGTGAAGTTGAAGAAGAGCTGGAATAGGAAGAGATTTATGTTGAGGTGGAGCATAGTGATGATGAAATGCATAACTCAGGTGAATTCAAAGAAGAAGAAGCAGAAACTATTGTCGAAGACGAGGAGACTGATGGTGACTACCTGCTAGCAAGAGACAAGTTGAGAAGAGTCATCAAGCCACCTTAGAGACTTGGTTATGCAGATCTTATAGATTATGCCTTAATCTCTACAAGTGAGGTTCTAGACGAAGAAACTAGAGACTATAAGGAAGATATGAGAAGTCGAAATAAAACTGAATGGCTGAAAGTTATGGATGGTGAAAACTAGTTTGTTTTCTTGTTGTTATAGAGTTTGTTCCAAGGTGGAGATTTGTGAGATATTGGAAAGAACTCTAGGTTTAGCATGTCGTCGAAGTCCGTTCACATGTTGTTGTTTAATTTGGTCTTGTGTTATGGATTTGTTTGTTTAAGTTAGCTTGTAATGGGTAATTGTTAAAAAGTTCATTAGGTTAGTGTGTTAGTTTTATTATAAATAGCATATTAGTTCTCATATTTTGAATAAGTGAAAATAGGAAGATAAAAACCTAATTCAATAGTGAGAGAGGTTATTTGTTATTCTTGTATACTTGTAATCTTGTTGAAAGAGAAAGGAAAGAATAATCAATACTTTTTGTTATCTTTGGTTACCCTAAACCCTAACCCTTGTGGATTTTCTAACTGATCAAGAAATCAATTATACTTTGTTTATAAGGTATCTAATTCACAATAATATTTTATCTCTCCCAAATTTCCTCTTTCAAAATTTCTTCTTTGTTATTGTTGTTGCGCAAGAACCCTTCATGTTTATCAAGAAAGGTTCGGAATTTCCATAGAGTTTGGGTTAATTCCAACAGTTCTCTGATACAATGGTGACAATAATCTCTAGTAAGCATTGAAAGACGGGTATACTTACAAGGTTAATACTTCAACGTCCGAGTTAATAAAATCGAAAATCTATAACTTGTGAGAGAAAATAATTCACATCTTAGTGTGCCGCATAATAAAGATCTAGAACGCAGGAGACTATTGAACAAATTCTAACGACTAAGATGATAGTGTTTTCTGACTTGATGTGCACTCCCATAATAAAGATATACATGCTCTTCATATCCAAATAAAGGTGTTTTAGAATAGGTTATCCAAATTGATCCGATCTTAATAGACCCTTTGGCCTACCCAGAAACAAATATCCATGATCAGCAATAATTAAACTGGCAATAGTAGTTGAGAAAATGCAGCATGATATTATTTCCCACAGAAAAAGTGGTCACAGGGAACATACTATTATAAATCAGATAAAACGATGAATTAATTATTCTATTTTGTCTTATATTTGCTATTAATTTCCAAGATCTTTAGTCCCTTTCATGATATACATAGGAAAAGGTGCCTGCCATATCATGTGCAACAATTTCATATACTATTAATTTTCATTTACATATTATATATAGTATAGTTTGGTAGAGTTATGCGAGTGGTACTGGTTGAGTGAACCTTTTCTTTTGTAAAATATATAAAACAAATGTTGCAGAAACGACATAGTGTGGCCTACTTATGTATGAAAAATAAAAGCGTACGTACATTTTAGTTGCATGTATTTCATACAAAGACAAAATTTGAATTATATTTGTTTTTCATTATAGTGATTAATGATTATATGTTTGCTTCTTTTGTATTAGCCCCACATTTTGCCATAGAATTGAATGTTCCAAAATAATGCACTAAATCACCTTCATCATCTCATTATTTTCTCTTTCAAGAGAATTATCTCCTCTAAATAATGCCAACCATTTTAGTAAATCCTTCTATATGAAACATAACACTTTGCAGAGATGTCTTTCAAAATTCGGAGATCTGACATTTTTTCGGATAAAATGAAGGGTGTTTCATTTGCAATGTTTATGTTTGTGTGAATTTTAAATATATCCAGAATATTTGAGATTTTTGATGATAGTGTGGAAGACATATAAGGGTGGAAAGAACATCCCCCATTTGATATTATAATTAGTAAAACAGAAGGATGAGTGCGTACGTAAAAACTTAGGGTGCAGATAGTAGAGCTCTAAATGTAATTGCCATAAATTCTTTGAAATTTTCAAATTCTCATTACTTTCAATAAATTATATAAAGTGAATTTAATGACAATGCACCAAGAATATAAGTAAAATTATTTTACAAATAAATTCAATCACTTCAACCCAAAACATCACTTTGATATATTAATTTAAATTCCACCTAACATGATTTCCTATGATAGTTATGGTATATAAATATAATTTCAGATTTAATTGTATAAAACATTGGTTGAATAATCTTTTCAAAACCTAGAGAAACATGACATTTTTATTTGTTCCTATTAAATATAAAATATCCATTCTAAACTAAATAGGTACATTGATATTGAATGTTGATCATACAATATAAAAAGATTCTATTAATCAGCAAGAGAAGCTAAGACTGAGGATACAATATGCAGTGATCCAGTGATGACAATAACACCCTTTTCATCATTTCTTCTGTTTAGAATCTCATTTGCAACTCTCAAGCAATCCTTTAAACAAGACTCAGTAGCCAATATGGTCTTACCATCACTCAAATTGCTATCAGAGCTTACTGGCTGTTCCTTTGATAACTCATTGTATTCTGTCATTCCCTTGTGACAAATGCCAACACCGAGTTCTTCAGAAGCTTTAATCCAAGAATCTTTTAACAAATAAGTTGGTGTTGTTCGAGTTACAGCTCCTGCAATAGTAGCTTCAGTCAAAATAACAGTCTCCACGTATGCACCTGAACAAATGAAGTAACATACTTAGTTTTCAGTTTTGATTTCACAATAGTTGTATACACTTGAATAAAGTAACTACATATTGAAATAAGTTATTTGACTTCTTTAAAATGAGTGTGCTTCAAAGAAAGAAAACAAAAGTATGGAATTATAAATGGTAATTGGAAAATCAATTGAATGAAACTACAGTTTACAACTTCATGGTTCTATATGTCTCTGCTATTTGATTTTTGAATCAATGGTTTTAAACCGTTTGACCAGTAAAGGCAATATACACATTCTGCCACTTCCTAATGTTCTCCACTTTATGAAATTATATTTAATATGATATAGTATTTTAATTAAATTGCAACGTCAAATTAAACATAATTTACCTGTGAGAATCTCTCGAGCAAAACCAGCATGATCTTTGTCACATGCCATTGCAACCACAAAAGCTAATCGAGCATTGGGAAACGCCATCTTTATTGTATTCATCAGTGCTTTGGCAGACTCTTTGGTGTGAGCTACAAGATGAATCCACACAATCATAACTACTGTTTCTATGAACTCGCATTTTACAGACTCCAGAATACCATTAGAAAGATTTCACGGGATTTCTAAAATATTTCCAAAGCAAATGAACCTAATTTTTTGTTAGCATCATCAAGTCATTAGTTAATCCCATGGTAATAAAAAGAGAAGAGTGGTCAACCTCCATCAAGAAGTATTGTTGCTCCAGCAAGTCCTAAGACCTTAGCATCTTCGGATGTTAGGAGTTGACTTCTTCCAAGGAGGTATGTGCTCTCTAAACCACGCCTAATAGATGCATCAGAAATTTTCCATCCTAATCATCAATAAACATGGGGATAGTGAAGAATATTACTAAAGCAAAAAATTGAGAAAATTGATGGTTAACAATATGAAATATGAACCGGCAATTTATTAGAAAAAAAGGGGGAAAATTGTGTTCAATTACATACCAATGCAGAACTACAAGTATGCAACCAAAGGTTACAATTCACTCAAATGACTAGCTACTCTCTTCTATTGTGACCCTATCTACGTATCTTATCTGTGTCTCTACTAATCATCTATTTTTTACTTACTAACTAATGGTGTTATGTAAAACAAATTTCATTTGTCATGGTCATGGAAAGAGGTTTGCAAGGGAAGAAGGCCTTAAAAATTAACCGAAACCCTAGATGTGATCCACACATCTTAACCACGAACAGCTTATGAACTAGAGTAGCAAGATATTCTATTCATATAAGAAAAGAGAAAGCAATGGGCAAGCATAATGTAGAAAGGGTGTACCTAAACTACGAAGACAGAGTGCCACACAAGTAGCAGTTGCTGCATTTTGAAGTTGGTGATCACCAAGCATTTGCAGCTTCAAATCATGTAACTTACAGGACTACAAGAACAGTAATATCCAGTAAATTGTTCATAAACTTTTCCATCAACAAAAATAAAATATAGAATGAAAATCAATTAAAATAGCTTATAGCAAAGTGGTAGAGAGATGGGGTGCATATACAAGACATAGGATAACATGACACTTCTAGCACAAAAAGTTTTCTATTACAGGGTTGTAAGTTTGAACCTTACTTTCGTTGTAGACTATCACATTCTTGTGAACTTTTACTCCAATAAAAGTTGTTGTTAGTGAACATTATCAATGTTATCTTCAGAATATGTTTAAGATGTGTTTTGTACATTATTGGGAAAGTTAAGTAAGAATAAAAGTTGTGTTTTGTACAAGATAAAACAAATATATATATTTTCCCTCAAAAAAAAAAATATATTTAAAGTTTCCCAGGCCTAACAGAGGACTCCCAAGAAAGTAAATTTGTTAATGAAAAAAAAATTGCATTGATCACATCCATTTGTTGGAATAAAAACTTCAATGTAGAAACAAAATTTCCCTTGCACAAATAGGAGAATATAGGTTGTCGAGTTATTATATTATTTGTTAAATGATGAAATCTCACACATTCGAGGGTTAACTAAGGTTCTGTTTGCGAGTTAGGAGAGGAGGGGAAGGGAGGGCTTCCGAAAAAAGGAGATTTAAACAAAAAATAGAGAAACCCTTGTCATTTTTTTAATGAATGATTTTGCATAGAATCATAAATGAATGCTTATCATTAATATATTTTTAATTTTCAGAATATTATAATGTATTGTATGATTGAAGAATTATATAAGCCCTCCAATACAATTAATGTTTCCCCAAATTAGGGAGTTTTTGTATTATGAATAAAATTAAACTCTCCAAAACCCTCCTCACTTAAATCCTTCGATTCTTTTCACATCATCTTTCCCATTTTTCAAAGTCCTCTCATCCCTTTCCCTCCAAACTCTTAAACAATGCCAACGAGGATACTCAAACACATATAAGCATTGCACAGCCTGAGAACCTAGACAATGTGGGATACAAATGCAACTTCAATACCTAACCTCTCACCCGCGGCGTGGGCCTGGGTCAAATTCCACATTGCCTACAAAGTCCAACTCTGATACCATGTTAAACGTGTTTGGATCTCACTTATGAAATAAAGTTGTGAGAGACTCCACAATCAAGCACGCCCCGTCACAATCGGCAAACCCGTTTCTTCCACCAAAAGGGCTGAAATAAAGTTGTGAGATGCTCCACAATCAATAAGCACAATGACTTTCTGACCTTCTATCTCTCCCCTCCCCACAATTTGATTGTTTTCTTGGAAGTAAAATCTGAAATGCTGAACATGGAAAGATGCAGATTCTGGAATTCATTGGCTACTTTGTCAACATTATTAGTGTCACCAGAGTCAACCTCCTCTTTGATTAACAACATACGAAGTTGTTTATTACCACAAACATGTTCCGGTACAAATTGTTCATCACAACGAGAATAAAGGCCTTTGGTAAGTTTATCCTGCATTTCAGTATTAGATAGCCTCTCAAAAGCCCTTCCCCTGTTGTTAGAAGGTTGTTTTGTGGTGGCTTCTTTGGATATTATTGATTGGAAGAGTTTTTGGGTGGGTTGTTTTGGACGGGGCTTCCCAGGAAATGGTGTGATTTGATGGAAAGGATTTGGTGGAATTTTGTGGCTTATGGCCGCTCTGCAGGTTTGGATAATGTTTTATTCCGATCATCAATGCGTTGCGCAAAGTCCATCGTCTCCCGCAAAGAATCAACAGGATGCAATTTTAATTCAGCCTTAATAACATCTTTCAAACTATTTAGAAAAATACCTTTCAAATATTCAGGCTCAACACTTCTGAGTGGTCCTGCAAATAATTCAAATTTAGCCCGGATTTGGAGAAGCAAACTCCCACCTCTGAGACCATGAAAGTGCCTTCCATGGCAACCATGACAGCTTGCATTTTTTCCTTCCAAAATGCCTTTCAACTCGAAATAGCGCTCAACTCGATTGACCCATCCATACGCATCCTCACCGTTGAAAACAGGGGGACAATTTTCTCCACCTTTCTTCTGGCATACGATTATGGGAGGGGTTTCCGGCGGTGAAGCCTTGCTGGTTATTCAACGAAGTGGAACCGTTGCAGTTGGAGGTTGCAATTGTGAGGCCACGAACAGTCTCTTCCAGTTCATGAATGTGTCGCTGGGAAATCGCTTTCTCGGCTTCCATGCTCTGTTGCAATTCCTGAAAATTTGTACGAGATGCCATTAAATCGCTGTAAGCCTTCTCGAGAAATTCCAATATTGTGTCTATCTTTAAGCTTGTAAGCCCCATGCACTGGATTGGTGCCAATGATAGGATCTGGCAGGATACGTAACTGCTGTATGTATGCAAGAACGGTTACAGTAGAAATACCTTATTCGATGGAAACTGTAACAGACACACAGCAGTATTCTACAACTTCCATTTAAAAGAAAATAACTGACATAATAATAACCAACTTCTAGGAATTATAGAGCCTAGTCTCTCCCTTGACCAAACCACAATTAACAACAATCCAATGACTACTAATTGTCGTCCTTATTCTATTTGAAACACAATGAATAACATAAATTGAGTCTAATTACTTGGGCTTTTGGCTTCACACATAGTATAAACAAACTTCCTACTCCGAAAACCACTTACTACATCAAATTTAAATAATGTGTTAGACTTTTCATTAATTAGCAGTTATTTTTTTAAGTTGCAATTACTATATTATTAGGGGCGATTGGTGGGAAACTATTATAGTATTAGAGGCAGTTATGTTTTATTAATGTTCAGTGTTTATGATTAGAATAAATACGGAAAGAAAGGGAAGAGTGTTTATCTTGGAATTAGTTTGGAAATGGGGCATTTTCGCATTAGGGGAGGTGCAGATGCTCAAAATTCTGCAGTACTATTCTGTAACTCAAACGGATTTTCTCTATTTCCTTTTGTATATCAGTTGGTTTCTAGCTCAGAAATTGCAAAATATGTTGCCAAGATGCCTCCCTGGCACTCAGTGGCCACGGTTATATAGACAAAAGCTACCCCCACCGAGGTGGTATGTGCCTACATTGCATTATCTGAACAGAAACTAAAAGCTATAAAGAATGCAAACTCTTACCAGTTTCAAGTCCTTGACAGTTTGTATTTCTATATCACAAATTTGACAAGGTTTGCCGTTAAGTATGCTGAAACTTTTTAATGCAAGGCTGTTCCCAGCGTCATGTGCCGAAACAACAGGGGAGTCCGTGGTTACTGCTTTTTCTCGAATAATCTGCTCAATATGAGGGAGAAACGGCCCACCCAGCACCAACTGAAATGTATATTATTTTAGTCAGCAAAATTTGAAGGAGAATATGGGCCTCTTCCAAAGTAATTTAGAAATACAACAATTAAAAAGGAACGAAGTAAATCAACAACCTGGCAACAAGATTTCCTTGTATTTCTCATTATGTACTATTGTGAACAAGTTGTCGATACTTATAACTCAACAACTTTTTTTCAAAAAAAGTAAACTTTCATTGCTTTCTATTTTTCTTCTTGTTTAATAAAAGAATTACAAAATATGTATTTAGACATTACATATAAACAATACATGAAAAGTAATATCTGTCTTAGAAAATGTCACAAGACTATAGATTAACAGCAAACAAAAAATAATATTGTACATAAATCATTATTTGCTCTCCGTTTTAGAATAAAAACTGCTTGGATCTTGTTCATCCAAAAAAACGAATTGGATCTAAATTTGTCAAATCACTTGGAAAGTTTTTGCAGTTACAACAAATCTCATGAGAAATGAAAATATCATGTCAATTTCAGCATATCACATTAATATGAATATGAGATCTACAAAGAGATACACCTAACTGGGCGGCCTTGTTTTATGATTCCAGCCTTTGCCATTGCAATAGTTTCCAACGAACCCCCAAGAGCTGCCAAATGTTCCTCACCTACAGTAGTTATGACTGCAGCAGCAAGTCCAGAGCTTGATATAATGTTTGTTGCATCCCGTGCACCTCCTAACCCAGCCTGTACAATAAAATAAGGTTTTGAATATCAGTACTTAACGGAATAAGCACTAAGATGGCTAGCAAGTCAGTCAGTTAAGAAAATAGATTGCAGCAGTAGTTAGTTAGAAGTTAGAGTTTATACAGTAGTAATTGTACAGATCAGGGACAGATTGGAATAAATGTCAGTTAACTAAGTTACTCTACTGTAATCTAAGGGCCACACTTTGTAAGGAAATTCACTTCCTGATCATGCATGGTTGCCTCAGCACGATAGAAATTTTAGAGTCTCTCTCTTCTTCAACATTATTTGCTTCCTATCATCCCCCTACTGCCTTCCTTTACATTTCTGCTTAAGCAACTAGTTCAGATGCATATCAGGCTGATATCAACATGTAACAACCTCGAACAAGCCTCAATGCACTAGCTGGAGCCACAAAAAGTGAGCATCAACTCAAGATTCTTTTAGTGGGACAAATACAATCAGAAGAATCATTTGATATCAAGTGACGGTGGGATTGGTCCCCTTGGATTAGTCGATTGCAATGGCGGATACCAAGCTTTCAAAAAAAGTTTGAAACAACTAACAAATATTTTCTGGATGAAATAAAATAGATAACTAACCTCAATAACCGCAATGTCAACTTTCTCATCAGCAAACAAGATGAATGCCATGGCAGTGAAAACCTGAAACACCTCTGTAAGTAAGTTATGTGACCATAACTTATGACGTATTAAATATCAATATAAAACTACAGGGTAAACAATTAAACCGTAGACAAAATCTCAAACTGCACTTCAAAAGAATGCTATATTTTCTTGTAGTAAAGCTGACTAGTAACTAGAAAGAAATGCAACAGTCTTGAACAGAACAAACGGGAAGCTAAAGAGATCAGTAGAATTGAGCAAACAAAATCCAAATCTCTCAACTGATCACATGGAATGACATGATAGGGAATCAAAGAGGGATCCGACAAGAAGAAAAAAAATCAGCATCAGTGAGGCAAACCACAAAAATGAGCCTACAACAACAACCAAGATCTGTCCCCTAAATGGGGTTGGCTGAATGGATCAAACAACAATGTGGTGTTCTATGATATCATATCTATATTCAACTACACCAACTCATTAACCCTTAAATGTTTCTTAGTAGTTTCTCTAATGAGCTTGCAACTACATTACACTAACAGTCCTATTTGCATACATTTTTCACATTTAACCTATTCTAATCAATGTGCTTTCATGCATAAATTTCCAACAAAACCCCATCAAATTCTAAGTTAACACGTCAATTTCATAACAATATTCCACAATTCAATACCTCGAAATGGCTTATGCAACCATTTTCCTCTTTTATTGCTTGGTCAAGATCCTGCTTGATCCTATGAAAGAGATTGTTCAACAATTTTGCTGAAACAGGATCACCCGATCTTCCTAGCAGAATGCGTTCCCTGATAGTCAGGATGTGTGGACTGCTCAAAAGAAAAAAAGCCTGTCGTCAATGATATACCAATCATAAAGAATCTATGGTTTGAAGGCAATTTCAAGTTAGTGCAGTTATCTAAAAGTAAAAAAAGGAAAACTTAAATGATAAAGAAACTTCACCTAGTATAACAACCAACAGAATAACCTTCAGTCCTCAGAATATTAGATATATAAGCAGCCGTTGATCCTTTTCCTTTTGTCCCAGCAATATGAACGGCCTACAATTGCCAGTAACTAAAACACTTATTACAACTTACTTCAACTGCATAAAATTGAGTGAAAGAACTACAAATGCACGAGTGACCCTTAAAAATAATAAGGTTTTTTTTACTCAAAGTGACAGCTAAAAGGACCGCCCCAAGGCTAATGGGAAAGACACTACCGGCATTTTGAATGAGGTTCAATCCAGTGGACTACTTCTAAGGTCTAAACCACAAACTGTTTCACTAGTAGCAGTCAAGATTTTAAGTAAAGATCCGCAACCCCAAACAAGACTGTGTCATGGGGTTTTCAATGACTAGGAGATTACAATGCAACTGTGATTGAGGCTGCATTCGAGCTTAACATGTCGCAATATCAAGGATCTCAATTCATGTTTAAAATGTGGTTAATTTATGTAATTGAATTAACATAATTTTGCAAATTACCATTGTCAGTTTTTGTATTCTACAACTTACACACATTTCAAAACTACAAACAAATACTAATGTGTTTGAATTATTTCCCATTTAGACAGAAAGAGAGTGAGAGATTGAACCTTGAAGTTGGATTGAGGATTACCAAAACGATTCATTAGGCGTCTCATTCTACCTAGATCAAATCCGTCATTGGAATCAGTTCCTGCACCCGTAGGAACCCCAGATTTCTCGTAGTTTTTCAAGGAATCAATGTAATCAAGTAAATCTATCATTTCTGGATCCTCTCGGTGCGAAGACAGTGTTCGTAAGGAATACATTTTCCTAGCGATTCCTCTCAGTGATGACGAGGTTAGAAATGATTTGCAGTGCAGCAGCATGGTGATTCAAAATGGAAGCGCGGGCACAGTGAGGTTGCAGAAATTGAAGTGATGGAGGTTTATCTCATTGGAAAGGAAAATATGAGGTGAAAGTGTCGATTATGCCGAGGCCCTGCTCATCGGTAGTTTGCCGGTGACGGCGAGTCGCCGGTGGAATTGATTTTATGATACTGCGAGTGAAGCGAGAAATAAGCGTTGTGAACGGGGTAGGAGTTGGTGGAGACACGATCAGAATCACGTGTAGTTACAATTGATGATTAATCAAATATTTTTAAGTATTCAAAGACTACTGTTCAACCCCTTATCAAATTTGAGGGTAAAATTGGAATAAAAAAAACACTGAAACTCAAAAGGGTCATTTAGTATTTTGGAACAATCTATTATCTATCTTTTAAAAAACTATTGCATGACTTTTCCATTTTACCCTTTAATCAATTTCAAATTACACTAATTTTTGGACAAATGAGTAAATAACAAATGTCTCTATTTTTTTCCCGGCCAAGACCATCTAAGGCAGATATTTGTCATCACACCATTCGCTTACACAAGATCCAACATTTCCCCCATTTTGAATTCTTAGATTACACGCAAAACCCAAGATTTTTCCTCTCTCTTCCATTCTTCCTCTTCTTCCATGATATCCAATCTCTTGAAACCATTCTCCGCCGCCTCCACTCTCAACCGTCTGATCTCCTCCGACACAATCACCACTATCACAATGAAACATTCCTCCCATTCACCGCCCACAACTACGACCCCCTTCCCGCTCCGACAAGGACATCTTTTTTAGGCTCTTAATATTGTTGCTCTTTGGGATCTTCTTGCTAATCTGGTTTGTGAGAATGCTCATTTTGTGTTTTTTTGTTCTTTTTGGTGGTTTTGAAATTAGGTTTGTCTGCTTTGTTGGCTTATTTGTGTTTTGTTTTGGGGTTCAGTTTTAGATGTATTGAGAACTGTTGAAAGGAGAGTTACTAAGAGTCTTGCTTCTCTCTCCTTCTGGTTTTCTCTCCGTCACAAATCAAGACAGTAAGGTATGTTCTTTGGATTTTTTTTTATGTTCTTTCCCATTTCTTCACTCTCCTTCTGCTTTTATTTTGTTCTTTCTGAATTATGATTTTGAGTTCACGTGAAGAAAATGAATATTTGTTTATTTGTTATAGGTCACGAAAGTGAAAGCAAGAATAACCACAATTTATTGAATATCAAATCTGCGGAAAGAAAGATTGTAAACTTTAGACTCCTGGTTTGTTAATTTTTTCCCTCCCTCTATCAATTTATTGCTCATTTATGGATGTTATTATTCTCAATTGAAACAGGAATACAAATTTAGGGTTTTCAAGTATGTTATCTTTCTCTTCCTTTATCAATTTATTACTCTGTGTTTGTGTTGATGTTACATTGTTTTTGTTGCTTCCAACAGTTGTTTTAATCAGTTGAAATTGAATCCGGTGCAGGAGCACTCTACGCACAAATGAGAACTAAACACATTTTAGATCTAAGCAACTTTATCAGAAATCATTTTCTTATCTCTATCTCTTGTTACCAACACGGCTAACGGTAAAATGTTTCATTGTTGGATCTCAACAAATTTTTGTTTCAATGTGTTCGTCATTTTTTACAATCCTCATTTTTTACATTGCTTGAATATGTTATATTCAGGGTTTACGGAATAACAAAAACACTAGAACAAACAGTCACTATCTGGGTGCAACAAGTCCATTGTTTTGATTTAAGAATCTAAATATGGATGTAAGCTTATTTTTAGTGACTATTTAGTTTTGTTAAATTTCGCGAGTAAAGATTGATGGGTCAATTTTGTTTTTTACTGATAGGAATATTGGAAGATAAGTAGTCAAATACTAGCTTTTGGGAATTGGAATTTCGCAAACGAGTTTCTGGGAAAGTATTTTCCAGAAGATGCTTGTGGCAAGATGGAAGTAGAATTGCTTAAGCTGGAGCAAGGAAGTATGACAATAGCAGACTATGCTGCCAAGTTTGAGAGGTTGGTAAAGTATTGTCCTCACTACAACCGTGTTGATGCTGAGTTATCAAAGTGTCTCAAGTTCGAGAGTGGGTTGAGACTAGAGATCAAGCAATGAATTGGATGTCAGTAGATCCGAAGATATGCTGAATTAGTGGATAAGGGAAGAATCTATGATGAAGATAGTCGAGCTAGATCTAATCACTACAAGCAGCTGAGTGAGGAGAAAGAGAAAGGTCAGTTTATATGAAAGCCTTATGTGACTCCGACTGAGAAGGGGAAGCAGAAGGGTTCAAAAGGGAAGAACCTAAGTGGGGGAGCAGGTTCTATTCCTCCCAAGTGTCATAAGTATGATGGATCTGGTCATAAGTCAGATGTTTGGTATGATGACATAGATGTGGAAAGAGAGGTCATCAGGTTGGTGATTGTCCGAATGAAGGTCCGACTTGCTTTAATTGTAGTGAGCAGGGACATATCAGCACCCAATGCCGGAAGCATAAGAAGACTGCTACTGCTACTCAAACCAATGGCAGGGTGTTTGCATTGACTGTTTCTGAGGCTCCTAAGAAGGATAATCTAATTTGAGGTACTTGTTTTATTAACAATGTTGAGTTGATTGTTGTTATTGATATTGGCGCTACACATTCTTTTATTTCTCTTGAGTGTGCTAATAAGTTGAGTTTGAAGTTGTCTAGTATGAATGGTGGTATGGTAATATATATGCCAGGTAATGGTTCTGTTACTACTACTTTTGTTTGTTTGAAATGTCCTTTGACATTTTTTAGAAGGATTTCCTGATGCATCTGGTGTGTTTGCCTTTACACCAAATTGATGTTATTCTTGGAATGAACTAGTTAGAGTTCAATTTCGTGCATATAAATTGTTATGCGAAGACTGTTGAATTTCCTGAAATTGGTGATCATGGTTAGTTGTTGTTCTTGACGGGTGGGCAAGTAGAGGAATTATTAGAAGACGAAGCTCAGATGTTTGCAATGTTTGCATCATTGCAAGTCGAAAGGAATACATTGAGTATGGATTTTTTGGTTGTTCAAGATTTTTCTGATGTATTTCCGGAGGATATAAGTGATTTACCTCCAGAGCTTGAAGTTGAGTTTACAGTGGATTTATTACCTGGTACTAGTCATGTGTCTATGGCTCTGTATCGGATGTCTGCTGTAGAGTTGAGTGAGTTGAAGAAGCAAATAGAAGAGTTATTAGAGAAGAAGTTTGTTCGACCTAGTGTTTCTCCGTGGGGTGCTCCTGTGTTGTTGGTTTAGAAGAAAGATGGTAGCATGAGGTTGTGTGTTGATTATCGACAGTTGAACAAGGTTACTATCAAGAATAAATATCCACTTCCGAGAATCGATGATTTGATGGATCAATTGGTAAGATCTTGTGTATTCAACAAGATTGATTTGCGATCTGGTTACCATCAGATTCGTGTTAAGTCTGATGATATTCCGAAGACATCTTTCAGAACGAGGTACGGTCATTATGAGTATACAATGATGTCGTTCGGTGTATCCAATGCACCCGGTATGTTCATGGAGTACATGAATAGAATATTTCAGGAGTACTTGGATAAATTTGTGGTAGTCTTCATTGACGGTATTCTGATTTATTCCAAGACTGAAGAGGATCATGCAAAGCATTTGAGGATTGTATTGCAAGTGTTGCGAGAAAAGTAGTTATTTGTTAAACTGTCGAAGTGTGAGTTCTAGTTACAAGAAGTGAGTTTTCTTGGACATATAATTTCTAGTGGTGGAATTGCTATTGATCCGTCGAAAGTTGATGTAGTGGGAGACTCCTAAGTCTGCTACTAAAATTAGAAGTTTTATGGGTTTAGTCGGTTATTACAGGAAGTTTATCGAGGATTTTTCGAAGTTGGCGCTACCTTTGACTCAGTTAACTCGAAAGATCCAAGCTTATGTGTGGGATGTTGCATGCGAAAAAAGTTTTATTGAGTTGAAGAAGAAGTTAATGACTGCTCCGGTGTTGATTTTATCGAATCCGAATGAGCTGTTTGTAGTATATTATGATGCGTCGAAGATGGGACTTGGAGGAGTTTTGATGCAAAATGGTCAAGTGATTGCTTATGCTTCCAGGCAATTGAGAGTTCATGAGAGGAATTACCCTACACATGACTTAGAGTTAGCAGTTGTGGTATTTGTATTGAAGATCTAAAGACATTATCTCTTTGGTTCAAAATTTGAGGTGTTCAGTGATCACAAGAGTTTGAAATATCTGTTTGATCAGAAGGAACTGAATATGTGGCAGAGAAGATGCTTGGAATTGTTGAAAGACTTCGATTTTGATTTGAATTACCATCCTGGTAAGGCAAACGTGGTTGCAGATGCTTTGAGTAGAAAGACGTTGCATATGTCGATGTGATGGTGAAGGAACTAGAAATGATTGAACAGTTCCGAGATATGAGTTTGTTGTGTGAAGCTACGTCTGAAAGTGTAAAGTTGGGAATGTTGAAGTTGACCTATGAAATTGTGGAAATGATCCGTGAAGGACAACAATCTGAATTGAAGTTGGTTGATCACTTGACCATGATTAACCAAGGTAACGGAGATGAATTCCAAGTTGATGAAAATTGTATGATGAGTGTCGAGGTGAGAATCGGATAACAAGCTATTAAGTTAACTTGTATCACAAAACATTTATGTTCACCACCGAACTTTAATTTATCCAAGGTAAGAGAAAAATACCGAGAAACCCTAATAAATATGCTAAGCTGAAAGACGTGGCTAAAAGCTAAGCAATCAGAGATCAAAGGTACGGGGGTTGGTTATACCTATGGAAGGTGCTAGCATCCTAAGTATTCGCAGTACTCTACGGGAACCTCTTGTAATATTTATGTTTGTGCTTAATTGTTTGCTAACTGAGTGGAAACTAAAATGGGAAAGATGAAAAAGTATGAAATAGAAAAGAAAAAACGTGAAAGATAAAAAAAGAAACAAATGAAAGATGAAGAAAATAAAAATGTGTTCGCCAAGGATAAACCTTGTACCTACGTATTCCCTCGTGCAATGGAAAAGTCAGAGCGCCGTAGTTCGGAAAACTACGAGTAAAAAGAAGGAAAAGCTTGAATGCAAAGCTGGTGAAAACGACTGTAAGGTGAAGAGATCAATTGATATCTCTGACGAAGGAAGGAATGAATGGTCTAAAAATGAGAAGACTAAAACAAGATACACAAGCGATAAGCGAAGTGACAATAAGTCAATAGAGCGTCCACTTTCCCTTGGATCGGGCCAAAAGCGTCAGGAGCGAACGAAGTCGAACAAGAGTACACATGACAAAACATCGTGATAAACAGAATCACAAGAAGTCATCAAGACAAAGGGAACAACGACAAAATGTCAAGGAGACAGTAAGAATAACATCGAATCGGAACTAAAAGTGGATCGGGAAAAAAAACTAACATCTAACTAATATTTGGATTTTTTTTTAATATCTAAAATAAAAACTAACTAAACTAAAATAAAAAAAATCGAATAAACTAAATGAAGGTAAATACACAAATTAAAATGTTTTTTTTTGTTTTTTTTGTTTATAATATGTTATTATTATATTATACTATATATTATATTAAAAATTCTAAAAATATATTAATCAACTATATATACTAAATTAAATTAATAGAAATCCTAAAACTATGACAAACACTATTTTTCGCGTCGCGACAAGTGTGTCAATCTCTATGGGCAGCATATCGCCTCCTCCATACACCATGGCGAATAGAATTTCCTTGGTAGTAGGGTGAGGGTAGTCTGATATGACCATAATATTTCTTTGAACAGTTCATGTAACGCCCAAATAATTATTTATTATTTTATTATTTAAGTATTTATTGTGGTTAGTCGGTATATTTAATGTTGTGGTTGATTTAATTGATAAGTCGGAAATTTAGTCGAAAGTCGTAGAAAATATTATAAGAAATAATAATATAGTTATTGTGTTATTTGAGTAAGTGGGCTTAATATCGTGTGCGAATTAGTAAAATAGGGGGTGTTATGTTTAGGCCCATTAGAAATTATAATATTTAGTTAATTTAATAAAAAGAAATAAATATAAGTTATAGAAACAAAAAGAAAAAAAAACAGAAGTTGAAAAATAAGGAAGTAAAAGAGGAATTGGGAACTGCTGTGCGAGCGTGAGAGAAAGTGAAGCGATTTCCGAAATCCGATCGTAAGAGCAACCTTCAATCCAATCTAAGGTAAGGGTGGGTTCGATTCTTATAATCGGGTATGAATTCAATACGATGATTGGGTTTGAAATTGGGTATTAGGTTATTAAATCTGTACTGTTATGTAGAATTTGTATGTGGTTATTGTTCTGATTTTTAATGTGAAATTGGTGGTCTGATTGTTGATTTTGTGTTGGTATAAGTTGCTCTGGTGTTGCTGGATTATTGCTGATAAAAACTGTTGCGAAATTCTGGAAATTTTTCAATTCGGGACGATAAGCAGAAGACTGGTGGGGATAATAGTCTGGTGGAAAACATGGCGTAGGCCATGTGGTATTATATATAATACAATATGTATTATATATAATATACATGACGCAGGCCATGTGGTATTATATATAATACAATATGTATTATATATAATACATGGCGCAGGCCATGGTGTATTATATATAATACATATTGTATTATATATAATACAGGAGCATACATGGCGCAGGGGGGATGGCACGGCCCAGGCCGTGAATGTGAGTGGGATAACATGGCCCAGGCCATTAATGTGAGTGGGAAAGGGTGGCACAGGCCACCCTGTTGTGAGGGGAGGGTCAAATTTCAATAAATCCCTAATTTCTAATTAATTCAATTAATCTTTTATGGAATTAAATAAATTTTATGGTTTTATAAAATTATAGATTAATATATTTTTAAGGAGAAATAAATTGGATAATGAAGATTAGCATTGTAAATGCAGGTAGAATAATTAGTAAATAAACTTGTTCTAAAAATAATAATATTGTGTTATGCAGTTATCAGAGATGTTGCACGTTTAGCCAATTTGACAGAAACAGTAGTAGCAGTCTATTTTCTAAGACAGATGAGTTTTAACAAAATTTAGAAAATTCCAGTTTTGTAATAAAGTCGTATTAATCGCAGAAAGTATAAAACAGTACTAGTTAGTCGGTTTAGCCGAATTAGGTGAAAAATGGAGTTGCTCAGAATTTAATGAAATTCGTCGGGGTAAGTCGGGTAATATGATAGTTGATTTTAATGAGTTGTTTTGCTGGAAATTATGTTGCCAAATGTTGCTACAAGTACAGCTGAGTTGATGTGTTGTTCCGGTTACGAAATTGTCTTAAGTTGATATGTTGTAGGCTTGTTAAGCCAAAGTTGAATATAAGTTTATTATGTTGAAAACATTGTCGTGTTGATCTTGTTGTCATGTTGTCTGAGTTGTAGAGTCGTGTATGCATTTAAGTCATTTGCATTTGTCGGAGTCGTTGCTCACACCTCGTCGACCTGGATTGGCAATTTAAGTTGAAAGTTGAAGGCTTCTGCCTTGATGCCTCGATAACCTGGCAATGATTTAAGTTGGGATTTTTACTCCGATGGTACCATATGCATAATTAGTCGAGTCGCATTAAAGTTGCATTTTCCTTGAATTGTTTATGTTGATGCTTGATTGAAGTTGTGAAGTGATGTTTTGTTTACGATCCTTATTCACTGTATTGTTTTCATATACTGCTTATAATTATCGTAACTCACCCCTTCTGTTGAATGTTGTCCTTATGTGACAACGTGTAGGTAATCCTGAGATGTAGCCGGTTACCGTTGGTCGAGTCGGTGGTCAGTCGCTCTGATACGTAGCATTCGGGGGGATTGTCGCGTGTCTGCTTTGTTTATCTTTTATTATTGTTGAATTTTAATTAGTCGAAGAACTTAGAGTTTCTTAATTCTTATTTTAAAGTTGTTATTATGTTGTTTAAAGATGCTATGAATAAATTTATGAATCCACTGCGTAATATTTTATGAAGTTGAACTATTGGAGTGAATGACGTTGTTTATGTTGAATTTACGAAAAAGTGCTATGTATTTAGTATGATTTCCTTAAATTGGAAACTGTTTATAGTTGAATATGTGATATTCCGTTTTGTAGAAAAAATTTACGAACTCTAATTTTGTTTATATTTCGTGGGTAGAAAATGGGGTGTTACATTAGTGGTATCAGAGCAGGTCAGTCTGTCCGGCCAATTGTCGAGTCTTAATTGTCTAACAATCGTGTATTGTTACTAATCTAACTTTTAGTTGTGTTTGTAGTGATAAGTTGAGATGGCTGGAAGAAATGACGCTGCGATGGCTGCTGCAATGCAAGTGATGGCACAAGCTGTACAGAACTTGCCAAATGCTGGTGAAGATGCTGGATCACGTAGCTTGGCGACTTTTCAAAGAGAGAATTCGTCGGTATTCAAAGGAAAGCATGATCCAGATGCAACTTTGGGATGGTTGTAAGAGATCGAGAGAATCGTTTGTGTTATGGATTGCACTCCAGCGCAGAAGGTTCGGTATGGTACTCACATGCTAGCAGTCGAAGCTGATGACTGGTGGCTAGAGACTCGTGAGAGGTTGACCGCGGCAGGTGAAGTCATTACTTGGGATATATTCCGTAGGGAATTCATGAGAAAGTATTATCCGGAAGATGTTCGTGGCAAGAAAGAGATTGAGTTCCTTGAGCTGAAGCAAGGAAACATGTCTGTCACAGATTATGCTGCAAAATTTGTGGAGTTGTCCAAATTTTATCCTCATTATATTGGTGCTGGCGCTGAATTTTCAAAGTGCATCAAGTTTGAAAATGGGTTGCGCTCTGAAATTAAGAAGGTTGTTGGGTATCAGAAGATACGCATTTTTTCTGAATTGGTTGATAGCTGCAGGATATTTGAAGAGGACAACAATGCTCATTACAAGGTTGACAGTGATCGCAGAGGCAGGCAACATCAGAACCGTGGCAAGCTGTATGATGCTCCAGCTGGAAAAGGGAAACAGAAAGCTGCTCCGGCTCAGAGAACTAGTGGGGGAGGTGCTCCTGCTGGTATAGTTTGCTTCAAATATGGTCAGGATGGTCATAAGAGTAATGTATGCACTGCTGAAGTGAAGAGGTGTTTTCGATGTGGTAAGACTGGGGATGCAATAGCTGATTGCAAGCACAAGGAAATGATTTGTTTTAATTATGGCGAAGAAGGGCATATTGGTAGTCAGTGTCAAAAGCCAAAGAAAGCTCAGACTGGAAAGGTGTTCGCGTTGACCGGAACTCAAACTGCTAACGAGGACAGACTTATCAGAGGTACATGTTTCATAAATAGTATTCCTTTAATTACTATTATTGATAGCGGTGCTACACACTGTTTTATTTCTGCTAACTGTGCTCGAAGACTGGGTTTAAAATTGTCCGCTTTGAATGGTGAATTGATTGTTGAGATTCCAGCTAAGGGATCTGTAACTACTTCTTTGGTATGTTTAAAGTGTCCTTTGTCGGTCTTCGATAAAGATTTCTATGTTGATTTAGTGTGTTTTCCGTTGACTGGGATGAATGTAATTCTTGGTATGAACTGGTTAGAGTATAATTATGTTCATATAAATTGTTATCATAAGACTGTGAGGTTTTCTACTCCTGAAGAGGAAGGAGTTGGTTTGTTATCTTTCAGAGAATTACAACAATTGATGAAAGAAGAAGCTCAGATGTTTTCTTTGATGGCAACTTTGTCGGTTGAGAGTAAGCTAAGATTGATGAATTGTTAGTAGTGAAAGAATTCCCTGAAGTTTTTCCTGATGAGATTCCTAGTGTGCCGCCAGAGAGGGAAGTTGAATTTACTATTGATCTGGTACCTGGTACTAGGCCTGTTTCGATGGCATCGTATAGAATGTCGGCATCTGAATTGTATGAATTAAAGAAGCAATTGGAAGACTTACTTGAGAAAAAGTTTATAAGACCAAGTGTATCGCCGTGGGGGAGCTCCAGTGTTGCTAGTAAAGAAGAAAGATGGTAGCATGAGGCTTTGTGTTGATTATAGACAGTTGAATAAAGTGACGATCAAGAATAAGTATCCACTCCCGAGAATAGATGATTTGATGGATCAGTTAGTGGGTGCTTGTGTGTTCAGTAAAATTAATTTGAGATCGGGTTATCATCAGATCAAAGTGAAAGATGAAGATATTCAGAAGACAACGTTCAGAACACGGTATGGACATTATGAGTA
Source organism: Lathyrus aphaca (assembly GCA_963966055.1). Lineage (NCBI taxonomy): Eukaryota > Viridiplantae > Streptophyta > Magnoliopsida > Fabales > Fabaceae > Lathyrus > Lathyrus aphaca. The sequence goes on along the minus strand of OZ014520.1, from coordinate 576,581,036 downwards.
TTATGTGATGCCTTTCGGTGTGACTAATGCGCCGGGAGTATTTATGGAATACATGAATCGTATTTTTCATACTTATCTGGACCATTTTGTAGTAGTATTTATTGATGATATTTTGATTTACTCTAAGTCAGAAGAAGAGCATAAGGAACATTTGAGATCAGTGTTGGATGTTTTGAAAGATAAGAAATTGTATGCGAAGCTGTCCAAGTGCGAGTTTTGGTTAAGAGAAGTCAGTTTTCTTGGCCATGTAATTTCAGGAAAAGGTATTGTTGTGGATCCTTCAAAGGTAGAAGCTGTATTGCAATGGGAGACTCCGAGGTGGGCTACCGAGATTAGAAGCTTTTTGGGATTAGCCGGATATTATAGGAGGTTTATTGAAGGATTTTCTAAGTTAGCACTTCCGTTAACTAAATTAACTTGTAAAAGTAAAGCTTTTGTATGGGATGTTCAATGCGAAGAGAGTTTTAATAAATTGAAAAAGAGATTGACGTCGGCGCCGGTTTTGACTTTGCCAAATCCAGAGGAACCGTTTGTAATTTACTGTGATGCTTCGTTGATGGGTTTAGGAGGTGTGCTTATGCAAAATAATAAAGTAATTGCTTATGCGTCGCGACAGTTGAGAATTCATGAAAAGAATTATCCTACGCATGATCTTGAACTTGCTGCTGTTGTGTTTGTGTTGAAAATCTGGAGGCATTATCTCTATGGTTCCAGATTTGAGGTTTACAGTGATCATAAAAGTTTAAATTATTTATTTGATCAGAAAGAGCTGAATATGAGACAACGTAGGTGGTTAGAGTTGCTTAAGGATTATGATTTCGGTTTGAATTATCATCCAGGTAAAGCAAATGTTGTGGCCGATGCTTTAAGTAGAAAGACTTTGCATATGTCAGCAATGATGATTAAGGAGTTGGAATTATTTGAGCAATTTCGTGATATGAGTTTGGTTTGCGAAGTGACCCCGCAGAGTGTAATGTTAGGAATGCTAAAGATTAATAATGATTTTATGGATAGTATCCGAGAGGCACAGAAGTTGGATGTGAAATTAGTGGATATCATTAATCGTTGTGGTCAATCAGAGAAGAGTGACTTTAAGATTGACGCGAGAGGTGTGTTGAGATTAGGTGAAAGAATTTGTATTCCTGATGACGCGGTTATGAAAAGAAGTATTCTAGAAGAGGGTCATAGAAGTAGTTTGAGTATTCATCCAGGAGCTACTAAAATGTATCAAGATTTAAAGAAAATATTTTGGTGGCCCAGAATTAAAGAAGATGTGCCTCGTTTTGTGTATGCGTGCTTAACTTGTCATAAGTCGAAGATTGAGCATCAGAAGCCTGCTGGGTTGATGCAACCGTTGGAAGTTCCGGAATGGAAATGGGATAGCATTTCTATGGACTTTGTAACGGGGCTGCCTGTTACTTTAAGAGGGCATGATTCGATTTGGGTGATCGTTGATAGGCTCACGAAGTCGGCTCACTTCATACCTATTAACATCACTTACCCAATTACGAAGTTGGCAGAGATTTACATCCGAGTAATTGTAAAGCTGCATGGTATTCCTCTGTGTATTGTGTCGGATAGAGATCCGAGGTTTACGTCGGAGTTTTGGAAAAGTATGCAAGATTCGTTGGGTTCTAAGTTGAGATTGAGTTCGACATATCATCCTCAAACTGATGGCCAAACTGAGAGAACTATTAAGTCATTAGAGGATTTGTTGAGAGCTTGTGTTCTTGAGCAAGGAGGTTCGTGGGACACTTATCTCCCGTTGATTGAGTTCACATATAATAATAGTTACCATTCTAGTATCGGAATGACGCATTTTGAAGCACTGTATGGTCGTAGGTGTAGAACTTTGTCGTGTTGGCATGAATCTGGTGAGAGTGTGGTACTTGGACCAGAATTAGTTAGAGAAACTACCGAGAAAGTGAAGTTCATCCGAGAGAAGATGAAAGCTTCTCAAAGTAGGCATAAGAGTTACCATGACAAGCGGAAGAAGGATTTAGAATTTCAAGCTGGTGACCATGTGTTTTTGAGAGTCACGCCTGTGACCGGTGTTGGAAGGGCTTTGAAGTCTAAAAAGCTCACTCCTCGCTTCATTGGTCTGTATCAAATCTTGGAACGAGTTGGAAAAGTTGCTTATCGGATGGTGTTACCGCAAAATCTTTCGAATTTGCACGATGTATTCCATGTGTCGCAACTTCGGAAGTATATTCCAAATCTGTCTCATGTGGTTAGTATGGACGATGTGCAAGTGCGGGATAATCTCACTGTGGAGACAAAGCCTGTACGAGTTGAAGATCGTGAAACAAAGACTCTTCGAGGAAAAAAGATCGTGTTGGTCAAAGTCGTTTGGTTGGGAGCTACGGGCGAAAGCATGACCTGGGAATTGGAGAGCAAGATGCGAGACTCCTATCCTGAGCTGTTTGAATCAGGTAATTTTCGAGGACGAAAATATTTTTAAGTGGGGGAGAGTTGTAACGCCCAAATAATTATTTATTATTTTATTATTTAAGTATTTATTGTGGTTAGTCGGTATATTTAATGTTGTGGTTGATTTAATCGATAAGTCGGAAATTTAGTCGAAAGTCGTAGAAAATATTATAAGAAATAATAATATAGTTGTTGTGTTATTTGAGTAAGTGGACTTAATATCGTGTGCGAATTAGTAAAATAGGGAGTGTTATGTTTAGGCCCATTAGAAATTATAATATTTATTTAATTTAATAAAAAGAAATAAATATAAGTTATAGAAACAAAAAGAAAAAAAATAGAAGTTGGAAAATAAGGAAGTAGAAGAGGAATTGGGAACTGTTGTGCGAGCGTGAGAGAAAGTGAAGCGATTTCCGGAATCCGATCGTAAGAGCAACCTTCAATCCAATCTAAGGTAAGGGTGGGTTCGATTCTTATAATCGGGTATGAATTCAATACGATGATTGGGTTTGAAATTGGGTATTAGGTTATTAAATCTGTACTATTATGTAGAATTTGTATGTGGTTATTGTTCTGATTTTTAATGTGAAATTGGTGGTCTGATTATTGATTTTGTGTTGGTATAAGTTGCTCTGGTGTTGCTGGATTATTGCTGATAAAAACTGTTGCGAAATTCTGGAAATTTTTCAATTCGGGACGATAAGCAGAAGACTGGTGGGGATAATAGTCTGGTGGAAAACATGGCGCAGGCCATGTGGTATTATATATAATACAATATGTATTATATATAATATACATGGCGCAGGCCATGTGGTATTATATATAATACAATATGTATTATATATAATACATGGCGCAGGCCATGGTGTATTATATATAATACATATTGTATTATATATAATACAGGAGCATACATGGCGCATGGGGGATGGCACGGCCCAGGCCGTGAATGTGAGTGGGATATCATGACCCAGGCCATGAATGTGAGTGGGAAAGGGTGGCGCAGGCCACCCTGTTGTGAGGGGAGGGTCAAATTTTAATAAATCCCTAATTTCTAATTAATTCAATTAATCTTTTATGGAATTAAATAAATTTTATGGTTTTATAAAATTATAGATTAATATATTTTTAAGGAGAAATAAATTGGAAATGAAGATTAGCATTGTAAATGCAGGTAGAATAATCAGTAAATAAACTTGTTCTAAAAATAATAATACTGTGTTATGCAGTTATCAGAGATGTTGCACGTTTAGCCAATTTGACAGAAACAGTAGTAGCAGTCTATTTTCTAAGACATATGAGTTTTAACGAAATTTAGAAAATTTCAGTTTTGTAATAAAGTCGTATTAATCGCAGAAAGTAGAAAACAATATTAGTTAGTCGGTTTAGCCGAATTAGGTGAAAAATGGAGTTGCTCGGAATTTAATGAAATTCGTCGGGGTAAGTCGGGTAATATGATAGTTGATTTTAATGAGTTGTTTTGCTGGAAATTATGTTGCCAAATGTTGCTACAAGTACAGCTGAGTTGATGTGTTGTTCCGATTACGAATTTGTCTTAAGTTGATATGTTGTAGGCTTGTTAAGCCAAAGTTGAATATAAGTTGATTATGTTGAAAACATTGTCGTGTTGATCTTGTTGTCATGTTGTCTGAGTTGTAGAGTCGTGTATGCATTTAAGTCATTTGCATTTGTCGGAGCCGTTGCTCACACCACGTTGACCTGGATTGACAATTTAAGTTGAAAGTTGAAGGCTTATGCCTTGATCCCTCGATAACCTGGCAATGATTTAAGTTGGGAGTTTTACTCCGATGGTACCATATGCATAATTAGTCGAGTCACATTAAAGTTGCATTTTCCTTGAATTGTTTATGTTGATGCTTGATTGAAGTTGTGAAATGGTGTTTTGTTTACGATCCTTATTCATTGTATTGTTTTCATATACTGCTTATAATTATCGTAACTCACCCATTCTGTTGAATGTTGTCCTTATGTGACAACGTGCAGGTAATCCTGAGAAGTAGCTGGTTACCGTTGGTCGAGTCGGTGGTCAGTCGCTCTGATACGTAGCACTCGGGGGGATTGTCGCGTGTCTGCTTTGTTTATCTTTTATTATTGTTGAATTTTAATTAGTCGAAGAACTTAGAGTTGCTTAATTCTTATTTTAAAGTTGTTATTATGTTGTTTAAAGATGCTATGAATAAATTTTTAAATTCGCTGCGTAATATTTTATGAAGTTGAACTATTGGAGTGAATGACGTTGCTTATGTTGAATTTACGAAAAAGTGCTATGTATTTAGTATGATTTCCTTAAATTGGAAACTGTTTAAAGTTGAATATGTGATATCCCGTTTTGTAGAAAAATTTTACGAACTCTGATTTTGTTTATATTTCGTGGGTAGAAAATGGGGTGTTACGGTTCAACCCATAAGCATTTGGCATAGTCTAACTTCTTTTTTTATTCCCTTTAAAAATCACCTTGTTCGTCAATTTAGCTTGCCCACTGGCTTACGAGTGTAAAATAGATACAAACTTCGTGTTACACTTTTAAATATCGACAAAAGTCGGTGACCATAACGATGTCGAATTGGGTTCCGTTGTCAGAGACAATGACTGGAAAATCCAAATCTACACATGATTTTCTGATATTAGAAGCGACAAAAAGGTCTAGTGCAGGGTTGTCAGATTAAAGTTTTTACCTTGACTCGTTTTTCTTAAGTAAAATTAAAACGTAAAATCGTAGAATTTACCTTATATTAAAATAATATTATATATATATATATATATATATATATATATATATATATATATATATATATAACTTAATTATTGTAAATGCTTCAATAATTTAAAATTTAACTTAATTATTATAAAAGTAAAAATATAATAAATCATTACAATAAAGTTTAATGTTCATAATTTTGTATCAAATAACATAAATTATCCACCAAATCTTAAAAGTTAAATCCAAAAGATTATCTAAAAAATAAGAATTTCATAAGTTCAAAAAAATAAGTGTTTTCATCTTACTTTAATTTTGTATCAAATAACATAAATTATTCCACCAAATCAAAAAAATTCAATCCTTCTCCAACATCATCTTCATCAATGTTAAAAGTTCTACAATATTAGGATCAAAGATAAAATTATTTGAATACGGAGTTGGATGATTACTTGCACCAACAATTTCATAACCGACATTAATTTTAACATTATCCCATCTTCCTTTAGTATGCCGTTTTAAGATTTGACAAAAAATGTAAAATTGAGTCAAAGAGTATAATTCAACGATTTTACCGATTTTAGAATGGTCTAAATCATTTAAAATCGTCATAGGATATGATTTCACATAAAAACGTGTTTACTTGAGATTTAACATGAAATCCCAACCTACAAATATGAAATCTATAGATTTTAAATTTTAAATCGCAATTTTTACAATATTAGTCCAGTGGTAAGCTATTCTTTTTAGTCACCAAGAGGTTGAAGGTTCAAACCCCACCCAATCACAAAATATCATTTTTTTAAAGGGTTAATTGTAATTTATCCTCTACAATATATATGCATTTTGATTTACCCCCTTTAAAAAAATAATTTTGGATTACCCCTCTATAATTTTAAAATTCTAAGTCTTTTGTTCCTCAGGTGGAAAAATTACCCCCCGTAAAATATATTCTTTTGATTTGTCCCCCAGGTAGAAAAATTACCCCTCGTAAACTATTTTTTTTATCCCCTGAGTTTTACACGTTTATGGGGTATTCACAAAATTCAGGGGGTAATCCAAAATTATTTTTTTAAATTGGGCTAAATCAAAACTCGCTTATATTGCATAGGGATAAATAACTATTAAACCTTTTTTAAACTATCCATCCGCCTCACAATATGTGTCTTTTTTTTTAGATTTTAACATTTTTTAAGATAATATTAGTTGTGTTGATTTCAATGATAAAATGAATATCATATACTAAAATAACCTTATTAATAATAGATAGTGGAGTAGTTATTGAATTAAAATATAATAAATAATAAGTTAGTGGAAAAAATAAGAAATATCATATCGATATTTTAAAAGAACAAATAATTTAATATAAATAAATAAGAAAAAGACATTGTGAAACTGAGGAAGTATACATAATTAATTTTTTTAAATAAGAATATATAATTAAAAAAATGATTATATTAAGAAAAACTTGAAATTTTGATGTAATTTAATAATTTTTTTATTTTTAAATATAATAATTTATATTATTATTAAAATAAAATTAAGGTAAACACTTCGATAACCCTTGAATTTAATTGGATATCATACCTTCAACCAATCAAAATCTAGAATTCAATGTCACTTCACGTCACTTTATTATTTTATTTTATACTAAAATAAATTAATTTTTTATCCAAATTTATACTAGAAATACATGTACTCAATTACTTATCATGAATACCTAATAACAATTTACTTAAAATTAATTATAATTGACATGGAATTTCATTCTTTCCACTTAAACAATAACACATCATCACTTCTCTTAAATCATAAAAAAATACATTAAATTAGAATTTATAAAAAAACAAAATCAAATGAGAAAAAATTGATTTTTAAAATAAAAATAAAAAACTAAAAAAAATTGAAAATAGAGAAACTAAAATTGAAATTAAACTGATATTTTTTCTAAAAATTCAACCGTATAAATAGTACATTGTTTTTTTTATACACAAGCCCGTATAAATACATTGCTAAAATACGTAAAAGGTGATAAGATAACCTTTCACTTTTTTGGGGGGTTTAAATTCATTGCATCAAATACAAAGACGAAAAAGCACCGTATAATGCGTTGATACGTATCTAGTCCATTTCCTAACCCCTTCCTTCCTTGTGGACCCTACCTATATTCTTTCAATGACCGGTCATTATTTCGAATCCAAATTAATTATAATTAAAATTAACCAAAATGATTAACACCAATTAATAATATTCCAATCACAGAACAAAAGAAAAAGTGCATAAATTCCGAAAACGCACCAACACCACAACAACTCCTTTTCCTTCTTCAATTCACAGATTCCTTCAATCGTCTTCGCGTTTTTCGTTGCAAAATCGAAGGAGGATCTCTCTCGCGTTTTCCCTAGGTATATCGTATCTATGATCGGTTTTTCAGTTCGTGATTTGCGTTTTGATTTTTAGTTGATTTTACGGATTTCGATCTGGTTTTCTGTTTGTTTTTGTTTTTGTTAGGTTTACGCTATGGCTTCGAAGCGGATCTTGAAAGAACTCAAGGATTTGCAGAAGGATCCTCCAACTTCATGCAGTGCTGGTATTTTTTTTTACCTTCTCATGGTGTTTTGATTGATGTTATTGTTTATTTATTTCTTTCTTTCTTGTTTTGTTTGAAATGAAATATTTGGTGCTTGTTTGTTCTTACTGGCTTCAATTTCAAGCTTGGTTCGGATGTGTTTATAGTTTGGAATTTGTTGATAAATTACATATTGTAACCAAAGTTGTAAATTACCGTCAAGGTCGCGTTGTTGCGTAAATTGCGTAAAGACTTTAGCGATTTCGGTCGGAACCGGTGTTTTGCAATACTGATTGTTGTGACGCCTATTGATATCGGCACCTATTAATTTCGCCGCCTATTGATATTGTTTTGTCGCGACGCCTCTTCGTGGTAACATATGGTTTCTTAAAACCTTAATTGTAACTGCATGTTCAGAATTTTTTTTGTTTGGTTTAGATTGATTCTTTTTAATTGGTTGTTGTATATGTTCTTTGAGATTGTTTTTACTGTCATTTGTGGATTTGTGGATTAGGTTAGCGTTTGTTTGTTTGTTTCCATGCTGGCGTGACGTTATAGGAATCGATGATGTTGTTGCTGAAGATGGATTGAGTGGATTTATATCATTATATGTTTCCGTGGTTTGGTGTCTGGTGTCTACGTAGGCTTTTGGATTACAGAAATTTCAAGTTATTCCTATATTTATCTTTTTGTTTACCTGATCATGCTATTGCTTAGATTATACATCTGTGGGTGGGTGCTGCCGTGTGTTCTGTGACTATATTCTGCAGAAAAGGAGTTTGTATTTGCCATAGTTTTGGGTACTGATTAACGTTGTAAGTTTATATATTTTATCTAGATAGTGGTTGTGGTTCAATCCTTACCTGAATCTGGAAAATATTTGATATTATAAGTGCTGGATATTCTTAAACTTGTTTTTTATTTTGGATTTAGCATAACAGTGGCAAGACAGCAACTATGTGCATGTGGTGTGTTTTTGTATAAGTGACCTGGTAGGATTTATCGGATATGTTACTGAAGAACACTTACTTTCTAAGCAATCATATGATTTTAGTCATAGAAGTGGGATGGTATAGTTTGATAACATTGTTTCAAACTTGGAATTTCACCTTTTTATTTCTCAAAGGATGTCAAGATACCAGTTCACTTGATGGGAAGTGTTTTGAATTGAGGCCATGGCATTGCAGAATTCAGACAGCCACTTCTAAATCTGGATGGTATTGTATGTTTCCATGGCAGATCATTGTGGCCATCACTTTGTATGATGCCTGCAGTTGACATGGCAAAATTAGTGAGTTAAAGCAGAAGTAATAGGGGGTTGGCACTTATCGGGAAAAACCTAAGTCGTCCCACCTTGGTTAAAGGTAGAGTTTAATAAAGGTTTATATATAGTGACACCCATCACTTTACAAGTCGGTTTTGTAAGGATGAGTTAAGCCAAACTCTAACTATATCAGCACTTGGCAGCGTGACCTAGCACAAATTGAGGACCTATTGGTGAAACAATCATTGAATAGACCAAAGCATTCAAGGCTTAGTGGATCAAAGGAAGATGGAGGAAGGGGCAATGAAGGTGGTATCAGAACATGGATATCATCGATTTTGCCATATGATTGAAAGGATGTATTTGGTATCCTAGGAAACCACCCCTGTTAGGTTCACTGGAAGTTCACTTTTATTTATTTATTTAATTTTATTTTTTGCATTTAACGTTTTTCTGGGAAGAAGACAGAGAGTGGGTGTTTACTTGCCCGATTGTGAGTTCAGAACAAATGATGGGGTGCACAAGAGAAACAGAACCCAATGGTTCTTGAGAGATGGTTTGATTGGAATTTGAGAAAGATGAGAGAATGAGAAAAGAGGGACGATGTTTTGGATATATAGATAGAAAACTTGGACCCAAATATCCAATTGTGCTGAAAACTGGATAAACCGCGTTATGGTTGAGGAGGGGAGATACGAGTATGATCATAATTTGATACTAAATTATACAGATTCTTTTAACTGGGTAGTTTGAACTGGCCTAATTGCCAATGTAATCATTTAGTTTGAACTGGCCTAATTGCCAATGTATCAATTAACCTGATGGGGTAATGGGACATTTTGTAGCACTATGTCATTTTAGTTACATTGTTTGTGCTGGCACTCTGAAAAAATGTGTTTATATCTTATTTTGACTTTGTTTCAAAACATTGCAGGTCCTGTTGCTGAAGATATGTTTCATTGGCAAGCAACAATTATGGGTCCTCCAGACAGTCCTTATTCCGGAGGTGTTTTCCTTGTCACTATCCATTTCCCTCCAGATTATCCTTTTAAGCCACCCAAGGTATGTATGCCTATCTCTGTCTGTTTTTGTTTTGTCAATCATAGCTGCTTTGAGTTCTTAAAACATATTTTGTTGAATGCGGCCTAGCACGTTCCCTTATTTTGTTGGATTGCTTCTATGTCATTTGAAAATTCATTTATTACAATGATCAGGATTTTAGGCATGCTCAATTTCTTTTCTAGAAAGGGCGAAGGTCACAAATGTGCTGTTCTGTTGAAATTATATGTTAGGACTTAGTATATTCATACTGTATGTTCAAACATATCTATGTAGTATTGCAGTCATGTATATAATTTCATCTGATCTTTTTATGCATGGTGATCTTTTAGGTTGCATTCAGGACAAAGGTATTTCACCCAAACATCAATAGCAACGGAAGCATTTGCCTTGATATACTAAAGGAGCAGTGGAGCCCTGCTCTTACCATTTCCAAGGTATGTTTATTCGTTTGTCAGTTACTGAGATAATCATTCGTCCCTTTATATAATCTTCCTATTCTTCATTGCAATACATTTCTGAACCAAGTGATTGTTTCTTACACTCGTTGACAATCAGAATTTACTGAATTAAGGAATCATTATCCATAATATGTTCATTATTTCTCTTGCATATATAGGTGTTGCTCTCTATCTGCTCCTTGTTGACTGACCCAAATCCTGATGATCCTCTGGTTCCTGAAATCGCTCACATGTACAAGACAGACAAGAACAAGTACGAGTCAACTGCAAGAAGCTGGACCCAGAAATATGCTATGGGTTAATATGGTATTTGTGAGAGAGATCAATTTTAATTCAAGTGTAGGCCTAATAGCCTTTGTATGAAAAATTGTTGACTTCCATTAAGGTCCCTTCATTGAGAATGAAATGGGGGTGAATTTGTTATGTTGTTTGTATTGTGCAAAAGGAAATGCTACTTCGAGAACAAGAAAATGTAGCCCAATTAAAAGTTTGTTCAATGTGTTATAACCTATGTGTTAATAGTTTCATGTTGTACTTATAAATTGTTTGGTTTGTTTATTATCAGCTATATTTGTTTTAGAATTACAGAATATTAGCTTTCAAAGGAAAATAATGTTGCTAGAGTTAATGGATGATAAGATTTGCCATTGAAATTCAAATTTCTTGGAAAAAAAGTTAAGAGAGTTTATCATCTCTCCCATATTCTCACTGAGCCCCAAAGATTAAGTTAGTGTTGAAGAAGATAAATTTTTTTTATTTTTTTTTTAAATTCTGATCAAACTTATATATTATGTGCTCTACTTGATTGATTAGTAAATGAGTGTTTATGGTACACCTCATGTTTTTCTTTTGAAGATTCTATAACAATTCAGTTTTTCCTTGTTCTAGAAGTAAGGTTGGATGCATCCTGTCTAGAAGCTTTATTTCAGAGCGTATGTATGTTCATTAATTGTGGATTTATTGACATATTCTTTTATTTATTATGTTTTTTTTCTTCTTTCTTTTCAGATTTACCTACAATTTCTTTTGTTTCAAAAGCTATCCGAAAACCTCTTTCTAAAATGTATTTTTGTAATTCTGAAGTTTTCTTCTGTAATAAAAGGAATCTACCAGCGATTTATTTTTCTATTTACTGCATTTTTAAGTGTGATTTCTTTTACTCTAAAATAACATGACTATAAAGCAAGGTTCAAATCTAAAAGGAAAATAGAAAAAAAAATTACATTTAATATTTGACATATCTTAAATATGATTAAGCTTAGTGGATAAAATCTATAAATAAAAACATCATAAAGTTGATAGCTCTAAGCAAGCCCTTCACCCTAAAATTCAAGTTTCAAATAGTCTTTCCCCAACATAAACGAGAATTGTCACAACTACTTAAAAAAATGTACTTTTATTGCAGTTAATTCAACATACTCTAAGAATATACCTGAGACATACATCATATATTCGAGTGGATATATCCGTTTTAGTTGGACAAATTATTTTAAGAAAGAATATATCTGCTCTAAGAATATATCGACATATATCATATATTTGAGGGGATATATCCGTTTTAATTTGACAAATTATTTTAAGAAAGAATATATCTGGAGTATATCCGGATACGTATATCAGTTTTAAGTATATATGGCTATATAAGACACTATTTTAGAGAATTTGTTTTTAAATATAATTTGGGTGGCTAGCGTAGCGTGTCTATAAATATCATCCTTCATTGTAATTGAAATACACAACATTCAATAATTTCCCCCTATCACTCTTTAATTCTCTCTTAATTTATCATCATTTGTCAATTAACTTGTTATAAAGGTTACCCAACAAATTGATATTAAAAGCATAATTTGGGCCTCAACCTCCAACCACGGTGAATGAAAACACAACCTCCAATTAATTCTCAGCCAATCTACCATATGGTGTGCACAAATGAAAGTCATATTCCAATTTCAAGACGTGCTTGAAGTTGTGAATGATGGTGTCTCAACATTAGAGGTAAATGCTACCGAGACATAAAAGGTTGTCCATCGTGAAATGAACAAGAAAGTTGAGAAATGCTTGTTCTGGATCCATCAATGTGTGGATTCAAATATCTTTGAGAAGATTATCGAGCAAGAAACGACCAAGGGGACTTGGGATACTCTCAAGAAGCTATATGGTGGAGATGAAAAGTTAAAGAAAGTGAAGCTGTAATCTTTGAGGAAGCAATATGAAAACTTGCAGATGAAAGAGGATGAAACCATTATCAAGTTCTTCTCAAAGATGATGGCTTTGACAAATCAAATAAAGTCATGTGGAGAAAAGACCATTGAATTGCAAAAGGTGGATAAGGTATTGAATGCTCTTCCAGTTAAGTTTGATCACATTGTGTTAGCAATTAAAGAATCAAAGACTTGTCAGACATAAAGCTTGAAGAATTGTAAACATCTCTTAAGGCATATAAGATGAGGCTGAAACAAAGAGATTTAGAAAAGGTATCTGAACAGGCATTGCAAGCAAAGTTCTTCGATAATATGAAAAAAAGCTCTTAAAACAACAACAAAGTGAAACTAGCAAGAATGATGTAAATCAAAATCAGAAAGTCAAGAAGAAGGTTGGCATGAAGGAGGTTCAATGCTATTGTTGTCATAAGTTTGCTCATTATGCTAGCGACTGCCACTACGATAATAACAATGATGTGGACAAATGGTGTGACTCAATTTTCTCACGATGGTAGTAGTAAATTTGAAGATGTTATCTTGATGGATACAACACATTTGGCCTAAAAGAAATCAAATACGTGGTATCTTGATACATGTTGCAACAATCATATGACAAACAACAAGAATTGGTTTGTCAAGTTAGATGAATCAGTTAAAAGATCATTTCGTTTTACAGACAACAACGTGGTGATATTAGAAGGAACAAACAACATCAGGGTGAAAAAGAAGGATGTACATGAAGCTATCATTAGTGATGTCTTGTATGTCCCAAAATTCTGGTAGGAAGATCACAAATGTCCTAACCGTATGTCATGACATTGGTCTCTGCAACATATTAAACAAGGGTAAAGGCGTAGACTGATATTCAACAATATCAACGCATGAACATGTTAGATGTTCCAACATCTGTTTCGACATGTTTAAATAGCAAGCACAATAACATAGTTGTATAATTACAGAATGATAAATAACACAGTAATTGTTAACCCAGTTCGATCAAATACACCTACTCTGGGGGATACCAATCCATGAAGAAGATCACATTATAAGTAAATTATTGCTTGTACAAAACCTCCATTGTACATGTAAACACCCTTCGTTTTACCTAATGCTACTCAATGTAATCTTTATTGCAAAAACTCCATATTTGATAAGAGAACCCTATCTTTCTCCCTTTAATCACCACCTGTGATTCTTCACTGTTGCAACCCAGCAACTATATCATTCTACTTGAAAGCCCCACCTTTCAATGCAATATTCAGTCAACACTCTTGATTAACTACTATAATTGGATATGCTTCAAAGCTTCATCCAAGAACAATACATAACTCATTATCTATCGACTTATGAGTTATGTTTAATTGTAATAGCATGATTCTTATGTTTTATAGTCATGTTCCATGAATTAATTCATGACAAATACATTATGACTATATATGACAGTTAGTTTATGAAATTAGCTTTCCGAAGGTAAAAGTGTAATTTTTTTAAAAAGAAAAGATAAATAATGAATCCATGCTTGTAATATCTATATTTACTACACTCGCAACTCATTCTTACAAATGTCTTCCTTCATAAAATAATTTAAAATTTACAAAATTAAAATTAAAATTTAATCTCTAAATTATTAAATGTCAAAAATATTCTTTTAACAAAGCTATGAGATCAAAACAATTGCCGCATGAATGAATGAAGTAGAAATATTTTAATTTTATAATATAAGAATAGGGAGATATATAAATTTGTGTAAATTATAGAAGGATCAAACTGATGCATCATATCATATAGTTATGGAAAAGAGTGATTAAACATAGACTAAAAAAATAGACTAAAATGATCGAAGCAATTTGATTTTATACTTAAGAAGTCAATCATCGAAACAATCTACTTACCATGACATGTGATGGAGCCATATCAGATGGATCAACAAGATTTGCACTTAGTTTTCATTAGTTTGGAGAAGGTGTATGATAAAATGCCTAAAGATATTTTATGGAAAATCTTAGAGGATAAATGAATTAGGATTTCTTATATTCAAACTATTCAAGATATGTATAATGAGATCTCAACAAGTATTAAGATACAGTGGAGTGACAAACGATTTTTCCATAATAATTATATTGCACAATTTTTTATGAGAGGTATAAATAGTAAGATATGTACACACATAAAAGTTTGATAAGAATATCTTAAACTATTTTTAAAAGATATTTTTTTAGAGAAAAACATTTTTTTTGTCAATAATTGATTATGACGGTTACAAAATCAATTATGATCGTAAACAAGCTCTGTAATAGATTATGACAATTACATATTCCGCCATTTAATCTACATGTCTTATCTCTACATGCTCAAACTACCTAAGTCTATTTTCCACCACTTCTATACTATAGATACTACCCCAACACTCTCTCTAATTTTTTCATTTCTAATCATATCATATGTAGTCTTACCACACATCCAACAAAATCATCTCTGCTACACCTATTGTTTTATTGTGTTAATTCTTAAGCGCCCAACATTCTGTCATGTACAACATCACAAGTTTTACTGTAGTCCGATAAAATTTCTCATTCATCTTAAGCGGTACTTTTACGTCACATAAAATCTCCGAAACCCTCCTCCATTTCAGCCATCCATTTTGAATTCAATGATTTACATCCCCTTATATTTCTCCATCATTTTGGATTACAAACTCAAGATATCTAAATCCCGTGATCTGATGGATGATATGATCTCTAACTTTCACCTCTAGGTTAGAAACACTTTTTTCTTTTGTTGAACTTATATTCCATATACTCCGTCTTACTTCTACTTAGGCAAAAGCCATACGTTTCTAAAGCTCGTCTCCAAGTCTCAAACCTCTCATTTAAATTCTCCTCCAACTCTCTAAGTATGACTATATTATCTAAAAAAGCATACATCTCAATGTCAGGTCTTGGATGTATTATGTGATTACATCCAAAATTAAGGTAAAACGGTAGGGGTTTAAGGTTGAACCTTGATGCAAACCTTATGTAATGAAGAAATCGTTTATCTTTTCACCTTGTGTCTGCATGTTAGTCGATACCGCTTCATACATATCTTGGATAACTTGAATTATGTGATCCCAACTCCTTTCTTCTCTAAGTCTTTCTACAAAATCTCTTTAGAAACTCAATCATATATATCTCCAAATCAATAAAAATTAAGTGTAAATTTTATTGTTCCATTCGACACCGCTCTATCACACGTCGTAGTAGATAAATCACTCTTATAATCAACTTTTCAAACATAAAATCAAATTGATTCTCACTAACTTGACCTCTTTTCTTATTTCATGTTGAATAACACTTTTCATAACTTTATGGTATGAATTATAGTTTTATAACTTGTACAATTTTATATATTCCATTCTTCTATTATGAAAAAGTTTGAATTCAAAAAGTGGTATAACTTCCTAACTAACAACCTAACGGTCCCAAGAAACTAGCAAAGGATCAACAAACAAACATAAAATAATTAAAATCTAAAGGGAGCGTGAATATTTGCCTAAAAATAAAGGTAGACTAGGTGCTAATGATCTCAAAACTTCCAACTTATAATTATGCATATAAATCAGGAGACACATACGTAGCAACACTAGACCCACAAATACAATAGGTTATGGTAACCGTATAACATAATAATACACACACGTGCCATTCAAAGAACCTAAAAATTAAATTAGTGGGAACATATTAGCATGTGATGGACCAGCATCCCATGATAATATTTTTGTTTCAATTTTCACTTGCAGGCATGAAGTGTGACAACATACTCCCCTTCTTCTGGCCATACCTACTACATTCATATTCATGCCAATTTGCTTAATGTAATGTATACGTTAGGTGTGACTTTTTATGAGAAAATAAATAAATAACCAATTCCTCAAAAAATTTGTAATTATTAGGAGAGACACCTTACTAAGGGTATGTATAATATAGGGTACCCATTAGAAATAAGTGATGATTATGACACAAGACCAAAACAAAAACAACTGTACCAATCATACCTATCGTTTTCCATTAGTTTGTCTCTTTCATCCCTACAGGTACCTGGGTATGCCATGCTTAAAAATATAAATTAAAAATAAATCAATTTTAAAAATTTAAAATTAAAAAAAAAATTATGCTGTTATTAAGTCAATAATAATCTAAATTTCAGGATAATGGCAACTTGATCACAAATCTGTAAATGTAGCAATCACAAAGGTATAAATAACTAGCTACATGGAGTGCATTCCTACATAAAAGACTCATAAACTCAAATAAAAGCTGCATTATTTTTATTTTATTTATTTATTTATTTATTTTTTATATAGTTTAACATCATGTTTATTTCAGTTTTTTGTTTATAAAATAGTTTTTATAATATTATCTTTTTTTTAATGTACAAATATATATATTTTTAAAATTTTTAATAAAATATTCTTTAAATAATTATTCATAAAATATTATTCTAGATAATTTATTATTTTATTATAATTTTTTTAGATATTGCCTGATATAAAATCAGAAATGAGAGAAGAAACGACGGTGATGATTGATCATAACTTTTAAAGTAGTGGAACGAGGAACTTGTAATGTTAGCACTTTATCGCTCAAGTCAACATGAGAGAGAGAAAAAATAGTAAAATGAAATTAAATTTGAAACTTATTACTTAGTCTGGCGCATTCTCTCTCTCTCTCTCTCTCTCTCTCTCTCTCTCTATATATATATATATATATATATATATATATATATATATATATATATATATATATATATATATATATATATATAGAGAGAGAGAGAGAGAGAGAGAGAGAGAGATTTTGTCCATGGCTTTGGACCTCTTCCGGGACTGCAACCCTTTGAGGACCGTTTTTTTGGTAATCTTCGTCATCCCTAAAGCTCATGTTGCAGTTTGCGACGTCGGCGACATAGTGGAAGGCAAATGCGCCGATATGTTCTCCAAGTATTTGACTGAAGGTCATTTTCTTCTAGGAGCAATCTTTACGTGTATAGACAATATGGTATCTCTTACAAGGCTCAGTACCAAAAATCTCGATCACTGAAGTTTATCAACATCTGGGATACACATGAGAGGTATTCTTGTGGAGGAGATAAAAAAAGAGGCGCCGACAATGTCTTATTGACGCCTGATTTCTTATAGGAGTCTGTTCACAGGAAGAGAGAAAAACATATTTGGTAAACTCTGGAACCTTAGGGGCTTTTGATATTTTTAATCTACATATCTTTGATGAATTCCTTTTTCCCATAATTGTATGCAGATTACATGGATAATGAAGAGCAACTCTAACTTCTAAGGTGGGGAATGCAGTCGGTCAATGACATTGCTACAGAGGACTTGCCAACTTTACCGAATGTCCCAGGTCTGACTGCCTACCTTCTATTAACGGGATCCATCTCTCATTATTTCGGGGGTTGTCAACCTCCTATTATGTATAAGAAATATGCTTACTTGGCTCATCATTCCAAGTTTGTTCTTGAAGAAGAACTAACTACTATGGCTACATATTCGTAGCTTGCCTCAACTGCTTTGGCCCTTGGTGGATCTGATCACTATGATGCTTTTTGGTCCAAATTGCACCATGCTAAGAAGCAATGACAAAAGGATAATATTCGTGATCTGAAGCTTCAGAGATATAGATAACTGTATGAAGTAGAGGAAACTTCTACCTCTCTCACTTGGGTTGAGAATACATTGCTTCCCTCAAAGCTCACTGGTTCTCTCTCAGACCAGGTGGCTCATCTGGTGAAGATTGTGGCGATTAAGAACCAAGCTATATATTTTACTTGGGGTAGTTTTGCATCCGTTAAAAAGGAGATAGAGCCCCCACGTCCTCAAAATGCTTTGTCGATCTAGTAGTTGGTTGACTGTACGAGTGTTACCCTTGATGCAGTTTCGCAGTCATTTGAAAATGCCTTGCAACAAGTGTAGCAATTCCATCGTCCTTTAACACTTTCCAAGGAGAAAATCCGGCCAGATCAAGTAGTGAAGGATGAGAAGGTCGTATCTCTATGGAAGTAGACCTGTAAGCCCCTTCCCCTTTTTATTTATTAACTTTTTTGAATAATTATTTTATGTATTATTTGTATAATACCTTGTAATGAAAGAATATGTAAGTATACTTTCTTTATGAAAAATTATTTTTGTTACCTATTTAAGGCGTTTTTGTAGGACTGTGAGTGCATAACTCTAGATCTTTGTGAATTTATGAGGTCTTCTCTCGAAGTTAAATTGACGTCAGTGAGGTCGCTCCTTGCCAAAGGTCGGTTCCCCTTTCCCCTACCCGATGAAAACCCAGTAAGATGTACACATGTGGCCAACCCACCACGGAATTTGGAGTGGCTAGCTTCCAGATAGGGTGAGCCATGATTGCTTGTGGGGAATTGACTATTGTGGCCAGATGTGCAAAATGTCTTCGGCAACACCCCTAACTTTAAGTGGGGAATTGATTTCTTTAGTGATACGTGTAAATTGTCTTTGACAACACCCCTAACTTTAGCTGGGAAATTGATTGCTTTAGTCGGACAAGCAAAGCGTCTCCGACAACACCCATGAATTTAGGCGGGGAATTAATTGCTTTAGTTATACGTGCTTAGCGTCTCCGACAAGACCCCTAATTTTAGGTGGGGATTGATTGCTTTTTTCAGACGCATCAAGCATCTTCGACAACACCCCATCAGGCATCAATATATTTCATTGTATCCTATATTACATGTCATTATGCATAGCCATAAAGAGAATAACGTTCCAAAAAACATCAATTTTATTTACTATTTCCAAATATATATGCACACAAGGAGGTAAATAATACATATATAACATTTGATATGATCAAAGAATAGAAAACCTAACTAGGATGGCCAGCCACTGCTTATGTTTTTGTTTCTTTTGGGAGATTCAATCACTTTTTGGAGGACAAAGACCCATTCTGTTGAGCTTCATGGTGAGGGAAGCGACATTGATCTCCACGACTATGCCTTCTCCACGATCTTTATCGAGAGCCCGATATATTCTCTTTTCTCTCTAGGTCAATGCTGATGATCACCGATTCTCTTTACATGTTATAATATTTAAGTTTAAGGTACACTGGCAAGGAAACAACGTCCAATGTTGCTGCAAAGAGTCTTCCCAAGATGTAGTTGTAAGCACTCCTACAAGGAACAACAAGAAATTGAGAACCTACCTCCTGGATGTCCTTTCCACCACCTACATAAACCATCAGCTCCATGTATCCTCAGGGACGAGTAGTGGTCTAATTAAATGCCTAGAGATAATTGATAAACTACTTCAGTCCAACTCCAACTTCTGAAACAACTACGAGTACATTATGTAATAGGAGCTGCTGTCATCAATAAGTATTTGAGACACATTGAATTTCCCAACTATAATTTACGAGGGGTAAAATCTTCTTGGCTATACCTCCGACATTATTCGAGTCCCAGAATCCCAACACAAGTTGGTCTGGAACTTTTGCCTAAGTATTTCATTCCATACAGTGGACGTCCATCATTTCTGCGATCTTCCTCTTCATAGTTCTTTTGGAGTGGAGGTTTGCACAAGTTTGTCCTCCGGTTATGGAGGCAATGTAAGGGCGTTTACCTTTGCTTGCTTGCTTCCTTTCTCTGTTTGTTCTTGTAACGCCTCAATTTATTTTATACAATTTATGTATTTAAATTATGTGAGTTATGTGGATTAATTATATTTTACCTAATATTTGATTAATTTTTTGATTTCTCTGATAGGTAAAATATATACATTTGAAGATATTTTTTTTTCAACTTTCATTTCCCGCAATATTTTTCATCTCTATTTATATTATATAACATTAAAAGAGAGTTAGTGATATAATGGGGAGAAAATGGTAGAATGAAAATTATGAAAAAAGAATGAGATATTTTGAAAAAGAAGAGATATTTTATAAAAATAGAAAGATAGATATAAGAAGAGAAATAAAAAGAGATAGACATTTTGTAAGAGAGAAAATAAGATAAAAATATAAAATAAGAGAAATAAAGTAGAAGAAAAAGAAGAAGAAGAAAAAAGAAGATAAAAATAAGAGAGAAGAGAAAATCATCCATTGCAAGCTTGATCAAGAACACAAGGTAATTGTGAGATTTCTGATTATGTTGAGATTTAGGGTTTGTGTGAATCCATGACAAAATATTGTTGTTGTTCTTAATTATATGTTGTTGTTAGATTGATTTATTTTGGGTGAAGAAAATGGAATTAATTGTTGTGCTCTTTATGATTTGATGAAACTCATGCTTAACATTGTTATTCTATGTTCTTTTTTCATGAAAATGAATGATACATGCTACGTTCATGATTATTATTGCGAGAAATTATTTAGAATGTTGTTTTCATATGGTAATTTATGGATTGATGTTATGTTGTTGTTCTACATGTTATATTGATGTTGTAAGGTGCAAAAATCATGAGATTTTGGGGTAGAATCGTGAAATAGGGTGTTTTTGGAGGTTGGATCGTAGGGGACCACACTTAGCATGCCCAGACGGTGCTTAGCACGCTTGAAACCATTTCAGCATTGTTTTGGGCCAAAACCGCGCTGGAAACCGCACTTGTCTGCATTTGTGTTTTCCCTTGCATTGTTTGGGTCATAACTTTTGAACCGTAACTCCGTTTTAGTCACCGTTCGAAGCGTTAGAAAGATAACACGATATACTTTTCATTGAAAATGGTTTGGAAGGCAGTAGATGATTTAATTACTATGTGTTTGGATAAAATGACATGTTCCTGCGTTTTTTGTCGCTTATGATGTGTGCAATCGATATTTTGTCATGTGATATGCTATTGCCATATAAATGTGAAGCATTTGTGCTGTTTATATGTTGTTGATGGATGTGATAAAATTTTGTTGGTGTCCTTTGTTGCATGATACATTTTTTAAATGAATATCAATGTATGTTGTGAGTAATTCATCATGTTGAATTACGTGTGCGTGCATATAATTGTCATGAGTAAATTATCATGTTATGTATTGTATAAATTGAGAGATAAATTGTGCACGATGGGGTGTGAGCGTCTTATCCATGACCATGAAACATGGGTCGGGTTCTATATGAACTAAATGATTGTGTGCCCGTTGTGGTGTGAGCGATCTTGTCGTATGTGTGCATATAATTGTCACGAGTCAATTATCATATCTTGCATTGCATAAGTCGAGAGATAAGTTGTGCCCAGTAGGGTGTGAGCGTATTATCCATGGCCATGAAATAGGGGTTAGGTTCCTTATGAACCAAATGATAGTGCTCGTTGGGGTGTAAGCGACATGTTGTGCCCGGTATTGTGTAAGCGACATGGATCATCATGCCCGGTGGGGTGTGATCGATCTATCCGAATTTTGACGGGAATTTTTATTATGAAACAAGGATCATGTTCTATATGAACAAAATGTAACCTGTTACATAAAGTTGTTGTGCCAGTCTCTTTGCATTGCATTGTTGTTGCATAAATTTGTTGTGTAGCTCTCTTTGCATTGTACTGTTGTTGCATTAAGGATTGCTATATGGTGAATTCATGATTATGTATTGCATATGTTGTGGGATAAACCGTGTGCTCGGTGAGGTGTGAACGTCTTATCCAGATTTTGATTATATAATCATGATCATGTGCCTGGTGGGGTGTGAACGATCGTGATCGTGTGTCAGTTGGGGTGTGAGCAATCTCTTTGTGTGCTGTACTTTATGGTTGATTTGGTGCAGTTAACATATGTTATTATTTGGTGTATGAATATATGTTATTCTTTGGTGTAATGAATATATGCCATGTGTTTGGGGTATTGATATCTGTTATGGTGGGTGTATTGACATATGTTATGTATTGGTAGGTTTCTATATATTATGGTTGATGTATTGATTATCTGTGGCGTGCTATATGTGTTAGCATGTTATGTATGGGTGATGTGAATTATATAAGTGATGTCTATGATATTACATGTTATTATGCAATTCTGATATAATTATGATTTCTCACCCATTCTGTTTGAATGTTGCCTCCATGTGGGCATCATACAGATAATCAAATTTAGAGGCGTGAAAGTAAGTTGGAAGAGTTAGCTGTTCATTTTGCTTTGGTCTTTTGGCTTTGGACCTCTTCTAGAGCTGCAACCCTTTGAGGACCGTTTTTTTGGTAATCTCTGTCATCCCTAAAGCTCAGGTTGTAGTTTGCAACGTCAAAGACATAGTGGAGGGCATAGTGGGGTTGTCAAAATGCGTGGTCAGGTTCTCTTCCAAGAACATGTAGGATTCAACCATGGTTAACTTTTCTTGGAAAACTTTTACTTCCTTTTTTTCCAACTTCTGTCTGAAGGGATAGTCTCTCAGAATGTCATTCTCAAATATCCAATAGTGAAGATATTTTTTGGTTGCTTCCACCTCAACAAAAACTTGTGTGAATTAGTCAATGTAAGATCTTAAGCCTCTTTCTTTCTTTGGATGACTCTGCTCACGACATATTTAGTTATAAGTCCTCGCTTCCAGACTATGAAATACATAGAGAACCACAAACCACCCATAGAATACCTCCCAAGAATTGATACTTATGTCGAGTAGACCATTGAACTATAACCGGTCGATGCGATCAAGGTTAACACATAAAATTTTCACTTGGATGCACCATCGGTGCTGAAGTAACTCAACCGGTCATTTACGATCTGTACATGCTCACCAGGATTTTCTTTTCCATCATATTTGTCCTGCTTGGGTAGCTTTTCCATGGAATTTGGGAACTTACTCTCAAGGATTCTTACGAACAACAAGTGCTTTGGCTGCACCATTCATGGGCGAGTTTCTGCTTGAGTCGGGGAATAAACGTGTCTGCCTCGGTCTCCCTCGGGGCTCTGAGGAGGAATATAAGGCTTCATGCTCTTATGCCAATCCTTTATTTGATGGGCCTCTTCTCTCTTCACTCTGACTAGTTTTGGGATAACAACACAAGTTTTTTTTACTCAACCTCCTAGATAGTATTTATACGAATGAAATGTTGTGAAAGGTTTATTCCAGGAGCTGAAGTCTCTCTTTAAGTGTGAGAAAATCCTGTTGTCAAACAATGTTAAATATTTTATTCAATAGTTCGTTAGCACTTTGTATGCCAATGTTCGCTTGTATAGCGTGAAGGCCAGGCAAGACCTCCAGCTGCATAACCGAAGGCGAAATATGAGTCTCTATCGAAGTAAATTGAATAGATCTAGACAACTACGAAGCTTGAACCATATCTGGATATAGCGACACAACTGTTCCAAGACCTACGGTAATTTTGGAGGAGCAAGAAGTGGTTGATTATTTACGCTAGAGCAACGACAACAACTTCATGCGCAACGACAAATCCAATAGCCTTAAATCCATTCATCACTGAAAATTGTAAGGATTAAAGATATGGAATAAGGAAACAAAATTGAAATTAAGCTTGGTTAAATAAAAATGTGATCGGTCTTCGCACTTGATTGAAAATGCTTTCGCTCTGGTGATCGGAGGAAGTTACGAACTATGAAGTTGGAGAGTGAACATGAATTTGTGAAAATCATATGAATCAAAAGTTGAATCCCATAGTTGACACAACTGTTCCGTTCAGAAAGTAGAAATGAGAGTAGAAACCATGGCGATGACGAATTACAACTTCAGATGAGGTGAAGTGGGAGACCTGCATGGTTAACACTCTAACGCGACACATTCTCTCTATATATAGAGAGGATAATAACATACCTCTTATTTGATAGCAGTAAAATCTGGAGAATCGTTCGATACATTTGTAGTTGAGATCTATTGTGATCATTAGAATGATAATCCCATGTGCTGAGAAGGTTCTGGAATAAGCCAGACCCTTTCGGTGGTGGTCGGCTGGTGTCAATGTGGTCGGCCCAGAACAAATATTAAAATAAAAAAAAAGTTAAAATTATTTTGAATAACTTTATATAAAAAGATTTTTGTGATATATATATTTAAAAAAATTATGTGATTTTGATTATGTTTTAATATTCAATAATTTATACTTATTTTGTTATTGGATGCCAAACTTAATTTTTTTTTAATAAACTTATTTTTAAAAATAATTTTTTTATTTATTTTTTAAAGATAAAAATACGCGTGCTAATAAATATTCTTGAATATATATATATTTATATATATATATATATATATATATATATATATATATATATATATATATATATATATATATATATATATATATATATATATATATATATATATATATATATATATATATATATATATATTGAATTCACCTTTTATTAAATAGGAAAGTTAGTTTGAGATATTGGCTAATGACTCGTAAAAGTTATTTTAATTTCTTAGAATCGTGAACGAAATCAATTTCTTTAAAAGTATTTGAAACACTCTTAAAATGTCTTAGTGTTGGAACGCAGAAATACTCGAGATAATTCAATATTTTATCGAGTCTGCGTAAGACCGACATAAACTTGATTATGTAGCGAAGAGTGTTTGAAATTTTTTACAAAAGGATATTCAGTTTTTAATGTTGTGATTTCTGAATCCGAAATGAGATTTTTATAGGTATGCATGTGTTATTTCACAAGATTGCGACCCTTGATGAAACAACACATTTTAATCAAAAGTTGTATTATTTTCAAGTATTGTCTATTTTCATTCTGCAACAACACTTCACGAAATGTTGATTCTCATATATTTATTCTTGTCATTTTGAAACACACAAAATATTATTAATTTTTAATAATTTTCAACCGAATGTAAAGTAAGTTGCTTTGGAGTTTGCACTTTTCAACTAAAAATGAATAAAAGGTAAGATAAGATATGAAAATTAAATGATAAAAAGGCATAAAACAATTTGTTTGATTGATTTTACGTGTTGGAAATCTTTATAAGTTTAGTATTTATAAGCAAACACTAGTGCTACTTATCAAAATGACGAGACCTGCAAAAATTTGTCTTACTGGATTATTCACAAGTGATACTCATAATAAGTTGTAAATGAGGTGTTAGATTTTGCCAAGAGATATAAGAAAAGTTGCATAGTTGTCAAGATTGATTTTGAGAAGGCTTACAATTGTGTGTCATGGGATTTCCTTAGATACTTATTGATGAGGATAGGTTTTTGAGCTAAGTGGCAAAAGTGAATTGAGGCTTTAGTTTTTAATAGCTCAATGTTTATTCTTGTTAATGGTAGTCCGATTAGAGATTTTTATATTTCTACAGGACTAAGACAAGGGGATCCGCTTTCTCCTTTTCTTTTCTTGTTGGTAGCTGAGGGTTTGATGGGTATGGTGAAGATGACTTCTTCTTTGAGAGATTTCAAGGGGTTCCGGTTGGATGAGCATATCCACATTGACATCCTTCAATTCGCCGACGACACAATTTTATTGGGAGAGCCTTCTTGGAATAATATTTGGGCGTTGAAGGCTTTCCTTCGGGGTTTTGAATTAATTTCCGGTTTGTGGGTTAACTTGAATAAAAGTAAGCTCCTTGGCGTTAACTTGGATCCGATTTTTATTCAAGCGGCGACTTTTTTTCTCAAGTGTGAAATTGGGTCTTCGACTTTTTCTTTTCTTGGTATTCTGGTTGGAATTGATCCAAGGCGTGGTGAGGTTTGGAGGCATTTGTTGTCAAAGTTTAGAAGGAAACTTGGTGGATGGACTAATCGTTATCTCTATATTGGGGGTATGGTGGTGCTCTTAAATGCCATTCTCTCTTCCATGTCGATTTTCCTCTTCTCGTTCTACAAGACTCTTAAATCAATTATTAAGGAAATTATCTTACTTCAAAGATCTTTCCTTTGGGGTGGTGATGAGGTGAAGAGGAAAATTAATTGGATTAGTTGGGATAAAGTGTTCCTTCCAAAGGAAGAATGGGGTCTCGGTGTGAAACATTGTGGGAATTTTATTCTTGCGCTTCTTAGCAAGTGGAAGTAGCAGATTTTGAATGAGGGTAATTCTTTTTGGACTAACTTTATTTCTTACAGGTATGGTGACATTAAAAGAGCTATGATTCATCCTCCTTATTTTCATTCTAGAAGCGAAATGTCTCTTTGGTGGAGGGACCTTTGCTCCGTTCTACAAGAGTCAAATTGGTTCACGAAGTCCTTTTCTTGGAAGCGTGACACCGAAAATTTCTTAGATTTTGGCATGATTATTGGCTTGGAAATTCTTCGTTTATGACTCTTTTTCCAGATTTTTTCTCTTGGTTGATGTTCGTCATGTGAAGGTGTTAGACATGAGGTTTTGGCCTGATGATGAGTGGCGGCGGTCTGTCCCGTTGTATGTATGCCCGAATAACCCTTTGGCGGCTTCACAAAGATTGCAATTGTTAGATTTGTTGCAACAAATTCGACCGGTACCCTTTTTGGATGATAACTTTGTTTGGTGTATGCATCTTAAAGGTTTCACAATTAGTAGTGCTTATATTGCTATTTCTTTTGTTGTGTTAGATTGTTCGGTTTTGACCGATGATTTATCTTTAGCTTTGTATCGCCTTTGGAATTCTAAAATTCCTAGTAGAATTTCCATTTTTGGGTGGAGATTGATTTGGAATAGATTACCTACGAAACAAGAATTGTCGAAACGTGGGATTTTGACGGGACCTCATTCGTTGGTTTATCCTCTTTGTTTTGGTTGTGAAGAAGATTTAAATCATCTTTTTTTTAGTTATCCGATTTCAAGAAGTTGGTGGAGTTTATTTTATGTTTGGCTCCGAGTGGACGATATTCCATCGGTTATGTCTATTTTGGATTGGTTTCTTTTGTTGGAGAATACATGTAAGGAGACTTGGAAGTTGGACTTGGGTTGGTTGTTTGGTTTGACCATATCTTGGGTTATCTGAAATTGTAGGAATAACATTCTTTTTAAGGATATTTTTTTGTCAAATGTTGATGGATTGAGTCTTGTAAAAAAACTCTTGTGGGAGTGGTTTATGGTTTTAGTTAGATCCGGTTTGAATGTTTCTTGGTCGATGTGGTCTTATAATCCAACAATTTATTTTATTTAGTGTCAGATGATAAGTTTGTTGATAAGAAATCATAGGTTAACATAGGTTTGAACATCCTTATAAATCAAATGAAATATAGTTAATCATATATATTTACGATCCAATAAGTTAAGGTCAAGTTACTTATCAATAATAAATATTTGACATTTGTCATGAATCAAATGAAGTACATCACCTTAATTTAGTACTACTACTTAATATCAAAATTAAATGCTACATGAAACTACACCTTCAAAATAAAAGTCAAATATATGATTTTTAACCAAAATACCCCATATTTGAAAATAAAACACTTAAATACTCCATTTTGAAAGAGAGAGAAAAAATCTCAATATATCCCTTTTATTATGTATGCTCAATCACTGGGTTGACGAACACGTCAAAGAGAAATGGATTATCGTGTGTTCGGCCACTGAGTTGGCGAACATGTGAATTTTTTTTTTCTATTTTTACAAATTTATGTTGATTTACCTGCGAATTTAGTTAATTTCCTGCATATTTACCTGCGGATTTAACAAAATCCGAAGAAAATTATTAATTTCCTTCGGATTTGGTTAAATCTGCTGAAAAATTTTAAAACAGAAAAAAAAAATTTCACATGCTCGCCAATTCAGTGACCGAGTACACAATAATCCATTTCTTTTTTACGTGTTCGTCAATCCAGTGGCCGAACATATATAACAAATAAGATATATTTAAATTTTTTTCCTTCAAAATGGGATATTTAAGTGTTTTATTTTCAAATATAGAGTATTCAAGTGTTTTATTCTCATATATAACTCTCTTCACTAAAGGATGCTGCATAAACCAAAACAACCTTTTAACTAAGAAACAGCCAAAACAGCCTCCCAATTTAAACATAATTAATCTAACCACCAATCATTAAGAGACACATAATGTTGTCTGTCCTAGCTGGACTTATATAAGAGCCACCTCAAAAGAATTCCTTTTTCTGTCTCTTTAACTTCAATTGTTTTTTCCCATTTTTTCTATATTATTTTTCACAAGAATATTTTTTTCAGCATTATTAATTCACATATAATCATAATATAAAACCAAACAAGTCGACCTCTTTGTTTTATACACTGTTTTAATTTTCCTGTTGGGTCTTTTCTAGGGCCGGATTAAGCCCATAAGATTAGATTCCTAATTATTATTATATAAATTAATCCAACAAATTTGACAAACAACAGCAAAACATCTTTGGCTAAAGTTGATTTTGTATGTTTCTATAAATTATTTTTGCTTCAAACAAATTATAAGTTGTATTTAATTACTTATTTGAATTGTTGTGTTAACTTTGCTAAGTGAGTTCCTTTGTTGTTGGAACATTCATTGATACAAAAAATAAAAATAAAAAAAATTACTAGGATGTATTGTAAAGCCAATGCAGTCATGTACATTACTTGAATTCTATTAATTATATTGTTAGGACAAAAGCAAAAGCCATCACCTAATAATCATAAAATGAAAAGACAAAATAATAGTACTTTGGACATAACCATCCACTCGTTTTGGTTCCAATTATCAAACAATATGCCTAACTTTGAAAGTTTATTTTGGCATTTAATAGCTTTTGTACTCATATTGGACCCATGAAAATAACAAGCTATGATTTACCTTAATTATGTTTTTTTTTAGGAAAATCTTTCTTGTCTGATAAATTCAATGCAATGTGGTAAGTTAGTTATAATTATTTATTAGTTAATTTATTTTCCTTTTGTATTATAATGGAGACAATAAAGTTTGAACATAAGGTAATGGCCCCAACAATTTTTTTATATTAATAATTTCAGTTTTGCTTTCACTGAAAATCATGGTTACTTATTTGGTGAATTTTGAGAGTATTGGCAACATTAAAAAAATTGTTAATTTTGTTTCTAAATTATCCCATTTTCATTTATTTTGACTGTGGGTTCTATGTATCAATAGTTAGGTTAACCATAGAACAAATTTCACAAATTGAATAATCTTAGAATGGCAATGTATAGGGTAAGGTATTCTAGTATATGTTTCTATACTCGAACTAATATTGTTGGATTAAATAGTATATTTATTTAAGTTTTATATCGGGTGAGTATTTATAAATATAGATGGTTAGTTTTACCTTTTTATATAATAATAAAATATAATCTTTTTAGTGTTTTAGAGTTTTGGGTAGTTGTGTGTCTAGAAAATATTTTTAATTTTTTTATTCAAAATAGTTTGTTGAGATAATTTTCTATTTTTCTATTAAAAAATAATTTGTTGAGAGGGTTTGTAATTTTTTTGTAAAAAAATTGTAGTTGAGAGAGGATTTATACTTTTTATGTCCAAAAATTATAATTGAGAGAGGGTTTAAATTTTTCTGTTAAAAAATAATAACTGAGAGGGTTTGTATTTTTTTCCATTCTCAAGTTGCAGTTTGGAGGGTTTGCAATTTTCTCATTAAAAACTGCAAGTTAATTTGAGAGTTTGTAGTTTTGTGTTGTAAATGTTGAAAGTGTAATTCCTTGTGTCGAAAGCAGTATGTTGCTCGACGCAAAGTGTGTCGATTTAGTCTATCGAAGTGTGGAAGCAGATTGTTACACACATATTTGATTTAAATCTAAAATAGATAGATTTGATTTAGATCTAAAATAGATAGATTTGATTTAGTTCCAAAATATGTATTTTGGGCTTTTATATTTTGGATTTTTTAGCTTGGGGTGCAAGCTAACCTAAATCTATAAATAGGGAATAACCCTTATTTTGTAATCACTACAACACAATATAATTAACAGATTTCTGTAGTTGCAGAGTGAATAAGGAAAAAAGAAAATCCCACAGTTTGTGGGTAGTCATATTCATCTTCTTCTTCATCTTGAAAACCCCAATCTTTATCTTCTCAAATATTTTTCTTTTAATTTTCGTTGTGCAACAATCTTTTTCATCAAGATTGATTGAAATTCTCCATAGGTTTTGGGAATTTCCAACATCTGGTATCTAGAGCTCCAATTTGAGCGATTAAATGGAAAGAATCGTGATGGCGATGAATCATCCAAACAGACATTTTTCGGCAAACCTTCTGATAAAGGTTGTTTTATGCTATTAAGATCTTTGGGATCTTGTGAATGAAGAGTAACAACGCTTGCGAAAAACACAATGGATCAGGAAAAAGTTGCACATAAAGAATTCAAGAAGAAAGATTATAAAGCTCTCTTTATAATCCATCAATGTGTTGATCCATATAACTTTGAAAAGGTTAATGATGTTGAATCCGCGAAAGAAGCATGGGAAATTCTAGAGAAGTCGTTTAGAGGCGCAGAGAAGGTGAAATAGGTGAGGTTACAAACTCACAAGAGAACCTATGAATTACTTCAGATGGAAGAAAGTGAAAGCATAACATATTTCTTCATAATATTTATAATACTTCTGAATCAAATCAAAGTATGTGGAGAAGCGTTGACGACCAAAGAAGTTGTCTCAAATATTTTGAGATCGTTGGCTTCAAAGTTCGACCACATGGTAGTAGCCATAGAAGGGTCGAAAGATTTTTCAAGATTGAAAAAGGAAGAGCTTTAAGGGACATTTGAATCTCATGAACGAAGAATGACTGAAAGAGTTGTAGGCAAGTCAAAGAGTGATATGGCTCTGCATGCTCAATCAGCAAGAGATAAGAAAGGAAAATGAAAGCGGAACGACAACAAATGCAGAGGAGGATACAACAATACGACTGGTCGAAATTAACAAGAAAAAGGTTGGTCGAATAAAAGAAAACCTTGGAACCAAGGCAACTAAAGAGGTGGTTCCGCAGGTAGAGGAAGAAGTGGTGGTCAAAAATCTGACAAAAGTCACATTCAGTGTTACAACTGTCAGAAGTATGGTCACTATTTTAGTGATTCTCATGAAAAGCAGAAGAATCAAGAAAGTGACGCTAAGCTGGCGAAACATGAAGAAGAAGAAATTTTGTTGATGGTTACAACAAGAGATGGAGAGATATTCAAGGACCAATGGTACTTGGACTCTGGATGCTCATCACACATGACTGGTAGGAAAGATTGGTTTGTCAACATGAAGCCCTTGATGAAGAACATGGTTAAATAATCAAATGACAATACTCTAGTAGTCGAAGGTATTGGTGAAGTTCTTATTATGAGTAAAGATGGCAAGAGGCCAGTAATTTCGAAGGTGTTGTACATACTAGGCATGAAAAGCAACTTGCTCAATATAAGGTAGCTGGTCGAAATAAACTACAAGGTGTCGATTGAAGACAAGATGATGAAAGTTCTCGACGTATGTGGTAGGTTGATCTTAAAGGCTGCAATGTCTCAGAATAGAACCTTCAAAATAGAACAAAATGTGATAGAGCATAAGTTCCTTGCAACTTCAGCTAGCAAATATGAATGGATGAGGCACTATAGACTTGGCCATCTCAATTTCAAAGACATCTGAGATTGGAAGAGGAGAAATATGGTTTTAGGATTGCTAGAAATCAATAATCCAATTGAAGTGTGTGAAGAAAGTGTTTAGGTGAAACAACACAAGAATAACTTCAGCAAGGATGTAGAAAGCAGGTCGAGGGCAATTCTTGAAGTCATATACTTTGATGTATGTGGTCTTATCCAAGTGAAGGTACCAAATAATTTTTCACTTTCATAGATGATTTAAGTCAAAAACTGTGGACTTACCTGATAAAAAAGAAAAGTGAAGTGATGAGGTATTTTCCAAGTTTAAATATATGGTCAAAAGTCAAAGTGGTCGAAAGTTAAAGATTTTGAGGACTGATGGTGGTGGAGAGTGTGTGTCGAAATATTTCGATGCATTATGTGTAAAAGAATGGATTATGCATGAGGTGGTGCCACCCTACACTCCACTGCATAATGGAATTGCAGAAAGGAAGAATTGAACCATCATGAATATGGTGAGAAATATGTTGAAAGGAAAGCATCTACCCAAAGAATTATGGGGAGAACTTGTGTCAACTACAACATATATTTTGAACAGATGTCCGACGAAGAAGCTAGAAGGAAATACGCCAGAAGAATGTTGGTTTGGTGTAAATCCTAGCTTGAGTCATCTGAAAGTGTTTGGATCTATAACACATAGACATGTGCCAGATCAGTTGAGAAGAAAGATTGATGACAACTCTAGTTAAACGATTCTGATAGGATATCATTCGACTGGAGGTTACAAGTTGTTCGACCTAGTGAACAAACAATTTATGATGAGAAACGACGTGATCATAGATGAGTTTAAGGAATGGGATTGGACTGAGATTTTCAAGAAAGATTTAGTTGGAATCTTATGTGAAGAACCAGCTAGTGAAGTCGAAAGAGATGTTCGACGAGAAGAAGTAAGAGGTGAAACAGGCCCAAGCAGACCTCAAAGAACAAGACACATGCCTGCAAGGTTGCAAGAATGTGTGATTACATCAGATGATGTGGTCGATGAAAAAGGTGAGCTGGTACATTATGCTTTCTATGCAGATGTCAAACCTGTCAATGCAGCTGAGACATTGAAAGATTCAAAGTGGGCGAAAGTAATGAATGAGGATATGAAGTCCATCGAAGTCAACAACACTTGGTCACTTGTCAAGTTGCCTCATGGTAAGAAGGCGATTAATGTGAAGTGGGTATATAAGGTGAAGCTAAATCCTAAAAGAGAAGTAACTCGACACAAGGAAAGATTTGTGGCGAAAGGATTTATCTAGAAGGAAGGAATCGACTTTGATGAAGTTTTTGCACATGTTGCTAGAATCAAAACAATCAGGTTGGTTGTTGGTCTATCAAACATGAAAAATTGGCACACATGTCAGATGGATGTGAAATGTGCATTCCTGAATGGCCAATTAAACGAAGAAGTTTATTTTGCACAACTAGTTGGGTTTGTGAGACAAAGCGAATAAAGAAAGGTGTACAGGTTGCATAAAGCCCTATATGGACTTAAGAAAGCTCTAAAGTTTGGAATAAGAAGATAAATACTTACTTAGGGAGAAGGAACTTGTGAAGTGAAAAACTGAGCATGGAGTATATGTAAGAAGAAGAAATGGCGAATTGCTTATACTATGTCTCTATGTCGATGATTTGTTGATAACAGGAAGTTGCAAGAAGGAGATCAAAGATTTCAAATGTTACCTGAGTGAGGAATTCAAAATTCTAGACTTGGGAAATCTCTCATATTTCCCTGGGATCAAAGTTTACAATAGTGGTAAAGGCTTGATGATGCACCAAAGAAGATATGCAAGCGAAATACTGAAGAGATTTGAGACGCAAGATTGTAACCCAAATTCGACTCCAGCTGAGCCTAGATTGCAACTATCGAAAGACACAAATGAAGATGATGTCGAGCCAACCTAATATAGAAGACTTATCGGGTCACTAAGATACCTTTGTCACACAAGGCCTGACTTAGCATTTAGTGTTGGTATGGTGAGTAGATTCATGCAGAGGCCAAAAGTATCACACCTAGCAGTGGCGAAGAGGATACTAAGTTATCTGAAAGGAACTCTCAACTATGTCATTTTGTTTCCTGCAGCTGATGAAGGAAAATAATGTAAGATAATTGGATACACCGACTCAAGTTGGTGTAATGATACTGAGGACCGAAAATCCACAGCAGGATATGTGTTTATGCTAGGTGGTGCACCCGTTGCTTGGAGTTCGAGAAAGGAACCAGTGGTGGCATTATCATTGTAAGAAACAAAGTACATAGTTGTTTCTTTTTATGTATGTCAAGCAACATGGATGATGAATCTGGTCGAAGAGATTACATCGAAGAGTCATGGAGCAATTACCATGAAATCCAATAACATGTCAGCTATCAATTCAGAGAAGAATCCAATAGCACATGGCAGAAGCAAGCACATCGAAATGAGGTTCCATTATCTTAGAGAGCAGTTAGCAGAAGGGAAGATGAATTTGGAAAACTGTAGAACTGAGAATCAAATTACAGATATTATGACTAAGTGAGTGCATGTGGAAGTATTCAAGAAGCTAAGGTTTATGATGTAAGTGTAATTCCTTGTGTCAAAAGCAGTACGTATCTCGACACAAGGTGTGTCGATTTAGTCTATCAAAGTGTAAAAGCAGATTATTACATACATATTTGATTTAAATCTAAAATAGATAGATTTGATTTAGATCTAAAATAGATAGGTTTGATTTAGATATAAAATAGATAGATTTTATTTAGATCTAAAATAGATAGATTTGATTTAGTTCCAAAATAGGTATTTTGACATTTTATAGTTTTGAGCTTTTTAGCTTGGGGTGCAAGCTAACCTAAATCTATAAATAGGGAGTAACCCTTATTTTATAATCACTACAACACAATATAATTCACAGATTTCTGCAGTTGCAGAGTGAATAAGGAAAAAGGAAAATCCCACAGTTTATGGGTAGTCACATTCATCTTCTTCATCATCTTGAAAACCCTAATCTTTCTCTTCTTAATTTTTTCTTTCAATTTCTGTTGTGCAACAATCTTGTTCATCAAGATTGATTGAAATTCTCCATAGGTTTTGGGTCTGCGTCCGTAGAAATTTGTTTTTTTGTTATTTTTCCAAGAACGGGTATCAGAGCTAAGATTCTGATCAAGGGAGGAAGGAAGAGTTACAATTATTCAGATCAAAGGAGGAAAAAGACAAAATTATTAAAAGGTGATAATTTGACAAATGTGACTCATCATTATAATTATAATAATCGCTTTGAAGATGAAGTTGAAGACAAAATGAAGATATGTGAGACTTTGGAGGATGTGAGGATTTGTTGGGTCTAATAGTATATTCATCTAAGTCTCACATCGGGTAGTAAGAAGAGAATATAATTTGAGTATTAATATAAATAGAGATAGTTAGTTTTACTTTTTTACACAACAACAAAATATAGTTTTTGGGTGTATTGAGGATTTGGGTAGATGTGTGTCTATAAAAGGTTTTCTATTTTAAGAGTTTCTACGGTAAAGTTACATAATTGACTTCTTTAGTGAATTTACTTTAATTGACCAATAAAATTATTCCCTAAGCCACATTAGCTTTATAGTGCAGAAATTTATGTCTTAAACCACATCAGCTTTATAAAGCATGAAGTTTTTAATGCATGGGTGTAACAAGCGATTGTGGAGCATACTGAGATACTATAAGTTTCCCAGATATGCAGAATATCTGATTCAGAGATGGAGATACCCCAAGTAATTTTTCCACATCAAGTAAAAGGTGATGTTAGTTTTGAGATACCCTAGATTTCTCCCACCAGTGAACACCGTGTTGAACAAGTTGCGACCTTAGAGGCCCATATTTAGGAGACTCAATTTTTAGTTGATGAGAATATTAGGAAACTTAATGAGGTTGTTCAATAAGATATTGACATTATTAAACATTCCTGAGGTACTATACTCGAGGGCAACATGGTTAGAAAAACTCCTTTTACTCCTTATAATCACATAAAGAGGCAAAACAAATAAGAAAGAAATATAACTACTATTTATAACATTAAATATAAGAATGTTTCTACTTTTGACTCTATTTAGTCTTCTCTTTTCTTTTTTATTTGATTTCCCTTTCATCCTTTTTTTTTATGGTTTAGGACAGCGTCCACCTCTCAATTTTATATTTTTTAAAATAATATTAGATGAGTTAGAGGCATATGATGACTATTTTTATGAGTTTTAACAAAATTGAGATGTTTGAATTTCACTTTCAAATCTTGATGTTCTTAATTTATCAAAAAACAAATATATATATATATATATATATATATATATATATATATATATATATATATATATATAATTTCTTTATTTTCTTACTCATCATAATGTTTTTAGGCAGCACTACATATGCAATGTTTTTTTACCAGAGCGCTACAATATGCTTTAAAAACACACGCTAAAAAAAACGTTCCTAAATGCTTATATTAGAAAGCGTTGCTAAAGGCCTTACATATGTCACACTTTTGGAAGCACTTTTGGAAAGCTTTGCTAAAAAATACCCTTAGAAAGCGCTTTCAGAAAGCGCTGCTAAAGGTTAATGAAAAGAAAGCGCTTTTAGAAAAGCGCTGCTAAAGGTGATACCAAGGTCACACCTTAGAAAGCGCTTTTAGAAAAGTGCTACTAAAGGTCATTAACTTCTAATTAATAAAATAGAAACTAATATTTCTGCCCATTTGTTTAAGCCCTAGTTTCGTTCTATTGCCCTCTCAAGAGCAAAAATCGACCGTTACTCACTCTCTTTGCCTCATTTCACGACGTTCTGACCACCGTCCCTCCCTAAGATCGTCGTTCCGACCACCGTTCTTCGTTCTTTTTCCCTTATTTAGTGACGTGCCAATCGTTCCTCCACATTTTGCGATTTCATAACACTGAGTTACCGAGTTTCATAAGCTAAGTATGCATTTCTGGTTATTGTAGCTCGATATTTGTGGTCTTTAATCACTATCACATTTTTCCTACTTTCTGATTTCTTATTTTTTCCTGGTGAAGTTGGTTATGGAAGGGAAAAAGATATCTTAAACTTACCCCGCGTTGCATATTATTATTTAACAGATGCCCACATGGTTTTGGGTTCTTCTTTAGCTTATTTCAACTCTTGGATTAGTGCAATTTTTTATTTATTTTAATATTTATGGGGGGTTTCTTTGATATGGGTCTGGGTATGAGATGAGTGCTGATTGATAGAGTAATGTTGATGTTTTTTTGTTTTTGTATCATCATAATTTTCTGATGTTTTTCTTAGGTTTAGAAACATAATTGTTATTTTTTGTTTGGCGTGCTCGCAAAGATCTTATGACCTTTTGCCTACGTACCCTCAAAAAGAGAATTGAGGGATCAGAGCATCGTAGTTCCTCCTAAAAGGCTAGAGCTAGGAGGAAAGGGTTGATTTGTATCCTAGTTAAAAAATAGGATGTTGATGCTCAAACGTTTTGTTTTATATCTTGATCAAAGCCCAAGATTGAAGCTGAAAAGTTTGTATTTTTGTGTCTTGATCAAAACCTAAGATTGAAGCTGAACAATAGTTGTTTGTAACTGGTTGGTTGCTTGAATTTCATAGCCCAAGGCATAATCTGAATAGTATCTTGATTTGCATAGCTCAATAAAGGTCGAATGGGTACCCTGAATTGCATAGCTCAAGGAGAACTGAATGGTTGACCTGAATTGCATAGCTCAGGACAACTGAATGTGTTATCTTGATTTGCATAGCTCAAGAAAGGCTGGATGTTTAACTTAGTTCGAGTCCAAGACTATGACTTTTGGGAATGAGCTTAGTTAAAGTCCAAGACTATGATTGTATTGATGTTATTTAGCTTAGTTAAAGTCCAAGACTATGACTGTCGGGAATGAGCTTAGTTAAAGTCCAAGACTATGACTGTATTGATGTTGTTTAGCTTAGTTAAAGTTCAAGACTATGATTGTTTTGTGAATTAGCTTAGTTAAAGTCCAAGACTATGATTTATTTTGAGTGATTGTAAAGTGTTTAACTGTTTGTGAATTAGCTTAGTTAAAGTCCAAGACTATGACTGATTTTGAGTGACTGTAAAATGTTTAACTGTTTGTGCCTTGATTGAAGCCCAAGGTTGAAGCTAAAAGGTGCTCATAGAGATAATTTTTTATCTCTAAAGAGAGAAGGTTTTGATTTATATGTGCCTTCATTGAAGCCCAAGGTTGAAGCTAAAGGATGAAAACTAAATTTGAGGGAAAGTTTTATCTGTGTTCTAATTTGGAAGCCCAGGTGTGAAGCTTATTTGTGAGAGACTGACTCTTTGTTATCTATATCTTATATGAAGCCTAAGATTGGAGGCTGAAATTTGTTGGTAGACGGACAATGTATAAAGAGTGTTTTATTTGTTGGGAAGTTTATTAGATATATGGTTATCATACATTCCTTTATCTGGGAAGATTCAATTGTACAGAGCCCAAGAGGAGGCTATCTTGGTCATCCATCGGCGATAGGGAGACTACTGTAGGGTGTTTGATTCTAAGGTCTATTCCTATGATTTTAGGAAGCCAAGGAGGGTCCTTGTGTTTAAGCCCAAGAAGAGGCTAGGTTACCTCTATGAGGCCCATGGATCCTTAGATAAAAGCCCAAGAGGAGGTTGGGGATGGTTTACAAAGAAGCATTTCACTGGGAAACTTCTTATCTTTGTAAACCCCTAGTAAGTTGTAAAGAAAATAAAATCTTAAGTGTTTTGAAAGGGTGTATTTGTTGGATGACGAAAACCTAAATACTTAGAGATTCTAGATAGATGCAAATATATACATATGAAATGCATGCAGATAAATAAAAGTGTCAATGAATGTGTTTAACAACTTTTAGTATGTTTTTGCTATGATTTGAATATTCTTAAGTTTTTTTTATTAAGAATGAAGTTGGGTGTTACACTAGAAAGCAGAGGCCTAAAATACCGAGGGAGAAAAGATTACAAATGTGTTTTATATTGTATTCTCTTTGTCATTAATGAAATTCTGGTATAGCAGGCTCAAATGTTCTACAGGATATCAAGACATCTGGTCTGACATAAACAACAAGGTACAACATATATAATAACAATACTGAAAAGCATAAACAACACAAGGATTGTTAACCCAGTTCGGTGCAAACTCACCTACATCTGGAGGCTACCAAGCCAGGAAGGAAATCCATTATTAGTAGTATTAATTCAAAACCTAAACAGTCCCAGTTTACAACTTCTCACTTAATCCCTAGCCATTACAACTTCTACCTAGAAATACTCATTTAGATATGAGAAATCACCATCTCACTCCCTAAATCACCTCAGTGATGGCTAACAATCTCAATCTCAGTGACTGTATCAAATACAACTTAACAAGATCAAACCAGAAGACATACTTCCATGATAATACCTAGCCAAGATTCTTGACCAAGAATACAACTTAGATTTTCTTCAAAGCTTCATCTAAGAACTACACTCAACTCATTACCTACGAGCTTCTGATTGAGAACACAACC
Organism: Lathyrus aphaca; assembly: GCA_963966055.1. Taxonomy (NCBI): domain Eukaryota; kingdom Viridiplantae; phylum Streptophyta; class Magnoliopsida; order Fabales; family Fabaceae; genus Lathyrus; species Lathyrus aphaca. The sequence goes on along the minus strand of OZ014520.1, from coordinate 576,541,380 downwards.
TTATAACTCAAGGAACAACAATCAAACTCACAACCTGAGTGAATTACACACACCAACTCTCCTAGAGAGTGGTTCACAAATAAAGCCCTAATTTGTACATTTTTATATTCACGGCTTATTCATAAAACTAGGTTACAATGCTTCTATTTATAACCTATTTCCCAACTGGATTTGGGCCTTCAAAACACATCAAATTTGTTGTTACAAATCTGTAGAAGATCCTTCTACAAAATAGGTCTTCAATCAAATCTTCCTTACTTAGAAAGTATATATATCTTTGTGAATTCTGATTGAATCATGCAGACTTTTAAATCAGCAGCTCTTTAAATCAGCACCACATAGGATTGCATAATATCTCCAGAATATTCTGCATCTGTTTAAAATATAGCAAAACCAATCACTCTAGTTCAGCACAGGTGCGATGTCGTATGCAATGACGTAGGACGTCTTCTTCGACATGTTCTAGAATAACAAAAGAAACTTCTAAGATATTCTCCTCAAGGTTATGACTTTTGTCATTAACTCTGAAATATCTTCACAATTAGAACCTAAGGATTCTCCTTATAAATAACTTGAAAAACAACTTCACCTTGAATCTCTTAGTCCTTTAAAACGACTCCAACAGCTCCACCTGTGATAGCATAGTATTCTAGAGAATATTCTGCATAATACAAATCATAAACACAACACTCCAGCTCCACAGACCAAGACGTCATGACATTTGTCTTTGACATCTGTCTGTAACACATGACAGTAATGCTGTCATAACAGTTGCATATGTTTCAACATCTGGCTTAACATTTTTCAGTCCTTATAACCCTACATGTACTATGCCACCATGTCAGGACATCTTGTTTGACATGTTCTTCCATAATTTATACCATGTTAATTTAACATATGGAACTTCTTATTCATCATGTTCCATCCATATTAGTTTTACCAAACATAATGCCAATCATGAAATCATAGAATTAACAATCTCCCCCTTTGGCTTATTTTAGCCAACACTAATTTACATAACATATGTGTAGTAGTACCTCATGTAGCAGTACCTCAACATCACATCTTCATATCAGACTTCAATAGTACACATTATTACCTCTACCCTTTTTAGCCATAAAAAGACAAAGACATAGTAATAACCAAAGAGGTATATAATATTCATAAGCTTGAAACACATACAAACTTCACACTAACTATATCACTGTAGTCACACACTTCATAAAAATGCCAATAAAACAGGACCATAACTCCCCCAATTTTATACAATCATAACTCATCCTTCACAGATCTCGCGAGGCTTGTCGTCTCTCCTTTTATCCCCCGTGCGTCGAGGAGCGGTGTAGTCTTCATTTTTGGAGCTTCTGACGTCGTTGTGGACTCGGTTGCTCCAGACATTATGTGCAACCTATTTCTCCTTGTACCGGATGTACGGCTGAGCTTTGTGAAGAAGCTCGTCAAAGGTGTGAGGGGGTTCTATCTCGACGGCTCTGCTGAGTTTGCTCCCGGGAAGGAGTCCTTTTTTGAGGAGGTACTTTTTCATGTAGTCAGTCGTATCCACCTCGATGGCCTCTTGGTTGAATCGCCCGATGTACGAGCGCAACGTTTCGTTCTTCCCTTGTACAATGGCTTTAAGGGTTGCTTCGGTCTTGGGGTGGCGTCGGGAGGCGGTGAAATGCCGTGTGAACGCCAGCCTCATGCTCCTCCAGGAAGTGATGGATTCAGGTGCTAGGCTTTTGTACCACGCCATGGACCCTTTCCGGAGAGTTGTCGAGAATAACTGGCACTTAACGTTTCCGGTGATATAGTTGCGATACTCGAGCATAACATTGATGTTGTCTACATGATCGTCCAGGTCAGTCTTCCCTTCATAAGGTGTCAGGTTCGGGGGCTTTTCCATGCCCTTCGAGAGTGGCGCGTCCATAATAGCTCACAATAGGGGGCAGTGGGGGGTCGTCTTCGTCACTCCTCAGCGGGGAGTAGACTTCGTTCCTCGGGCTCTGATCTCGCCGAGGAGGACCTTTCAGTTGGTCGTCCGCTCGTTCAGGGTGCCCCCTGAACCTGTTATTCTTTGGCTCGGGGGAACGCCGCCCTCGATGAAGAGGTGAATGTCCCTGCTTCTTGGATGCCTCTGGTTGGTGTCTCTTGGTAGGGGGTCCTCGCTCGCATCGGGGAGGCCCGGTTTGGAGGTCGGTTTCCAGCGCTATCAACCTCTTCTGTTGTTGAGTGAGCCGGAAGTTGGTTTGATTCAGAGCGTGCACCATGGCTATCATGGTGGGGTCTCCGTCGACTGGCACCGGTATGGGCTGGAAAGCAGCGGCTGGATGAGGTTAGGGGACACCATTGTCCTCGGGCTCGGGAGATAGGGTCGATGGTTGTCCGTCACGCACGTCAGACTCGTGGGTGACGATCACGTCGTCCTCATTGTTGTAGTTGACAAGGTCTAGGTTGTGATTGTCACCGTGTTCATTTGCCATGTTGGAAGGGCGAGGGAAGAGTGAGCTTTGGTCTTTTGGAATGGAAGAAAGGGATAACAAGTTCCCACAAACAACACCACTGATTTTACCTGATCAGAAGGGCCTTCCAGCTGTTGGCTGCGAACGTCACGGTTGATAGAAAGATGAAGGGGGTGTACCTGCAAGACACTCCGAAGATCAAGTGAGTTTGGTTACAGAGATGGTAAGAGAGAGAATAGTTCAGAATACCTGAACCTTTAGTGAAAAATGGTATTTATATTGAGCCCCCAGCGCTGGGCCAAAGTCCTTTCTTGGGCTGGATTAGCTAGGCCCAAGGAAGAACTGCAAAGATACGCATAGAAGCGTGTAAGACCTAGCATGTGGTCTTATCCCTGGTCCAACTTCCCCTATCTTTAAGGAGATAATGATGGATAGTTGGGTGACATGGCACATGAGGGAGAGACGAGGTCTCCCCAACACCTGTATGATGAGTCGAGGAGGCTGCTCGACTTCCCAGTGGGTTGCCCGTGAGTTGAGTTCTTGCCGACTATTTTGAGCATCTACCCGACTGACTGGGCCTTGGCCCTGGGGGGTTTTGGGCCTACGCCCAGCTATGTCTTAAAGGCCCAGTCCAGAACAGTGAGCAATTGGTTTGAGCTTGTGCTAGCTCAAACTCAAAAAATAGAAGTGATTGCTCAAAATATTTAGTTTTGAGTCTCTGAGAGCAAAAAAGAGAAACCTTAGTGATCAGAGGCTTTGGTGTAATTTTTATGATGGAATGATGTCTCTATTTATAGGAAAATATGTTGAACAAACATGGCCTCCAAGATTTGAAGTGATGAGGTCAAAATTGTTGAGTCATCGTTTTTGAAAATATCTCTTACAAGTGAAATGATGATTTTGTGAAATAGCTCAGCTATGCAGCAGCAAAATTCACATTCCTCAGAAGTTTGATGCTTGGATTGTTTCCACCTATTACTTGTTGAGCAAGAGATCCAAGAATATTCCTTTTGGAAGCTTTGTGGCCCTTGGATCAAAATGCATAATGTTGAATTCTATGAATGTCATTTTGGTGAATTCCATGGTGCAATCATGAATTTGCAGGTTTGATTAGGTTTGTAATCATTGTTTAGATCCTTAAATCCACTTGACAATGTACTTTGACTCAAAAAATCAGATTTCACAAGTTTGTGAAAAATTTGTTTTTACAAAATAGTTTTGGATAGTCACTTTGATCCATGATTTCTTCATGTACAAGTAAGATATTTTCATGCCAATTGGTTCTTTGAATTGTCGGCAACATTTGCAACAACATTGGTGTTTGGAAAAGGATATGAATCATCTTGGAACTTGGTGTAAAATCCCTCCAAGTTTTGAAGTTTTGCTGATTTAACACTTAAGCATATTTTTTCTAAGTGTTAAAAATCAATATTTTTCTTGATTTTGATCCATCTTCAACTTGAAATCCATAAGGAATTGGAGTTTCTCCTAGTTGAATCATTTGTAGTTTGCTGCAAGATCTTTCATTTGAGCTTTGGTTCACAAATATATGATGCTTGGATCACAAGTTATGATGCTTAGAAATAGGGTAATTGAACACATTTTTCCATAACTTAGAAAAATTTCTAAGTTTCAAAGGTTGCCCCTTTTACAAGTTATCTTCAAATTTATGTTTTTTTATCAATTGCATTCATAGACCATATATTCTTGAAATATGGGTCATGTGGATCATTTTGGGTGAAAAAGGTCAAATTTTGACTTTTTGGTCCAGATGCAAATTACACTAGATACCCCTGGATTTCTGATTTTTCAACTGGACATCCTCTGAGGTATATTTTCCTTATGAATGGACTTCTATGATGTATATGAGCTATTTAAACCATTCCCTATGGTATAGGCTCTTGTCTAGATTAAAATCTTGACTTTTGGTCCCCCGATTAGTCAGAAACCCTAATCTTGCAGTCTTTGATCTCTGCACCTTTTGTACTTGTAAATGGCTTGTCATGATCATGTCAACATTTTGGATGATATGTGGAGGCCTTGACTCCTTTTTTCCATGAAAATTTTCATCTGGAGGGTGTTGCAACCCAAAATTTGCCCTCACAATACAAGACTTTGTGTGCTAAGAAGGTTCACAAGGTTCACAAGCTTCACAATGTTTACAAGACCTTTCATGAGGTTCATGAAGTCTACAAGTCACTTTATGAGGTTCACAAGGTTCACAAGATTCACAATACTTACAAAAACCTTTCATTGGGGTTCATGAAGTCTACAAGTCACTTTATGAGGTTCACAAGGTTCACAAGACCTCCCATGAGATTCACAAGGTTCACAAGACATTTTATGATGGTTCACAAGGTTCACAATTGGTCAGAAGAGTTGACAATTCCCTCAGACAATGCACCTCCTAAGCAGTGCATCCAAAACTAGGGTTTTGACTTTAATCAGGCTAAATGAACTTCCAAGACTTCAAGTGAGCTTCATAACATCTTATATGTGTGTAAGAACCCCCATGACAAGTTTCAAGACTTTTCTCAAAGGTCTGCTCAGTCAGATGATCAGATAAGTCAAAATCAGTCAAAGCAGTTAAAAAGTCAAACTGAGGTCAACTGTGGTCAAACCAAAGTCAAAATTCATGATTTTTTGCCAACATCAATTATATGAAGTAAAATTCATCATTTGATCAAGGGTTGATCATGATTCATCAAGGAGATTTCAGATCATCAAGAATCAGGAGTTTCTAAATTAGGGTTTTCTTAGTAAAAGTCAAATGAACTTTGACCAGCCATAACTTTCACATAATTCATCACCAAGTCTCCATCCAAAGCTCATTTTGAAGGAAATTGAATTCTCTACAACTTTGTGTATCACAAGCCAAGCCCAAAAATGCTTCATTTGGAAGGTATGAGCTAAGACATTATAGGTCTTTTTGAAAGTCAACAAAAAGTCAACAACTTCAAAAGGGCATAACTTGAGATTGGTAAAGGATATGGACATGAAACCAGTGGGGTTATTTAGAGGACTCTTTAAGCTTTCCAAAATGTCCAAGAACACCCTCATAGCATTAAAATTGAAGGGTGTGTGCCCTTGCAAAGTTGGGAAATTTTGGGTTGGTTTATGATGAAAATGGAGGTCTAAAACCAATTTCTTCCAAATGGGCTTGCCAAATGATGACCCAATCCATACAATAACTTCATGCACGACCCAAGTCAATAAAAATCAGATTTTTTATTATTTTATTTTTATTTATTTTGATTTAATTCATTAAAAATCATTTTAAATAAAAATAAAATATGAAAGTGTAAGATTTGAATTGGATCAAGCTTCTAGAAAATCATAAATTTGATTAGAATTGAAGTGGAAAGAAAATCATGAGGATTAGCCAAAAATAGCAAGTGTTCATACAAGAATATTTGATTTTTAAGGCCTTATCATTTTGAATCTTTTCATATCAAATTTTCCACACAATGACTTGATTTTTTAACCTAAATTCATTGTTCTATAAGTACTTGACACAACCCTAACCAAAGGCACGGATTTTCTGCCTCCCAAGAGTAAGTTCCATAAGTCAAAAAACCTCTCCAAAGCTTGCATTCGGTTTTGAATTTCCAGGACATTTGAAGGTATTTGAAGCACATAGCCATGATTACTGAATACCATTGAGTGAAAACCAATACTCATATGCATCCCAAACCTCACGAATCACTCAAACCGAATCCATGTTCATGTTCATTCATAATTTTTCGATTCTTAATATTTACTCATTATTAATTCTATTTGACTATTGATTTGTGCTTGCTATGATGATTAGAAACTTTCTGGATAAATTTGATTGAATTTAGCCGCGGGAATTGGAAGATGTCATAGCTAGGGTTTGCAAACCTAATTTAGGGTTCTTCGATTCACTAAATATAAATGAATTTAGAAGACATGGTTGTGTTGTATGGACCTTGAGGATCATATTTCATGTATCAATTTAAGAAAATTTTACTGTTTTTATGGTGATTGAGAATTGGCAGGAATTAGTACGCAGGAAAATTCGTGGAGGAATTCGCAGGTAAATGCGAAGGTCATGAGGTAGAAGAAGAAGTTGACTGGCGCGAATTTCAGATTTGAATTTTTGTTTTAAAATATTATGTTATTGTTCTGGTTCTTTATCACACATGAACATGTGTCCCAGTGGTGAAAGCATACGCGCAGGAAGGCAGGGGCTTGGGTTCGAATCCTGGCTTCCCAATGTTTTTTCTTATTTTTCAGTCTTTTCATTAAACATTATATATTATATTTGGTTGTCATTGTATGAACAGGTTCGCTCACCCAGCAGGATTGGTTATGTACTTGTGTGTTTGTGTGTAAGGTCCTGGGTTCGAATCCCCCAGGCCTTTTGGTTTTCTTTCTTTTTTTTGATTTTTCAGGTTTAAAGAACAAAACAAATTCCTCTCCCCACAATGTCACACGTGCGCTGATGGCCTAGTGGTGTATGCTGTTGTTGGCAAGCATAAGGGACTGGGTTCAAATCCCAGCCCCATCAGGTTTTTGTTTTCTCATTCTTTTTCTTTATTTCTTTCAATTTAATTAATGTTCTATATAAAATAAATTTAAATAATACATGATATATTCATATTATTTTTTTTAAACTCATTTTTTTTATGTTATAAGAAAACTCATTTATTTTTTTAAATTATTAATATTACTATTAAATTGTATATGTAATTATTGTATTATTCTAAAAAATGTAAACAAAACCCTAATATTTTACAAACCCTAATTCATTTTTCTAAACAATTAAAAAGACCTAATTTTATCTTGTGATTTTAATTTCTAATTTTTGAAAATATAATTATTATGTATATATTTTATTTAATATAATTAAATTATAATTAATCCTATTTTAATATATAAATATTCTATCATTGTTTATAATTAATTATATATGTAAATAAGTTCTAAAAAAATTGCAAATTTAATAATTTCTCATAATATGTTCATAATTTATTTAATTTGTTTATAATTTTAAATTTTATAATTAATTAATATAATTGTTCATATTTTTCTATTAACCACTAAAATTTTGTTTTGTTATTATTATTAATCATGTTTATTACTAATCCATTTATTTTTTAATTATGCTTATTATTATTATTATTTCACTAACCCCATTTATTTTTTTAATTAATTATTATTATTACTAACCCTAATTAAATTGCTTATTTATTTTACTCATTATTTATACTTTGCTTATTTATTTATTTATTTATTCTTGCTATTTATTTAAATTGCTTTATTTATTATGTAATTGCTCCTGGATGTAATTTTCTTAAATATTCAAATTATTTATTTTTCATGTCATGGTTAGTAAAAATAGGGAGTGTAAACATGTATGTTATTTAAAATTAATTTAGATCATTTAAATTTAAAAGATAAATAAAATTGTACACTCACACACGTAAGTCGATCTTTGATCGCCATCTCACTTTCTAGGGTTACCTCTCAATGTTGCCTATTCAAAAAGGTCAAGTGGGGTGTATAAAGCAAAGTCCCTTAAAAGAAAATTCATCTAGTCCCTTAAATAATCAAAGATCAAGTCCCTTAATGGTTGCCTTTCAATATGATCTTGTCCCTTTCGAATAATGATGACAGTCCCTCCAAAATGCTTAATACACCCTACAGTTGCCTACATTAAACAAAGGACCCTTACTTGTCCCTTACATCCAAGGTAATGACTACCTATTCCTTAATAATAGGGATAGTCCTACCATTTAAAGGATAAAGAACAGAAAGACTTAAACTTTAGGGTAGGTTCCTCATAGTTACTTGCTCACTATTCAAACTTTTCAAACACTTCACAATTTCAAACAAAAATTTTCAAAACAAAGGTTTATACGCATCCATACATGGGCCATTATAAACTCTTAAGAAAATTTCTATTCACACACTTCACATTTCAAAAACAATTTAAAGTGAGCTAAGTAACTAAGAGCCCATGGATAACCATGGATGTAAAGGGTGCTAACACCTTCCCTTTACATAACCTACCCCCCGGATCCAAAAATCTTTTAAAAGGTCTTTCCTGTTCTTTTATGCCTTTCCTTTGGATAAAATAAAAGTCGGTGGCGACTCTTGCTATCTGCAACATAACTAAAGTCAGTTCTCCCACCGTGTTACAGAACTGGCGACTCTGCTGGGGATAATAATTAAAGAGGGGTACCCTTAGGAATTAGATCACTTTAAATTGTTTGCCTTGTTTGCTTTATATTATCTTGTTGGGGTGCTCTTATGTGTGAAAGATCCTAACCCGGATCTAGTGTACCTTAGGTAAATGACAATAGACCAAGGAAACTGTACGACGTATATCGATATGGTTGATCTGGTGGCCATAGTTAGTGTGACTTCTTGGTTGGTGCTTATGTTCCTTAAGTCAAGTTGAGGATAATATGAGGCTGCCATATGTTGTCAATGCACTAACTAACTTTTAGAACCCTAGTTATCCCATCTTGGCCTTTAGAAAAGTAGTGAGGTAACCGGCTTTGGTGCAGACTGAAGTTGGTTGACACTCGATACTACGCTCATTGAGATCTTAAACTTGGAGGGTTTTGGTTGGCAAGTAAGTTGCCTTCTGAAAAACCACCCTTGTGAAGGATCAATGATATTGAGATCCCTTAGAACCTGGTTACTTTATAGGACAGGATGAACCATCTAAACTTCAGGGGAGGGTACTTACCTTTGAACCTCATGCAAGCCTTTAAACCTAGGGCTATGGTGTGACTTGTTTGTGTGTGCCACATGTTTGTGATTGAACATAACATCATGACATCATCATGCATCATAAGCATAGCATTTTCACTAACCATTTCAAGGACCAAAGGATTTATCTTTGTTCTTTGTTGCAGGTCATGGCTTCTGTTCGTAGAAACACCATCAGGATCAACTTTGTGGGCATACCTGCTAAGCTTAAAGAGTTGGTTTCTCAAGTGTCTGACCACTCCCAGTTCATCAAGAGACATGGTCATCTATTGGATCTAGTCACTTCAGGGTTCAATGAAGACATGATGAGTGTCCTATTTCAGTTCTTTGACCATAAACACCATTGCTTTACATTCCCTGACTATCAGCTGGTTCCTACAATGGAGGAGTTCTCTAAACTTCTGGGTATACCTGTTCTTGATCAAAGACCCTTCACAGGCTTGGAGAAAGAGCTTAAACCAGAGGTTATTGCTGCAGCTCTACATCTGAAGAAGTCTGACATTGTTCTAGAAACGAGAAGCGGAGTTAAAGGTATTCTTGCCAAGGTGTTGATAGAGAAAGCTCAAGTGTTCTTGAAGGCCATGAGCTATGATGCTTTTGAGGAGATCTTAGCCTTGCTGATTTATGGCTTAGTATTGTTCCCCAATCCAGATCAGTTCATAGACGTTCATGCCATCAACATATTCCTGAGTCACAATCCAGTGCCTACATTGCTGGGAGACATCCTACATTCTCTTCATACTCGTACTACAAGAGCAAGAGGAACTTTGATGTGTTGCATACCTTTACTATCTAGGTGGTTTATTTCTCACCTCCCTCGCTCAGTAATGAGGAATGAGCAAGGGTTCAGATGGTCCAAGAGGATCATGTCACTTTCTCACTCAGATATCCATTGGTGCTCCAGATCTATGGAGAATGTCACCATCATTGACCGTTGTGGGGGAGTTTCCTAATGTGCCACTTCTAGGCATAAGAGGAGGCATCACCTACAACCCCTCTCTAGCTTTACGACAGTTTGGTTACGCTCGGAGTGATGGTCCACATGACATGTTGATTCAGGGCATTGTGTTTGATTACGACAACGATCTTCAAGGTTACCGTCAGAGTCTCATACGAGCATGGGGAAAAGTAAATAGGGTTGACAGCAAGACACTGGAGCCTAAGTACACTATTCCTATGGAAGCTTATCTCAGATGGGTGCGATCTCGTGCTCAGACTCTCATGATGCCATATCCTGCTGTCCTGCCAGTTACCATGGAACCTGTTGCTGAAGGAGACACAGCTTATACCATCCTTCACCCAGACATGCCTACTGATATGGAAGACTTGCAGAGATCATGGATCCAACTGAAGGAGCAAAGGGATACTTTCGAGGCTCATTACAAAGCAAGCCAAGAAAGAGTCCTAGAACTAACAAAGCAACTTCATGAAGAACGGAACCTCAACTCATACCTCAACACAAAGAGGAAACGTCCATGGGAGACTTAAAACCCCATCTTTTGTACTTATTTCATTTCATTTTTTGTAAGCCTAAAAGGAAAAACAAATTTATTACTAATAAAAGTTTACCTTCTTGTTTGTTTAAGCAAATTTAAATCCTGCGGTCCTTGAAAACATTGCATATGCATTCACATATCATTTCATTGCATCACAGGTTTATAATTGTGCACAGGTTTCTCATCTTCTCGCTGTTTATTTCAGCAATGGATCTTGAACAATCAGTTAAGGATCTCCAGGCACAAAATGCACAGTTCCAAGAGCTGATCTTGAACCTGTCCAAGGGGCAGGATGAATTGAAGGCACTGCTGGCCAAGAAGACTAAGAAGACTAGAAGGTCAGTTGGTTTGATCAACATGGGAAGAAGGTTCAAAGGTCTTGCCAAGACCAAAGAACCAGTTGAAGACTATGAATCTGAAGAATCTGAAAAAGAGGGAGGCAGTCTCCACAACACTATGGGGGACTCTGATTCTGAGGCTAATTACTACCATGATCCTAATGAAGACAAATTCAAGATGCTGGTGGATAGAATGGATGCTATGGAGTTGCAGAAGTCATCTGGGCTGGATTTTGAAGATTTGAGTCTGATATCTGGGGTAGTCATACCCATTGGTTTCAAGGTTCCTACATTTGTTGTTTATGATGGGGTCTCTTGTCCCAAGCTGCATCTGAGGTCTTATGTCAGAAGAATTCAACCTCACACTGCTGATAAGAAATTGTGGATCCATTTTTTTCAAGAGAGCTTATCTGGAGCTCAGTTGGAGTGGTATTATCAATTGGAGAGTGTCAACATCAGGGACTGGAATGATCTTGCTGAAGCTTTCTATAAACAATATCAATACAATGCTGACTTAGCCCCCACTCGCATGCAACTCCAGAGCATGTCTATGGGTGCCAAAGAAAGTTTTAAAGAGTATGCTCAGAAGTGGAGAGATTTAGCTGGAAGAGTTCAACCCCCTTTAACTGACAGGGAATTGGTTGATATGTTCATGTGTACGCTGAATGGTCCGTTTTACAGTCATCTCATTGGAAGCTCATCATCTGGCTTCACTGAGTTGATAATGACAGGAGAGCGAGTAGAAAATGGTATAAAGAATGGTAAGATCCAAGTGGGTACTTCTTCATCAGGTGCTGCAAAGAAGCCTCCCACTGGAAAGAAAGAATCCTATGCTGTTTATGGTCAACCTGATCGTAATAGAAGGCATCAGTCTGTTAGTGCAGTTCATATTTCAAATCCAACTCCTACAACAACAGAGCAGCCACAGGGCAACCAACAGAGGGCTAGAAGGCAGTTCACAAAGATCAACATGTCAATGGCTCGGGCATTGCAACACTTGTTGAAGGCTGAACTTATTACTCTGAAAGAGGCTCCTCAGAATCCCAATGTTACCTCTCCCAGGTACAACCCCAATGCACGGTGTGCATACCATTCAAACTGTCAGGGACATGATACCAATAACTGCTGGGTCTTGAAGAACAAAATACAAGATATGATTGATGCTGGAGAGATTGAGTTTGACCCTCCGGGTACTCCAAATGTGATTACTGCTCCAATGCCAAATCACGAGAAGACTGTCAATGCCATTGATGAAGATCTGCATATCCATTCAGTTGCGGAGTTGACCACACCATTGTCTGTCATCAGAGAGAAGTTAGTACAAGCTGGGTTCTTTCCGGGTTGTCGTGAAGATTGTGTTTATTGTGAGTATAATCCAGATAAGTGTTGGAGATTGAAGGACGGAATTCAACGTCTCATGAATAATTACACCATAGTGTTCGAAAGGAGACCACCTTCCGTGGAAAGTATGGTAGATCATATTACGCAAGGTAAGAAGACTGAAGAGGTTGACATGGTTGACAAAGTGCCGGTAAGAATCACTTCCAAAGGTCCTATTAAAATCACTCATCAGGGTCCAATCAAGATTACTGCTGAAGGTCCTGTAAGAGTTGTTGCTGAAGCCAGAGTGGCTCCTATGGTCATTACTACTCCTGGTCCTATTCCGTACACGTCTGATAAAGCTGTGCCTTGGCATTATGGATCTGATGTTTACATCCATGGTGTTAAGCAAGAGCCCTTAGCTGATGTGCCTGTTGATGTTGACAATATTGCTGGATCTAGTAAGATCACACGTAGTGGAAGAGTCTTCTCTCCTCCAGTTGCTTCCAAGAATGCAGTTACTCCTGCTGCTACCTCCACCACTGATGCTCGGGGCAAAGGTCCTGTTATTGAACCTGTATCTACTGATGTGCCAGCTGCTGATGATCTTGCTAAGCAGATGGAAGAAGTATTGAAAATCATTCGCAAGAGCGATTATGACATTGTTGATCAGTTGGGGCATACTCCCTCAAAGATTTCTATGTTGTCCTTATTGTTGTGTTCTGAGGCTCATGCCAAGGCTTTGATCAAGTTTCTGAAGACTGCTCATGTACCCAATGCAATTTCTGTTGACCAGTTTGAGAATTGTGTTTCCCACCTGACCTATGATAATGGGTTAGGATTTTCTGATGCTGATTTGACCCCTGCCAAAAGGGATCATAACAGGGCTCTGCATATCTCAATTGAATGCAGGGGCACTACCCTGTCACATGTATTGATAGACAATGGTTCCTCTTTGAATGTGTTGCCCAAGGAAGTCCTGAATAAGCTGAGTCCTGAAGATGCTGTGCTGAAGCCCAGTAGTATAGTGGTGAAGGCTTTTGATGGTTCCAGAAGAGTAGTGCATGGGGAAATTGATCTCCCAATCAAAGTTGGGTCACAGGTTTTTACTGCTACATTTTATGTGATGGATATCCGTCCTTCGTACTCTTGTCTGCTTGGTCGTCCCTGGATCCATGGGGCAGGTGCTATAACCTCTACATTACATCAGAAACTAAGATATTCGGTGGAAGGAAAGGTTGTTACTGTCTATGGAGAAGAAGAATACTTTGTCAGCCATGTGAATACTTTCAAGTATCTGGAAATGGAAGGTGAATACATTGAAACTCCGTGTCAGACATTTGAAGTAGTTCCCTGGATTGTTAATGATTATGTAGCTCCTCCTGTTGCGAAGAAAGTTCCCGTGGTCACCAGAAAACCTCCAACAATGGCAATGGCTTCCCTCAATGATGCTAGAGCTATGGTGGATGAAGGTGGTTGTACTATTTGGGGTCAGCTTCCTGATATTCCGTACAAGTCTGACAAATTTGGTTTGGGTTTCACTGCAGAGTCCCAGAAGGCCGTTCGTCGTGCTCGTGCTGTTCGTATCACCAATCAAGGGGTTATGAAAGATCAGATCAATGTTGTGGGAGACTATGATGAAGACCACAATCTGGATGCTTGGATTTTTCCTACTGTGGGTGCTGGACTCAACAATTGGAAAGCTGAAGATGTTATCCCTATCTCCTTTAGTCAGGAGTAAATACTATTATTGTGTTGTTGCTTTTAAGTTTGTAATTTCTTGAACAATTGAACTATTAAGCCTTGTGCCTTACCCGGGGCACAATGGTGTGCTTGTTACGGGATGTCATTTTATTTGCATACTTCATTCAATAAAATCAGTGGACGTTTCGTTTTCGTAAATATTGTGTTCCTTGTCTTTCTTTTCTTTTATTTTTGCTTTATCAGCTATGTGTTCTTACACACACCCACATCACTAAAATGCAGATCCTCATCCACTCTGGATCCTGTTGATAACAGTTCTACTATTGCCAATTATAATTTCGAGAATCCGATCTATCAAACTGAAGACGGAAATGAGGACGATTGTGAAGTACCTGTAGAGCTTGCTAGGTTATTACAACAAGAAGAGAAAGCTATACAGCCACATGAAGAGCCAGTCGAAGTTGTGAATCTGGGAACTGAAGAAAACAGGAAAGAAGTCAAGATAGGGGCTGATTTAGAGGATAGTGTCAAGAACAGGTTGATTCAGATGTTACGTGACTATGTAGAGATCTTTGCTTGGTCTTATGAAGATATGTCAGGGTTAGATACAGACATTGTGGTTCACCGTTTACCAGTAAAAGAAGATTGTCGTCCAAAGAAGCAGAAGGTTCGTCGTATGCGTCCTGAGATGTCAGAAAAGATCAAAGCAGAGGTAATGAAACAGTTTGATGCAGGGTTCTTAGCTGTGACTTCTTATCCTCAATGGGTTGCAAATGTGGTGCCAGTACCTAAGAAAGATGGTAAGGTACGTATGTGTGTAGACTACAGGGATTTGAACAAGGCCAGCCCCAAAGATGACTTTCCACTTCCTCATATTGATGTTCTGGTAGACAACACTGCTCAGCATAAGGTATTCTCTTTTATGGATGGTTTCTCTGGTTACAATCAAATCAAGATGGCTCCTGAAGATATGGAGAAGACAACATTTGTTACACAGTGGGGCACTTTTTGTTATAAGGTGATGCCATTTGGTTTGAAGAATGCAGGGGCAACATATCAGCGTGCTATGGTGGCTTTGTTTCACGATATGATTCATCATGAGATAGAGGTATATGTGGATGATATGATAGCCAGATCTCAGAATGAAGAACAACATCTTGATCATTTACATAAATTGTTTGAGAGGTTGAAGAAATACAAGTTGAGATTAAATCCAAACAAGTGTACTTTTGGAGTTAGATCTGGTAAACTCCTGGGTTTCATAGTCAGTGGAAAAGGTATTGAAGTAGATCCTGCAAAAGTAAAAGCTATACGAGAGATGCCAGCTCCTCGTACTGAGAAGGAGGTTAGAGGTTTCTTGGGACGATTGAACTACATTGCAAGATTTATTTCCCAATTAACTGCCATTTGTGAGCCAATCTTCAAGTTGTTGAAGAAAGATCAGGTGATGGAATGGAATGATGAGTGCCAGACTGCCTTTGATGAAATCAAGAGATATCTGCTAGAACCTCCAATTTTGATGCCACCAGTTGATGGAAGACCCTTGATTATGTACTTAACAGTGTTAGACAACTCAATGGGGTGTGTATTGGGGCAACATGACGAGTCTGGTCGAAAAGAGCAGGCAATATACTACCTTAGCAAAAAGTTTACCGACTGTGAAACAAGATACTCACTGCTCGAGAAAACTTGCTGCGCTTTGGCCTGGGCTGCTCGCCGACTAAGACAGTATATGTTGACTCATACTACCTTATTGATTTCAAAGATGGATCCAATCAAGTATGTATTTGAGAAACCTGCTCTCTCCGGAAGAATTGCAAGATGGCAAATGATCTTGACAGAATATGATATACAGTATACTACTCAGAAGGCCATTAAGGGAAGTGTTGTTGCTGATCATTTGGCTCATCAAGCAGTGGATGATTATCAGTCAATGAGTTTTGAGTTCCCTGATGAGGACATTATGATTATTACCAAAGAACCTGGACAATATGACGGACCTGAACAAGGATCCCGATGGACTATGGTTTTTGATGGTGCCTCTAATGCATTTGGTAATGGTGTTGGTGTTGTGATTAGTTCCCCTGAAGGTTGTCATACCCCGATTACTGCCAGACTTTGTTTCTATTGTACCAATAACATGGCTGAGTATGAGGCATGTATCCTGGGTATTAAAGCTGCTATTGATATGAAGATTCAGTTCCTTGACGTGTATGGAGATTCAGCCCTGGTAGTTAGTCAGATTAAAGGAGATTGGGATACCAAGCATGATAATCTCATTACTTACAGAGAGTATGTGTTGTATTTGATCCCACATTTTAAATAGATTACCTTTGGACATATTCCACGAAGAGAGAATCAGTTGGCAGATGCATTGGCCACCATGGCATCCATGTTTGAGATCAGTTGGGATGATGAAGCTCCCAAGATTACCATTGATAGATTTGAAAAGCCTGCATACTGCAATGAGATTGGTACTGAAGAAGCAGAAGAAAAGCCTTGGTTCTATGAAGTGAAAAGATATCTTGAAGCTCAGGAGTTCCCTGAAGAGGCATCTATCAAAGATAGGAAATTTCTGAGAAGGTTTTCTGCTAAGTTCTTTTTGAGTAATGGCATTTTGTACAAGCGCAATCATGATTCAACTTTGCTTCGTTGTGTGGATAAGAAAGAAGCTACAGAAATTATGGAAGATATGCATGATGGGATCTTTGGCACTCATTCTAGTGGTCATACTATGGCAAAGAAGATATTGAGAGCAGGTTACTATTGGTCTACCATGGAAGCTGATTGTTATCAACACTCTAGAACATGTCACAAGTGTCAAATTTATGCTGATAAAGTACATATACCTCCATCACCATTGAATGTGTTGACTGCTCCTTGGCCTTTTGCCATGTGGGGCATTGATATGATTGGTGAGATAAAGCCTACTGCTTCTAATGGGCATGGTTTATCCTGGTTGCTATTGATTACTTCACGAAGTGGGTGGAGGCAGCTTCATTTACATCTGTTACCAAGAATATTGTGGCTCGATTCATTAAGAATAATCTCATATGTAGGTATGGCATCCCTGAAAGGATTATCACTGACAATGGCTCTAACCTGAACAACACTATGATTACTGATCTCTGCACGCAGTTCAAGATTAAGCATCATAACTCTTCTCCGTATCGTCCGAAGATGAATGGGGCAGTTGAAGCTGCTAATAAGAACATTAAGAAGATTGTACAGAAGATGACTGTTACTTATAAGGATTGGCATGAGATGTTACCATTTGCTCTTCATGGTTATCGTACCACAATACGTACTTCAACAGGGGCAACCCCATTCTCCTTGGTCTATGGTATGGAAGCAGTTCTTCCCATTGAAGTTCAGATTCCCTCCTTAAGAATTATGAAGGATGCAGGCTTGGATGAAGATGAGTGGATTCAGACTCGACTTGACCAGATAAATTTGATTGATGAGAAGAGACTAGCAGCAGTTTGTCATGGCCAGATGTACCAGAAACGAATGATCAAAGCTTTTAACAAGAAAGTTAAGCCAAAGGTATATCAGGACCATTTGTAGTCAAGACAGTATTCTCAGGAGGTGCCATGATACTTACTACTATGGATGGTGAAGACTTCCCACAGCCTGTAAACGCAAACATAGTTAAAAAATACTACGCATGAAAAGAGACCCGCTAGGTTGACAGGCCTAGGCAAAAATAAGGGCATCCCGGCAAACCAAAAGGGTTTGGGCAAAAATTAGGGATATATATGAAAAGATGTACACCCGGCAAGTCGAAAACCTGAAAAGGCGGCTTGGGCAAAAAGGGGTATCCCGGTGGATTGAAAACCTGAAAGGGCAATCCAGGCAAAAGTTAGGGATTAAAGCGTATGACTATGTCTCGTTTGGATCACCCATGAAACTGCAACCAGCTGTACTACTTACTCAAGCTCAAACAGATAAAGCTCAATCCAATCGTTTCCGTCTCAACAGCAGAAGATGAGATACTCGAAGATAATGGCAATAGTAGAATTGAAACTCAATAGGATTATTTTTCACATAGATGATTCTCCTTGTTTTGTAAAACTTTATGACAAAATCCTCTTACTAGGGTTTATGTCTCCTTGTACAAATTTACCCATATATGGGTCACTTTTTGATATAAATAAAATTCCATCTTTGAATCCAGATTTACTTTTACCCTATTTACATAAGCGAAACGTCCATTGGTTGTGTTTGAATGTGTGTATGCTTTTGAATATGATTGATGTTTACAAGAAATGCATGTATGCTTAATATGATTGATGTTTACCAGAAATGCATGAAAATGCAGTAATAGTATTTACTAAGGACGAACGAGTGAAAGATTTCAACGAAGCTTCGCCGGTTCATCTCTACAAAACAGCTACAAACCCTCAGTAGGACGAATCCATCTTCATAAAGTATCATCTCCCCTGGAATTTATATCCATCTCTTTTATCCTCATACGGATATACGGAAATTTACTTTCCAATAAGGGTACGACGAACGAAGACGGAGGTTATATCTACCCTACTATCAAACGAAAACGAAGGTTATGTATACCTTACTATCCCCAGCAGACGGGAGGTTATATATACCTTGTTATCCCCAACAGACGAAATGTTATGTACAATATATTATCAAACAGGATGGGAACGAGTTCCTCATATTCTTCAACAATGAATCGGGATTTATTTTCCCTGGCCAGCAGTTGTTATACGAAGATATCCAGACGCTTCAGGCAGCATCATATCATACATACATCATTTACATCATACCATAACATACATATCCATAGATACATAATACATTGCTCAGGTGCATCATATCATATATGCATACATAATACATAAACTAATACTATCATACAGAATGCTACCTTGTTTTCAGGTTAATTATCCAGCAAACAGACTTATGATTATCAGGACTGCTTTATCCTCCTGAAAGCATTATACATCAGGACTGCTTTATCCTCCTGAAAACTTATTATCTCTCAAGACTGCTTCATCCTCTTGAAAACATATTACTACATCAGGACTGCTTCATCCTCCTGACAACTTATTATTACTTCAGGATTGCTTTATCCTCCTGACGGCTTCTTATACCTCAGGATTGCTTCATCCTCCTGAAATCATATTATTACCTCAGGGCTGCTTTATCCTCCTGACAGCTATCATCATTACATCAGGATTGCTTCATCCTCCTGAAAGCATCAGGACTGCTCCATCCTCCTGAAAAACTTCTACTACATTAGGACTGCTTCATCCTCCTGAAAGCTTATTATCTCTTCAGGACTGCTTCATCCTCCTGAAAGCTTATTATTACCTCAGGATTGCTTCATCCTCCTGACATCTTATTATTACCTCAGGATTGCTTTATCCTCCTGACAGCTTATTATTACATCAGGACTGCTTTATCCTCCTGAAAACTTCTAGTACATCAGGATTGCTTCATCCTCCTGAAAGCATATTATCAATATCTCAGGATTGCTTTACCCTCCTGAAAGCTATCATTATACCTTCATACTTTGGACTGATTTATCCTCCAAGAAATGTATCTAAGAACTTTTCTCCAAGTGGCATCTTTAAGCCCACTCAATCATATTCAACTAACCATCTGTATCACTTTATGCACTGGTGAGTGCAAATTTTTGGGCTTTTGTGTTCAATCCCCTTCAACCTTCCAGGTCACGACTGGCAAATATACCAATCTAACCCCTCAGGTTTCAGAAAATTGAACAGGGGCAGCTGTTGCACCCCAAAATTTGCCCTCACAATACAAGACTTTGTGTGCTAAGAAGGTTCACAAGGTTCACAAGCTTCACAATGTTTACAAGACCTTTCATGAGGTTCATGAAGTCTACAAGTCACTTTATGAGGTTCACAAGGTTCACAAGATTCACAATACTTACAAAAACCTTTCATTGGGGTTCATGAAGTCTACAAGTCACTTTATGAGGTTCACAAGGTTCACAAGACCTCCCATGAGATTCACAAGGTTCACAAGACATTTTATGATGGTTCACAAGGTTCACAAGGTTCACAATTGGTCAGAAGAGTTGACAATTTCCTCAGACAATGCACCTCCTAAGCAGTGCATCCAAAACTAGGGTTTTGACTTTAATCAGGCTAAATGAACTTCCAAGACTTCAAGTGAGCTTCATAACATCTTATATGTGTGTAAGAACCCCCATGACAAGTTTCAAGACTTTTCTCAAAGGTTTGCTCAGTCAGATGATCAGATAAGTCAAAATCAGTCAAAGCAGTTAAAAAGTCAAACTGAGGTCAACTGTGGTCAAACCAAAGTCAAACTTCATGATTTTTTTTCCAACATCAAGTATATGAATTAAAATTCATCATTTGATCAAGGGTTGATCATGATTCATCAAGGAGATTTCAGATCATCAAGAATCAGGAGTTTCTAAATTAGGGTTTTCTCAGTAAAAGTCAACTGAACTTTGACCAGCCATAACTTTCACATACTTCATCACCAAGTCTCCATCCAAAGCTCATTTTGAAGGAAATTGAATTCTCTACAACTTTGTGTCTCACAAGCCAAGCCCAAAAATGCTTCATTTGGAAGGTATGAGCTAAGACATTATAGGTCTTTTTGAAAGTCAACAAAAAGTCAACAAATTCAAAAGGGCATAACTTGAGATTGGTAAATGATATGGACATGAAACCATTGGGGTTGTTTAGAGGACTCTTTAAGCTTTACAAAATGTCCAAGAACACCCTCATAGCATTAAAATTGAAGGGTGTGTGCCCTTGCAAAGTTGGGAAATTTTGGGTTGGTTTATGATGAAAATGGAGGTCTAAAACCAATTTCTTCCAAATGGGCTTGCCAAATGATGACCCAATCCATACAATAACTTCATGCACGACCCAAGTCAATAAAAATCAGATTTTTTATTATTTTATTTTTATTTATTTTGATTTAATTCATTAAAAATCATTTTAAATAAAAATAAAATATGAAAGTGTAAGATTTGAATTGGATCAAGCTTCTAGAAAATCATAAATTTGATTAGAATTGAAGTGGAAAGAAAATCATGAGGATTAGCCAAAAATAGCAAGTGTTCATACAAGAATATTTGATTTTTAAGGCCTTATCATTTTGAATCTTTTCATATCAAATTTTCCACACAATGACTTGATTTTTTAACCTAAATTCATTGTTCTATAAGTACTTGACACAACCCTAACCAAAGGCACGGATTTTCTGCCTCCCAAGAGTAAGTTCCATAAGTCAAAAAACCTCTCCAAAGCTTGCATTCGGTTTTGAATTTCCAGGACATTTGAAGGTATTTGAAGCACATAGCCATGATTACTGAATACCATTGAGTGAAAACCAATACTCATATGCATCCCAAACCTCACGAATCACTCAAACCGAATCCATGTTCATGTTCATTCATAATTTTTCGATTCTTAATATTTACTCATTATTAATTCTATTTGACTATTTATTTGTGCTTGCTATGATGATTAGAAACTTTCTGGATAAATTTGATTGAATTTAGCCGCGGGAATTGGAAGATGCCATAGCTAGGGTTTGCAAATCTAATTTAGGGTTCTTTGATTCACTAAATATAAATGAATTTAGAAGACATGGTTGTGTTGTATGGACCTTGAGGATCATATTTCATGTATCAATTTAAGAAAATTTTACTGTTTTTATGGTGATTGAGAATTGGCAGGAATTAGTACGCAGGAAAATTCGTGGAGGAATTCGCAGGTAAATGCGAAGGTCATGAGGTAGAAGAAGAAGTTGACTGGCGCGAATTTCAGATTTGAATTTTTGTTTTAAAATATTATGTTATTGTTCTGGTTCTTTATCACACATGAACATGTGTCCCAGTGGTGAAAGCATACGCGCAGGAAGGCAGGGGCTTGGGTTCGAATCCTGGCTTCCCAATGTTTTTTCTTATTTTTCAGTCTTTTCATTAAACATTATATATTATATTTGGTTGTCATTGTATGAACAGGTTCGCTCACCCAGCAGGATTGGTTATGTACTTGTGTGTTTGTGTGTAAGGTCCTGGGTTCGAATCCCCCAGGCCTTTTGGTTTTCTTTCTTTTTTTTGATTTTTCAGGTTTAAAGAACAAAACAAATTCCTCTCCCCACAATGTCACACGCGCGCTGATGGCCTAGTGGTGTATGCTGTTGTTGGCAAGCATAAGGGACTGGGTTCAAATCCCAGCCCCATCAGGTTTTTGTTTTCTCATTCTTTTTCTTTATTTCTTTCAATTTAATTAATGTTCTATATAAAATAAATTTAAATAATACATGATATATTCATATTTTTTTTTTAAACTCATTTTTTTAATGTTATAAGAAAACTAATTTATTTTTGTAAATTATTAATATTACTATTAAATTGTATATGTAATTATTGTATTATTCTAAAAAATGTAAACAAAACCCTAATATTTTACAAACCCTAATTCATTTTTCTAAACAATTAAAAAGACCTAATTTTATCTTGTGATTTTAATTTCTAATTTTTGTAAATATAATTATTATGTATATATTTTATTTAATATAATTAAATTATAATTAATCCCATTTTAATATATAAATATTCTATCATTGTTTATAATTAATTATATATGTAAATAAGTTCTAAAAAAATTGCAAATTTAATAATTTCTCATAATATGTTCATAATTTATTTAATTTGTTTATAATTTTAAATTTTATAATTAATTAATATAATTGTTCATATTTTTCTATTAACCACTAAAATTTTGTTTTGTTATTATTATTAATCATGTTTATTACTAATCCATTTATTTTTTAATTATGCTTATTATTATTATTATTTCACTAACCCCATTTATTTTTTTAATTAATTATTATTATTATTACTAACCCTAATTAAATTGCTTATTTATTTTACTCATTATTTATACTTTGCTTATTTATTTATTTATTTATTCTTGCTATTTATTTAAATTGCTTTATTTATTATGTAATTGCTCCTGGATGTAATTTTCTTAAATATTCAAATTATTTATTTTTCATGTCATGGTTAGTAAAAATAGGGAGTGTAAACATGTATGTTATTTAAAATTAATTTAGATCATTTAAATTTAAAAGATAAATAAAATTGTACACTCACACACGTAAGTCGATCTTTGATCGCCATCTCACTTTCTAGGGTTACCTCTCAATGTTGCCTATTCAAAAAGGTCAAGTGGGGTGTATAAAGCAAAGTCCCTTAAAAGAAAATTCATCTAGTCCCTTAAATAATCAAAGATCAAGTCCCTTAATGGTTGCCTTTCAATATGATCTTGTCCCTTTCGAATAATGATGACAGTCCCTCCAAAATGCTTAATACACCCTACAGTTGCCAACATTAAACAAAGGACCCTTACTTGTCCCTTACATCCAAGGTAATGACTACCTATTCCTTAATAATAGGGATAGTCCTACCATTTAAAGGATAAAGAACAGAAAGACTTAAACTTTAGGGTAGGTTCCTCATAGTTACTTGCTCACTATTCAAACTTTTCAAACACTTCACAATTTCAAACAAAAATTTTCAAAACAAAGGTTTATACGCATCCATACATGGGCCATTATAAACTCTTAAGAAAATTTCTATTCACACACTTCACATTTCAAAAACAATTTAAAGTGAGCTAAGTAACTAAGAGCCCATGGATAACCATGGATGTAAAGGGTGCTAACACCTTCCCTTTACATAACCTACCCCCCGGATCCAAAAATCTTTTAAAAGGTCTTTCCTGTTCTTTTATGCCTTTCCTTTGGATAAAATAAAATTCGGTGGCGACTCTTGCTATCCGCAACATAACTAAAGTCAGTTCTCCCACCGTGTTACAGAACTGGCGACTCTGCTGGGGATAATAATTAAAGAGGGGTACCCTTAGGAATTAGATCACTTTAAATTGTTTGCCTTGTTTGCTTTATATTATCTTGTTGGGGTGCTCTTATGTGTGAAAGATCCTAACCCGGATCTAGTGTACCTTAGGTAAATGACAATAGACCAAGGAAACTGTACGACGTATATCGATATGGTTGATCTGGTGGCCATAGTTAGTGTGACTTCTTGGTTGGTGCTTATGTTCCTTAAGTCAAGTTGAGGATAATATGAGGCTGCCATATGTTGTCAATGCACTAACTAACTTTTAGAACCCTAGTTATCCCATCTTGGCCTTTAGAAAAGTAGTGAGGTAACCGGCTTTGGTGCAGACTGAAGTTGGTTGACACTCGATACTACGCTCATTGAGATCTTAAACTTGGAGGGTTTTGGTTGGCAAGTAAGTTGCCTTCTGAACAACCACCCTTGTGAAGGATCAATGATATTGAGATCCCTTAGAACCTGGTTACTTTATAGGACAGGATGAACCATCTAAATTTCAGGGGAGGGTACTTACCTTTGAACCTCATGCAAGCCTTTAAACCTAGGGCTATGGTGTGAATTGTTTGTGTGTGCCACATGTTTGTGATTGAACATAACATCATGACATCATCATGCATCATAAGCATAGCATTTTCACTAACCATTTCAAGGACCAAAGGATTTATCTTTGTTCTTTGTTGCAGGTCATGGCTTCTGTTCGTAGAAACACCATCAGGATCAACTTTGTGGGCATACCTGCTAAGCTTAAAGAGTTGGTTTCTCAAGTGTCTGACCACTCCCAGTTCATAAAGAGACATGGTCATCTATTGGATCTAGTCACTTCAGGGTTCAATGAAGACATGATGAGTGTCCTATTTCAGTTCTTTGACCATAAACACCATTGCTTTACATTCCCTGACTATCAGCTGGTTCCTACAATGGAGGAGTTCTCTAAACTTCTGGGTATACCTGTTCTTGATCAAAGACCCTTCACAGGCTTGGAGAAAGAGCTTAAACCAGAGGTTATTGCTGCAGCTCTACATCTGAAGAAGTCTGACATTGTTCTAGAAACGAGAAGCGGAGTTAAAGGTATTCTTGCCAAGGTGTTGATAGAGAAAGCTCAAGTGTTCTTGAAGGCCATGAGCTATGATGCTTTTGAGGAGATCTTAGCCTTGCTGATTTATGGCTTAGTATTGTTCCCCAATCCAGATCAGTTCATAGACGTTCATGCCATCAACATATTCCTGAGTCACAATCCAGTGCCTACATTGCTGGGAGACATCCTACATTCTCTTCATACTCGTACTACAAGAGTAAGAGGAACTTTGATGTGTTGCATACCTTTACTATCTAGGTGGTTTATTTCTCACCTCCCTCACTCAGTAATGAGGAATGAGCAAGGGTTCAGATGGTCCAAGAGGATCATGTCACTTTCTCACTCAGATATCCATTGGTGCTCCAGATCTATGGAGAATGTCACCATCATTGACCGTTGTGGGGAGTTTCCTAATGTGCCACTTCTAGGCATAAGAGGAGGCATCACCTACAACCCCTCTCTAGCTTTACGACAGTTTGGTTACGCTCGGAGTGATGGTCCACATGACATGTTGATTCAGGGCATTGTGTTTGATTACGACAACGATCTTCAAGGTTACCGTCAGAGTCTCATACGAGCATGGGGAAAAGTAAATAGGGTTGACAGCAAGACACTGGAGCCTAAGTACACTATTCCTATGGAAGCTTATCTCAGATGGGTGCGATCTCGTGCTCAGACTCTCATGATGCCATATCCTGCTGTCCTGCCAGTTACCATGGAACCTGTTGCTGAAGGAGACACAACTTATACCATCCTTCACCCAGACATGCCTACTGATATGGAAGACTTGTAGAGATCATGGATCCAACTGAAGGAGCAAAGGGAGCAAAGGGATACTTTTCTATAGGTAATTAGTTGTTATTTTGCTATATATAGCATTTTTATTATGGTATTATGGATTATGGTTTTTTGGATTATGGCTTATGTATTATGGTATTATGGATTATGGTTTTTTTTTTGGATTATGGAATATGTATTATGTATTATGTATTATGGTATTATGGATTATGGTTTTTTTATTTGCCATTTTATATTAATGTTTTTCTATATTACAAGTGAAATGGCTAGTAACGAGGAAAAGTCACATGATAGCACAAAAAAATGATGGACATGAAACAATTCAGGAAGTGGAAGGAGATATTACACGAGGAATAACTATTATAAAGAACATCATTCGTGCTAGAGATAAAGGAATAAAATATGACGTTCATTGGAATGATACAAACCAACTTGTTGAGCCTAATGGAGCAATGTTGACAAGTTACATTGGTGCACTTGTTCGTTCACAAATTCCAATTACTTGTGATAATTGGAGAAATACATAATTGAAACGCGCCAAAGAAAAGATATGGAGTGAGATACATGTTATGTGATGTTATTTGTTTTTGTTGTTGATTATGTCTTTAAATTACTAATTATGTTATTAGTTTTTGTAGAGGTCTTTTAACATTGGTGATGACCAAAAGAAATATTGTCTTCAATTAGCCAGAAAAAGACTCAGAGGGTTTCAAGCATTTCTAACAAACAAGTTTCTTAAGGATGCCGAAGAAAAGTTTATTGAAGCAGAAGGTCTGAAGAAGTATGCGGACTTGATTTCACCTGAAGAATGGGAAAATTTTGTCTCCAAACAAAGAACCCATGCATTCCATGTAATGTTAATTTATCATGAATATTAAATTATATACTTGTTGCATTAGTATGTTCTGATATATGACTTAAACTTGTTTATCCAGGAGTTGAGTGGCGTAAATCGCCAAAGAGCATCAAAACCCGCATATCCATACAAAAAGGGGCGTTTGGGATATACACGCTTACAACAAAAAATAGTAAGTATATATAAATGTTATTATTTACATGTTCCCCACTTCTCAATAATGGATTTTATTATTTGCCTTAATGTGTATTTAGAAGAGGAGAAAAGTGAAGAAACATGTGTTCTGGAACATGTTTTGTGGAAGGTTGCTCATGTGGGAAAGGATGAAGTTGTTACAGAAAATGTTCAACAAGTTTTTGAGCAATGTGTAAGTATAAAACTATTTCTTTAATTAAATGAATAGTTTATTAACATATATATAATATTTATGCTTTTTCATCCCCACTAATATTTTTGGATATATATGCATATGAATTTCAGGAGACTCTGTCTTAGTCCTTAACCCTAGGTGAATACCAGGATTGCAGGAGCCTACTTAGTCGAGTATTAAATGTTCTTGTGTATTTCGATCGTGTGAGGGGTAAGGTAATGTGAACATGTGAATTCATCAAAGTACAACTTAACAAAACAAAATATGCATTAGTTAGTTTAAAATACTAAATTATGACATATCCGATAAATATTAAAATAAATCCTAAGTTATAAATCCATGCATACCTGAATAGAAATCTCTAATTGATCTGATTGAAGGATTTCTCTCATAAACCTCAAAACATAATATTCGCAGTCTATGCCATTTTTCTGTTGAGGACACTACACATAAACAAACAAATAAGAATTAATATATAGTTGTTTTGTGTTATCAAGTAGCATCATTAATAAGCAACATTGTGAAAATTAAATTAATCTACCTGCACATGGATCCATGGAATAAGCTTGCTTTAGCTCATGCTACCTGAGCATCTCTTTGTGCTCAGTATACTAGTATAGATCTATAAAAGAAAAACGTAAATTTAGAACAATCTCAGAAATAATTAAATATACAAATACACACGAATATTTCGTACAATCTCACTTACGTATCAACCACTTCCTTCATACTCGTATATGTTGACCAATCATGCTCTAATGAATTCATATAATAGACCACTTCTTTTGTAGGATTAATGGAAACTAAAAACCAGTGTCCACTGTAAAATATAACAAAAGTTTAGATGGATAATTTCTATGCAAAAGATACAAAGATTAGAATGAAAATCTTACTTGTTTCCAGTACTATACAGTAAAAAAAAACAAAGTTTCTGTGTTAGCCTCCGTAAATCTCTCAATCAAGTGGTCTCTTACTGAAACTGAATTCAAACCAATTGTCATTGCATTGACACGGGTGGAAGCAAAGAAACAGAATCAGTTTGATAATTGTGTCCCGCACATGATTTTGTCATAAAAGAACCTTAAATAAAAATATATATAATAAACATTAGACTATTTTCATTGAAATGTGTAAATAAATTGTTCAACTAAATAAATAATAGCTTGATCAGAGTACCAGATGTATACATGCATAATAGCGATGCCTAATTCAAGATGCCTGAAAATCTTCTCCATGTCCTCTCTTCCGATTATCTCAGAATGAGGAAAACCAAAAACATCATCGTCCATTTCTATTTGACAAATACAACCTTGTATCACATTTTATGTTGACACAAGTGTCTCAAGACACAATAGAAAGCGATTTGCAGGAGCTTTTTTTGCCGGCATGGTTCTTGCAGGAACCTTTTTCTTGCTCATGACCTATTGTGAAGCTTGAGCAGGAACCTAACAATCATACAAGTTAGGTAAAGTAGAAAACCATGAAACTTTTGAATTTGGATCATATAATAACACTTTAAAGGTACCTCTCTTTGTGATGCAACAAAATCTTTTTTCGGAAAAATCCCTTTATCCTTAGATGCGGGTTTTGTAGGAGTCTAACGTTACCATATTGTAAAAAAATGTACTTAATGGTTCAGAATGATTTTCATAATGGTTCAGAATTGACATTTGAATACTAAGAGATTCATAATGGTTTTAAAATTACCTCATCATCTATGAAAATGAGGTCTGACGGCCATGCAACAAACGAGCATATTACATCTCCCACCAATGTTATCTCTAAAACCAAGTTAGGTATAGGTAGTACTGCATCCCTATCTAAAGCAATATCAAATGACACTTTCAGATATTTATGAGGGAGAAGATTATGGTGAATTAACTCTCCCACTCTGTTATACACTTTTCCCTTGCCAACCAAGCGATAAGTCGGTAACGACCAATACAACCGACAAGATGAAATGCTCTGAAGCAATAATGAATGCATAAATATTAATGTGTATAAAGGTCAATTAAAATAAACGTGTTAATTTAATTAAAATAAATATGTGCTAATTACCTCGGGAATTTTATTTTCATAATTGATACTAGCTTTGTCATTAGTATCTTTCAACCCGGAATCGCGCTTTTCCGCCTCATATCTCTCTTTATCCTTTTGAAATTCACGGACTTGCGCTTTTAGTTCCTCCAATGATTACATCACTTCTTGATTGCTAGAATTTTTTCTCTTTGGTTGCTTATAAAAGTAAGATGGAGTCACACCAAATCCTTTACCCCTCATCCGACCGGAATACTCAGGAACATTTAGTACTCGACTAAGAATGCTCTTGCAATCCTCCTCACTGGTGGTTAAGGATTTAGATAGAGTCTCCTGAAATTCATTGACAAATAAAAAATTATTAGTGGGAATAAAAATTAATTATATTTTAAAGACATAATGTTATAATTACACATTTCTCATAAACATGTTGAACGTCTTCACTAGCAACTCCACTCTGGCCCACACGAGCAGCAATCCACAAAACATGTTCCGGAAGAGATATTTCTTTACTTTTATCCTCTTCCAACTACACATTGAGACAAATAATAAGATCGTCAAGTATAACATATTGAGACAATTAATAAGATTATATCATTTATATATAGTTACCATTTTTTGTTGTAAGCGTGCATATCCCAAACGCCCTTTTCTGTATGGATATGCGGGTTTTGATGCTCTTTCACGATTTATGGCACTCAAATCCTGGGTAAACAAGTTTAAGTAATATCAGAACAAACTAATGCAAAAAGTATATAATACAATTAATAGACATGAAAAGATAAACAAGTTTACATTGAATTTTCCGGTTTTCCGTTTGGCTACAAAAGCGCCCCATTCTTCCGGTGTAATCAAATCCGCATACAAGGGTGGAAGTTTTGCTTCAACAAAATATTTTTCATCATCCCTTAGATATTTGTTTGATAATACGGCTCGAAACCCCCTATGTCTCTTTCCGACCAATTGGAGACAATACTTCTGCCGACTTTCATCAATATTAAAGGACCTATACAAAAACACGTACACATATAAACATAAAGTGTGTTAGTATAAGTGTGTTAGTATAAGTAAAATAAAAAATCTAATAACACATCAATCATGTTTGGAAATTAAGTATTTGTATCTCACTCCATATCTTATCTTTACTAGCTTTCAACAATGGATTCCTCCAATTATCACTGGTAATTGGAATGTGATGGCGGACAAGTGAACCAATGTATGAAGACAATATTGAACCGTTAGGCTCAATTAGTTGGTTCTCATCACTCCAATGTAAATCAAATTTCACCCTTTTGTCTCTAGCACGAACAATTGACTTCATAATTGTTATTCCACATTTTATTTCACTTTCTACCTTCGAAGCTTTATTCTGAGCTTCATTTGTATCATGTGTCTCGTGTGTGTCTTCCTCATTACTAGCCATTAGACCTGTAAGAAATAAAAAACAATAATTAAATGAAAATTTATAAAAATCCATAATCTATAATCCATTGATCACCTTCTGGAACTTTAACTTCACTTAGAAACTTACACAATACTTTTTTCTCCTTTCTAGATAGAGTATATGCAGCAGGTGGTAGATATGTTCGTTTTCCTTTCTTCAAGGGTCCTAATTCAGCTCTTATCCCCATTGTTATTAAGTCCTTTATTGTTTTAAGGTCATCCTTAGACTTTCCTTGTATATTGATTAACGTACCAATAACATTGTCAAACACATTTTTTTTCAATATGCATAACATCGAGAAAATGTCTTACATACAACGACTTCCAATATGGCAGTTCAAAAAAAATTGACCTCTTCTTCCACCCTTTCTTGACAAGTGTATGTGCAAAACGCTTGCCAAACTGAGTACTCACATCTTTCACCTTTTCAAAAACTTGATCACCTGTCAATATAGGTGGAGCTCTACCTTGTTATGTGTCTCCATTGAAGGATTTTCTCGACCCACGGTAGTGATGTTTCAAATTTAAGAATTTACGATGACCGAGAAAGACATTCTTCTGACCAAACTCCAATCGCGTACAATTTGTTTTATCTTCACAAATAGGACACGCACATTGACCTTTTATATTGTACCTTGATAGATTTCCCTATGCTGGAAAATCATTAATTGTGCTAAACAACATCGCTCTTAAGTTGAAACTTTCTTTCATATACCCATCATAAACCTCCACACCGTTCTCCCACAAAAACTTTAAATCTTCGATTAAGGGTGTCAAGTATACGTCTATGTCATTCCCTGGTTGTTTAGACACAAAAATTATCATAGATAACATCATGTACTTACGCTTCATACATAGCCATGGAGGTAGGTTATAAATCATTAAAATCACAGGCCAAGTGCTATGTGAGATACTTTGAAGATTGTGTGGGTTCATTCCATCAGTAGATAATGCCAAAGTGATGGTTTCTTGCTTCTTTTCCAAATTCAGGATAATCATCATCAATTTTCATCCACTGTGGTGAATCCTCCGAATGTCGAAACTTTCCATCAATAATTCTTTCATCTATATGCCAAGTTAAGTGTCTTGAATAGGTTTCACTACGAAACATGCGTATGAATCTCAGAATTATAGGAAAACACCATAAGACTTTTGTTGGAGACAACTTCTTCTTATATCGAGAAACACCGCATTTAGGAACTCATATAACAATGCATACTCGTTTCGAAACAAGACGCAATCGTTTGGGCAAGCATGTATCTTATCATAGCTTATGCCAATAGAGCATAACATATTTTTAGCCTCATATGTTCGATTGGGAAGAACATTATCCTCTGGAAGCATATCTTTCATAAGGGTCAATAACTCTGTGAAACTTGTATCCGACCATCCATTACCCGTCTTTAAGTTGTACAACTTTAATACCGCAAACAATCTTATGAATTTAGTGCAACCATTATACAACAGTTTCTATGCATCACTTACCAAGCTCTCAAACATTTCAGGATAATCCTTAAGATCATCTTCAAGTGCTTCTGCAATCTCTTCGACTCGATCATAATTGTATGTATTTGTGCCATTGTCGTTTGAAGCATAGGTCGTATTATCCCCGGTTCAACATTCTCGTTACTTTTCTCACCATGCAAATTCCAACATGTAAAGCTTCAATCAATTCCATGCCTCTGTAAAAGTGATGCCAACTGAACCGCATCAATTTGATCCACAAAACAGCAACCCAAGCAAGGACATCTATTCGACTGGGATCTTTGGCGTGCGCAACAACAAACCTAACAAATTCCGATACCCCATTCTCGCACTCTTTCGATAATCGACTTGAAGACATCCATTTCTTATCCATAGTTATTCTAATTAAACTAAACAAAAACAATACTAAAAAATATTTACCTGTAGGGAAACGATCCTACTTTCACACATAGATCACAAGTAACCCCTATATATAGAAAATCCAATAAGTTAGAAACCTCATCATATCAGTTAATTCAAAGCACTACTAGCTAATTGACCTAATATGAGTCATAACTTGATAAGTGGTAACATGTAATCACAAACAAGCACGACATCATATCATAACAATTACATATCCAAGACAAAATTTCAACTTAGCACAGTTTAGTAGAGTGAAGAATACAAAACAAATTAAGACACTCTTGACTAATGAGCTGTAAGATACATTAAGTCAGTACATACAAGTTACGACACATATTTTTTCAATATTTTTTCTCATATATATCATTGCCAGGTCCTTACAAGTTACGACACATTAAGTCAATACTGGTTATGTTATTAAGCCAAAAATCATTATCACTAATTAATTTCAACTCTAACAACTATTATAACTAAGAAATTAAATTTAGAATCTAGAATTCAAAGCCATAAAGCACCAGCATGTTTGAGAAGAGGAACAAGAGAACCATTGATATGAAAATTCAAAATTGTATCCATAGAACCAACTAAATTCCCACCAATGAAAACTACTTGAAGTGATGTTGAATTTCCAAGTAACCTCATGAATGGTTTTGGATGTTGATCAAGTTCATGAACAATTGCATTGACTCCCATTCCACTAAACAAACTCTTCATTGCATGACACATACAACTAGTAGTACTAATACTGAATATCACAACAACATTTTGTGTAGCTAATCTCATTATTCTCTCCATTTTATCTTCCTCCATTGTTCTTGTTAGTCTTGTCATGTAGTAACGAACAAAGAACGAACGGATAACGATAACAACAACACCAATAACGAACGAATAACGAACGAAGAACGACAACAACAACAACAACAGAACAACAACACCACCAAAAAACAACAACATAACAATAACTACAATGGCAATAACAACAATAATGTATGAATATCCATTAATGGCAAGAACAATAACAACATCCGCAAGAACAACAACAACAATGTATAATCACTGAGAATGAACTGCAAGAGAATAACGCAAGAACGACATACCTCTTCTTCTTCTTCACAACACGAAAACAAAACAAAACTTCTTCTTCTTCTTCACAACACGAAGACGAAACAAAACGAAAATATAAGAAAGCAAGATGACAATGCAAGAACGCAAGTATAATCACTGAGAAGAAAGCAAGAATGCAAGTAAATAATTAGAAATGAATAGTAGGGTTTCTGAAAGTTTTATATTTTAAATAATAATTGACCTTAGAGAACGCTTTTCTTAGAAAGCGCTTTCTTAGGGTTTCTGAAATTTTGACCTTAGAAAGCGCTTTCTTAGGTTTTCTGAAATTTTTATTTATTTTAATTAATAATTGACCTTAGAATAAAAAGCATCGTCTTAGGGTTGTTTCTGATTTTTTTTGAAAAAACATCAAAAGGGGGGGGGGGGGGGGGGGTTGAACCCACGCCCTTGAGATAGGGAAAATCATTATATATGTGCATGAACCACTGGGGTGGTGACATATCTATGAATTAATTTGCAAAGATAACTAAATATTGTTTTCTGGAAAGAAAATTATTAATTTTAATATTTTTTATATTATTTTTCAATTAATTATTTAAACATTCAATATAAATCATTTTTAAATAATTTTTTGCATATAATTTATTCATACATTCAAAATATTTTAAAGAATTTTAAATCATAATAATATTTGATTAATTTAAAATATTTTGAAGAATTTTAAAGAAAATATTTAATTAATTTCTTTAAAATATTTAAAATTAATCAAATAATAATATTTTTTAAAGGAAATATTTGATTAATTTCTTTAAACTATTTTAAAGATTTTTAAATAATATTATTATTTGATTAATTTTAATTATTTTAAATATTAATAATATTTGAATAAAATATAATTAATATTTTAAGGAATTTATTATTTTTAATTTTTTTATTCATTTTAATTAATAATTGACCTTAGAAAACGCTTTCTTAAGGTTGTTTCATTTTTTTTAAAACATCAAAAATCACAAAATGGGGGGTCAAACCCATGTCCTTGAGGTAGAGAAAAAGCATTGTATACTCGCATTAACCAATGGGTGGTGATACATTCATGTATTAATCTGCAAAGATAACTATATATTGGTTATTGGAAAGAAAATTATTAATTTTAATATTTTTTTATATTATTTTTCAATTAATTATTTAAACACTCAAAATAAATCATTTTTGAATAATTTTTTGCATATAATTTATTCATACATTCAAAATATTTTAAATCATAATAATATTTGATTAATTTTAAATATTTTGAATAATTTTAAGGAAAATATTTGATTAATTTCTTTAAAATATTTAAAATTAATCAAATAATAGTATATTTTTTAAGAAAATATTTGATTAATTTCTATAAAATATTTCATTAATTTCCCTGATTAATTTCATTATATTTGAAAGAATTTTAAATAATATTATTGTTTGATTAATTTCTTTAAAATAAAATAAAGAATTTTAAAGAATATTATTATTTTTTAAATTTTTATTTATTTTAATTAATAATTGACTTTAGAAAGTGCTTTTTAAAATTATTATTTGATTAATTTTAATTATTTTAAAGAATTTTAAATAATAATATTTGATTAATTTATTTAAAATATTTTATTAATTTCTTTAAAATATTTGATTAATTTCTTTTAAAATATTTTAAATAATTTTCAATCATAATAATACTTGATTAATTTTAAATATTTTAAAGAATTTTAAAGAACATATTTGATTAATTTCTTTAAAATATTTTAAATTAATCAAATAATAATATTTTTTTAAAGAAAATATTTGATTAATTTCTTTAAAATATTTTGAAGAATTTTAAATAATAATAATATTTGATTATTTAAATACTTTAAAGAATTTTAAATAATAATATTTGATTAATTTATTTAAAATATAATAAAGAATTTTAAAGAATATTATTATTTTTAATATTTATTATTATTTAATAATAATTTTTTGTTATTTTTGTAAAAATAATATTTTGAATGTATGAATGAATTATGTGTAAAAAATTAATCAAAAATGATTTATTTTGAGTGTTTAAATAATTAATTGAAAATAATATAAAAATATATTAAAAATAATAATATTCTTTTCAGGAACCTCAAGGGCGTGGATTCGAGTTCCCCTTTTGCCATTTTTGTGATTCTGAAAGTTTTATATATTTTAATTAATAACTGACCTTAGAGAGCGCTTTTTTAAAAGCGTTTTTTTAAGGCTACCTATAAGAGTGCTTTCTAAGGTTTGACCTTTAGCAACACTTTTAAAAGCGCTATCTAAGGTTACCCTTTAAGAGCGTTTTTTTAGCGTTTTTTTTTAAAACTTATAAGAGCGCTTTTGCATAAAAGTGTTGTCTATGTTGC
This sequence comes from Lathyrus aphaca, assembly GCA_963966055.1. Taxonomy (NCBI): domain Eukaryota; kingdom Viridiplantae; phylum Streptophyta; class Magnoliopsida; order Fabales; family Fabaceae; genus Lathyrus; species Lathyrus aphaca. The sequence continues at coordinate 576,505,497 of OZ014520.1, read as the reverse complement.
GCTATCAAAACTCAATTTTGGCGTAGTGAAATACAACTTCCAAGGGTTGATATCGACCACGAATATTGATGGTTCGACCACTGCGCGATCGACAATGAAATCTGCCACAATTTGACCTTTCATTTCTTTTAGAGGTTTGCAAGTCAAAGAGAACTCAGCTAGTGCAAGTGCCCATTTTCCTATTCGACTATGTAGAATAGGTTTATACAACATATGCTTAATAACATCACAGTGGCACGAGACATAAACGTCAACAGGCTTTATATATTGCTTTAATTTCATACAAGAGAAGTACAAGCATAGGCACCGTTTTTTTTATCATGGTGTACCTAGTTTCAACCTCTATTAAAATTATACTAAGGTAATAAATGAGCCTTTCGACACTATTGTTATCCTTTTGTGCTAACATTCTTCCTATGGTCTTTTTCGGCGCAACAATATATAATTTCATACTTTTATTCATACTAGGTGGTAATAACATGAGAGGCTTTGTGAGATATTCCTTGATCGCTTCGAAAGCCTCCTACTTCTCTCTTTTCCAGTGAAACTCACTGTCTTTCTTGATTTTCAGTAATGGCTAGAACATATTTGTCTTGCCACTTAAATTTGATATGAACCTCCTCAAGAAGTTGATCTTCCCCAACAAAGACTGGAGTTGCTTCTCAGTCGAAGGAGGCTTGAGATCCAAAACAAATGTTGTCTTGTTTTGGTTTATCTTAATGCCTTTCTTGTGCACAATGGAACCTAGGAAGTCCCCTGCTTGTACACCAAAATCACATTTTAGTGGATTCATTTTCAATCCATATTTTCTCATTCTTTCAAACGAGTGTCAAAGATGATCCAAATGATCATTCTCCGGGAATGATTTTATGACGATGTCGTCAATATAGACCTGCATAAACTTTTCAATGAAATCATAGAATATTGCGTTCGTGGCTCTTTGGTAGGTTGATCCGAAAGTTTTCAAACCGAAAGGCATTACTACCCATTCTATGTTCCTAGGTCCCCTGGGCATCATAATGCCGTCTTGGGAACATCTTCCCCAACTATGAGGATTTGGTTATAGCCAAAGTATCCGTCGAGCATACTCAGATATTCGAAGCCTGCGGCCGAGTCGACCAACATTTCTGCCAGTGACATCGAATACTTGTCCTTCGGTGTAGCATAATTTAAATCCCTAAAGTCTATGCAAACTCTTAAGGTTCCATTTTTCTTGATCACAGACTATATTTTCTAACCGTTTGACATACCTTGCAGTTCTAATGAACCGACTTTTAAGCAACCTTTCAATCTCATGTTTGATCTTTTCAGTGACTTCTGGAGTGAATCGATGAGGCTACTGCTTGATTGGCTTTTTACTTGGCTAAATTGGTAGTTGGTGATCCACAACGCTTCGAATCAAATCAAGCATCTCACCATAGTCCCAGGCAAAACAATCTCTATACTCTTTCAGAACTTTGATCAGTTTGACCTTCATCTTTGACCCTACTCTCATGCTTATGTAGGTGGGTCTTGTCACGCTCCTATCTCTTAAGTCTATTTCCTCTAGTGGGTCTTGAGACTGCATTCTCTGCAACTCACTTGATGGATCCTTTTCGAACCCCAACGACTCATTGTCATAAACATAATTAAGCATCCAACTTTCTGAAGATGTTATCTGACCTAGCGTGCCACTTGTATATGTTGTCATGTTGGCTTTATCGAATCAATTTTCACGTTTCTTTGCTTCCAAAGCCAAATATTTTTTCTTCATCCAAGTAGGCCAAAATTTGAGTCATGCTTTCTAACTCAGTAGTCCTCTTTGTCGACCGCTAGCCATCCCGTAGGTGAGATCTCTCTTGGCTCATTTGGTTCGTCAGTCGTATCCTAAACAAATCCATGATCTAGATCTAGATTTAAAATGCGGCCAGTGTCAACAGAAGTGTATGAACCTGATCCATCATCACAAGGTGCCACATTTGCTAAGTGTTGATGGAATGAGTTTTTTAATCCTTTCGTATCGTCAATCTTATAATAGCTCTAGTCAACTTCAATGTTTTCGATAACCCCATACTTCTTCCAAATACTTACCTCTGGTGTAGGGTGGAAGGCACTACCCCAATACCATGGATCCATTCTCGACCTAACAGTAGGTTTAAGTTAGCCTTGGAATCAATTACCATGAAGAGTGTTAACCTAATGGTCGTCCCTACAGCTAGTTCGACTTGGACCACTCCATGCATGTTGCTGGTTTTGCCTTCGTAGTTTGATAAAACCATATTATTTATCTAAGATTAGCCTCAGTTTTCCCAATCTTCTTAAGTAGGGTAAGGGGCATTAAATAAACAGTTGCCCTTCCATCCATAAATACCTTGTTGACAACCACACTGTCGACTCGTGCCTTGATGAAAAGTGGTTTTAAGTGATACATCATCACAGGGCTAGGCCTTTCAAACACATTCTTCTACTCTTCGACAACCCTACTATTCATGACGTAGTAACATAAAGGTTTGTCTTCTGTTGTCTCGTTCGACATAAAATCTCTATCAGTCTCTTAAACTTCTGACACTGTGTCATACTCTGCTGGCAGTATCGACACTATGCCACAATTGACTACAAAGTTTTCCCCATATGTGTTGTCATTGGTATCATCATACATATCTTCATCAAAATCATTCTCTGGAGATGAAGTGTACTCTTCGTCTGACTACGGGGAACAAATAGGTTCCTCTTCATCGGATTGAAGAGTGTATTATGGTTCTTTCTCACTCTCGACCGCTGATGTGCATTTTGCACTATGAGTTGACATCACCCCTTTCTCCCCAAAAGTCTCATCAGTCATGATCTGGCTAGCCACGATCTTTCCCTTTTCGACCCATCTGTCCTTCTGGTATTGCCTCTTCTGGCCAGCAGTTCCTACAGGTTTCAATTGTGAATTCTAAGCCTCTTTACCAACCTTCTTATTTCTCTGATAACGTCTCCATTAAGTCCTGGTCATTGGATTTTTCCTCTTGTAGTTTGGGGAAACCACATAGCCTTTAGGTTCAAACTTCTTCTCAGATAATTTATCTTCTTTCTAAAGATCTAACACCTTCCAATTTAGCCTTTAGCTTCCTTTCTAATTCACAGGTTCCACCCATTTTTCCTGTGGAGTGTCTGATGGAGGAACAAAAGTCCTAAGCCTTGTAGGTTGAAATTGTTTCTGGTATGCTTCGTTTCGACGAGGATTGCCCTTCTGGTCGAACACAAACCTTGGGATTGGAGGCCTATCAACCTGCATCGCCTATTTCTTGCCAGCTTCGTATGTCTTAACATGTTTTTCGTCGAACACGTCATTGCATTTTGGGCATAGAACAAACTTCAACCCACCCATTTTTCATTTCTCTTGGAAATCAGTAAGACTCTTGCCAACTTGGGGGTAGACTGCCTCTAGTTCTTCCTCTATCTTTTTGTCGGAACCTTTAGTAGTTTCGACCATCATGCATTCAAAACCTTCAACCATGATGCAATTGGGGAGACCTTCAGTAACCTCCATCATCATACAATCATAGAGCTCAGAAGTACAACGCTTCTTCGACCTTCAAAGGATCTATGTTGACCTGCATCTTCAGCTTCTTGCCAAATTGAAGTCTGCCCCATTCAAATCCTTTTGCACCAAATCCCTGAAAAGAACACATTGAGACATTTTATGACCAAGGAAATTATGAAATTTTCAAAATCCAATTTTTGTCTTTTGTTCTAATGGGGGATCTTTCAAACCAGGAGGAATAATAATTTGCCCATCTTTTACTAGAAAATCAAATATTTTATCGCATTTAGATACATCAAATGTATAAGTTTTTACTTCGTATTTATCTGATTTCCCTGTTTCGAAGGAGGCCCTGGCTTGAGTTTGGCCATGTGAACCTCACTTTCTTCGACGATTTCTTCATCGTCAAAAGAAAAATCACCGGAAGCCAAGTATACAACCTTTTCTTTCTTATGGTATCTATTGGTCTTAGATTGTTCAGCTTTCAAGCATTCGACTTATCGAACTATATCAGCCAACTGCACGATATCCCTAAGATACTTTATATCTAACTTCTTTCTGATCGAATAATCTAGGCCACTGTAACACGGTGGGAGAACTGACTTTTAGTTATGTTGCGGATAGCAAGAGTCGCCACCGACTTTTATTTTATCCAAAAGGAAAGGGTATAAAAGAACAGGAAAGACCTTAAGAGAATATTTTGGGTCCGGGGGGTAGGTTATGTAAAGGGAAGGTGTTAGCACCCTTTACATCCATGGTTATCCATGGGCTCTTAGTTACTTAGCTCACTTTTGAATTGTTTTTGAAAGTGTAGTGTGTGAATAGAAAAATTTTCAGAATAGTTGATAATGATCCATGTACGGATGCGTAAAAACTTGTTTTTGAAAATTTGTTTGAAATTGTGAAGAGTTTGAAAAGTTTTTGAAGTGAGCAAGTACATAAGAGGAACCTACCCTAAAATTTTAAGTCTTTCTTGTTCTTTATCCTTTAAGTGGTAAGACTATCCCTACTATTAAGGAGCAGGTAGTCATTACCTTGGATGTAAGGGACATATGAGGGACATCTGTTTTGAAGGCAACTGTGGGGTGTATTAAGCATATAGGAGGGACTATCATCATTTATTCGAAGGGACTTGATCTTTAAAGGCAACCATTAGGGACTTGATGATTTTTTCTTTTAAAGGGACTTGCTTTATACACCCCACTTGACCTTATGATTTAGGCAACTTGAGGGATAACCTTAGAAAGTGAGATGGCGATTAAAAATCGACTTACATGTGTGAGTGTTCAATATTATTTATCTTATAATTAAAGTGATCTAAATTTATTTTTAAATAGAATACATGTTTTTGCACTCCCTAAATTACTAACCATAACATAAAAGTTAAATATTTAAACATTTACAAAATTACACCAAGAAGCAATTACATAATAATTATAATAAGCAAATTAAAATAAACAGCAAAAATATAAATAATTAGCAAAATATAAATAAATAAGCAAATATAAAAATAAATAAATAGGGGTTAGTGATAAATATAATTAAAAAATAAGGTTAGTAAAAATAAAATAGCTAAAATAGCTAAACAACCTATATAACATCACAAACACAAATATGCAAGCAAAATTCAATAACCAGCAATGAATCAATGGAATCGAAAAAATATTTTCAAGCATGAACAAAGCCACGGTTTAGACATTAGGGCATGATCTGGATGCATATGAATGATGGTTTATGATCAGGGATGTCCCATGAAGCTTGCCATGTCCTCAAAATACCTTGTAGAGCTCTGGAAATCAGAAACCGAAAGTGAGCTTTTGGAGGATTTTTTGACTTTGTGAACTTACCTTTGGCTGCTGGAAAATCGTCTATGAGGGCTAGGGTTGTGATCAGTACTTATATGTGAATCATTTAGGTCAGAAAAATTCATTGGTTGTGTGGAAGTTTGGATATTTGAAGATTGAAAAAGATTATGCCATGAAATTCAAATATTGGCTCATGAAAGCTTGCTATTTTTGGATCAATCACATGATTTCTTTCTCTTTCACCTTCAATCAATATTGATGAGATTCTAGAAGCTCAATCTTCATCCAAAAATATATTTTCATATTTTATATTTATTTAAAATGATTTTTTATGAATTAAATCAAAATAAATAAAAATAAAATAATAAAAATTATGATTTTAAATCAATTGGGTCGTGCATGATGATATGGTATGGATTGGATCACAATTTGGCCAGCCCATTTGGAAAGAAGTGGTTTTAAACCTCCATTTTCAACATAAACCATCATAAAATTTCCCAACTTTGCAAGGGCATATCTCCCTCAATTTTAAAGGTATGAGTGTGTTCTTGGACATTTTGGAAAGATTGAAGAGTCCTCTAAACAACCCCATTGGTTTCAGGTCCATATCATTTACCAATCTCAAGTTATGCCCTTTTGAAGTTGTTGACTTTTTGTTGACTTTTGAAATGACCTATAATGTCTTAGCTCATATCTTCCAAATGAAGCATTTTTGGGATTAACTTGCAAGATCAAAGTTGTAGAGAATTCAATTTCCTTCAAAATGAGATTTGAGTGGAGACTTGGTGATGAAGTATATGAAAGTTATGGCTGGTCAAAGTTCAGTTGACTTTTACTGAGGAAACCCTAATTTAGAAACTCCTGATTATTGATGATCCGGAATCTCCTTGATGAATCATGATCAACCCTTGATCAAATGATGATTTTTACTTCATATACTTGATGTTGGCAAAAAATCATGAAGTTTGACTTTGGTTTGACCACAGTTGACCTCAGTTTGACTTTCTGACTGCATTGACTGATTTTGACTTATCTGATCATCTGACTGAGCAAACTTTTGAGAAAAGTCTTGAAACTTGTCATGGGGGTTCTTATATACATATAAGAGGTTATGAAGCTCACTTGAGGTATTGGAAATCCATTTAGCCTGATTAAAGTCAAAACCCTAGTTTTGGATGCACTGCTTAGGAGGTGCATTGTCTGAGGGAATTGTCAACTCCTTTGACCAATTGTGAACTTTGTGAACCTTTTGAACCATCATAAAATGTCTTGTGAACCTCATGGGAAGTATTGTTAAGCTTGTGAACCTTGTGAACCTTCATAAAGTGACTTGTAGACTTCATGAACCTCATGAAAGGTCTTGTAAATGTTGAGAAACTTGTGAACCTTGTGAACCTTCAAGAAGTAACTTGTAGACTTCATGAACCTCATGAAAGGTTTTATAAGCATTGTGAATCTTGTGAAACTTGTGAACCTTCTTAGCACACAAAGTTCTTGTATTGTGAGGGCAAATTTTGGGGTGCAACAGCCACCTACATCCATCTCGACTAGCTCATGTTCAGGGACTTGAGTGAAATATCTTGCTTTCAAAAGTCTAAACCTGTTGAGATATTGGTCCACTGATTCAGTGGTCTTTCGTTTCACACTATCCAACTCTTTTAGACTAATTTTGTATTGCCCCATGTAAAAAATTTCATGAAACAATATTTCTAATTGTGTCCATGTGTGGATGGACTGTGAGGGCAATGTTGTGAACCAAGTAAATGCGTTCTTCGTGAGAAAACTTGGAAAATACTTCATTTTTAGGTCCTCATTATTTACTATGTCACCAGCCTCGGTTTGATATCTAGCGACGTGTTCGACGGTGTACTCTTCAATCTCTCGACCAATTGTGAACTTTGTGAACCTTTTGAACCATCATAAAATGTCTTGTGAACCTCATGGGAAGTATTGTGAAGCTTGTGAACCTTGTGAACCTTCATAAAGTGACTTGTAGACTTCATGAACCTCATGAAAGGTCTTGTAAATGTTGAGAAACTTGTGAACCTTGTGAACCTTCAAGAAGTAACTTGTAGACTTCATGAACCTCATGAAAGGTTTTATAAGCATTGTGAATCTTGTGAACCTTGTGAACCTTCTTAGCACACAAAGTTCTTGTATTGTGAGGGCAAATTTTGGGGTGCAACAGCTGCCCCTGTTCAATTTTCTGAAACCTGAGGGGTTAGATTGGTATGTTTGCCAGTCGTGACCTGGAAGGTTGAAGGGGATTGAACACAAAAGCCCAAAAATTTGCACTCACCAGTGCATGGCTAGTTGAATATGATTGAGTGGGCTTAAAGATGCCACTTGGAAGAACTGGGGATGAGCTTAGAGATGCCATCAGGAAGAACTGGTGATGGGCTTAGAGATGCCATCAGAACATGATGATGTCTTTATGTTGATACTGACATCAGTACTAGGTCTTTGTATAGGCCGTCTCTGAATCATTTATGCAACATGATTTTGAGTTGGAAATATTTTGGATTAGGGAATGGATCTTTATACAGACCATTTGCCTATTTTCCAAGGGCCAAAAGAACGTCAGGATTTGTTCTTAAGGATCAAAAGAACGTCAGGATTTGTTCTTCTGAGTAAGATGTCTTGAACAAGTGGCCAAAAGAGCGTCAGGATTTGCTCTTGAGGATCAAAAGAACGTCAGGATTAGTTCTTCTGAAAGATGTCTTGAACAATGGGTTAAAAGAGCGTCAGGATTTGCTCTTAATGATCAAAAGAACGTCAGGATTTGTTCTTCTGAAAAAGTCTTGGAGGATGAAGCAGTCCAGAAGTAATGATGATAACTGTCAGGAGACTGGAGTAATCCTGAGGTAATGATATGATTTCAGGAGGGTGAAGCAATCCTGATGTAATAAAAGCTGTCAGGATACTGGAGTAATCCTGTGGTAATAATATGATATGCTTTCAGGAGACTGGAGTAATCCTGATGTAACAACATGTCTTCAGGAGGATTGAGCAATCCTGATGATATTAATGATATGCTTTCAGGAGACTGGAGTAATCCTGATGTAACAGCATGTCTTCAGGAGGATAGAGCAATCCTGATGATATTAATGATATGCTTTCAGGAGACTGGAGTAATCCTGATGTAACATCATGTCTTCAAGAGGATTGAGCAGTCCTGATGAGATTATAAGCTTTCAGGAGGATAGAGCAGTCCTGATGATCATAAGTTTGTTTGTTGGATAATTACCCTGAAAACAAGGTAACATTCTGTATAATAATATTAGTTTATGCATTATGTATGCATGTATAATATGATGCACTTAGGTAATGTATTATGCACTCATGTATATGTATGTTATGGTATGATGTAAATGGTGTATGTATGATATGATACTGCCGGAAGCGCCTGGATATCTTTGTATAACAACTGCTGGCCAGGGAAAATAAATCCCGATTCGTTGTTGAAGAATATATTATACATAACCTTACGTCTGCTGGGGATAACAGGGTATAGATAACCTCCCGTATGCTGGGGATAGCAAGGTATATATAACCTCCCGTCTGCTGGGGATAACAAGGTATATATAACCTCCCGTATGCCGGGGATAGTAAGGTATATGTAACCTCCCGTATGCTGGGGATAGTAAGGTATACATAACCTCTCGTCTTCGTTTGATAGTAGGATAGATATCACCTCCGTCTTCGTTCGTCGTACCCTTATTGGAAAGTAAATTCCCGTATATCCGTATGAGGATAAAAGAGATGGATATAAATTCCAGGGGAGATGAGACTTTGTGAAGATGGATTCGTCCTACTGAGGGTTTGTAACTGTCTTGTAAAGATGAACCGGCGAAGCTTCGTTGAAATCCTTCCCTCGTTCGTCCTTAGTAAATACTATTACTGCATTTTCATGCATTTCTAGTAAACATCAATCATATTAAGCATTCATGCCTTTTTGGTAAACATTAATCATATTCAAAAGCATACATACATTCAAACACAACCAATGGACGTTTCGCTTATGTAAATAGGGTAAAAGTAAATCTGGATTCAAAAGATGGAATTTATTTATATCAAAAAGTGACCCATACACGGGTAAGTTTGTACAAGGAGACATAAACCCTAGTAAGAGGATTTTGTCATAAAGTTTTATAAAAGAGAAGCAGCTATGTGGGAAACAATCCTATTGAGTTTCAATTCTACTATTGCCATTATCTTCAAGTATCTCATCTTCTGCTGTTGAGACGAAAACGATTGGATTGAGCTTTATCTGTTCAAGCTTGAGTAAGTAGTACAACTGGTTGCAGTTTCATGGGTAATCCAAACGAGACATAGTCATACGCTTTAATCCCTAACTTTTGCCTGGATTGCCCTTTCGGGTTTTCAATCCACCGGGATACCCTTTTTTGCCCAAGCCGCCTTTTCAGGTTTTCGGCTTGCCGGGTGTACATCTTTTTATATATATCCCTAATTTTTGCCCAAACCCTTTTGGTTTGCCGGGATGCCCTTATTTTTGCCTAGGCCTGTCAACCTAGCGGGTCTCTTTTTATGCGTAGTATTTTTTAACTATGTCTGCGTTTACAGGCTGTGGGAAGTCTTCACCATCCATTGTAGTCAGTATCATGGCACCTCCTGAGAACACTGTCTTAACTACAAATGGTCCCTCATATGTTGGAGTCCACTTGCCCCTAGGATCACCCTGTGGTAATATGATACGCTTGATTACCAAGTCACCAGCCTGATATACCTTTGGCTTAACCTTCTTGTTAAAAGCTTTGATCATCCGTTTCTGGTACATCTGGCCATGACAAACTGCTGCTAGCCTTTTCTCATCAATCAAATTTATCTGGTCAAGTCGAGTCTGGATCCACTCATCTTCATCCAAGCCTGCATCCTTCATAACTCTTAAGGAGGGAATCTGAACTTCAATGGGCAGAACTGCTTCCATACCATAGACTAAGGAGAACGGGGTTGCCCCTGTTGAAGTACGTATTGTAGTACGATAACCATGAAGAGCAAATGGTAACATCTCATGCCAATCCTTGTAAGTAACAGTCATCTTTTGTACAATCTTCTTAATGTTCTTATTAGCAGCTTCAACTGCCCCATTCATCTTCGGACGATACGGAGAAGAGTTATGATGCTTAATCTTGAACTGCGTGCAGAGATCAGTAATCATAGTGTTGTTCAGATTAGAGCCATTGTCAGTGATAATCCTTTCAGGGATGCCATACCTACATATGAGATTATTCTTAATGAATCGAGCCACAACATTCTTAGTAACAGATGCAAATGAAGCTGCTTCTACCCACTTCGTGAAGTAATCAATAGCAACCAGGATGAAACGATTCCCATTAGAAGCAGTAGGCTTGATCTCACCAATCATATCAATGCCCCACATGGCAAAGGGCCAAGGAGCAGTCAACACATTCAGTGGTGATGGAGGTACATGGACTTTATCAGCATAAATTTGACATTTGTGACATGTTCTGGAGTGTTGATAGCAATCAGCTTCCATAGTAGACCAATAGTAACCTGCTTTCAATATCTTCTTTGCCATGGTATGTCCACTAGAATGAGTGCCAAAGATCCCATCATGCATGTCTTCCATAATCTCAGTTGCTTCCTTCTTGTCCACACAACGAAGCAAAGTTGAATCATGATTGCGCTTGTATAGAATCCCATTACTCAAGAAGAACTTAGCAGCAAAACTTCTCAGAAACTTCCTATCTTTGACAGATGCCCCTTCAGGAAACTCCTGAGCTTCAAGATATCTTTTTATTTCATAGAACCAAGGCTTCTCCTCTGCCCCTTCAGTGTCAATCTCATTGCAGTACGCAGGCTTTTCAAATCTATCAATGGTAATCTTGGGAGGTTCATTATCCCAACTGATCTCAAACATAGATGCCATGGTGGCCAATGCATCTACCAACTGATTCTCTCTTCGTGGAATATGTCCAAAGGTAATCTCTTTGAAATGTGGGATCAAAGACAACACATGCTCTCTGTAAGGAATGAGGTTATCATGCTTGGTATCCCAATCTCCTTTAATCTGACTTACTACCAGGGCTGAATCTCCATACACATCAAGGAACTGAATCTTCATATCAATAGCAGCTTTAATACCCAGGATACATGCCTCATACTCAGCCATGTTATTGGTACAATGGAAATAAAGTCTGGCAGTAATTGGGGTATGACAACCTTCGGGGGAACTAATCACAACACCAACACCATTACCAAGTGCATTAGAGGCACCATCAAAAACCATAGTCCATCGGGATCCTTGTTCAGGTCCGTCATATTGTCCAGGTTCTTTGGTAATAATCATAATATCTTCATCAGGGAACTCAAAATTCATTGACTGGTAATCATCCACTGCTTGATGAGCCAAATGATCAGCAACAACACTTCCCTTGATGGCCTTCTGAGTAGTATACTGTATGTCATATTCTGTCAAGATCATTTGCCATCTTGCAATTCTTCCGGAGAGAGCAGGTTTCTCAAATATGTACTTGATTGGATCCATCTTTGAAATCAATAAGGTAGTATGGGTCAACATATACTGTCTTAGTCGGCGAGCAGCCCATGCCAAAGCGCAGCAAGTTTTCTCGAGCAGTGAGTATCTTGTTTCACAGTCGGTAAACTTTTTGCTAAGGTAGTATATTGCCTGCTCTTTTCGACCAGACTCGTCATGTTGCCCCAACACACACCCCATTGAGTTGTCTAACACTGTTAAGTACATAATCAAGGGTCTTCCATCAACTGGTGGCATCAAAATTGGTGGTTCTAGCAGATATCTCTTGATTTCATCAAAGGCAGTCTGGCATTCATCATTCCATTCCATCACCTGATCTTTCTTCAACAACTTGAAGATTGGCTCACAGATGGTAGTTAATTGGGAAATAAATCTTGCAATGTAATTCAATCGTCCCAAGAAACCTCTAACCTCCTTCTCAGTACGGGGAGCTGGCATTTCTCGTATAGCTTTCACTTTTGCAGGATCCACTTCAATACCTTTTCCACTGACAATGAAACCCAGGAGTTTACCAGATCTAACTCCAAAAGTACACTTGTTTGGATTCAACCTCAACTTATATTTCTTCAACCTCTCAAACAACTTGTGCAGATGATCAAGATGTTGCTCTTCATTCTGAGACCTGGCTATCATATCATCTACATATACCTCTATCTCATGATGAATCATATCATGAAACAAAGCCACCATAGCGCGCTGATATGTTGCCCCTGCATTCTTCAAACCAAATGGCATTACCTTATAGCAAAAGGTGCCCCACTGTGTCACAAATGTTGTCTTCTCCATATCTTCAGGTGCCATCTTGATTTGATTGTAACCAGAGAAACCATCCATAAAAGAGAATACCTTGTGCTGAGCAGTGTTGTCTACCAGAATATCAATATGAGGGAGTGGAAAGTCATCTTTGGGGCTAGCCTTGTTCAAATCTCTGTAGTCCACACACATACGCACCTTACCATCTTTCTTAGGAACTGGTACCACATTTGCAACCCACTGAGGATAAGAAGTCACTGCTAAGAACCCTGCATTGAACTGTTTCATTACCTCTGCCTTGATCTTTTCTGACATTTCAGGACGCATACGACGAACCTTCTGCTTCTTTGGACGACAATCTTCTTTCACTGGTAAATGGTGAACCACAATGTCTGTATCCAACCCTGGCATATCTTCATAAGACCAAGCAAAGATCTCCACATAGTCACGTAACATCTGAATCAACCTGTTCTTGACACTGTCCTCTAAATCAGCCCCTATCTTGACCTCTTTTCTGTTTTCTTCAGTTCCCAGATTCACAACTTCGACTGGCTCTTCATGTGGCTGTATAGCTTTCTCTTCTTGTTGTAACAACCTAGCAAGCTCTACAGGTATTTCACAATCGTCCTCATTTCCGTCTTCAGTTTGATAGATCGGATTCTCGAAATTATAATTGGCAATAGTAGAACTGTTATCAACAAGATCCAGAGTGGATGAGGATCTGCATTTTAGTGATGTGGGTGTGTGTAAGAACACATAGCTGATAAAGCAAAAATAAAAGAAAAGAAAGACAAGGAACACAATATTTACGAAAACGAAACGTCCACTGATTTTATTGAATGAAGTATGCAAATGAAATGATAGCCCGTAACAAGCACACCATTGTGCCCTGGGTAAGGCACATGGCTTGAAAGTTTTATTGTTCAAGAAATTACAAATTTAAAATATAACAACACAGTAATAGTATTTACTCCTGACTAAAGGAGATAGGGATAACATCTTCAGCTTTCCAATTATTAAGTCCAGCACCCACAGTAGGAAAAATCCATGCATCCAAGTTGTAGTCTTCATCTTGATCTCCCACAGCATTAATCTGGTCTTTCACAACCCCTTGATTAGTGACACGGGCAGCACGAGCACGACGAACAACCTTCTGGGACTCTGCAGTGAAACCCAAACCAAACTTGTCAGACTTGTATGGAATATCAGGAAGCTGACCCCAAATAGTACAACCACCTTCATCCACCACAGCTCTAGCATCATTGAGGGAGGCCATTGCCATTGTTGGAGGCTTTCTGGTGACCACAGGAACTTTCTTCACAACAGGAGGAGCTACATAATCATTAAAAACCCAGGGAACCACTTCAAACGTCTGACACGGAGTCTCAATGTATTCACCTTCCATTTCCAAATACTTGAAGGTATTCACATGGCTGACGAAGTATTCTTCTTCTCCATAGACAGTAACAACCTTTCCATCCACCGGATATCTCAACTTTTGGTGCAATGTAGAGGTTACAGCACCTGCCCCATGGATCCAGGGACGACCAAGCAGACAAGAGTACGAAGGACGAATATCCATCACAAAAAATGTAGCAGTAAACACCTGAGAGCCAACTTTGATTGGAAGATCAATTTCCCCATGCACTACTCTTCTAGAACCATCAAAAGCCTTCACCACAATATTACTGGGCTTCAGCACAGCATCTTCAGGACTCAGCTTGCTCAGGACTTCCTTAGGCAACACATTCAAAGAGGAACCATTGTCTATCAGCACATGTGACAAGGTAGTGCCCCTGCATTCAATTGAAACATGCAAGGCCCTGTTATGATCCCTCTTGGCAGGGGTCAAATCAGCATCAGAAAATCCTAACCCATTGTCGTAGGTCAGGTGGGCAACACAGTTCTCAAATTGGTCAACAGAAATTGCACTGGGTACATGAGCAGTCTTCAGAAACTTGATCAAGGACTTGGCATGAGCCTCAGAACATAACAACAAAGACAGCATAGAAATCTTCGAGGGAGTATGCCCCAGCTGGTCAACAATGTCATAATCACTCTTGCGAATGATTTTCAATACTTCTTCCATCTGTTTAGAGAGATCATCAGTAGCTGGCACATCAGTAGATACAGGCTCAATAACAGGACCCTTGCCCCGAGCATCAGTGGTGGAAGTAGCAGCAGGAGTAACTGCATTCTTGGAAGTAACTGGAGGAGAGAAGACTCTTCCACTACGAGTGATCTTTCTAGATCCAGCAATATTATCAATGTCAACAGGCATATCAGCTACAGGCTCTTGCTTAACACCATGGATGTATACATCAGATCCATAATGCCAAGGCACAGCCTTGTCAGACGTATATGGGATAGGACCAGGAGTAGTAATGACCACAGGAGCTACTCTGGCTTCAGCAACAACTTTTACAGGACCTTCAGCAGTAATCTTGATGGGACCCTGATGAGTGATTTTAATGGGACCCTTTGAAGTGATTCTTATTGGTACTTTGTCAACCATGTCAACCTCTTCAGTCTTCTTACCTCTGGTCAGGTGATCCACCATACTTTCTACAGACGATGGTCTTCTTTCAAACACTATAGTATACTTATCCATGAGACGCTGAATTCCATCTTTCAATCTGAAGCACTTCTCTGGATTATACTCACAATAAACACAATCTTCACGACAACCCGGAAAGAACCCAGCTTGTACCAACTTCTTTCTGATGACAGACAATGGTGTGGTCAATTCATCAACTGAATGGATATGCAGATCTTCCTCAATGGCATTGACAGTCTTCTCGTGATTTGGCATTGGAGCAGTAATCACATTGGGAGTACCCGGAGGATCAAACTCAATTTCTCCCGTATCAATCATATCTTGAATTTTATTCTTCAAGATCCAGCAGTTATTAGTATCATGTCCCTGACAGTTTGAATGATATGCACATCGTGCATTGGGATTGTACCTGGGAGAGGTAACATTAGGATTCTGAGGAGCCTCTTTCAAAGTAATGAGTTCAGCCTTTAACAAGTGTTGCAATGCCTGAGCCATTGACATGTTGATCTTCGTGAACTGTCTTCTAGCCCTCTGTTGGTTGCCCTGTGGCTGCTCTGTTGTTGCAGGAGTTGGATTTGAAATATGAACTGCACTAACAGACTGATGCCTTCTGTTACGATCAGGCTGACCATAAACAGCATTGGATTCTTTCTTCCCAGTGGGAGGCTTCTTTGCAGCACCTGATGAAGAAGTACCCACATGGATCTTACCATTCTTTATACCATTCTCTACTCGCTCTCCTGTCATGATCAACTCAGTGAAGCCAGATGATGAGCTTCCAATGAGATGACTGTAGAACGGACCATTCAGCGTGCACATGAACATATCAACCAATTCCCTGTCAGTCAAAGGGGGTTGAACTCTTCCAGCTAAATCTCTCCACTTCTGAGCATACTCCTTAAAACTTTCTTTGGCACCCATAGACATGCTTTGAAGCTGCATGCGAGTGGGGGCTAAGTCAGCATTGTATTGATACTGCTTATAGAAAGATTCAGCAAGATCATTCCAGTCTCTGATGTTGACACTCTCCAACTGATAATACCACTCCAGCTGAGCTCCAGATAAGCTCTCTTGAAAGAAATGGATCCACAACTTTTTATCAGCAGTGTGAGGTTGAATTCTTCTGACATAAGACCTCAGATGCAACTTGGGACAAGAGACCCCATCATAAACAACAAAGGTAGGAACCTTGAAACCAATGGGTATGACTACCCCAGATATCAGACTCAAATCCTTAAAATCCAGCCCATATGATTTCTGCAACTCCATAGCATCCATCCTATCCACCAGCATCTTGAATTTGTCTTCATTAGGCTCATGGTAGTAGTTAGCCTCAGAATTAGAGTCCCCCATTATGTGGTGGAGACTGCCTACCTCTTGCTCAGATTCCTCAGATTCATAGTCTTCAGCTGGTTCTTTGGTCTTGGCAAGACCTTTGAACCTTCTTCCCATGTTAATCAACCCAGCAGACCTTCTAGTCTTCTTAGTCTTCTTGGCCAGCAGTGCCTTCAATTCATCCTGCCCCTTGGACAGGTTCAAGATCAGCTCTTGGAACTGTGCATTTTGTGCCTGGAGATCCTTAACTGATTGTTCAAGAGCCATTGCTGAAATAAACAGCGAGAAGATGAGAAACCTGTACACAATTATAAACATGTGATGCAATGAAATGATATGGGAATGCATATGCAATGTTTTCAAGGACCGCAGGATTTAAATTTGCTTAGACAAACATGAAAGTAAACTTTTATTAGTAATAACTTTGTTTTACCTTTTAGGCTTACAAAAAATAAAATAAGTACAAAAGATGGGGTTTTAAGTCTCCCATGGACGTTTCCTCTTTGTATTGAGGTATGAGTTGAGGTTTCGCTCCTCGTGAAGTTGCTTTGTTAGTTCTAGGACTCTTTCTTGGCTTGCTTTGTAATGAGCCTCAAAAGTATCTCTTTGCTCCTTCAGTTGGATCCATGATCTCTGCAAGTCTTCCATATCAGTAGGCATGTCTGGGTGAAGGATGGTATGAGCTGTGTCTCCTTCAGCAACAGGTTCCATGGTAACTGGTAGGACGGAAGGATATGGCATCATGATTGTCTGAGCACGAGATCGTACCCATCTGAGATAAGCTTCCATAGGAATAGTGTACTTAGGCTCCAGTGTCTTGCTGTCAATCCTGTTTACCTTTCCCCAAGCTCGTATGAATCTCTGACGGTACCCTTGAAGATCGTTGTCGTAATCAAACACAATGCCCTGAATCAACATGTCATGTGGACCATCACTTCGGGCGTAACCAAACTGTCGTAAAGCTAAAGAGGGGTTGTAGGTGATGCCTCCTCTTATGCCTAGTAGTGGCACATTAGGAAACTCCCCACAACGGTCAATGATGGTGACATTCTCCATAAATCTGGAGCACCAATGGATATCTGAGTGAGAAAGTGACATGATCCTCTTGGACCATCTGAACCCTTGCTCATTCTTCATTACTGAGCGAGGAAGGTGAGAAATAAACCACCTAGAAAGCAAAGGTATGCAGCACATCAAAGTTCCTCTTGCCCTTGTAGTACGGGTATGAAGAGAATGTAGGATATCTCCAAGCAATGTAGGCACTGGATTGTGACTCAGGAAAATGTTGATGGCATGAACATCTATGAACTGATCTGGATTGGGGAACAATACTAAGCCATATATCAGCAAGGCTAAGACCTCCTCAAAAGCATCATAGCTCATGGCCTTCAAGAACATTTGAGCCTTATCCATTAGCACCTTGGCAAGAATACCCTTGACTCCGCTTCTCGTCTCTAGAACAATGTCAGATTTCTTCAGATGTAGAGCTGCAGCAATAACCTCTGGTTTGAGCTCCTTCTCCAAGCCTGTGAAGGGTCTTTGATCAAGAACAGGTATACCCAGAAGTTTAGAGAACTCCTCCATGGTAGGAACTAGCTGGTAGTCGGGGAATGTGAAGCAATGGTGCTTAGGATCAAAGAACTGGAACAAAACACTCATCATGTCTTCATTGAACCCTGAAGTGACTAGATCCAATAGGTGACCATGTCTCTTGATGAACTGGGAGTGATCAGACACTTGAGAAACCAACTCTTTAAGCTTGGGAGGGATCCCCACAAAGTTGATCCTGATGGTGTTTCTACGAGCAGAAGCCATGACCTACAACAAAGAACAAAGATAAATCCCTTGGTCCTTGAAATGGTTAGTGAAAATGCTATGCTTATGATGCATGATGATGTCATGATGTTATGTTCAATCACAAACATGTGGCACACACAAACAAGTCACACCATAGCCCTAGGTTTAAAGGCTTGCATGAGGTTTAAGGTAGGTACCCTCCCCTGAAGTTAGATGGTTCATCCTGTCCTATGAAAGTAACCAGGTTCTAAGGGATCTCAATATCATTGATCCTTCACAAGGGTGGTTGATCAGAAGGTAACTTACTTGCCAACCAAAACCCTCCAAGTTTAGAATCTCAATGAGCGTAGTATCGAGTGTCAACCAACTTCAGTCTGCACCAAAGCCGGTTACCTCACTACCTTCTAAAGGCCAAGATGAGTTAACTAAGGTTCTAAAAGTTAGTTAGTGCATTGACAACATATGGCAGCCTCATATTATCCTCAACTTGACTTAAGGAACATAAGCACCAACCAAGAAGTCGCACTAACTATGGCCACCAGATCAACCGTATCGATATACGTCGTACAGTTTCCTTGGTCTATTGCCATTTACCTAAGGTACACTAGATCCGGGTTAGGACCTTTCACACATAAGAGCACCCCAACAATATAATAATAAAGCAAACAAATCAAACAATATTAAAGTGATCTAATTCCTAAGGGTACCCCTCTTTTATTAATTCCCCAGCAGAGTCTCCAGTTCTGTAACACGGTGGGAGAACTGACTTTTAGTTATGTTGCGGATAGCAAGAGTCGCCACCGACTTTTATTTTATCCAAAAGGAAAGGGTATAAAAGAACAGGAAAGACCTTAAGAGAATATTTTGGGTCCGGGGGGTAGGTTATGTAAAGGGAAGGTGTTAGCACCCTTTACATCCATGGTTATCCATGGGCTCTTAGTTACTTAGCTCACTTTTGAATTGTTTTTGAAAGTGTAGTGTGTGAATAGAAAAATTTTCAGAATAGTTGATAATGATCCATGTACGGATGCGTAAAAACTTGTTTTTGAAAATTTGTTTGAAATTGTGAAGAGTTTGAAAAGTTTTTGAAGTGAGCAAGTACATAAGAGGAACCTACCCTAAAATTTTAAGTCTTTCTTGTTCTTTATCCTTTAAGTGGTAAGACTATCCCTACTATTAAGGAGCAGGTAGTCATTACCTTGGATGTAAGGGACATATGAGGGACATCTGTTTTGAAGGCAACTGTGGGGTGTATTAAGCATATAGGAGGGACTATCATCATTTATTCGAAGGGACTTGATCTTTAAAGGCAACCATTAGGGACTTGATGATTTTTTCTTTTAAAGGGACTTGCTTTATACACCCCACTTGACCTTATGATTTAGGCAACTTGAGGGATAACCTTAGAAAGTGAGATGGCGATTAAAAATCGACTTACATGTGTGAGTGTTCAATATTATTTATCTTATAATTAAAGTGATCTAAATTTATTTTTAAATAGAATACATGTTTTTGCACTCCCTAAATTACTAACCATAACATAAAAGTTAAATATTTAAACATTTACAAAATTACACCAAGAAGCAATTACATAATAATTATAATAAGCAAATTAAAATAAACAGCAAAAATATAAATAATTAGCAAAATATAAATAAATAAGCAAATATAAAAATAAATAAATAGGGGTTAGTGATAAATATAATTAAAAAATAAGGTTAGTAAAAATAAAATAGCTAAAATAGCTAAACAACCTATATAACATCACAAACACAAATATGCAAGCAAAATTCAATAACCAGCAATGAATCAATGGAATCGAAAAAATATTTTCAAGCATGAACAAAGCCACGGTTTAGACATTAGGGCATGATCTGGATGCATATGAATGATGGTTTATGATCAGGGATGTCCCATGAAGCTTGCCATGTCCTCAAAATACCTTGTAGAGCTCTGGAAATCAGAAACCGAAAGTGAGCTTTTGGAGGATTTTTTGACTTTGTGAACTTACCTTTGGCTGCTGGAAAATCGTCTATGAGGGCTAGGGTTGTGATCAGTACTTATATGTGAATCATTTAGGTCAGAAAAATTCATTGGTTGTGTGGAAGTTTGGATATTTGAAGATTGAAAAAGATTATGCCATGAAATTCAAATATTGGCTCATGAAAGCTTGCTATTTTTGGATCAATCACATGATTTCTTTCTCTTTCACCTTCAATCAATATTGATGAGATTCTAGAAGCTCAATCTTCATCCAAAAATATATTTTCATATTTTATATTTATTTAAAATGATTTTTTATGAATTAAATCAAAATAAATAAAAATAAAATAATAAAAATTATGATTTTAAATCAATTGGGTCGTGCATGATGATATGGTATGGATTGGATCACAATTTGGCCAGCCCATTTGGAAAGAAGTGGTTTTAAACCTCCATTTTCAACATAAACCATCATAAAATTTCCCAACTTTGCAAGGGCATATCTCCCTCAATTTTAAAGGTATGAGGGTGTTCTTGGACATTTTGGAAAGATTGAAGAGTCCTCTAAACAACCCCATTGGTTTCAGGTCCATATCATTTACCAATCTCAAGTTATGCCCTTTTGAAGTTGTTGACTTTTTGTTGACTTTTGAAATGACCTATAATGTCTTAGCTCATATCTTCCAAATGAAGCATTTTTGGGCTTAACTTGCAAGATCAAAGTTGTAGAGAATTCAATTTCCTTCAAAATGAGATTTGAGTGGAGACTTGGTGATGAAGTATATGAAAGTTATGGCTGGTCAAAGTTCAGTTGACTTTTACTGAGGAAACCCTAATTTAGAAACTCCTGATTATTGATGATCCGGAATCTCCTTGATGAATCATGATCAACCCTTGATCAAATGATGATTTTTACTTCATATACTTGATGTTGGCAAAAAATCATGAAGTTTGACTTTGGTTTGACCACAGTTGACCTCAGTTTGACTTTCTGACTGCATTGACTGATTTTGACTTATCTGATCATCTGACTGAGCAAACTTTTGAGAAAAGTCTTGAAACTTGTCATGGGGGTTCTTATATACATATAAGAGGTTATGAAGCTCACTTGAGGTATTGGAAATCCATTTAGCCTGATTAAAGTCAAAACCCTAGTTTTGGATGCACTGCTTAGGAGGTGCATTGTCTGAGGGAATTGTCAACTCCTTTGACCAATTGTGAACTTTGTGAACCTTTTGAACCATCATAAAATGTCTTGTGAACCTCATGGGAAGTATTGTTAAGCTTGTGAACCTTGTGAACCTTCATAAAGTGACTTGTAGACTTCATGAACCTCATGAAAGGTCTTGTAAATGTTGAGAAACTTGTGAACCTTGTGAACCTTCAAGAAGTAACTTGTAGACTTCATGAACCTCATGAAAGGTTTTATAAGCATTGTGAATCTTGTGAAACTTGTGAACCTTCTTAGCACACAAAGTTCTTGTATTGTGAGGGCAAATTTTGGGGTGCAACAGCCACCTACATCCATCTCGACTAGCTCATGTTCAGGGACTTGAGTGAAATATCTTGCTTTCAAAAGTCTAAACCTGTTGAGATATTGGTCCACTGATTCAGTGGTCTTTCGTTTCACACTAGCCAACTCTTTTAGACTAATTTTGTATTGCCCCATGTAAAAAATTTCATGAAACAATATTTCTAATTGTGTCCATGTGTGGATGGACTGTGAGGGCAATGTTGTGAACCAAGTAAATGCGTTCTTCGTGAGAAAACTTGGAAAATACTTCATTTTTAGGTCCTCATTATTTACTATGTCACCAGCCTCGGTTTGATATCTAGCGACGTGTTCGACGGTGTACTCTTCAATCTCTCCACCAAACTTTGTGAATTTTAGAACCTTTCATCCCCTGGGAAATTCCGTTTGTAAAACAAAATCTGGTAATGGGGACTTGTATGCTTTCCCCATTTTGAACCATGATTCGTTCGACCATAGCCTCTATGTTTGGTTCCCCAGCCATAACATTGTATCGAACCTTCCTGACCACATATTCAGGATCCTAATTCCTATGAACTAATACGACACGAGGCCTCAGGGCCACACTAGGTATAGGTTCGACTTCTTGCAACGATTGTTCAAGGATTTCTTCGTAGACGTCTTCCTGTCGAATTGGTGTTTTCGATCGAGGAGGCGGCTTTTGTCGACGTGGGGTTGTAGGTACCCCAAGGAAATCACTTATGTATGTCATTTGAGATTCCAATTGCTGGTAACTCTGAGTCGAATCATATATCAACGGTCTCAGTATCGTGCCTATCTGCTGAGTCAGCATGTGGACCATTTTGTGATTGCTTTCATCCATCTATTGCCTCATGACTACAATAGAGTTTGGGGTGAAAGTCGGAACAGACTGGGATAAAAACCCGAACCCCGGGGGTCGATTAAAATTGTTTGCCAAGGGACCTAACCCTTGGTACAGTGAGAACACTGACGAAGAACTATCCCCGAACATCGAACCATTGTTATGTAAACTTGACATAAACTTTGGTGGCATTCCTAGCGTTCGAGGCACGGGCATTGTGAAACTAGGCATCGGTTGTCCATAAGTTACAGCCGTTGTCGCCCTTAATGTTTCAGGCTGATATGGTGTCATGGTAGGCCCACTATGGATGGTCGACGTCTCCGACACAGTCCCAGGGCACACTTCTGTTGTTTTTGTTACCATTAGGTTTTCCTCTGAAGACGGTTCTTCGTTTGGACGTGGGGTAACCATCTTCTGACTACGTAATTGCATGTAATCAACACAACGGGCCCCACTGGGCATGTCAATTAGTTCGCATGTGATTTTCGTGCGAAGAATATCTGGCCTCCTATCGAAGGTACACAATACACTTATTGAGAAATGCAAAACTTGAAAAGAAAGCAAAATGTATTGAAATAACTTGGTAAATTAAATATGCTTAAAAAGAAAACACTTGGATGCTATCATACATTTTTTGTGAGATTGACTTGTTTCTCGTAAATGCTTGGTACTTTGAGTATTTTAGTCATACAATGTTTAGAAATGCGACCTTTAAAATTGGTAATGAAATGCACTTATATATGACACCAAATAATTTCCCCGTCTATTGTCATCGAATCCGAGCGTGACACGTGTCACCCATACGTTTGTAACTGCCAACATATTCTCCC
Source organism: Lathyrus aphaca (assembly GCA_963966055.1). Classification (NCBI taxonomy): domain Eukaryota; kingdom Viridiplantae; phylum Streptophyta; class Magnoliopsida; order Fabales; family Fabaceae; genus Lathyrus; species Lathyrus aphaca. Next base: position 576,482,037 of record OZ014520.1, on the reverse strand, counting down.
ACTTCTTACAAACGTCTTTTTCAATGGATCTGTGTGATACGTCGAAACACTTTGACGGTTTTCCAGTTTGGTTTAATTCTCAACGCTCCCCTTGCCTTTGTCGACCATGATTTCTTTTACCTTTCCTTCGTCGAAATCTCGCGGCTAACAATTACATGTTATAGTGAGTCATGCATCATGGTGTATGGGCTTCAATCCAGCTTTTGGCGTTCTTTGGTCCGGTGATATGGATTCAGGAGCGAGTAACTAATTTCAATGAGAAATTAGAGAAGTGTTTATTATGGTGATATCAACGAATTTTGGTGTGCTCTGTTTCAATTATGAGGATTCATGAGCGAGTAGCCAGTTCCAAATGGGAATTGGTGAAGCGTTACCTATGGTGATGATAACGATTTGGTGTGCTCTAGTCCTATAGTGGGGATTCAGGAGTGATATGAAACCGAGTTATCCATTAATGACACCATATGCAGTTTTGAGTTTTGGTGTTGAGTATATTTGCATTCATTATTTGCATATGTATGAAATGATTATGTTGATATTGGAGATTGAGGATATTTTATGGATGTATTCAAATGGATTATATTGAATGATTGTTGATGTTTGTTTCAGGCTACCCTTGCATACTTTTGCATCATTAATCATTATGAGTGTATTCTCATCTTTTTGTTATTTGTTGTGCTCCTTCTTTGGGTACAGACGAGCAAATAATTGAGTAGCTACTTAGAGGCTGAAGGATGGCGTAAAGACTATACTTATTTGTCTTGTTTTATGCGCTTATTTAGTATTTGATGCCCTGATCTATAACACTAGGAAGGCGAACGTTTGCTTTTCTATTTGATAGTGGTTTTGATGTTGTTTATGTTGAAGGCAATTATCGTAACTATGTTGAAGTTATTAAACATATTTGGTTGTTGAAATTGACTATTCCTTTGTGACGAGTGTATGTAAGGCGAGCATATGATGACACGTGTTTAATTTAACATATGTTTTGAATAACCCATGTTATGGAGCAGGATTATGTTATTTTTGAGTGACACCCTATGCGTTTATTTATCTTATCTATGTGTTATTTCATATTTTGGGGTTTATGGTGTTACATAGTGGTATCAGAGTAGGTAGGTCTGTCCGACTAGATTTTGTAATGTTATCTATTCCCTAGTATATGACATTTGTGTGTACACTGTCGATGCATTGTTTCTTATGATGTCTATTTGGTGGTGTGCATAATGGCTGGAATAAATGATCACTCTATTGTTGATGTTTTGGAGTCAAAGACCCACGGACTGCGGTCAAAGACCCAGGAACTGCAGAGTCAGTAGAATCAGACTGGTGATGAATTTAGTGACTTCGGAAAAATATTTTTAAACAATTTCAAAAAAAAAATTCAAACGTGAGAAAATATTGCATTCTAATAATTATGTTTCTATAAATATTATTTTAACCCTTGAAACAAAGAGATATAATCATTTCTCTTGACACCACACCATGACAAAAACATAGTATAAAACCCATTCAATTAGATTTAAAGTATATCATCCATTTAAATTTTTAAATAAATTTAAATAATTTGATAATAAGTTGAAAAATAATTCTTTCTTTTTTTATTTTTCTCCAATCAATTTGATTTAATATTGAGCAAAAATAACTTATTTGCAAGCTTCAATTAATTATTTTAAAATATTCAATTAAGTTAAATTTGAGTCAATTTTTTTATTATTAAATATAAGTTAAATTTTAAACTAGATCAAGTTGGACTTAGTTTTTCAGTCCTACTACTACTCATTACTATTACGGCATGGCTTTTGCCAAATTAAAATAGATAAAAATAGTATGGCATGTGATAACTTATAATTTTGACTCATTATGCATGGCATGGCTGTGTTTTACACGCGTATTTGTCGCGCGTGGGTCATACCTCGACTGTAGAGACAGTAAAACAGAAAGAAAAACCCAGAACCCATTTGTAAATGGCGGCGTATTCTAGGTTGCCCGCCACGTTACTTTCTATCACTGCCTGTTAAAAACTTAAATAAAAAGCACTTTTAAACCCTGCTTATTCGGTAGTAAAAAGTTAAAATATTTATTTTAACTTATATACTAAGAAAAAAAGAAAAACATTTAATACTTTTTACACCGACTGATAACAAATTTATTGACCCACAGAAGCACACACATGGATGCAACTGGCAAGCACAAAACGAAACGTTTTTAACATTACTCGAATTTACTATATTACCCTTACAGTAGCTAAAAAATCAACAATAAACCAAAAGATACTTTTAATTAGTCAAACTATTTGACTGATTAATGCTAATTACCGAGTATCTTACTCACGTGACTCACCTCGGAATTCGAGATTTATCACACACGTTCATTCACGACCGTTAGATTTCGTTTTAATTTTGAATTAGTAAAAGCTATTAAATCAACTTGTCTTAATACGTAATTAATTATGCGGCGCTTCGTATTTTTGTTATTAGTATCATTTATTTTCGAAATTATTATTTTCATTACCGGAATTATAATTAAAATGAATTAATTTAACGATGAATAAAAAAATTGGGCTGATTGATCCTATAAAAAAGCGAATTCGGAGTTTCGGTCTTCGCAGCAACTTAACAGCCATTTCGTTTTTATACTCACTCAACAACTTTTAAAACACACACAAACACCATAGAATCTTAGAGATTTTCTTCCTTTTATGAAAAATAATCAGGAAAGTGAAGTTTCAAGGAAAGTTTGTAATAGAATCATCACCGTTTGAAATTAAGCTTTAACGTCTCTAGTGTTGTTGTGTTTTTTCAGCTTTTGTGCCACTTACCTTACCATAACCATAGCCATAACCACCAACATCACCCCCACGCACCATGTTAAAAGCACTTTTCACAACGCTTTATTCTCCTATCTCTTTCTACCAATTCCATTTTCTCACATTTTAATTCTATTTATTGATTATTTACTACCTTCCCTTTTCGTTTTCATCCCTTTTAATGCTTTTTTAGCAGATTTTTATTTTTCATTCCAAAAGCCTCTCTCACTCTCTCAATCTTCACACACAAGTTTCTCATTTATTCTCCCACATAAATAAAATCTCTACCTATTTCTTTACCCAAAACACACACACTTTCACTCACAAAAACACTAACAATGAAACACCAACAACAACATAGTATCCTATGTAAAACCACGGTACACGAAAGTGTTACTAAGAAATACATAAAACCCAAGAGAAATATCAATGCAAGGAACACCAGAATCGATTTAGCGAAAGTGATTCGCGTAATAGTTACTGATCCAGATGCTACTGATTCATCGAGTGATGAAGAATCAAAGTTTATAATCCCTCGCCGGAGAATCAAACAGTACGTCAACAAAATCGAAATCGAGTCCCTCGCTTCAACGGTTTCGGCTTCTCGTAATAAGAAACGGTCAGCCAGAGAAATGAAATCTTCCCGGAGACCGGCGAACGTTGCAGCAATCCCTGGAGACGAGAGAAAATTCCGCGGTGTACGGATGAGGCCGTGGGGGAAATGGGCGGCGGAGATTCGAGATCCTGTAAGCCGTGTACGGTTGTGGCTGGGAACTTTCAGCACCGCAGAAGAAGCTGCTAAGGTTTACGACGCTGCAGCTATTAAGTTTCGTGGTAAAGACGCTGTGACTAACTTTTCCATATCGCCGGCTGTGGTTGAGAATGTAGTGAAAGCGGAAGGTGTAAACCGAACGACGGCAATGAAGGTTGACGAAATCAAAACGGAAATATCCATTTCCGGCGAAGATTCCGGCGATGAGTTTATTAATCTATCTTCTCCCACTTCCGTTCTCCGGTTCAGACAGGATGAAATCAATGAATCAAATAAACCGGTTGAACCAATTTTTGAAACCGAACCCGTTGAACCGGTCGAACCAGTTATTGAAGTTGAAGAACCGGTTGGTGAATGTGAAACGAGTTTTTTAGACGAAACTAATGAGATTTTCCGACAGGAAATGGAGGACGTGTTTAATTTTCCAACAACTTGTGATTATCATTATTACTCTAACATGTTTGATGAAGCTCCTATGCAATTTGTCCATGAAACGACATCGGTTCTGTTAAAGGATTGTCGTTTCAGTGATCACGTGGAAATTGATAAAACGCACTCACCATCACCACCATCACTATCATCATCAGAAACTTTATATGAAGGGGATGATTTTCTTGATGACATTTTGTTAGATTTAGAGCCTCTCATTGCGCTTTGAAACAGTGAAAGTGAAAGTAGTTACAATCATGAATCATGAATCATGATATCATCACTTTCACAAGCTATAAAGTCGTCGTTGACTGTTGAATTTCTCAGCAGATTTTGATTCCGGTGGCAAGAAAATTCCAAAAAAAGAGTTTATTTTCTGTCATTAATTTTGTTGAATATAGTAACTTTTTATATATTTCAGTTTATTTTTATTTATATTTTGTTGCGTAATAGTAGTAATAAGGTGTTTTTGAGAATGTAATATATATTGTTCAAATATCAATGCAAGTGTATTACAGTAAGTGATTCTTGTTTTTCTAATTTGGATTTTTTGTTATGTCTGTGAAATGTGAATATAGTAATCAAGTTTATGTGAAATGGTGAAGTGTTGAGTCACATCTTGCAAGCGGTGATTGCGGTTGTTACTATTTGTTGGGTGTGAATTCCAAAATCGATGCTTCGAATTTTTTAATTTCTATGTATATATGTTTAGTACGGTTTCTGAATTTGTTAGTAGAAAGAAATTGTTGGAGGTTCAGTGATGTCGGTGAAAGTAAATTTATGGAAGAAAATTCTACAAATATCGAAGAGAAACATGTGTGTTACTCAGCATGCTGCATGTGGAAAAAAGATTTTAAAGTTACATAGTTTTTGAGCTTTATACATTATTCGATTCTGTTTTGTGAATTCTCTGGCCCAATTTTATGATGATATTGGGGTTTTTTACTAGAATAAGCCCACATGGTATAGTATATATGTAAACGTAGATAAAATATTTCCAAATAGGATGAAGTAGAATCTAGACGTCATAAGGAGTAAGAGTAACCCTTGAGAATTTTGAAGGACAATAAGGATGTATACATATAAACAATTCCACTTTTCAAATATAGTCTTAAAATAGATTAAGTTTCACAACCATTGAGTATATCATTGTTGTTTCGTTATGAAGCTAGATAAATGTTTTAAATGAGGTTTCATTATAGTGGAGCAAGTTTTTTTAATGCATAAATGAGGTGATTTGGTCTTTATAAATGAGGTGATTTGGTCTTTATATAGTATGAGCAAGTTTTTTATATGGAAATGAGATGATTTGGATTTTGTTTGATAAAATTAGTTGATAGTTGATAAGTTAGCTGATGAATTATAGATATAGTTTATAGCTGATGACTTATAATTTATAAGAGCTCGAATTCTTTGAACTGTTTGCACAATCTCTGCTTTGAAGAGGATCTCTGATAGAACCCTTCTATAGAGAATGAATGATTTGTTCATGGTTCTTGACAAAATTATTGACTCTTTAAGAAGGTCAAAAATTACCTGAGACAAATCTACAAGAGTGAGAAGACACATGATAAGAAGCTTATCCTCATGATACATAAAATCTTTGTTAATATTGCGAGGATGAAGATTTATCAAGATGAACTTAAACCATCCTTTTGCATTAGGCAGGAGTTTTTCAGGATTTGTGGGCTCAAAAACATAGTTTTCATTGAACAGATAATGCATTTCAGCATCAGCAGTATAACGAATGGAGTTGTGACTGATAGTTATACCCCTTTTAGGACAATCAATAGCTTCAGTAATGTTTGCAGAGTTGAAAGAGACAGGAAAATCATAGACATTCGAAGAAATGGTCAGACCATCAAAGTTGACAGAGGCATTGATCCAAAAGGATTTTACAATGTTTAAATATATTAATACTCTTAACATAGACATGTATCCACTCCAATTTTGAAAATGGATTCCACGATGAAAGTTTGGACTAGTGCCTGCTGGAATTGTTGGTCGTTTTTCATTTATGACTTCTAAGAGATCATCGTTTCCATGAAAAATTCTTGGAGTCATTTGATAATTTGACATTTCAAGAAGGTTTTGAATGATGGATTGTTTTAAGTTTCTTAATATATAGGAAATGAGGTGAAGGAGACTTAAGAGCACTAAATATTTGTTGCGTTGGAACAACCAAACTTCATCATTTTCGAGACTGACTCAGTGAAAAGGCATACTTAACTTCAAAATGAAAATAGGTGTAATAGATTTTATGTTAAAATGTCAGAACATGTAACAAGTAAGAATACATATCAATGTATCCTTTGTAAGCTACAAAGAGTGGCTGACACATAGCAACAACATAGAGATGACTTGCTTATTTTCAAGAATGATTAAATTCTACTATTCGTCTTAATCATGAATGCATAGTTAGGGGAAAACATGGGAATCTTAATTTATCTTTAATAAATATTACAAAACCCAATGTGTCAGTGAGTGATCAATAATTATGACAGAAATCACTATTTTATTTCACATATTTTAAGAACTGTACTTAGTTATGCGTCTGATTAAGACATCGTCTAACTTGTAGAAGTATATTTAACAAAAGATCTAATAAAATAAGTAATGAATAAAAAAAATTATACCTCAGAGATTCTGAGATCTTTACAATGATTCTTTATTTGAGTGCTTTCTCTTCTGACTTTGATTTGAACTGGCTTGTGTTGAAAGCTTCTGACTTTAGCTTGTCCTTGCTCGAGCTTTTGATCAAAATCACTTAGCTTCTGCTTCCTTCAGAGTGATCTACCAGAGATTCTGAACAAGTACTTTCTGATTCCTCAAACGGATGAAACACTTGTTTAGATACAGGTATCATTAGACTTGAATTTAACACATGATACAGTCTGAGTGACAATCTTGTTCTTGCAATGTTGACTAACATTTTTTAGAGTTAGTCCATCATATTTTCTTCTGAAAAGGATGTCTACTGATTTCTTCGTTCTGAATAATACCAATGACTTAAATCCCTTGGTCTTAGAATAGACTGACTTCAGTCTTTGAATCTTCTGGTTCCAAGAATCATGCATCATGATTTTTTTAGAGGAATATCAAATACCATTCTGACATCTTTCAGTTTGTTCAACTGATATGGGATCTCAAGTTAATAAGACTTAATTGTCTATGTTACTTCAGTCCATACTCATATTACATTATATTCCTGATAAATCAACGAGCTTCCGTTTTCTGCGAAGCTTTTCAAGGAAGTAATATTCACATTTGTATTGAATATACTAATTGTTTGATCAGTTAGACTTCAGATGTTCTGACTTGGAGAAATCATTTCTTAAAGATTTGAATTCCTCTGTTTATGAATTTTGACATCTTCTTTAAACTTCATCATGAAGTTCTTATTCATCAGAGTCATAAATCAATAATCTTTCTTCTTTCCTTAAGAAAATTCCTTAATGAGCTCTTCATGAGAAAGTCAAGGGTGGACTAGTCTGTTTCTTGAAAACATCTCATACTCACAAAGAATTACTCTTCAGCAAACAAGATGTCTTATTCTCTGATGATTTAATCTTGAGCAAATACGTTGTTCTTCCAATCGTATTTTCTAAGATAAGCATTCAACATATATTACTTCTTATTTGATGAGTCTATCTTGTCAGCTGATTCTCCATCCGCATCATTTCAATGAAGGAGGATTTGTCGATAACAACTACAATCTTAAAGGAATCAGTTACTTACTTAGAGTAATCTGTTTGGTTACAATTTAGTACTCAATCATCTTTTGATATGAAACTTAAATTGTAAGTGGATTGAAATCATACCCAGAGTATTTCTTCACACAGCATATGGATCTTTTTCTAACACTGTTAGGTGTTTGATATCCATCAATAACAGAACCGAAGCTATGATACCAATTGAAGGTGCAAGGAAAACATAAGAAATAGGGGGTTGAATTGGGTTTTAAACTCTTGAAAACTTTTCGCCTCTTATTAATAACGCGCTAAGAGATTATCAGAGTCTGATGATAAATTCTGAGTTGCGATGCAGAAGCATAAACAATAATACAAGAGTAAATAACACATGATATATCCTGGTTCACTTGAGCAACTCTCAAGCTAATCAAGTCCACCCTTCTAAGGTTATTTCACCTTGAACTCAAGTACTTATCCAGTATAATAAGAACAGATTACAAATGCACGGGAAACTATCGATGACTAACCCATAATGAATAGTTTAGTGATTTAATCAGAAATAATGTTCATTAACCTAACTGAATCTAATCAACATAATCTCTAATTAGGATTTCCATAATGGTATACATCAGTGATCTCACAAGAGTCTGACCTTCACTTGGTCCTCTTTGAGATATGATGACCCTATTTCAGGCTTTCACAATGACACATAACCATTGTCTTCTCAAGTCTTCTGATCTTCAGTCTATCACTTGAGGAACTCTTAATTCTAAACAAAATTAATATTTTGGAGATTACATGAGTACTTTTAATATAGCAGATAACTCCTAAGTTTAAGTACATAGAAACACAACTGTGTTCTTGCAAGATATGAGTAACAACTCATTTCTTTCTTCTGATTCTGATAAGATGTATGTGATTGGAAGTTTGAATAACATCTTATAGAACTTATTTATCTTCTTCTTTGAGAAATCTTTGAGCAACAACTCCTTGCTTCTGATCTCCATTTAGCTCAGATGATAAATTGGTTGATGACTTGATTGTTTTTCAACAATACCAGATTCGCCAACTATTGTACTTACTTGATTGTTGTTGTGCTGATATATGATTCTTTGGTGGACCAACAACAATGGTCGTGTGTTGATTTCATATGTTTATGACTTGTATATTTTCACTACAATAATCCACCACACAACGACATTTTGAAGCACATAAGCTTTTCATTTTTATAGTCAGATAAAATATAGTCGTTGAAAAACATCTGGCTATTAAAAAAGATTTGTTACACAATGAAGAAGGTAGTACAACCACACATGTCCTTTTCCAAAAATTAAGCTGGTGGAGACGTAGTAGGATAAACGATTTTTCGATTTTTGTACTATCATTGCTAACATTAACTTTGTCTTTCTGAACTTCGGTCTTCGGAGTCTTCAGAACCTTTTTCACTCAGAGCATTGTCTTTAGAGTATTCGAAACCTTTTTTACTCAGAACGTTGTGTTCAGAGTCTTTAGCACTTGATTCTTCAGAAACTTTATCTGCAGAACCTTAAGTCTTCAGAACCTTCAGAACTTCGTTCAGCAGAATCTTCTTCAAATTTCTTCAGCACTTGGTCTTCAGAAGATAACAACTTCAGAAGCTTCACTCACTTAAGAAGTAGAACATCAGAACAACGCACAGAACAAAGTCCACAAGAGCGTTGCAACAACAACATCCGACATCCTCTTATCTTTCTAATTATGATCAGATACATAAGCATACTTGCTTCTTTAGTACGCTTGTGACTTGTGTTACACATAATAACTCGCATGTAAACTTTAACGCACATATTGATAGTGTTTGTTTGATCTAATATCTTTAATGAATATAATCTGCACAGAAACAAAATCAGAACATAAAATAGTTCTTTCGCAAATACTCATTCTTATCATCAAAACTTAGAGATGGCTTGTAAAAAAAATTCTTGTTCTTACACACATAACATGCGTTTGACTGGAGGACCAACAATTTCAACAACCGTATCTGAACCTACGCCATCAATGGCGGGTTCGATGCTTATCCCATCGATGGAAAGTTCAATGCTTATGCAGTTAATGGCCCATACTGAACCTATATTGCAATATGTTCGGCCTAGGACAACTCCAGAAACTCCCCACCAATAGGAACTTCGACCTATAGGTCTTTGCCTCCACCAGGTTTTAGTATTCCTCCTTGGGGTTGAGAAAACCCTATGGGATGCCAACATCGATGATGGTCATTTTATTTAATGCCCCTCCAGTGTTTTCAGAACGACAAATGAATGTAACTTCACCCTTACAAGGATCTGGTTCTGGGACTAACATAGGTCGAAATGGATAGCCATTAAACATGAATTATTCTACCCAAATGCCAACATTAAATAACAATTCTGCAGCGTTTATTAGACAGCAAATGGATGAAAGTAACAATGAGATGGTCCAAACTTTGGCCCAAACTATGGGAACAATATTTACTCCCTTGATCCAAGATACTACCCAAACTAATCAACGAATGGCAACATAAATGACTCGCCTTGTAGATTTCTTTGGTGTACCTCAACCCGTTCGACATCCACAAAGAGAATACATGGTGGATAACCAAGGAAAGACCTTCGAGGAGGGTATCACAATTAATCAGGCTTAACAAAATCAAGGAAATGGACCTAGAATAAATCAGGGTACAGTCGAACAACCAGTAATCGAACCCCCTAGGCACCAACCAGAAATTCCAGTAGAAGAATAACAACCAAGGATATTTATGGTCAATAGGAACCAAAATACAGATAATGTAATACAAGATGTTCGATGTGACAATTGGGTAGCAGATAATAATCTGATAGCCATGGTCGAAAGAATCATAGAACGAAATGGTGTGAACTTTGGTCTTCATACCAAATTATACTTCACCATTATCTATATACATTCTCCAGTCAGATTTACCCCCTAGGTGGAAAGTCCCAAAATTCCCAAAATTCTCTAGAGATACATCTGAGTCTATGGTCGAACATGTGGCTAGGTATTTGATCGAAGCATGAGAGATTTCTAATAATGAGAATCTGAGGATAAAATACTTCCAAGTTCCCTTACAAAAAATGCCTTCACATGGTTCACAACCTTACCTTCAAATTCGATTCATAATTGGACACAATTAGAATGTTTATTCCATGAACAATTCTACATGGGACAGACGAATATTAGTTTGAAGGAATTGGCTAGCATAAAACGAAAGTTTTCAGAGCCAATAAATGATTACTTAAATAGGTTCCGTTTGCTTAAGGCAAGATGTTTTACTCAAGTTCTTGAGCATGAATTAGTTGAAATGGCTGCTGGAGGCCTAGACTATTCTATTAGAAAGAAACTCGATACCTAGCATGTTAAAGATATGGCCCAATTGGCTGACAGGGTTCGACAACTTGAACGTCTTAAAGATGAAAAGACTAGGGCAAATAAGAATAAGAGGATATCTTATGTCGAATATAATGAACATAACAAAGAATCATATGATAAAACTTTATGTTTCGAAGAGAGCGAGATCGATCTTGCTGAATTGAAGCAAGGCCCTCTTTATGCCTATAAATTTTTAGCTCCTTCGAACGGGAAAAATCTCGTCGAACCATAAAAGAATGATAATTTCCCTAAGAAAACCTACACTTTTAATGTCACAAAGTATGATGAAATCTTCAATTTGTTAGTCAAAGATGGTCAGATGATAGTGCCTCTAGGCGCTAAAATGCCACCTTTAGAATAACGAAAGAAAAGAGGTTTTTGCAAATATCATAACTTTCTAGGGCATAAAACTTCTCAATGTTTTCGTTTTAGGGACCTTGTGCAAAGTGAAATCCAAGAAGTAAGGTTGAAGTTCAAAGAGAAGTCGAAAGGCCAGATGAAAGTAGACTTTGATCCTCTCCAAGTGATATACACTCACTACGCTGAGCCCACTGATGCCCACATGCTCGAAATTGCTTAAGGTTGCGACAATGTTGTGAACATGGTCGAAGTTACCGACGATTTTGCAACAAATGCTGTTTTGGTCCAGGTTACTGAAGACCTCGACCATGATGCTGTAAAGAAACTCTTATGTGAAGCTGCGGAGCACGCTGACAAAGGAGATGCCACCAATTTTGGAGTTACTGAGGACTCCAACCTCATGATAATCACGAAAGAAACTGTTGATGATCTCGTTAAGATGGATAAGGTTGTTGATCACCTTGTCACAGATTTCAACAAACCAGGTCTCGATGTTGATATTAATTTGAACATCAACATGGTTGAAGTTTCGCAGCAAACAGCCATGTAAATTGACGAAGGATGCATGCAAGAAGAGCACACGAAGATTTCCTATCCGAAACAAGAGGAAACTCTTGTAGATTTCCTCCACAGGTGTCAAAGGGACCAGAAAGCTACTCACAATCTTGAAGCCATCAAGAAAGCTAAAGAAAGACGTAATCAAAAGGTCTTTTATGATCAAAGAAGGTTCGACCCAAGGAAGTCTTTGACTTGGGCATTTTATTTGTTGGCTTGAAAGTATGAGGGCTTGTCCCAGGGGATTGTGCTACTATGTTATGAACAACAGATGCATCGAATAGAAAAACACATTCTTTGAGAGACCCAACGAAGCAATGAAGGGTCACCTAAAACCATTGTTTATCACTGGGAAAGTAGAAAATGTCCTAGTAAACAAGATCTTTGTGTACATTGGTGCAACAGTAAACTTGATGCCACACACTTTGCTAAAGAAGATTGGTAAGTACGACACCGACACCAAACCATATAACATGTTGTTGTCGAATTATGAAGGCAAAATAGGTACTACCATGGGTGTTATACAAGTAGACTTAACACTAGGAACTGTTACATGGCCAACAGTTTTCATGGTGGTTGAGACGAAGGCAAACTACAACCTGTTGTTAGGACGATAGTGGATCCACGACATTGATGTTGTGCCATCATCTATGCATCAATAAGTAATAATCTGGAGACCACATGGGATTGTTGAAAACATCAAAGTTGACTAGGGGTATTACAAGGCTCCAGTTAATCATGTCGATAGACGTCAATTTGACAAGCATCTAGCGAACCATGCCCCATGTGACCCAACTAACTTTTCCTTTACTCCATACGATGAGGCATATTGTTCTTTACACCTTCATCCCATCAATGGATTTCGTTGGAACAGAGAGGTAGTAGGTCATGATGACCTTGAATACTTTGAAATGTCTGGAATTACTCCAACTAGTTAGGGTAGTGAACTTAGAGACGATGACTGAATTCGAAGCAATGAAAAAGATTTCGACTTATGTAACCAAAAAAAAGTTAAATGCGGCTTTAGAGGATGAAGAAGAAAACATGGATGCCGAAGCCATCAATCAATCATGCTAAGAATATCCTAGTATGGACTTCGATACAGAACCACCTGATAAGATTCAGGATACAAAGAAGACCAGAGGCTTGACGCAATCTATGATGATGAGCCTTTGGGTTTCGAGAAAGATCCACTGGAAAGCAACATCAAAATGCTAGCGCAAGATCCATTTGAAGAGATCAACTTGGGCGAAAGGGAAGCTAAAAGGCCAACCTACATCAGCGCCAACCTTAACCCACAACTCAAAGCCGAAGTCATCCAACTGCTAAAGGAATTTAAAGATTCCATCGTGTGGGATTTTGACAAAATTCCTGGTTTAAGCAGAGAATTGGTCGAACTGAAATCGCCAATCAAACCTAGAAAGAAGCTAGTGAAGTATAATCCAAGGCGGTTTGCACCTGCAAATTCTCTCGAAGATCAAATATGAGGTCAATAGACTGCTTCGATGTAATTCATTCGCACATCCAGGTATGTCGAATGGTTAGCAAATATTGTGCCTATTATTAAGAAAATTGAAACTTTGAGAGTTTGCATAGATTTTAGGGATTTGAATTTTGCAACCCCTAAAGATGATTATTTGATGCTTGTGGCGGAAATGCTAGAAGATTCTGCTACAGGCCATGAGTATCTAAGTATGTTAGATGGATATTCTAGATACAATCATATATTCATCGTTTAAGAAGATGTCCGAAAAACGACATTTCGATGCCCTGGAGTCTTAGGCACTTACGGATGGGTAGTGATGCCTTTTGGTTTGAAAAATGCAGGGGCTACTTATCAAAGAGCAATTAATTCCATCTTCCATGATTACATAGAAAATTTTATGCAGATATATATTGATGATATTATTGTTAAGTTTATTTCAGGGAAGAACAATCTCAACCATCTTCAACAATCATTTGAAAGGATGAGAAAACATTGTCTGAGAATGAATCCTCTCAAATGTGCTTTTTGTGTGCAGGCGGAAGACTTCTTAGGCTTTGTGGTCCACAAAAAGGGAATTGAGATAAACCAGAATAAGACAAAGGCCATTCTAGAAGTGAAAGCACCATCTACAAATAAGGAATTTCAGTCACTACTAGGCATGATTAATTTTTTTAGGAGATTCAATTTGAATCTCCGTGGAAAAACTCAAGCCTTCTCACCACTACTTCGTCTCAATAAGGATGGATTTGAATTGGGAAAGCGCAACAAGAAGCCTTCGACAAGATCAAGGACTACTTGAGTCATCCTTCAATCTTGTCACCACCTTGTAGGAGTAGAAGTATGATATTGTACATATCTGCATCGGATAAGACCTTAGGGAGCATGTTGGCTCAAGAGGACGAAAATGGTATCGAAAAAGCCATTTATTACCTTAGTAGATTCTTAAACAATGTAGAAAATAGGTATAACATGGTTGAAAAATTAAGTTTATGCTTATATTTTTCATGTACAAAATTGAAGCATTATATAAAACTAGTTGATGTTTACGTTTCCTCTCATTTTGATATTATTAAACATATGCTATCTAAACCTATTCTACATAGTCGAATTGGTAAATGGGCCTTATCATTAACTGAGTACTCGTTAACTTACAAACCTTTAAAGGTTGTTAAGGTTCAAGTGGTAGCAGGATTTATAGTCGACCACTCTGTGACGAAAAATGCTTCAAACTATCTTGAGTTTTAATCTTTGAAGTTGTACTTCAGTAGATCTAGTCATAAAGATAGAACAAGCGTAGGAGTCCTAATTATTTCTCCTAATAAAATTCCAACAAAATTCCAGTATAAAGTTGAAGGTTTGTATTCGAACAACGAAGTTAAGTACAAAGCTTTAATAGCCAGACTCAAAATATTGTTGGAATTAGGGGCGACTCAAGTCGAAATAATGAGCGACTCAGAGTTAGTCATAAAGCAAATCACAAAGGAGTAAAAATGTGTCAAAGAGAATCTCATTATGTACTTCATAATAGCCAATCGGTTATTGAAGAAGTTCGAAATAGTTAGTACCAGGCACATTCCTCGATTGGAGAATCAAGTGGCAAATGACTTGGCTCAAGTTGCTTCAGGGTATAAAGTTTTGAAAGAAAAATTCCAAGATGCAATTGAAGTTAGAGGAAGAGTTGTATCAGAAAGGTTATCCCTATCAAACTTGGAAGCAACAAATCTAGGGTACGCTGATAAGGAAACTTTTGTAATTTTAGTGTTGGACAGTTTGACGAACGAAGATTGGAGGAAACCAATAATTGAGTACTTACAAAATCCTACAATATCCACGGAATTAAAGATCAAGTATCGAGCTTTGAGTTATGTTCTTTTAGGGAACAAATTGTTTAAAAAGACTCATAAAGGAGTTTTGCTTAAATGCCTTAGTGAATCTGGGGCATATTTAGCCCTTTCATTTGTCCATAGTGGGGCATATGGGGCATATCAGGTATACCATAAAATGAAATGGTTATTATTTCGACAAGGAATTTATTGGCCTACTATGTTAAAAGATTGCATCGAATTCGCCAAAGGATGTCAAGAATGCCAAGTTCATGCTGGCATACAACACATTATCGCAAGTGAATTACATTCCATAGTTAAACCATGGCCCTTTAGAGGTTGGGCTTTTGATTTAGTTGGAGAGATTCGACCAACATCATCCAAGAATCAAAAATACATTTTGGTATACCTTACAAAGTGGACCGATGTTATACCTTTACAAAGTGTTGATACAAAATATGTAATTGAATTTATTAAGAAACACACTATCTATAGGTTTGGAATCCCAGAAAATATTACAACATATCAAGGATCAATTTTTACTGGTCGAAAAATGCAAGAGTTTTCTAAAGAAACGGGTTTCAAATTATTAACCTCTAGGACTTACTATACTCAGGCAAATGGTCAAGTCAAAGCGACAAACAAAACGGTGAATGGTTTGATTAAAAAACACGTGGAAGAAATAAGCGTGCGAGAAAGGTTGCATGAAATTGAAAGGAGGCATCAAATGATGTTATAAAAAAACCATTTTCTCTAGTATAGTCGAAAAGAGCACTTTTTGGGGGCAATTTGTTAGCTTCTAAATTCGATGTCTATAATGGCGTAAAGAAACTATGAGGCTTCGACTGGAATCTGGGTTAAGGAAATTTAATGGTTTTCAATTAGAGCTATTTGAAGAGATTTGTCAAAGGTGTCCATTCGATGAAGTACTACTGAAGGTGCTTCGATTGGGATTTGAAATTCAAATAAAGAAGTGATTTTTAAGTTCTCACCCACTTCAAAAAAAGGACAAGCGACATGCTCTAAAAGGAGGAAAGCATGCAATGTGACACTAGTTTTTTTCTTATTAGAAAGTTGTTAATAGCGGTTATCTCATTTATCTATAAATAGTCAGTTTTAGTGTTAGGATTGTGTGTTTGTGTGTGTTAGATTGTGTACATAAACTATGTGTTACTCAAAGTACCAAGTGAAAGAGAAATGAGTTGTAAGAGAAATGTACGTGTAAACACCACCATATTTCATTCAATGCAATTTATCAATTTTCTTTATTAAAGTATTACCTTTATCTTTTACTTGTCTAGTTTTATGTTTACTTGCCAAGTTTATTTCATTGCCTTCAAAACCCTTTCGATTTAGAAGTCTTTTCGCCATTTGTTTTCATTTACAACTTTAAAGCAATCATTTCACTGTCATTTTATTGAATACTGTGAAGGTATTCATTGTCATTTACGAAACGAATTCTAAGAAGTTATTTAGCATATGTCCTAGGATCAATTAGATTGATCATGTGAGTCACCAAAGTTAGATTTGGAAGATCAGGGATTGTTTATCAAATTTCACAGTAAATACCTCCTCAACTTCACAACTTTGGAAAACATAAGGGCATTGGAGATAATGTTGACGATGTATAGAAATGTTGGCAAACAACACCTACAAATCCTCCATAATAAATGTTTTACCCTATGAGAGGCCATTATTTTCCAAATGATATCCCACTCTCCCTCACCATCCTGAACTCGATGATGGCCTTGTGAGTTCCTCCACAAATGATAACTCGAACGCACACTATACTCCCTGTCATTTTCCTCTTTCCATATCATGGCATCTTCTACTACCTTCCCTACTAACGACACATTCAAGAATGAATAACCTGGGTGTCCCATTGTTTAGAGTTAGGGAGAAAAAAGTTATTCACACAAAGACATACACACCTGAGTTTTGGACCAGCTATGCAACCACCTTCCTTACTTCTCAACCAGAGTTCTCTCATAATATTGATTTTACTGCCAACGTCTATGCTTCACCTGTACCCAGGCAATAAAACATCTTTAGCTTTCCAAAGACTCCTCCAAACAAAACTCGGGTTGTTACCAATCTTTGCATATAAAAAAGAGGAGTTAGGAAAATACCTTACTTTGAAGATATGAGAGACTAGAGTGTGAGATTTTGTTAATAATTTCCACCCCTATTTGGCTAACATAGCAAAATTAAAAGCCTTGAAGTCCCTGAATCTCATACCTCTTTCATGGTTTGTACAAGCTAAGTACTCCCACGCTAACCATCTGATTCCTTTATTATTAGTACCTCCCCCATACTAGAAACCGTTCAACATCTTCTCAATATCATTAATGATTGTACCTAGAATAAGATAAATACTCATAATGTAAGAAGGAATCGATTGAAACACATATTTTATCATCACCTCCTTTTCCGCTTTAGACAACGCCCTACCTCTCCAAGAATTAATTCTCTTCCATATACGATCCTTAATAAAAGCGAATGTCTCCTTCTTACTGTGACCAATCAGAGAGGGAAGTCCCAGGTAAGTGCATGTACTCAACACCAGACGAATACCAATAATCTTAGCAATATCTTCTTGAGTCGCTATGCTAATGTTACGACTAAAGAAAACTTCATATTTTGAGAGGTTTATCTCTTGCCCCGATGCAAGGGTATAGACCTTGAGAAGCTCCTTAAGGTATGTCACCTCCGATATAGTAGCCCTACAAAATTAAAAACAATTTTCAGTAAAAAACAGACAGCGCACACTTTATACCCCTTTGCAGACTTGGACACCATGTATTTTAAATGATTATTTTAGTAAAATGTAAAAAGGTAATATAAAATTCATACCACCTAATACCAACTAAGCCAACATAATTATATCACTTAGCCTGCTTTTATATGTGTTTAATTACTTCATATTCATTCATCTTTAATATAAACTTTAGTTAATATTTATTTTTTATAAATAAATATATAAAGAATTATTATATAATTAAATTATTTATTTTTGAACTTTTATGACAATATATAACATAAATACAAGTGGTTTTTTTTTAATGAAAAAATATATTAAAAATGGGTGATATTAGCATTATTTATAATTAAAATTTTTGATTATATAGAAAATAAATTAAAATAATAAATTTAAAATATATTTATGTGCAATATTGGAACAACCCCTAGAACGAATAACATGTTGTTGAAGTCCATTCATGTTGTTTAATTGGAACTTGTGTTATGGATCCAATTGTTTAAGTTAGTTTGTATCCTAAGTTAGCTTGTAATGGATAATTGTTAAGAACCTCATTAGGTTAGTATGTTAGTTTTCTT
Source organism: Lathyrus aphaca (assembly GCA_963966055.1). Taxonomy (NCBI): domain Eukaryota; kingdom Viridiplantae; phylum Streptophyta; class Magnoliopsida; order Fabales; family Fabaceae; genus Lathyrus; species Lathyrus aphaca. The sequence goes on along the minus strand of OZ014520.1, from coordinate 576,463,373 downwards.
ATAAATAACATACTAGTCTCTCATATTTTGCGTTAGGAAAAATAGGAAGATAAAACCCTAATTCAAAAGTGAGAGAAGTTATTTGTTATTCTTGTATACTTGTAATCTTGTTTAAAGATAATGGAAAGAATAACAATTTATAACCAATCCTTGTTGTTATCGTTGGTTACCCTAAACCCTAACCCTTGTGAGTTTCTTGACTGATCAAGGAACCAATTATACTTTGTTTCTAAGGTATCTGATTCATCAAAAAATTAGTGCGGTGAGCGTGGATAAGATGCCTTCAATAAAGTATGAGATTGAAAATTTCACCAGAGTGAACGATTTCGATTTGTGGTGCTTGAAGATGAAAACCCTACTTGCACAGCAGGGTTGCTTGGAAGCGTTGAAGGGATAGGCGGTCATGAATGTTGTGTTAACGACAACTGAAAAGAGGACCATGATTGAGAAAACATACAACGCAATATTGTTGAGCCTTGGTGATAAGTTTCTTCGACATGTATTAAAGGAGATGACAACATCAGGGTTATGGTTGAAACTTGAAGGTTTGTACATGACCAAATCGTTGGTGAATCGACTCTACCTGAAGCAAGCCTTGTATTCATTCAAGATAATTGAAGACAAAGTGTTGGCTGAGCAGTTGGATATGTTCAACAAGCCGATTCTTGATCTTAAAAATATTGATGTGAAGATCGATGATAAAGATCAAACATTGTTACTGTTATGAGCTTTGCCTAGAACACATGCTCACTTCAAAGAAACTCTATTGTATGGAAGAGAGTCCCTGACCTTTGAAGATGTTCAATATGCCTTATACTCTAAGGATTTAAGCGAACAAAAGGAGTATAAACCTTCGACGAAAGGATGGTAAGTTCGACAAAAAGAATGGTAAGAGTCAACTTATGGTGGTGAAGCATCTGGTGTTCGATGCTATCATTATAAGAATGAGGGCTACATTCGAAAGGTATGCCCTGAACGCCCGAAAGATCATGGAGGTAAGGATAATGGCAACGCAACCGTTATTCAATTTGATTTCGACTCATATGATGTTCTTGTGGTTTCAAGCTGAGACTCAAGAAAATAGTGGATTATGGATTCAGGTTGAAATTTTCCCATGACTCCAAACAAAGTTTTGTTCGAGGAATTATATGATCAAGATAGTGGATCAGTGTTGCTGGGAAACAACAAAGCTTGAAAAATTGCAGGTATTGGATCTGTGATATTCAAGCTCCACGATGAGTCAATAAGGCTTTTGAATGAAGTTAGGTATGTACCTGACTTGAAGAGAAATTTGATTTCTCTTGGTGAATTTGACAAGAAGGGATATGTATTTCAAGGAGAAAAAAGTATCCTAAGAGTCATGAAGGGGTCGAAGGGAGTCTTGAGAGGCGTGAAGAAACAAGGTTTGTATACCCTTGAGGCTGAAGTTGTAAGTGGTTCCACAAAAGTTGCATCCACGAAACTGTTGTCGAAGATAAAAGTATGGCAGATGAAATTGGGCCATGTTAGCAAAAGAGGTCTGGTCTAACTGGGGAAATAGAACCTTCTATGTGGTGACAAATTCAAGAAGTTGGAGTTTTGTGAAAATTGTGTATTTGGTAAATCATGTAGGGTGAAGTTTAATAAAGGTAAATAAAGAACACATGGATCCCTTGATTATATCCATGCTGATCTTTAGGGGCCTGCAAGGAATCCTTCACATTCAGGTGCAAGGTGTTTTCTTTCCATAGTTGATGATTATTCCAGAAAGTTACGGGTATTCATTAAGAAGACGAATGATGAAACTTTTGAGAATTTCAAGAGTTAGAAAGTTCTTGTCGATACTCAAACTAGCAGAAAGGACAAAAGGTTGAGAAGTATAATGGCCTTGAATTCTGCAATGAAGCTTTCGACAGTTATTGTGTCGAGTATAGGATTACAAGGCATAAAACTGTATGTAACAGGTACTCCTCAACAAAATGGTCTAGTTGAGAGATTCAATCGAACAATCCTCGAAAGGGTTAGATGCATGTTGGTTAGTGCTGGATTGAAGAAGGTGTTTTGGACTGATGATGTTTCGACAACTACATATCTGATAAACATAAGTCCTTCAACTGTGTTAGATATGAAGACATCTGAAGAAGTTTGGTCGGGACATTCATCAGATCTTGACAAACAGAGAGTATTCGGTTGTGTATCCTATGCTCACATTAGGCAAGATAAGGTTAAACCTAGAGCTCTAAAATGCATGTTCATGGGATACCCTGAAGGAGTCAAGGCTTATAGGCTATGGTGCCTAGAGCCAGGTCACATGAGATGTATCACCAGTTGAGATGTAGTTTTCAATGAAGTTGAGATGTCTTTCAAAAAGACTGATGATGTTTTCGAAGAGCATGAACATGGAGAAATTCATGTTGAGGTGGAGCATAGTGACACTGAATTGCATGACCCAGATGAAGTCGAAGACAAAGCAAAATCTGTTGTCGAAGATGAGGAGACTAATAATGACTACCTCCTGAAAAGAGAGATGTCGAGAAGAGTCATCAAGCCACCTCAGAGACTTAGGTATGCAAATATTATAGTTTATGCCTTAATCTCTACAAGTGAGGTTCTAGACGAAGAACCTAGAGACTATAAAGAAGTTATGAAGAGTGGAAATAAGACTGAATGGATGAAGGCCATGGATGATGAGAAGAAATATCTTTATGATAACAATAATTGGGAACTGCTCAAGAAACTTGTTGGAGCCAAGTTAGTCATTTGTAAATGGATTTTCAAATTTAAGGAGGGAATCAAAGGAGTGGCGTCAAAGAGATACAAGGTAAGGTTAGTTGAAAGGGGTTTCACTCAGAAAGAAGGTGTCGACTTTAATGATGTATTCTCTCCTGTTGTGAATCACAGATCCATTCGAATGTTGAATGCCATGGTACCACAATTTGACCTTGAACTGTGACAAATGGATGTGAAGATTGTATTCTTGTATGGTGATCTTGATGAAACAATCCTTATGAGGCAACCTGAAGGGTATGTCGAAGAGGGAAAAGAAGATTATGTGTGCAATCTGAATAGATCTTTATATGTGCTGAAACAATCTCCTCGACAGTGGAATAGGAGATTCAACAAGTTCATGGCACGCATAAGTTTCATCATAAGTCCGTTCGACCACTGTGTTTACTTCCGATTTCGACCGGGTAATCATTTGTTATTTTGTTGCTTTATATGGATGATATTCTAATAGCAAGAAACAATGTCGAAGATGTAATGAGGGTGAAGGTTGAACTCAATAAGGAATTCGATATGAAGGATCTGGGAGTTACGTCCAGGATTCTTGGGATTTACATCCGGAGATATGGAAACTAGTCGAAATTATGCTTATCTCAAGAGGCATACCTACGGAAGATTCTCAAAAAGTTTGGTATGTCGAATTCAAAGCCTGTTGTGACTCCGACAAACCCTTAATTCAAGCTGAGTATAGATCAGTGTCTCAGTACTGATGTCGGAAGAACTTATTTGAATAGCATACCATATGCTAATATAGTTGGCTCTTTGATGTATTCTATGGTCTGTACTAGATCTGACATAGCATATGCAGTAAGTCTTGTAAGCGGTACATGACGAATCCTGGAAAGGCTCACTAGCAAGCATTGAAGTGGATTCGAAGGTACATAAATGGGTCTTTGAGCAGAGTCCTAATTTATGGTGGAGCCTTGGGTGAAGTTAGTAAATCAACAATCGAAGGATATCTCGACTCTGATTATGCATGTTGTATGGATTCCAGAAAATCTATTTCTGGACATGTTTTCACTATGTTTGGCACAACAATTAGTTGGAAAATAACACTTCAGAAGGTTGTTTCCTTATCAACCACTAAAGCGAAATATATTGCCCTAACTGAAGTTGTAAGGGAAACATTGTGGCTTGAAGGTTTTGCAAAGGAGCCGAAACTTCAAGGTCGAGGTATCACTGTTAAATGTGATAGTCAAAGTGCAATACACCTGTCGAAGAACTCAACCTATCATGAGCGAACCAAGCACATTGATGTGAGGCTGCATTTTGTCAGAGGGATAATCGAGCGTGGAGAGGTCAAAGTGCTGAAGGTTTCGACAAATCATAATGTTGCTGATATGATCACCAAGACGTTGTCTAGTTGCAAGTTTTTCCACTGTATGTAGTTGATAAAGTTGCATGAAGAAAGTTAGTTTCTTTCTTGTTGGTATATGGTGTGTTCCAAGGTGGAGATTTATGGAGTATTGAAACAAACCCTAGTACGAATAGCATGTCGTCGAAGTCCGTTCATGTTGTTTAATTGGGCCTTGTGTTATGGATCCAATTGTTTAAGTTAGTTTGTACCCTAAGTTAGCTTGTAATGGGTAATTGCTAAAAAAACTCATTAGGTTAGTATGTTAGTTTTCTTATAAATAACATACTAGTTTCTCATCTTTTGCATAAGGGAAAATAGGAAGATAAAATCATAATTCAAAAGTGAGAGAAATTATTTGTTATTCTTTATTACTTGTAATCTTATTTAAAGAAAAATGAAAGAATAACCGTTTATAATCAATCTTTGTTTCTAAGGTATCTGATTCACAACAATTTAAATATTATAACTTAGATTAGTCTAACCTAACATAATATTTATAAAATTTTATAATTTTTCTTAATTATGCTACTGAATCAATTGTAATGAAATTTTGAGGCACATATCATAATATCTTAAAACAACTTTAGTCCATAACACAGATTTTTAAAATTTTAAATGAAAACGCAATTATGTTTTCTTATAGAACATAAAGAAATTTAAAATCAAAGATTTCACAAATAAAATAAAAAAAATTAATTTAAATCAAATCAAATCGAATAGCCATTCAAATTTCTACTTAAATAAAATAGCTTTCTTTATAAGAGATTAATTTATAAAATGGAAAAAATCTCCTAATTATTTAGAACAGCCTGCTAACTAACACAAAATTTATAAGGTTTAAATCAATTGTAATAAATGTTGAAACTCACATTAGTGTCTCAAAATAACTTCACCATAGAATAAAAAGGAAAAGTATAAAAAAAAAAAAAACGCATCTATTATAAAAGAAGAAATGATAATTAAATAGAATTAAATAAATAAATAAATACAAGATCCGATTGTCAAATTCTATGCCAATTACAACTACCATCATTTTCTTTGAATGACACAATGGTATTCTCTTATTTTTCGCTGAAATTATAAATAAAAAACTCAAAAAAAGAAAATCAAAATTTAAGGTTAGTTGCATATTTTTATTAAAAGTCTAATTTTATTAATTGTTCCGAGTCTCTAAAAAATCATGATTGACCTTTAAAACGATCTAAATCAATTGTCAACAAAATTAATTAGGGATTAATAGATGTTAGACAAACAACTTAGGGACCTAAAAATTAAAATGAGACCACTCGAAAGGAGTAATTTCTTCATATGGTAATTGCCTGCACAATTTGAATTTGGTGTTGCATGGACACTTGTTTGGAGCTAAGTTGAAAAACACAATGCTAATTCTCTTAATTTGTGATTAACGTGCATTTAATATTCTCAAAGAAAAATCAGTCAATATTATTATGCTCATGTTGTTGCGGCTCTAATTGGATTTTCCTTTTTGATATAACGAGTAGATATTGATAAGATGATTAAATGATGGTGTCTCTTGAGAATCTTCCTCTTTCAAATATCAAGAGTTCAATGTCAACAAACTTCAAAATCAAATAAATTGTGATAATAAGTATGATGATATATACTTATGTCACATGTTTTAAACATTTGTCTTGTTCAAACATAAAACTCTATAGAAAATGGAACGAATTAAGAATAAGAGAATCTTGAGAAAAATATATAAGAAGGGGTTTAGTTGTATATGTCCAAATATCCACACTCTTTTTTACTATTGTATTTTAATTATTAGATTCTCAATCACGTTCAAAGTTTGATATTATGGTGAGTGAGTGAGTAACAGTAGAGAAAAGTTTACTTCCTTTTCTTAACTCTGCTTCAGAATAAGATATGTAAAACTCAGATTCTGATGCAGGTAAGATACTGAATCAGATCAGAGTTTGACTTCAGAATATGTTTGCACAACGGAATATAAATACATAAGTAAATAAAAAGACACACAATATATCCTAGTTCCTCTCAACTGAGTGTAGTTCAGTCTCGTTGTAGCACAAGAGCTTTTAACTATAATCAGACTGATTACAATTGCTTAAGTCAGTAGCTCAAGACTTCCTGCTCAATCCCATAAAAAGAGACTCATGCTCAAACCCACAAGCATGAGACTTCCTTGCCTAAACTCCCCGTTCAGGACTTCCTGCTCAATCACCCAGATCGAGACTTTCTTGTATGAACTACTCGTTTAGGACTTCCTGCTCAAACCCTCAAGCATGAGACTTCCTTGTTCTTCCCGCAATCATGATACTTCAATGCCTGAACATCCAGTTCAAGACTTTTTGCTAAATCATAAAAAATAGACTTTACTATGAGCACAGAGTCTCGAGTCTTCAGATTCTCATAACAGAGGAATCTTGTATTAACCTTGTGTTCATATAAGTGCTTCTTGGATAAGCAGATACACAAAGGGTTACACGCTTGAGCTGATTTGAGTTCTTTGCTCCTGAGTGTAGAAGAATGAAATTTTTACTATTCTTCTCTCCTTGCACATATTTCCTTCTAGTTATACCTTCTTGTTCTTGATCATATTCATATATTCTATCTTCAGAATGTATGTGAATATATTTCACTCTACTCTAACACACTTATCCCTTCTGGTTATATAATCCTTAGAAGTGTGTTGTTCTCATTTGTGTTTTCTATAAAACACATATTCTCTCAACTCATTTCATTAAACTGGTATTATATCCATGTGAACACAACCACCAAATCTTCAACTCACATTCATCCTCTTGAGAGGTAGAGGTTATGCTCAAAGATATTGTTCCTCAGGACCTTCAAGGTTCGAAACCGTTTCAAGAACATTTCCAAGAGAGCTTCACCATAAACTTGTGAATGTTTTCAATCTTCAAACTTAAATTGATAATAAGAATAGATTTGTTGAAGATTTAAACTACCATGGTATATATAGCCATTGAGAGCTACCATGGTACAAGTAGTCGTTGAAAGTCTTTAGCAGATGGACAATAGAGTGATCTAAAAACTCACCTAGCATAAAGACGTTGAAAGTAGCAGAGCAGAGTTCTGAACAGTTGGAGAAAGAAGATTTTGACAATGTCATTATCACCAAATTTGACATAAAGTAATGTATCATTGTCACATGATCTTCCTTGGATAACTTCTGACTGGAGTCTTCTTGTAGACATTTGTTGAAGCTTGCTCAGAGTCGTTATTATCCTTATACATAGCTTTCTTGAATCAGAGGATTTTTATAGAATTGGTTAAAACATGATCAGAAGATAAAGTGTTTCTTTAGAACCTGGTTGGAATGAGACTTCAGAGTCATGAGTTCACAGGTTCTGAGTCTTGCCTTCATCAGAGTCTTGATCAGAACTAGTCTGGATAATCACTTGAAGAGTTGATGACTTGATCTAAACAAATTCCTTTGAAGCAATGTCTTCATACTTGTTGATGCAACTTGTTTAGAAGATACAAAGTCGTTCCTTATAACATAGTCTGCTTGCTACAAAAGATTCCAGTCTTCAGAGCTTTGTTGATCTTTGTATTTCCAGTTAAACTTAGGTTCAACATCTGAAATACTTGAGTTGACTCTCTCAGAGTCTGAAAGCTTGGTTCCGATCCTCCAGCTTCAAAACAATTTTTCTTTCCTTTAATAGTTCTTCTGAGTGATTAACTTGATTAATATCAAGGTTAATGTCTTTTGATCCTGGACACTCGAATAGCCATTAGTATATCATATTATTCTTTCAATACTTTATTATCATCAAAACCTTTTAAGGGAATGAACAAATCTTATTCTAACAGTCTTAACTCAATAAATGTAGTAATAGAAAAAAAAATACTACTAAAATATATTTAAAAATACTCAAATGACATAATCTCTTCCAACATAACTAGACAGGTTTTGGATTCAAATTCAACTCTAGACACGCCAAAGTGTTAAATTTTCTTGAGAATTTTTTTTTATCGTTTACTGTAATCTATTCTAATTTAAAGAATTAATCTCTACTCCTGCATGCAGTGAATACTTGATTTCAGTCGAAAAAGTATCATAGTATGAAATTATATGATTATAAAGTACTTCATGTGTGATAAAAATATATAATGAAGAATTCAATTTTATTTTCATAAACTATAATATTTTTTTATTCAATTATTGTTTTAATAATACAATTTAAAGATAATATTAAATGTAAATTACATTTAATTCACTTATTATCTTGTTTTTATATAAGTAACAACCAATAAAAATTATTTTTACATCATCAGGATTAAAATTTGTTGTACCATATTGAGCAGTAACCACATGATGTTTCCAACATTTATTCACGTCCTTCCAGTTTTTATTGTCTATGGATTTGAAAAAAGCCACCATTTTGGCTTTCCAATATTCATTACTTGTGCCATCTAAAATAGGTGGTCTATTGACAAACCCTCTATCCTTTGTATTGTCCCTTTGATCATAAAATATCATCCCTAGAGCTCACCTAAACATAACAGGGTGCATGTTGTGATGCCAATTGAAATTATATTTGTCAGGGGACAAATGTTGAACCAGATGTTGAGATAATTTGTCCATGTTTTAAAACCAATTTAAGAACAGTTTGAGAGCAATAACAGACAATGCAATAAATCTGTAAAAAACACAAGGGATTGGTAACCTAGTTCAATGAAACCACACAAACGTCTAGGGGGAACTATACCCAAGAAATTAAATTCACTACTTCGAATTAGAACAATTAGTCTTATAAGAACCTCAAATCCTATAAAGTGCTATGTTTCTCCCTAATCCTAGTGACTTTCTATTTAGGTCCCCCTAAATATAAAAACCTACTCCCTTTCTTTAACCATTAATTAACCCCTTAGTGATCAATCTCAATAACAAGTTTATTTATTGTTAAATGTACAACTCAACTAAGACAAACCAACAACTATGTCAAGTTAAGGAAACATAAAGTAGTGTACAATCATAGATTCAACATTAATCTTTATGAGGACATTAACGTGAAATACAAGAAACAAAAGACTCAAAAACTCTAGACACAAAGAACTTAATATTTCGTACAAAAGAATCCACTAAAACATGAGAATTGAGTCTCCTATATAGAAATGTCTTTTGGGCTTTTTCCTTATGGATATTTTATTTAAATTCGTCCAAAATAATAAAGAATCTTGTCGAAATTTATTTCTACATAAAAATATCAAAAAGACGTGATTTATTAAATTCAAATTCAAATCACCATTTTAATTTTATTTGATCTTAAACAGATGTCAAACTAATTGATCATACATTGATAACAAATAGGAAACTAATATAATTAAAATACAATTAGAAAATTCACAACAAACAACATCCCTTATATTCTACTGACAAGGTCAGATGTTGCACTACACATGCTAGAACATCGTGTTCCACATGTTGTACCAGTACATCCAAATTAACTCTCTGTCATGACTCATAAATCTCTTTTGTAGAGAGAATCATAGATAAAATAATTCTGAATCAAACTGAAATACCATTTGCATGTTGTTAGAGACCAGATATTACAGAACACATGTTGGAACATCGTGTTCAACATGTGTCCCTTCAGCACCAGAACCAACTTGAGCCAAATTCATATTGTTTTGCATTATGTAACCAATCCTAAAATAATTAACAGAGGCAGTCGAGTCAAAGAAAGAAACCATGTTCAATGCGTATAAGTCGAGGAGAGGATTTGGAAAAATACCCTTCAAGAACTTCATTATCGGTCGACTATACACTCGACACAAGTATAATTTGGCCAGATGCCATAGGATAAACTCCCACATCTAAGGTAAACACACTTCTGAACACGTCCCGAAGCAAAAAAAGGAGCAATGCATCGACCGTTTTGAGGATATCTTTTATCAAAATGCTCAGATGTATTACAAGCGACCATCACCCATCGGGAGATTGGAGATAAGAACATCTGCATTGGTGCCCCAACCAGCCGAAGAATATATAATAAATGAGAGAACATTGTATCCTCATAACTCTTTTATTTAGTTATATACTCTTTAAAGAAGTTACAAAAAATTTTAATATTGATATACTAATTATTAAATATTTCAACCACAAAGAATGTTGTGTCTTCACTGCAAAACAGTATGTGTTAGTCTTTTAAGACATGATTTGCATTTAAGGAGAACTCTTCCTAACATGGTTGGTGCACCCCATCTTAGGAACTAGACACTCCAAGAGTGTATACAGTGGAGTCCAGAGGAAACCATCTCGAACCAGGCCAGCCCTGGGGAAGGGACAAAAACCTTACCTTTAGTTGGGAACAGTTCACAATGACAAGGACAAAATGCATTAACTCTTCTCAATTAAGGTTAGTAACAACTAAAATTTGATTGAGACTATAGATTTCAAAGAAAATAAAATCAAAAAGGGTTTTCACATCTGAAGCAGACAATACCTTGATGCTTCCATAGCGTAGACTCGTAACCCATTAGTGAATAATGGCAATTCCCTCGAGGTAAACAAAATCTAAATCGCTCACGAGGAAGACAAGTTTTACATTGTAGGAATGACATCCAACCAGAAGTTTAACACATCTCTAAAGTGGAGCCAAATACATATTCAATATTCAAATAAATAAAGCCACAATTCACTAAGATAAAAATATTTTTACATAAAATATTGATTATTATAAGCAAGATACAAAAGCCTAGAAATTATTACAAGGAAGACAGTTAAAATAAAGAAAAATTAATCAAGCCTCAGCACTCTGAGTTGAAGCTCCCAAATCACCCCTAAATTTCCCCATCTAGAGCAACCTTAAAGGGATTTAACTCCTTGGTAGGAATAGGGATGGCGGGAAATAATCCCCTCACATGTTCTAAGACCTAATCTCTGACCCTAATAGACGCCACGTTATATTGTTGTAGAAAATCATGGAACTTCTCCCTCAAACCAGTAACCTCACCTTTATAGTTTCAACATGAGTCTCAACTTCCTGCAAAGGTGTCTTCAGATCCTCGTCCACCCCACGCTTCATCTTATAAACAACGTCAGAAGCTTCTTAAAGCCATTTTTTCTTTGACTCGGGGAGGATTCCAGCTCAGTGATCTGGGCAGACAAGATTGCAGGAGATTCGTGGATATTTTCATATTCTTGCAAAGGTTTGGTAAGTTTGGTTTTCTCTTGCAAACCAGCCAAATCCGTTTTGTAAGTCGAGCATTTTTGCTTTATCTTTTCATACTTACCCTGCAGCTAGAACATCCATACTTTTAGGAGTGGCCATAAAGAACAATGAAGAAGCTGGGTACATGTTGAAGGTGATCTCAGAAAAGGTGTTTCATCTTTTCTGTCTCAAAAAAGTTGTGTACGAAGGACGTATCCTCCGTCGATACATCATTAACAACTTCCTCCAAAGTACGAGCAAGCCAATAAGGAAGAATGGTTGGCATTTCTTCCACGATAAAAATGGGAGAACCAACTTTTATAGGGGAATGTCGCTCTTCATTCCGACCCTCTTTATTGAAATGGTGGACGTTGGCATATCTTCCACGGTCAAAATGTTTGCAACAATGACAAGATGGTAGACCCAATGTCCAATGGAAGTGGTTTTAGTGGTCACAATATGAGTAGTGGTTAGAGAGAAATAGAGAGAGAGATGTGGTTGAAGGATAAGGCATCAAAGCCCGACCATAAGGACTGGTCTTGATACCTTGAGCATTGGTAAGGTCATAGACCAACATCAATTTTTTCATATTATCTAGAAGATGCAATCACACATGTCAAAAAAACTTTGAGACTCCGTCCTCATCAAATATTTCCATTCTCTATGTGACCAACTGCACTCACGATTGCATAAGTGCTAATTCTCTTCATCATCAGATTGAAAGAAATCACTTTGTAGGTGTCACACCCTTCATTTCATGTATTGATTCTTGAATACATACTACACTAGAATATTCATGTGGTATTTTCTCAGATTTTTCACGTATGATACATGTTCCCTCTATTTCTCCGAGCAAAATTATTCGCATTGCAATGCCTATTGTATCTGCTTGACCTTTCATAAGTGGAGAAAAAATAAAGCGTCCATAATAATTATGCTTACTATCTACCCTTGATTCAACACACGTCCACTGTAGTGTCTGAGTAGATACTTTTAGTTTTTCTCGAATCATAGTAATATATTTTATCAAAATCTTGATTTAATTGTTTATTTCTCTTGAAATCTTTTTCTTTAATGTTTATTGTTATTTTTACACACGTCTTTTTTAGGAGCCCTACAAGGCCTTATAAATAGGAGCATCGGTCCTTGTTCATCGTTATCTCTTCCGGTGAAAAAGGGTCAAACTTGACGCGAAAGTAAAAATTTACAATATAAAGGAAGTGAGGCCAAGATCAACACCCCGAGAATATGCTTTTACAGAAACAAGAAGATTTAGTTGGAAAAATAAGAAGGCGTGACGGGCCTCTGGAGTGAGGGGTTTCATTGGCAAGAAACACCACAGAAAATTGTCTCAGTTATAGGTGAAATAGTCAAACCAAGGATCATCCTAGTTAAAACCAATAAGCCCTTGGTTGCGTGTGTAGTCATGACAAGTGAGCAACATATATAATAGATCGAGAGAAGGCTTCCAAGACGTATGGTCAATTGAAAATTTGAACTCCCTCGTATAAACCCAGGCCCTCAGATGAAGTTTGGAAAGGGAAACCTTCAAATTCTTCAGAACGACCTCCTCAAAGTCAAAGAAAGGTAATCACATACCTATCTTAGTGAATATACATTCATAAAGTGGGATAGAGAAGTCGTTAAAAGAACTGCATATTCTCTTCTGTAAACCCAAGAAAGAAACAACCAATCCAGAGGGTCACCGCATGTGATGTTTGTAACACCCTAAAATTCATTTTTAATTATTTAATTAATTATTTATGATTATTTGTAAATTTTTGTGAATTTTATGATGAATTGTGTGGTTTTACTATTGTGTGTTGTGGAGTATTAGTGAGAGGTATATATAATTATAGTTATTTAGATTTAAATAACTTTAGTTATATTTTGTTTAGAATAATAATAATAATAATAATGTAGATTATATTATTTAGAATTTATTAATTAAAATAAGGGAGTAGAAACAATAAGGGCACGATGGTCATTTGTAAGGAGTTAAGTGAGGGCATGAGTGAGATAACATATTAGAGGTCCAAGGGGTAAGTTAGACAAAAAGGGGAAAAGAGAAAATCATATTTTTGTACGATCAGAAAAAGTGATAGAAACAATGGAAAAGGCTAGGGCTCTGAATAACTCGTTGTAGAACAAGAAAAAAGAGAAAATTTGTCGCTAGGAATTAAGGTAAGGGGTAATTCATGGTTTAATATGACTTGTATGATGAATTGGTAGAGGTAGTTTTGTTGTATTGTTTTGTACGGTCGTGTGTCAAAGTCGGAACTGAGTTATGTGCATTTTTGGTGAAAATTATTTGGGGATTTTGAAACTTTAAAAGATGATTTTTGTGTTAAAACATGTTATAAACGATTTGTGGGTGTAACACAGTGGGAGAACTGACTTTCTATAAATGTTGCGGATAGAAAGAGTCGCCACCGACTTTTATTTTATCCATAAGGAAGGGACATAACAGAACATGAAAGACCGTTTTGAAAAGACTTGGGTTCGGGGGGTAGTGTCGCTCCCCGAATTTTCATCCCGGTGCAAACGCGAACCGTCAGTGATGTTGGAGGTTGAAGGTTGAATAGAGTCGCCAGCTAGGCATTTTTATCTTGAAGGAAAGGTAATGTTGTATAAACCTGGAAGGGTATGGATAAGACGGTTGCGAACCAAAGAAACTGAGTAAGGGGATTGGTTACGAGAAGGTATTAACACCCAGATCGTCTGTCGTACTCGACGGGATCCACGCTTACTTGATTGTGTTTAAAGGGGGATAATGTATGTGCTAAAATGTGCATAAAAGCAAGGGAGAAAAGGATGTACAAAGTGTCAGTGCAAAGAAGAAAATGAGTGCTCAAATACAAAGGCTAAGGAAAGAGAGCTGGAAAGAGGAGAGGGGGGAAGACAAAGAGACTTTTGTTCGATAACTGTTAAGTTATGCCTACGTATCCTCTTGTGCAATGAGGAAGTCAGAACAATGTAGTTCAACTCAAAAAGACTGGGATGCTTTTGGTGTGAACTGTTTGCTTGTCTATGCTCAAGTCTATGACTCGTCTGGCTCGAGTGCTAACTGCCTTGCATTAGACGGGAGAAGCGAGTTCTCATTTTCAGAGTGAATATGATGAGAAAAGAATCCTGGAGGAGACGTTTATTGTTTGTTTTTTAGTTTTGAGTTTTTTTTATTGTTTTTGGTGTTTTGCATAGGATAATGATCTTAAGCCTAAATCAAGGGTTGTAAACTCATTATATCTTTCCTGATTAGGGATAATGAGCCTACTTAAGTATGAGATGAAGATCCCAACTTAATTACCATGATGATATATGATTAAGATCATTAACCTACTTTGGTAATTATTAAGTGTTTTTGGGTTTTTATTTAGTGTTAAGTAATGAGTTTAATCTCCAATCAAAGATTAGAGGACTCATTACACCATCCTAAGAGAAGGATGATAGATGAGAACACTTAAGCTGAGGAAGATACCTCAACTTAATCTATGGTTAAGGATTAAATTCATTATATAACAAGCCTTTATTAAGTGGATTTTAATTAAAGATTAGATAAAGAAGTGTTTTTTATATTTGCAAGACTTTAGCATGATGGGGACTTGTCCATTGAACACTAGAGTTAGTCCCTTTGAACCACCGGGCAGAGATGTAACCCTAATATAAGGCCCAAGTTACAAGCTTAAGTCTTTAATGATTATTAGGTGTTTTTTTTATTGAAGGTGAAAACAACTTAAAGGTTTAGCACTAAGGATCAAAGTTATACACTCCATCCTAAGATAAGGATACATGCATAACCCTAATTCAGAGTCCCAAAACTTTAACTGTTTATCCTTGATTATGAGATGAGAGAGAGAGAGAGACTCAAGGAAACTCAAAAGGTAAAAACTAGGGGGACTATGTACAACCCTAAATTTATCATGCTTGGATGTTCCTATGGTTTGTTAGGCATCAAGGGAAGTCTTCAGATTGGCCACCAAAGGAAAGAAGCAGATGAAAAGATAGAGAGAGAGAGAGAGAGAGAGAGAGAGAAGGATTAGGTTACTTACTTCATGAAGAAGTTAAGTAACCTAGGAACAAGAGAGAACATAAGTGAATGAGATTCACTTCAAATACAAACAAAGTGCATAAAAATAAAAAGAGAAAGAGAGGTTGGATGTGGATGCACACCCACATCCTGATTAACTTACCAAATGCACCTGAAATGGTTAGTTTGAAAGCAAGATATGTACAAATTCAAAAGCATAAACAAATCAAGAGATAAAAAATTGAAAATGCATCCAAGGGGAACCTAAGCACTCATGCAATCACCATCCAAAGGGGGAGGTCTAAAGGTTTACCAAGTTCAAGTTATGGTCATCCTAAAATTTACTAGGGTTTTGGATACTTCTCAAAGGGAAAATGCACATTAATTTGAAAATGCAAGATAAAAATATGACAAAACTATCTTTGGAAACTAAAGGTCAAATGTGAAAGAGTGCAAAAAGAACCATATGCAAAATCATCTTGGTTTGAAAGTTATGAATTTTTGAAGTTAGGGTTGAAAATTTGGAAATTTAGAAACCCTAATTCAAAGAAAATTGGCAAAGTTTGATCAAAACCAGAAAGAAATTTGTGGGATACGTTTGTAAATGTTTGTAAATGTTTAAAGAACCTCTCTGATTTGTTTTGTGATTTTTAAATACTTTAAAGTATTTTCAATTAATTAAAAGGATTTAATTAATTAAAATATACAATTAAATTATTTAAAAAATGCATTTTTTGAGAAAAAAAGAAAATAAAAATATTTTTGGTTTCTGAAAATCATTTAAGTGATGATAAAAATTTTCAGAATTTTTAAATGATTTTTGCTATTTTTAAATAAATGAAGAAAATAAAATGAAATAAATAAAAAGAAAATGAAAAGTATGCAGGATGGATGGTCCAGATGCGAAATTGATGAGATCAAAGGCCAGGATGAGAAGTCTGCTTGACTTGAGGTATGAAAGATCTAAGGTTGTGGTTTAAACATGAGATTCGCGCGCTATCCAAAGGTCCATATTTAATTTGACCTAATTAATTATAATTAATTTAATTAAGTGAAATTAAAGTTTAATGAACTAATCCAAGCCGTCCACGCACTAACCCTAATCAAGAAGGGACATGATTCAATCTGGGCAACTAATTGTGATTAGCCCTAATTACTTTCAGGTGACCGGAGATGAGCTCCGGTCATCTTCTCCGGCAACCAAAAATGCCAACTTCCTATACAAGCTTCTAAACTTCAAATTTCTTGCCCAGAAACACTCTCCTAACATAATACATCACTAATCAACAAACAAAATTCATTTATCATGCATCATAAAGCTGAATCGAATCAAACAAGTTCTAGGTCAAAAATTTCAGAACATCATGAAATCCTCATTTCTAACCTATTTTCAATTCTAATCATATCAGGATCATCAGGGAAGCATGGAGAATCATTTTAAAACTTAAAATCATGCTTCTGGAAAAAAAGTTCATGAAGGTTACCTGAGATGGAATCCTTCAAAATGCAACTTTCTGGGCTTCCCTTTTGTGCAATCCAACCTCTTTTGATCTCCTGAGCTCAATGGAATGCCTGAATGGAGCTTAGAGTGGCTATTTTGAGTGTTTGGTTTCTGAAGTTGCAGAAATCGTGTTTGAGTTTGAGGGTGTATCAGGCTATGGTGATGGGTGGAAAATGATCCTTAGGTTGTGAGGAGTTGAATGGTGAAAGAAATTTTGGTTTTTGTTGGTTGGATTGTGAAATTCGATAGCATGAAGGTTTTGAGGAATTTTTCTCAATATGAAGTTGTGTCTTGTTTCAGGCCATGAAGGGTGTTCATTTATATTTCTTAGGATATGCATAAGCCATACCATTGGTCAGGATAATTGGTGTGGCACTGTGTGATTGGTTTGGGAGGAAAATGCAAAAAGTCAAGTTTATGTGTACTATAGGTATGGGCCATGGCAGAGGAGATTTTTGTGCTTGGATTTCCTCAGCTAGCTTCAAGGAAATCCATTGGATGAAGTTTATGCAGCTGGATGGCCTTGATCAAGTGTTCTCATTGTTTATGCATAATTTCCATTTTGAAGTTTCTTAAGAATCAAGCTATCAAAACCCTAGGTTCAAAGGCCAATTCTGATCTTTAGAAGTTGCTTGAACATGTTATGACATAATTGAGCACATTAGAGGTCACTTAGAAGCTTGAAATGCCAATATGCAAAAATCCCTCTTAGGCAGCACTTTTAAGCGTTGTTAAAGGCCAAAAAAACGTTGTTTTTTCCCTTCTTTGGCATAGTGATTGAGACTCTTTTTTTTTGGAAAACTTCGAAAATTCATAACTTGAGTTTCGGGTGTCCGATTTGCGTGTTATTTGAAGCTGCATAAAGCTAGGATAACGTAATTTCATTTAAAAATAGTTTCATGTTTCGAGAAATAATTTAAATGATATGTATTGATGTTGGAAGGTGTGTAATGGTATGTTTAGTTAATGATGGTTTGTTATAAATGATGAAACTTGTGTGTTTTTTCTATGATGTTGTTGTGATGATATTAACAAGGCTGATGTGACATTAGTGATGGCGTTGTAATGATGTTTTAATGATATGCATGTTTTTAATTATACATGTATTCTATGTGATGTTGATTTTATGACTAATATGTGAATGATGATGCAATTTGTTAGTCGTGGTTAAATTATTATTGTTGTTATGCATCATGAATTCATAACATTTTGGACATTGGTCCACCTGTGATGTTCGGATATTGGTTCGCTTATAAAGAACTTCAATACCATTGTGTGAATTGTGTGTATTTGTGTTGTGCTCCAGTTCCAAGAGAGAATCAAATCTATGGTGGGGATCTTTGAAGGGTGATGAACCAGTTGTTCATAATGAATTGATACCACATGCATTTGTGTCAAAATGTTGTTGCATTCTATATAACATTGCATAATTTGTTATTGATGAGTTGTGACGTGATGATTCTTATGTGTTATGTGAATGTATGATGATTTTGATGATGAATGATGTGATATTATTGTGAAGTTATATAGGTGTGAGTAATAAGTATTGGCGTATAATATGTGTTGGTTATAGTGATGTTTTCAATTACTAATGCTTTTATTATATCTTCTATAATGAATTATGATTACTCGCCATGCCTGTTTGGATGTTACATCCACGTGGGTAGCATGCAGATAATCCAGAGTATCTTATAAGAGCTTTGACGATCGTTTTGGAGTATTCTTCTAGTTTTCATTTATTTAGAGGTGTCTTGATCTGATATGTAACATCGGGATGAGAACGTTATTTATCTGAATTTCGTATTTCTTTGATTAACATGTTCTATGAGGATTTTTGATGATTTGGAACTATTTTAATTCTATTTTTTTATGAGACTAAACTATGATGAGTTGGTTTATAAAGAAGATTATTATGACAATGATTCCGTTGCGATGTTTGTTTTTGTTTCTTTTAAAGACGTGTTGATCTGAAATAAGTTTTTAATTTCTATATGTTGTAACCCGTGTTACGGAGCATAATGATAATTACAGTGTTTTTTTGAAGTGTGACACCCTTGAGTGGTGATTGATTTGATTAAATTTCCATATGTTATGTAAAATTCTTGTTGGGTTAGAAGGCTATTACAATGTCAGCAGGATATGTTCTCACTTCAATATTTAGAACAGATAGGGTACCCACCACTTCTACATCCACCCAGCCGTACAAGACTACATTGGCCGCCCCACTAACGTCGCGCCTCTCCGAGACAAATTGTCAACTTTAAAATGTTCATAGGGCTTTACCAAGAAACTATATTTTTCCTTTTTCAATACTCCAAATGGGTTCTAATTTTAGCACTGTTGGGCTCACAATGATGGGCCCTCTAGTAAATTTGGACGAAACCGTCAACATATTCTTTCGGTTGGACAAGTGACTTCAAGCACAAAAGGGGATAGGGTAAATTGTGGTATTAAAAAACATGATTAATTTTATACCTTTATCGATTAAGATCATATTAGTAATTTTGGTTGAGTGATTTGCAACGGAAATAAAGTACTGGAAGTAAATTGTAGAAATTAAAAGGATAAGTTTAGAGGAATTGCACCAGAGATTTATACATGATTGGTCAAACGTTGGCCTATTCTTGTCCCCGAGAGGTCTTCTTGAGAGTTTGATTATAAACTATGAGCTTTTGAAGGTTATGCACATAAACCTCAATACAAACTGATCTTGATATTTTTATAGGCTAATCCGCAATCAGTGACAACCTTTACCTCAAGCTTAGCTAAAAAACCGTTTATAGATTTATGGCTTATCTATATAACCAAAAAAAATCTTTTATGACAAAGCTTAAGAAACCAACTACAAAGATTTTGTGACAGGTTTGCCTCATAAACCAAACTCGACCACTTAAGAATATCACACTCTTAAGAATTTAAACAACCAACACGACCGCTAACAAAAAATTATTTCTCACAAGCAAAGCTTCGCTTACAAGCACTAAGGCAATATAAAGGGAAAATAAATATTTTCTAGAGAGAGAGAGAATTTAGAGAGAAATTCTGAAGAAATAGTAAAACATTGGAAAATAGTGTGATTTGAAGTGGAGACGTGCGTCCCTTTCATAGTAGTTGGAAAAACCAAAAGTGGAAACAATCCATGGGTCTAATTAATAAGCCAATCGATTGAAATAAGACTCCAATTGATTAGCCAATACATTTCTAATTGATTAGCAAGCCCAAATAGCAAAATTTGGATATAAAGTTGTTTTAAGTCATTAATGTATTTTCCTTATCATTTATCTAAACTATTAGCACTCTTCCAATCAATTGGCTTGATGCTCAAATCGATTGTTTGCCTTAGAGATGTTTTTCCAATCGATTAGCATAACTTACCGATCGATTGGTTGGTTTGAAAAAGTTTGGATAACTTTTAATCAGTGTTTTAAAAATAGGACCGCTCATCAAACCTGTGAAGGTAATGGGTCACTGATTTATTGGTTTTTGAAACTTTAAAAGATGAATTTTGTGTTAAAACATGTTATAAACGATTTGTGGGTGTAACACAGTGGAAGAACTGAATTTCTATAAATGTTGCGGATAGCAAGAGTCGCCACCGACTTTTATTTTATCCATAAGGAAGGGACATAAACGAACAGGAAAGACCATTTTGAAAAGACTTGGGTTCGGGGGGTAGGTTATATAAAGGGAAGGTGTTAGCACCCTTTATATCCATGGTTATCCATGGGCTCTTAGTTACTTAGCTCACTTAATTGTTTTGGAAAAAGAAAGTGTAGTGTGTATTTAGAAAATTTTCTAAGTACTTTGTAATGATCCTCGTATGGATGTATACAAAATCTTTGTTTTGAAAATAGTGAGGTGTGAAAAGTATTTTTAAAGTGTGAGCAAGTAACTATGAGGTATCTACCCTAGACTAAGTCATTCATGTTCTTTTATATTCTTTCAAGAGTAAGACTATCCCTATTATTAAGGAATAGGTAGTCATTACCTTGGATTTGTTTAAGGGACAAGCGTATGACCATCGTACTATCAACGAAGGCAACTATAGGGTGTCTTTAGCTATTGGGAGGGACTATCATCTTTTAAACCGAAGGGACAAGATCATTTATCGTAGGCAACCTCGAAGGGACTTGATCTTTTAGAATCTGGGAGGGACAATATGATTTATTTTCCTGGATGGACTTTGCTTAAGACATCCTACTTTCGAGGGACTTGACCATATTAAAGGAAACCAAGAGAGATAACCCTAAGAGGTGCAGACATCGATCTTAGACCGACTTACGTGTGTGAATATCTATTTTCAGATATTTATCTTTTTTTAATTAATTATCTAAATTCAATTAATTACAATTATGTTTCCACTCCTTATTATAACTAACCACACAAATAAAATAAAATAAATAAATAAAATACGAGAAAAAAAATCCTACGATATTACATTGAGGGGGCAGATACAAAATAATATGAGTGGAAAATAAATTTCAATATACATAATCCTATACATTTATTCTAAGAATTTATAATAAAGCAAAGAGAAATATAATAATTAAATGAATTAAATAAATTCCAAATTAAAAAATAGAAATAAATTAGGGTTAACATTAAATTTTAATTAAGAAAATTAGGGTTGATTTTTTTAGAAAATTAGGGTTTAAAAAGTTGGGAATTAGAATTAGGTTTTTATTTTATTTTAAGAAAGTTAAAAATTAAGAAAAATATTAACCTAATTACTAAATTTTATTAATTAATTTACATGAAAAAAACTTATATATTAATAAAAGAATAATTAGTGAAGTTAAAAGAAAAAAAATGAGATTTGCTAAAAAAGTGATTTAGAACCTAATTACTAATTAACCTATAAATCAATTAACATTTGTTTTTTAATTAAATAACAAAATAAAAATAATTTACATAAAATAATTAGTGAATTTTATTATTAATTTTCAGGAAAAAAATTTTAGAATTTTATTAAATCATTAAATTATTAGTTTATGGGTTAATTATCCATCAATTAATTAAATATATACTAATTAAATTATAAAATAAAAAAAGAAAAGGAAAAAGAAATCAGCGCCTAAAATAAATGGGGGGAGGCGAGAATCGAACCTCACCCCTGTACCTCATAGGTCATGCATCTTTACCACTGGGCTACACACGCGCGTGTGTCAATTTAGCAGCACAAACACATTACAAGCGAAAAACGAAATTCAAATTCTCCTTGCGCGCACTTTGGCCGTCTTCTCCGTTGGACCGTCGTTTTAGCCTTTAGCTACACCCGGTCTGTCACTAAAGCTTGTAGTGACGGTTTTTACCCGTCACTACATGTCCTGCAAATTGAAAAACGCACAACACACAAAATAAATTCATTCTATTTACACAAATCAGTCAAGGGTGGTCATATGAGTCTAATTGAATCATTAATTTCACGCGAAATCGCCTCCATCCATGATTCCTAATTTCAAGCTTTTAAAACCCTAAGAATGGCGTATCATCTTTCCTGCATTGAAACTTAAATCAAACCAACCAGAAATAATGTATGGATCATCAGAAATAATAATACACAATCAAATTCTATTAGCCATGCTTCAAATGTACGAATCGAAAAAACAACAATATTGAAAAAAAAACTGATTCGGTTTAAGAGTTATGCAATGCTATGGCCAATGATGATGATCGATTTATGTTGAAAACACTTCAAGGAAGCTGTTGCAATGTCCAAAAACCTGTATAATGCCCTGGAACTATGGAAACAGTTTGCACATTTTTTTGAAAAATTGAAGTTTGGATGCGCCTCTTTTGTCCCTGAAAAATTCGTCCCTAGTGTTTGTTTCTGTTGTAGTATATGAGGTTAGTGAGATTAGGTCAATTTTTGGGCCTTTTGTTTGTGAAATTTGATTGCTTGATATTGAAGAAATCTCACTTCCAATTTTGTCAAAAAATCAAACATTTTCTTACCAATCAAGCCTTGTACGAATTTGGATCATCTCCAATCACTTTAAATGCAATATATTTGCTTCTAGAACAAATATTTGATCTAAAAAATGACTTTTTATATTTTATTTTATTTAAATTGAAATTTAACAAGTAAAATCCAAATAAATAAAAAATAAATCATAAAATCAGATGGATTGATTATTGGGTCGTGCAAAGTCTTAAATTTAAGATTGGGTTGCAATTTGATGGGACCATTTGGAAAATTTTGGGTTTTAGACCCATTTTGCTTCATACACCCCGTGAAAGTTTCTCAACTTTGACAAGGCATAACTCTCTCAATTTTAAGGCTATGAGAGTGATCTTGGACTTTTTAGAAAGCTTAGAGAGTCCTATAACAAACCTCTTTTGTCTCATGTCCATATCTTTTACTATTTTCAAATTATGCCCTTTGGAAAAAGTTGACTTTTTGTTGACTTTTGGAATGACCTGTAATGTCTTAGCTCATACCTTTCAAATGAAGTATTTTTAGGCTTGGCTTGTGAGACACAAAGTTGTAGAGAATTCAATTTCCTTCAAAATGAGCTTTGGATGGGAAATTTTTGATGAAGCATGTGAAAGTTATGGCTGGTAAAAGTTGAGTTGACTTTTCCTATGAAAACCCTAATTTAGAAATTCCTGATTCTTGATGATCTGAAATTTCCTTGATGAATCATGATCAAACCTTTATAAAATGATGAATTTTATTTCATGATCTTGATGTTGGCAAAAAATCTTGAAGTTTGACTTTAATTTGACCACAGTTGACCTTAGTTTGACTTTTTAACCACTTGACTGATTTTTGAACATCTGATCATCTGACTGGTCAAACTTATTGGGAAAAGCCCTGAAACTTGACATGGGGATTCTTGAATACATGTGGGATGTTATGAAGCTCACTTGAGGCCTTGGAAGTCTATTTAACTTAAATAAACTCAAAACCCTAGTTGTGAATCCATTGCTTAGAAGGAGGCTTTGTCTGAGGAAACTCTAAAACTTTCTGACCAATTGGGGATCTTGAGAGAAATTGTCTTGATTATGGAAGGGAAAACTTTGGGGTACAACAGTGGGGGAAATGGGGTTTTTGATGATAAGAAATGTGATTTTCGTGTAAAAACATAGCAGAAAAGTGCTTATGTAGCAGGTGTAATCGATTACCCTAAATGTTGTAATCGGTTACTACTAGGACAACTTAAAAACGTGAAAATTAGATTTTTTAGGGGTGTAATCGATTAACGATTTTATGGTAATTGATTACACTCACTACGCCAAACGTAGCCTTTGGTAGCACTAAAAAGACATCACTTTTATCAAAAAGCACTGCTATAAGTTTCTAAAATAACGTGCTAAAAAAAGTGATGCTAAAGGCTATCTTTAGAAAACGTTGCTAAAGGCCGTACATATACCCCACCTTAAAAAGCGTTTTTTTAAAGTGCTGCTATAGGGTTAATCTTAGAAAGTGCTTTTATAAAGCGCTGTTAAATGTTAACCTTAGAAAGCGCTATCTAAAAACGCTGTTATAGACTTATTAAAAGAAAGCGCTTTATAAGGAAAAAGCGCTGCTAAATATAGAAATTAAGAAAACGCTTTACAAAAGCGCTACCTTAGGTCATTTAATAATTAAAAACACCCTATTTTCAAAACAACCCCCAAATAATATTTTCCAATCATTTTCAGTATTCTTCTCTCTCGCGACCGTTCTCTCTTTCTCCAACTACTGTTCTTTCTCCGACCACCATACTTATCCAACTGCCACAGTTTTTTCTCCGACCGGGCATTATTCTCCATTTGCGTTTCCGACCGGGAATTGTAGAATAAGCGAAAAACGAGTATTGTTCTTTCTCTGACCGGGTATGTATGATTTTCTTGTTGTTGTTATGCATTGTTCTTGATGTTGTTGTTCTTGCTGTTGTTGCATATTGTCTTGTTGTTGCTGCAATTTTGTTATTGTTGATTTGATTATTTTTTGTTTCACTGTGTTGTTGAGTTCTTGTTTTGATTGGTTGTGTTTAAAATCTGAGACAATGTAAGTGGTGAAAGATTGAGGATAGTTCATTGAATTGAATGTTTGAAATCTGAGACAATGTAGGTTGTGTTATTTGTTTATGTTTTTGATTCAATGTTTTGATACTTGACTTATGGAATATATTTGTGTTTGTACTTATAAGAACAAGTTGAATCAATTCTTTTATATTTAATCACACTAGATGTTAAAATTTCACATTCATATGCATTGTTGAAAAAGACATATATACAATAAAATAGAATATAATGGTAGTTTTTCATAAGAGCTAGTTGAATTGTGTTACCTGTTTTTTCTGCCTTGTTTTTTGGTTCATATATGTGACCATTTCCATGTTGATCTCTCATATAGGTAACATGGAAGAGAATTAAAATATACTTTCTCAGTTGACTGTAATAATTTCTTGTTTTTCTAGAAGCTTATTATGCTTGTATTATTCTAAGTAGTTCACTTTGGAAACATATTTATTTTCTTATATTGTAGTATAGTAAAATATGTTATTAGCATTTCTTATGCGTTAAGTTTAATCAATTTTTCATATTCTTAAAAATAAATAAACCTCATAAAGTTATTTGGATTATTTGGATTGACCAAAGATTTTGGGTTGAACATGAAAATTTCATATGCTTTGATAAATATATGTCTTACATGAGTATTAGAAATAATATGTGTAATATGTGAGTTATACATTAATTATCTATATTTTGATTGCAACAAATTTATCTTTCTCTCTTTCATATAAATCTAATTTATTTTAATATTTGATTGTTTGTGTTTGTGTTTTGCAGAAAATTTAAATCTTTACAGGAATCTTACACTGTGTGGGTCTAGAAGTTGCTTATTTCTCTACAGGTAAATATTTTTTATTTTGTTTTTCTTTAGCTTTATTAGTATAACTATGGATAAGAAATGGATGTCTTCAAGTCGATTGTCAAAAGAGTACGAGAATGAGGTATCAGAATTCATTAAGTTTGTTGTTGCACATGCCAAAGACCCTAGTTGAATGAGATGTCCTTGCTTGGATTGCTGTTATGGGAGTCGGGTTGACGCAGTTCAGTTGGCATCACATTTAAAGAGGCATTGAATTGATAGAAGTTATACATGTTGGAATTTGAATGGTGAGAAAAGTAACGAGAATGTTGAACCGAGGGATAATACGACCTATGCTTCAAATGAAAATGACACAGATACATACGATTACGATCGAACAAAAAAAGGATATTCCAAGGACCGGGGTAAAAGAGCTCTAACACTTCGATTTCAGATGTGTCTTGAAACACTTGTGGGAACATCAGATTTGATGGAAGGTGGTATTCGTCAAATAGATATTGAGAAAGGTACTTTTGGTTTTTCTCACTCTAAAAAAATTGGAAAAGAGGACATGGATCATATTTTTCAGCATCTTGAATTAGGCCTTAGTGTTATGCATTCATGCATCTGGTACTTCGATCAATCTATTATTTAATTAGTTGAACAATTTATTTACACATTTCAATGAAAATAGTCTAATGTTTATTATGTTTTTATTTAAGATACTTGTATGACAAATTGATGCGCGAGAATCAATTGTCAAACAGATTCTATTTCGTGTCTTCCGCCCGTGTCAATGCCCTGTTAATTGCTAAGGATCCAGATTCAGTAAGAGATCACTTACTCGAGAGATTTATGGCCAGCAATACAAAAAGTTTGTATCTTTTACCGTATAATACTGGACACGAGTTAGATTTTCATTCTAATTCGATTCTAATCTTTGTATATTTTCCGTAGAAAATTTTCATCTAAACTTTTGTTATATTTTACAGTGGACACTGGTTGTTGATTGTTATTAATCCTATAAGAGAATTGGTGTATTATATGAATTCATTAGATGGTGATTGGATAACATATCCGAATATAAAGGTTACGATTGATATGTATGTGAGATTGTTCTAAATATTAGTGTGTATTTGTATATTTTTTAATTATTTCTATGAGATTGTTCTAAATATACGTTTTTATTTTGTTAGAGCAATACTAATATACTGAGCACAAAGAGACGCTCGAGTATCACGATCTAGAGCAAACAACGTTACATGGATCAGAATGAAGGTATATTAATTTTATAATAGTGTTGCTACTTGATAAAACAAGATAACTATATATTTTTATTTGTTTTTATATGGGTAGTGTGCTCGTTAGTATAATGGTATAGACTGCGGTTATTACGTTTTGAGGTTTATGAGAGAAATCCTTCATTTGGATCAATTAGAGATTTCCATCACGATATGGATTTATAACTTAGGATTTATTTTAATATTTATCGGATATTTCATATAATTTATTACTTTAAACTAAATCATGCATATCATGTTTTGTTATGTAGTTCTTTGATGAATACACGTGTGCTCATTACACGAAGATAAATTGGAAGAAATCAAGGAGGAGTTATGTGAATACCTGATTGAGAAAAGAATCATATAAGGTATGGAAGTTGGTGTGTAGCTATGGAGTGTAATTGTAAAGTTTTGGAAGTTGTTGTATATTAGGAGATCTTTAGAAGTTAAAGGATTATAATGGTTTAATTATGTGAATGGTTTATGTGAAATGAATTACAATGGTATATTTATGTGAATTGCATGGAAATGAGTTTTTGTGAATTGAATTATATAATGTGATTTATGAGATTATAGAATTATATAATGTGAATTGAATTATATAATGTGATGTATGGAAATGGTTAATGGAAATGACTTAAATTATACAGGTTTATGGAAATGGTTTATACAGGTTTCTTCATAAAAAACGGTTAAAATGAGATTTTTTTTAAAATTCATTAAAAATATTACGTGAAGAAAAGAAAGCGCTTTTTAGAAAAAGTGTTGCCTAAACTACACAAAAGAAAGTGATTTCCATTAAAAGCGTTGCCTTAAAGTGAAAATAAAAAACACATTAGATAATGCTTTCAAAAACGATGTCTAAAGGGGGACAATAGAAAGTGCTTTTCCCTTAAAAAGTGCTGCCTAAAGATGCCAATAGAAAGCATATAATGCTAGAAAAAGCGCTGCTAAAGGCCCACTTTAGTAAGCGCTTTTTCAGGTAAAAGCACTGCTAAAGGCATACTTTAGAAAACACTTTTTAAGGTAAAGTGTTGCCTAAAGTATACATAAGACAACGTTTTTTCATAAAGTATACGATAACGCCACCTTAGGCAACACTTTTAAGCGTTGTTAAAGGCAAAAAAATGTTGTTTTTTTCCCTTCTTTGGCATAGTGATTGAGACTCATTTTTTTTGAAAAACTTCGAAAATTCATAACTTGAGTTTCGGGTGTCCGATTTGCGTGTTATTTGAAGCTGCGTAAAGCTAGGATAACGTACTTTCATTTAAAAATAGTTTCATGTTTCGAGAAATAATTTAAATGATATGTATTGATGTTGGAAAGTGTGTAATGGTATGTTTAGTTAATGATGTTTTGTTATAAATGATGAAACTTGTGTGTTTTTTCTATGATGTTGTTGTGATGATATTAACAAGGCTGATGTGACATTATTGATGGCGTTGTAATGATGTTTTAATGATATGCATGTTTTTAATTATACATATATTCTATGTGATGTTGATTTTATGACTAATATGTGAATGATGATGCAATTTGTTAGTCGTGGTCAAATTATTATTGTTGTTATGCATCATGAATTCATAACATTTTGGACATTGGTCCACCTGTGATGTTCGGATATTGGTTCGCTTATAAAGAGCTTCAATCCCATTGTGTGAATTGTGTGTGTTTGTGTTGTGCTCCAGTTCCAAGAGAGAATCAAATCTATGATGGGGATCTTTGAAGGGTGATGAACCAGTTGTTCATAATGAATTGATACCACATGCATTTGAGTCAAAATGTTGTTGCATTCTACATAACATTGCATAATTTGTTATTGATGAGTTGTGACGTGATGATTCTTATGTGTTATGTGAATGTATGATGATTTTGATGATGAACGATGTGATATTATTGTGAAGTTATATAGGTGTGAGTAATAAGTATTGGCGTATAATATGTGTTGGTTATAGTGATGTTTTCAATTACTAATGTTTTTATTATATCTTCTATAATGAATTATGATTACTCGCCATGCCTGTTTGGATGTTACATCCACGTGGGTAGCATGCAGATACTCTGGAGTATCTTATAAGAGCTTTGACGATCGTTTTGGAGTATTCTTCTAGTTTTCATTTATTTAGAGGTGTCTTGATCTGATATGTAACATCGGGATGAGAAAGTTATTTATCTGAATTCCGTGTTTCTTTGATTAACATGTTTTATGAGGATTTTTGATGATGTGAAACTATTTTAATTCTATTTTTTTATGAGACTAAAGTATGATGAGTTTGTTTATAAAGAAGATTATTATGACAATGATTCCGTTGTGATGTTTGTTTTTGTTTCTTTTAAAGACGTGTTGATCTGAAATAAGTTTTTAATTTCTATATGTTGTAACCCGTGTTACGGAGCATAATGATAATTACAGTGTTTTTATGAAGTGTGACACCCTTGAGTGGTGATTGATTTGATTAAATTTCCATACGTTATGTAAAATTCTTGTTGGGTTAGAAGGCTATTACAATGTCAGCAGGATATGTTCTCACTTCAATATTTAGAACAGATAGGGTACCCACCACTTCTACATCCACCCAGCCGTACAAGACTACATTGGCCGCCCCACTAACGTCGCGCCTCTCCGAGACAAATTGTCAACTTTAAAATGTTCATAGGGCTTTACCAAGAAACTATATTTTTCCTTTTTCAATACTCCAAATGGGTTCTAATTTTAGCACCGTTGGGCTCACAATGATGGGCCCTCTAGTAAATTTGGACGAAACCGTCAACATATTCTTTCGGTTGGACAAGTGACTTCAAGCACAAAAGGGGATAGGGTAAATTGTGGTATTAAAAAACATGATTAATTTTATACCTTTATCGATTAAGATCATATTAGTAATTTTGGTTGAGTGATTTGCAACGGAAATAAAGTACTGGAAGTAAATTGTAGTAATTAAAAGGATAAGTTTAGAGAAATTGCACCACAGATTTATACATGATTGGTCAAACGTTGGCCTATTCTTGTCCCCGAGAGGTCTTATTGAGAGTTTGAGTATAAACTTTGAGATTTTGAAGGTTATGCACATAAACCTCAATACAAACTGATCTTGATATTTTTATAGGCTTATCCGCAATCAGTGATAACCTTTACCTCAAGCTTAGCTAAAAGACCGTTTATAGATTTATGGCTTATCTATATAACCAAAAACAATCTTTTATGACAAAGCTTAAGAAACCAACTACAAAGATTTTGTGACAAGTTTGCCTCATAAACCCAACTCGACCACTTAAGAATATCACACTCTTAAGAATTTAAACGACCAACACGACCGCTAACAAAAAATTATTTCTCACAAGCAAAGCATCGCTTACAAGCACTAAGGAAATATAAAGGGAAAATAAATATTTTCAAGAGAGAGAGAATTTAGAGAGAAATTCTGAAGAAATAGTAAAACATTGGAAAATAGTGTGATTTAAAGTGGAGACGTGCGTCCCTTTCACAGTAATTGGAAAAACCAAAATTGGAAACAATCCATGGGTCTAATTAATAAGCCAATCGATTGAAACAAGTCTATAATTGATTAGCCAATACATTTCTAATTGATTAGCAAGCCCAAATAGGAAAATTTGGATATAAAGTTGTTTTAAGTCATTAATGTATTTTCCTTATCATTTATCTAAACTATTAGCACTTTTCCAATCAATTGGCTTGATGCTCAAATCGATTGTTTGCCTTAGATATGTTTTTCCAATCGATTAGCATAACTTACCGATCGATTGGTTGGTTAGAAAACGTTTGGATAACTTTTAATCAGTGTTTTAAAAACCGGACCGGTCATCAAACCTGTGAAGGTACTGGGTCACTGATTTATTGGTTGAACCACTGGATCACTGGTCGAACCACATGATCAAACCGGATTAAACCGGATAACTCGGTAAAATAGACCGGTCTTTATAAGAAAACTATATAGGTATAAAACTGGTCGAACCGGGTGATTCAATCTCTATAAAATATAAATAACCCTTAATTTTTTTTAAAATATCATAAATTCACAAGTTCATAATCTAAATTCAAATTTTAAATAAATGTATCACACATAACAAAATAGTATAAAATTACAAAGTCTAATTGCAAACAAAGTCTAATTACAACATAATTTAATTAAATAGTTTATAACAAAATAACTCAAATGTCTATCGAAATTGATTTAAAGGTGGAAAAATTGTTTCAATGTTGGGATCTCCTTCTTTAATATTAAAATAATCTGCAGTAAAATCAATCGTATCCGTAACAATTTCCTCGCCAATGATATCATTACTATGTTTTATTTTTTATTTTTTATTTTATTTTTATTTTTTATTTCATTTATTTCATTTTATATTATTTTATATTTAATTTTAATTTTTTAATTAAAATAATAAAAAAATTAATTTTAAAAAAATTGCAATTAAACCGCCGGTTTATGAAAATCGTCGATTTTTCCGATTTTCCCGGTTCATACTGATTTTTACCGGTTCGTACCGGTTCAATGACATAAGCGATCCAACATTCGAACCAGATCGGTTACCTGGTTCGACCGGTCCGACCGGTCGTTCCGATTTTTAAAACACTACTTTTAATCACTTGCCTTGGCTTAGAAAATAATTTTTCAAGTTAGAATTATTTTGAGAATATTTTTAGGTGTATGTGTGCGTGTTTGTATGTTGTACATGTGTGTGTGTGCGTGCGTGCATGCATGTGTGAGTTTCCTTAGTACTTTTAATGTACTTTCTTATTATTACAATAATCAGGTCACTCAGACAAACAGACAAATAAGACATGACGAGCTTTCACACCTTTGTCCAAGAATCCACGTTTTTGTATATGTAGTTTCTAATTATACATATGTTTTAATCTTTAGTCTCTTTTTGTTGATGAATCATAAGATGCTCTATTTGGTTGTATTATCACCATCATCGAGGTTGAAAGCTATTTCCATGTGTTATCGTCATCAAAACATTAGATGGATCTTCAGCAAAACTTTCATCTTCATATCCTGTTAGCACATAGATCCACACTCTCCTCGACTTAGTAGCCTATATTTTTGCCTCATTCAAAATGGGATGAGGCATAACGACATCACTGTGATCTGCGTCGTTTGTGGCTTTCCATCATCATATTATAATAGGGTCTCGAAAGAGTCCAATAAAGAAGTTATCTCAACCAGGGAGTTCCCAAATACCCTTTCGAAATTAGAATCGTTGGTCAGGGATAAACTTTGTGGCCCATGCGAATTAAGGGATACACTCATTTCCGCATCAGAAGAAACACCGCTCTCAAAATTACCCACATTGTGAATTTGACTATCACTCATCTTGGCTAGAAAATAGAAAATATTGAAGGTAAAAGTCTGAGTTTAGAAGGGTACTTGTTTGTGCGAGGCTGATGAAGTGAAGTAATGGAGAGAGAGACAAAAACTTTGGTAAAAAAAAGTTATAATCACTGATAAACGCTTTCAAGAAGGAATAAAGGAAGATGTTTACTAATAAGAGCACTTATGAATGATCTTGAATGTTAAGGATCGTGAAACGTTTCCTCAGAGCTTAACCCCTATATAGAGACAAATATGATTTAACGATCCATATCAGCATCATAGAGGAGTTTCGAAATCAACGATTGGATTTCTCATTAAAAAAGTAAGCGGTCTTAATTGCACTAGAAGCAGTTCCATGCCCTAACTAATCACGTCAGCCCATGTGTTAGAAGGAAGCAGTGAAACACTTCAATGATAGAAATGCATTTAATACGCTTGTTCCCCACTACTTTTTCAACAGACTCAGTGCATTGTATTTCTAGTTTATCTCAGACAACATTCTTAGAGGCCGACTTCAACTGCTAAAGACTTCCTCGACTCTTTAAATTTCTGACGAGTTTTGGGGAAAACTGTTATGTGTCGGCCAAATACCCAAATGGTTAAGGCTTAAATCAACTCATATCCACTCCACTTGACTCAATGTATAGAAAGTCTTTTAACACAGAAAATAATATACTTTTTTATCTCTATTTTTTAATACAATCTTCTTGAATTTTAAATTGACTTTAAAATTAAAATTTAACCTTACAAATCCACCTCATACCATCGTATCAAAGATCAACATCACCCATTAGAGATTCCTACCTCATACTTCAACTATATCTTATTCAACGTGAAAGAATTATATTTTATCTTCAAAAAATAATGTAAAATATAGTGAAGTGAGAGACAAGAGATCAAGTTGAGGCTATTTCAATTTGACATGTGATGAAATTTTGCGCTTCAACTTTTTACACCATTTTCTAACATTTACACAAACCTTTAATAGTAATAATACTAGAAAAGAAAAAGGGTAATTTGTGGTCACTGTTCAAAATAAATAATAGTACTAATCGACCGTGGACCTCTTGAGACCGTGTGCATAGAAATCATTGCTTGCCTATTACTCCACATTACTTTAACTACACATGCATTAATATATATATATATATATATATATATATATATATATATATATATATATATATATATATATATATCGTACCATTGAATTATTATGTCGTAATTTGTAAGCAAGATTGTATGTTTTAAAAGTGTAAATGAATACAAATCTAGTTTAGCATTATATACTCTTTCACCTGAATCTCACAAATCATTAATTTGTATATATTCTCTCAGAATCAACAGGTATCATAATTGTGTTTTCAACTAGCTAGCTAGATTGTTTGTAAAAATTAATTTAAGGAAAGTGTTTTAATGATAATCCACTAGAACATTCTTTTATAATTTACGTGGAAAAAGGAGAAGATCAATAGTCCTAGGTTTCTTGTTTCTGTTACACGATTGGAAGGCAAGGCTGAACATGTTTAAAACACTAATCAATGATTTTTTTGTTTTGTTTTGTAAAAATATACTATAAATAATGATGATTTTTATATTTAAGATAATGATGATTTTTATTTTTATTTATATTTAAGATAATTACATTTTTATTTATATTTACGATAAATAAATAAAAAATGTAAAGTTTATTAGAACTACTAAAATACTATTTTACTGTTCACATACTAGATCTCCAACCAAACAATTTCACCATCAAGTTCAAATAAATGAGGAGCAAAATTTCAACAACCATACATTTAAAGATAAATACTCTATCTGTTATAGGTGTAGTTAGAGGATAGAGTTCTGAAGTCAATATGTGAAGATGCAAGAATTCATCCATAACTTATCCAAAACCCAATTCCAAGTAAAAAATACTTGTTTTCCTCCATCTCGTTCGTCGTTTTTGTGACTCCATTAATGATAATATGAATTCGAACGTTTCAAACAGATACAACATGATATATCAAAAGATAATCATCTCTATTCTTAATCCTACCCTATCAAAGAAAGAAAAAAAAACTCAAAAATACTAATAATTTTAGATAATAGTTTAATGTTTATATACAATTTTAGTTGGTGTTTTAACCATCAATATTTGTTTTGGTCTTTATTTATTTTTTATTTTATAATTTTGGTCTTTCTATTTTTTTAAATCCATATATTTTATCACTTTCAACAATTCAACTTTTTATATTTGATGACATGTCAAAGAAATAAGATGATGTGCCAATACAATCATACTTATGAACATCCTTGACATATTATATCCAACCTAAATTAAAATTATAAAAAAAATAACATAAAAAAAAGTGAAAGTAATTGAATAGAAATAAATAAATTAAGAAAAAAAATCAGAAACCTTAAATCGGTACGATGTATTTCCTTAATATTAGAAATTAAATCGTTTGTTATGAAAAAATTATCGTAATTTTTCTTTTTAACTTATGGGTCTGATATATAATAAGTGATTTTTGCACCATTTTGTTAGTTGTTTTTCATTCCATTTTGACTGTTTATATTCTTGTTTTTATAACTTTTTATGTGTGGTTGTTTGTTTAGAAAATATAAGTAGAAAAGAGTTAAAAACTAAAAAGATCGATGAAGGTAGTTTTTCACCATACAAAATCCAGGGGTCTGTTATGGGTGGCCTTAGCCTGAGCTACACGCTGTAATGGCCACCCGCACTTCCTCCATAGTAAAATCTTGAGGCATGCTAGGGTGGTTGTAGCCTGCAATATGAGTTGTATCCTGCACTATAGGTTGTAGCCTGCAATACATCCACTTTACAAAGCTTATTTCCTTGCAATTTTCTCTCTCTCATGTGTTGTACTCAAGAACTCTATTAGAGATTATTTATTCAAGTATTTCTTGCTTTCAATCCAGGTTTTTATCATGTATGCCAATGCCTTATTTGTTTTACTGTTAAGTATATGTGAGTAGTTTTCTAAGGGCTAAGGGTTATAAGGATCATCGCATGACAAACCTCAAGTGAATCCTCAACCATTTTACTACGAGAAACAAAGTTAAAAGTTAGTTTACAATTATAAGTTTTTAACGCAATGCCATTTACGAAAGTAAAGATGGTTTAAGTATAATCATACACTAAAAGGGTGTGTTGCGGTACCCAAAGGCCAAATTCTAGAAACTATGTACGAGACGCTAAAATTATCCCGCCTTTTTATTATAATTTGTATTCGTTAAATAATTGTATGTTTCAAACTCAAATTTGACATCTTTAGCGAAACAACGATAGGGTAGAGTTCAGTAATCAAATACTTGGTCTTTGTGGTTCAATAACCTTTTACTAGTTCAATATTGTTGTACACTTGAGGAGTGTCAATTCATGAATTACATTTGTTTTTGTTTATGTTTTACTTGGATTCAAACACAAAAGGAAAGGGTATTGCAAACCTTAACTATGATAGAAACTCGTTTAACCTATATGCATTGTCTTGGGCAATCAAAAATACGCCAGGGTATGTGTTTTATTTACATTCTCATTTGTGTTTTTTGATGTCAATGTTCTTGTTCATTTGTGTTCTCTTGATGTAATATTTGTTTTGTTAGTGTGAAGTTTATATATTAAGTTGTCAAGATGTTCTTTGTGTTCATTATGTTAATGATTGTACAGGCTAAATGATGTGCATATCGTTAGATTATTAATAAATTATAGAAACATTTTGTTATTTTGTTAGTCATCCTAGCAAAGTGTATATTACACGACGAATTGATGAAGTAAATTAAGATTGAAATGAAGACCTTCAAATTGCTCCACTACAATAAATAATACATTATATGATGAAATTTTCACCATAGTTGTATAAACTAGTGAAACCTTTAAAATTTGACGGTTTTTTAGTATTTTTAAATTAAAAACAATTTATATGTTACAACCATTAGGAAAAATTGAATTGACCACGAGTTCAAATTCCAACGCCAACAAATTTGTGATTTATTTGTTATTAAAAAAATTATTCGTTTTTAATTTTTTAAAATTAAAAATAAGCTACATATATTTAGGATTAAAAGATTGGCGCCTTACTCAATATAAAATAAATAAATAGGATTTTATCATAGTTGGATATTCTAACTTTGGAAAAAAATCTTATGCAATAAACATATCTTTAAACTTGTTTCTTTAGTTTTTCTGTAACATAAGAATTCAGGCATTACGAATACCATGTAGAGCCTTAAGCACTGAACTTGAAAACATTGTATGATCTCCATTAACGAATGAAGCACTAAACTAAATGTTGAACTCAAAAACATCGTATCATCTCCATTTCTTCACCATCGTGTCTTCTCCAAGTCGTTACTCAACAAATGAGGTTGAACTCCATCGTATCTTCTCCAACTCATACGAAGCAAGGAAAGACAAAGAAGGAAATCAAACAATACTTGCAAGAAGGAAAGATGAAACTCAAACGATATTCAATTTTTTGACTTCTCCATCATGCTTCTGATACGTCAAATATCTCCCTCATGCATGTAACTAGTAATATTGATATATGTTAGGTTTAATGTTATTTTTGTTGTTGTTATTTAGAGTCTAAATACTAAAGGTTTAATGTTGTTGTATGAGATTGAAGATTGAAGTTTATCTATTGTTGTTGTGAATATTGATATTAAAGGTTTTATTATGTTGTTTTGTTGAGATAAGTAAAATATTTTGTATTTTATTGTTATTGAGATTGAAGGTTTAATGTTGTTGTTATTATTAAACCAATGCATTCTAGCATAGCAACAAAATTTTCACTTTGTTATATATTTAGTTTTCTTGGAAAGGTTTTTGGAGCTGTTTAGTGATTATAAATTGCGTGTGTTTAGAAATATATTTTAACATAATTAAAATTTTGTTTATTTACTAAGTTAAGGAAGTTTGTTATTCAAGTACATTGTATAATGTAAATCAAGATTCACCAATGTAGAAAGTTAATATTGTTGTTGTTTAAAGGTTTATGTTGATGTTGTTGAGGTTGAAATCAAAGTTTTTTATATTATTAAGAAATTTTGCTTATTATATTAATATCTTACCTACATCTAATGCAACTATGGCATTTTAGTTGAACTAAACTACATATAAAAAAATTCACCATTGAAAAGCAGCGTGTTAAAGTGTAATCCAAATTCAGTTAGTTAGCATTTTCATTATATTTGGAATTAATTTGAGTTTCATTTAATGGGTTGTGATAGTTTAAATAATGAACCAATTTAAGTTTGTAACATAATTGTACTGTAATCAATTTTATAAAAAAAAAGTTAGTTACAGTCTCTCCTCTCTCTCTCTCTCCATATCTCTTCCATCATTTTCAATCTTATGCACCAATAATTGGTATATAGAGTTTCGACTCTAATCAAGATTGGGAAATACGGGTGTACATGGGGCGTGTGTGATATATTTTAGTTCTGAAATTCACAATGAATTAAATTTCGAAATCGACACAGAATCACAATTCTTGATTCTGAGGGATTAGGAAACACGTGTGTTAAATATTTTTGAGTGAATTTGCACAATATCAAAGATGACCGGTGGAAATGGTAGCTTGAAAATAAAAATTCTAGTCTTTAATGGAAAGAATTGGAATCAATGGATGATTCAGATGCGTGTGTTGGATGGCGTTCAAGATGTTGATTGTAACGCCCTGAAATTTGTAATTTAATTATTTATTAATTATTTAAGAATATTTGGTATTGTGTGGTATTTTGTGGTGTTGTGGTGATGAATTATTTTATTTCGATAGTGATAATAGAATAATTAAATATTATCTAAATATTATCATTAAAATAAAATAAGGGGGTTAGAGGTCTTGAAGGTAGTTTAGTCTTTTGTGAAGGATAAATGAAGAGAATTGTGATTAGTTTCTCAGAACATATATTTTGGGAGATTGAAAGAAGTTACTCTGAGGAACCAAGGAGGCTAGGTTGGAGATTCTTCAATAAGTGATTGAAAGAGTTCAATTAACTAAGGTATGGGGAGTATTTTCCGTTCAATATTCATAATGTAGAGGTAAGTCTTATGAGAAAGGGGATTTTGAGGGAAATCTTAGGGTTAAGAGGATTATTAGAAGAGTTTGACTAAATGTTGTCGTTAGATGTTGTATAATTGTATTGATGAATACATGATGGTAGTTGGTTATAGGAATGAATTCTTCATTTTTCTGTTGTTAAAAATATGATTTTGATGAGTTTTGTCGCAGCAGAGTTGGACTGAAATCGCAAGTTTTTCTGCGTGAAATCGTTGTCTCGCTTAGCAAGCAAATGCTCTCTTAGTAAGCCAATGGACTTCTAAACTTCCCGCAATCCGAGACCATGTCAATTAGCGAGCCCGGTGCCCGCTTAGCGAGACCTGGAACTTTTTGAAAAATGTTTTCTTCTTCCAAATGATTTGAAATGACTTGTTTTGTTGTCTGAAGTTGCTATGAGGTTGCTGTGAATTCTTGCCATGATATAATATTCTAAATATGTAGGAATTCGTGATGAAATTATGTTTGGATGATTTATGTTGTATTATGATGATATGTAGTATTGATGATATGAGTAGGCAAAATATTAGATGTGTGAATGATGAATGATGATGAATGGAGATGCAATAGTTGATGTGTTTTGATGATATTGATTGTATTGTATCTTGCATTCATGGTATAATTATGATGGGACTTTGGCCCGTTGGTAGCTTCAATATCATCGTGTGGATTTTGTTAGACAATGACGCGGATCTAGAAGGGGGGTTGAATAGATCCTTTTTTAAAATCTTACTTTTCAAAAATTAATTGAAAATATCTTGTGGAAGTTCCCCAGAAAACACGTCTAAAATTACAATTAAGTCACCGGTGATCGGATATGTGTTTGAAACCAAATGGGATATATGAGATGATTAGAAGAATTAAAAAAATGCTAATTTAATCACTTAAATTCAGCACACTTGAATAACCACTATCAACAATGAATATGGAAGAAAAATATGCACAAATAGTTAGAAGTTGTGTATTTTGAATTTTTATCAAACATTTGGTGTGCACTCACACAAAGTGTAATTTGACAATTAGTGTAGTGCATAATTTTTATCAAGTTGCTATCCAAAAGTAATAGCAACAATTTTACGAACACTTGGCGTGTACACGCTAAGTCAAATCAGATTTTTTCAAGCAACGCAACTTCAATTAATGCAGAAAATATAACAAATGAAAAGGACTAAGAATACACGAGATTTGTTTAGGAAGTTCCTCCACCGTCCTCGCTAGGAGTACTCCGCCCCCAATTCACAAACTGAATTTGGATCTTTTATTAATATTGTAATGTTAATACAAGAAGAAAATTGGAACAACAAATCAATCCAAATTGTGATTGTTGTAATAACTATTCTTGCCCCTTGATTCGAGACTTCGATGCTATTGAACCCACAACGATCTTCACAATCCTCTGATTACCGTGATATGAATGAACAATCACCTTGATCTTCAATCCTCCTCACTCGGCTGAATCAACAAACGAACAATACGTTCAAAACCCCCAAATCTCTGAGATCTTGGAGGACAAAACCCTCTATTTTTTTCCAAGAAAACCCATAAAC
The DNA here is from genome assembly GCA_963966055.1 of Lathyrus aphaca. Lineage (NCBI taxonomy): Eukaryota > Viridiplantae > Streptophyta > Magnoliopsida > Fabales > Fabaceae > Lathyrus > Lathyrus aphaca. Next base: position 576,423,525 of record OZ014520.1, on the reverse strand, counting down.
CTCTCAACCCAAACTGAAATGTCGATCTCATGTTTGAACATTATCACCTTGATTTTCCCTTTGATCAACGAAAATTATTGTGTGTAATTGTTGATGAATGCAAAGAAGGAGAAGATGAAGAGAGCACTTGTGTATCTATTTCACTTTTCTTGTTAACAACTCACAAAAACATATATCAGCTATTTATATGGGTTAGAAAAAAATAAGCATAAAATTTAAATACAAGTAGGAGAGAGAAAGAAGCAAAAAGGGCGTATCAAACAGGAATGTGTCGACCTGTTAGATCAAATGCGTCGACCTGTTTTAATTCCAAGAATGCATCGACTTGTATCATCCTTTGAGTCGACTTGTACCTGAGTTTGAGTCGACCTAAAATCCTCCCTTTGTCATCCTGTTGGAACCCGAGAGTTTTGAGGGAGAAATCAATTCAAATGAGTCGACCTGTTGTAATCAACGAGTCGACTCAAATCTATCTAACAGGATGAGTCGACCTGTTTGGAAGATTGAGTAAATTCATGCGGTCAAAATAATCGAAAAGATTTTCTTTATGAGATCATCCTTTTTCCTTGTATTTTCAAACAATCATTTCAAATCATAGAGGTTTTGACATCATTCAAAATATCCTTTATGTCACACTGATTGAAGTGATATGTTGCTTATGTTGTACTCCCTTGTGGAGGGTTGTTGGCCCAGTGTCCATCCATGATGATTCGGTACCACATGCATACAATGAGAATTGCATTTCATTGTTGGTGGCATAGCATGATGGCATTTGTATTTTATGTGATGATGCGATAGATTTTGTTGTAGATGGGTGAGACTTGAAATGATTTATCTGTTTATGCATGTTTACTTGTAACTCCATCTTTATATTATTTATATTGATTGTGAATTTACTCACTCTGCCTGTCTTTGGTGATGGTCTATTATGCCATCCTACAGATACTCAAGAATAAGTTTGGTGCATGGACGAAGCTTCGAGTGTATGTCTTTTGTCGTTTATAGAGTTTAGGGTGGTGTCTTGCTATGTTTCATGTAACATCGGGAATGCTTGGAGGTTTGTTGGTTTTGTTTGTTTTAACCTTGAATTGATGATGTTTTGGATTAACATTTGAATTTTTATATTTGAGTAATTAAGTTGACAAAATGATGATGATTCGTTGCGTATAAATGTTGTTGTTTGTAATTATAAATGCATGTTGTAACCCGTGTTATGGGACATGACTAAATGCAGATTTTTATTATGCTTGTGAAATGTGATACCCTTTCTATTGAAAAAATCTGATTTTATTGAATAATCTGGCATTATTATGTTATGGGGTAAAAAGGTGTTACATTAGTGGTATCAGAGCAGGACGGTCTGTCTGATCAAGTGTCGTTGTTGTCGGTCTATTGTCAGTCGTTGCTTGTTAACAATTATTTCTTTTCTGATGTTGTGAGTGTCGTGCATAATGGATGGAAACAACACGCATGATCTTGCTAAATTTGTTGCGTCACTTGATGAGGCCACGACTCGAAACAACGAACAAGATGAGTTTCGTGTTTTGGAGAAGTTTCAGAGTAATAGTCCGCCAGTTTTTGAAGGAGATCATGACCCACAGAGTGCACAGAAGTGGCTCATGATGATTGAGAAGATTTTCAGAGTGATGGCGTGTACGGATGCGCAGAAGGTACAATTTGGTACCTACATGTTTTCTGAGGAGGCTGAACACTAGTGGGATAATACTTGTTAGTGTTTGGAGGATGCCAGTACTGTGGTGACCCGGGAAGTGTTCAAGAGGGAGTTTTTTGGGAAGTATTTTACTAAAGATGCTCGTGGTAAGATGGAGGTGGATTTCCTTGAGTTTAAGCAAGGAAATATGACAGTGGCAGAGTATGCTGCTAAGTTCGAGAGGCTAGTGAATTATTGTCCTCACTACAATCATGTTGATGTTGAACTTTCTAAGTGTCTCAAATTTGAAAATGGGTTGAGACCAGAGATTAAACAAGGGATTGAATGTCAACAGGTCTGTAGGTATGCTGAGTTGGTGGACAAAAGCAGGATTTATGATGAAGACAACCGAGCTCGATCTCCTCACTATAAGCAATTGAGTGAGAATAAAGAGAAATGCCAGTTTAGAGGCAAACCTTATGTGACTCCAGCTGAGACGGGGAAGCAAAAGGTTTCAGGTGGGAAGAAGCCAAGTGGGGGAGCAGGTTCCATTCCTCCTAAGTGCTACAAATGTGGAGAATCCGGTCACAAGTCTTATGTGTGCAATAATCCATTAGTGAGATGCTACAGGTGTGGCAAGAAAGGTCATTGGGTTGGTGATTATCCAAATGAAGAATAACTTGATTCGAGGTACATGTTTTATTAATGGTGTTGAGTTGATTGCAATTATTGATACTGGTGCTACACATTCCTTTATTTCTCTTGAATACGCTACTAATTTGGATTTGGCGTTGTCTAGTATGAACAATGATATGGTAATAGAAATGCCAACTAATGGTTCTGTTACCACCACATATGTGTGTTTGAAGTGTCCTTTGACTATTTCTTAGAAGGACTTCTTGATGGATATGGTGTGCTTACCTTTTCACCAAATTGATGTTATTCTTGGAATGAATTGATAGAGTTCAACTTTGTGCATATCAATTGTTATGCAAAGACTGTGGAGTTTCATGAACTTGGTGATCATGGTGAATTGATGTTCTTGACGGCTAAGCAAGTAGATGAACTTCTAGAAGATGAAGCTCGGATGTTTGCATTATTTTCATCGTTGCAAGTTGAAGGGAAGACTTTGAGTATTGAATTACCGGTTGTTCAAGAATTTTCAGATGTGTTTTCGGAGGACATAAGTGATTTTCCCCCAGAACGTTAAGTTAAATTTGTAGTGGATTTATTACCTGGTACAAGTCATGTGTCTATGGCTCTGTATTAAATGTCTTCTTTGGAATTGAGTGAGTTGAAGAAACAACTAGAAGAACTGTTATAAAAGAAGTTTGTTCGACCTAGTGTTTCTCCGTGAGGAATGATGATGAATGTGGATGCAATAGTTGATGTGTTTTGATGATATATGAATGTATTGTGTTTTGAATTTATGGCTTAATTATGATGGGACTTCGGTCTGTTTGTATCTTCAATCCCATCGTGTGAATTGAAGTAATATGTTGCTTATGATGTGCACCCTTGTGGAGGGTTGATGGCCTAGTTTCCATCCATGATGATGATTCAGTACCACATGAATACTATGAGGATTTCATTCTTGGTGGCATAGCATGTTGACAATTGTATTTTATGTGATGATGTGATATATTTTGTTGTAATTATGAATGCATGTTGAAACTCGTGTTACGGGACATGACTAAATGATGATTTTTATTGATGCTTGAATAAATGTGATACCCTTACTGTTGAAAAACTCTGATTTTATTGAATAATCTGGCATTATTATGTTGTGGGGGTAAAAAGGTGTTACATTAATGATCTCTTCAATGATGGTTATGAGCGGTTGCAACACATGCAACTGAAATACAAAGAAATGCACAAAGATAAATAAGGAAGAATGATTAGAATGCGATGTTCTATATCCATCAGTGTGTGGATACAAATGTTTTTTACAAGATCATTGATTCAATGACGATGAATGATGCATAGGACACACTGGTACGACGATACAATGGTGATTTATCAGTGAAGAAGGTGAAACTTTAGTCTCAATGTAAGTAGTATGAAAATCTCAACATGAAGAACAATGAGAAGGTACCTGATTACATCTCTAGAGTGATTCTTATCACAAATGAGATGAAATCTCGTGGAAAGACTCTTTATGGATAAGTAATCATTGAAAATTTAATGAGATCACTTACTCCCCAATTTGTTTACATTGTTTTAACAATTGAACACTCTAAGGATCTTATCACCATGAGAATTGAATAGTTGCGGAATAGTCTAGAGGCACACGAGTTGTGTTTGATTGAGAAAACCTATGAAAGAGAGATGAAACAGTATCTAAATGTGTCTTCTAGTAAGAAGAATCAGAAGCACTCTGGGTCAGAGGAGAATAAGAGACATGTTGGTGGTTATCAAAATTCAGAAGCCTCAAACTCTGATGAGAAGAAACATCAAAAGATAAAGGAGACATTTGACAAGATGAAGGTTCATTGATATTGTTGTAAGATGTTTGGTCACTTTGTTGCTAACTGTTGGTCAAACAAGGAGAGGAAATCATAAGAAATAAACATAGCCAGAGGAGACTCAGATGATGAACATGTGTTATTGATAGCTTCTGAATCTAATGATGGATATTTGGTAGACTTGTGGTATATGGACACTGGCTGCTCAAATCACCTAACTGGAAACAAATAATGGCTGATTAATTTTGAATCTAGAATGAGTATAAAGATCAGGTGTGTTGATGATAAGTAACTAAATGTTGAAGGAATAGGAAATGGCAAGGTCAAAGTAAATATTGGAAAGACTGTTCTGATCAAGAAAGTTTGGTATGTTCTTGGCATGAAGATATATTTAATTAGTGTAAGTCAGATAATTGAGAAAGGTTTCTAAGTTTCTATGAAGGAAAATATCTTGAAGTTATATGATTTTAATCAGAAGCTGATTATGCAACATGAAAATGGAAGCAACAGAACATTCAAGGTGAACGTAGAAACAAGTGAAACTAAATTCCTTAGTGCAAAAGGTGAAAATGAGTTATGGCAGAAGAGATTAGGGAATTTGAACTTTAAAATCTTAGGGCATCTGAGTTCTAGAAGCTAGTACATGGCATTCTTAAGATTGTAAAGCTTGAGAAATTATGTGAAATATGCATGAAAGACAAGCAAACTATATTTCCATTTGGATTAGAAGTGGTCAAAGAGAAAATCATGCTTTAAGAGTAATGCATTCTGATGTATGTGAACCATTTAAAGTACTTTCACTTGGAGGAAACAAGTATTTTGTGTCATTTGTGTATGAGTTCAAAAGAATGACTTGAGTAACACTTATCAATTTTAAGCATGAGGTGTTAGCAAAGTTTCAAAAGTTCAAGGAGAAGGCTGAAAAATAGAGTGGTCAGAAGTTGAAAATTCGCATAACTGATGGTGAAATTGAGTACAACTCTATAGAGTTCAAAAGGTCCTACAAGAAGAATGAAATTGAGCATGTGGTGATTGCTCCATATACTTCACAACACAACGGTCTTACTAAAGGAAGAAATAGGACTTTGTTTGATTTGACAAAGAGCATGCTGAAGGAGAAGAAGCTCCCCCACACCTTTAGGGAAAAGTTGTTACCACTACAACAACATGTGTGCTCAATAAGTGCCCAACAAAGAAGATGAAGTGAGTAGTTCATATTCAGAAGTGGATTGGAGACAAACAAAGTGTGAACCATCATAAGGTATTTGGTTCTGTTTTTATAAACATGTCCCAGATGCTAAGAGAAGGAAATTGAATGACATAAGCAAAGTTATGTTGCTTGTAGAGTACCACAATATAGGCTCTTATAAAATTTATTGTCCAGTAATCAACAAAGTTGAATTTAGCAGAGATGTTATTGTGAAAAAACAAAAACATGAGATTGAAACAAATCTCAATCCAACTCTGGTGTTATGTTAACATTTGAGTTAACTTCTGAAGATATTTCAGATTCTGAAGGAGAATCTGCCTCTAAAGGAGAATCTTCCTCTGAAGATGAGTCAGAGTCTTAAGTTAACTATGATGCTGAAGAAGAGTCTGAATACGGGTCTGACTCTGAAGATGAATCTAATTCTGATGATGATACAGACTCTAGTGGTAGTCATGCCTCTGAAGGTAGTCGTGCTCTTAAAGGTGGTCCATCCTCAAAAGGTAGTCCAAGATATGATATTGTTCTAGCATTTAAAGAAGATTATGAACAAGTTCAAAGACCACATAGAATTAGACAAATATCAAAAATATTTGCAGAGTTTGACATGTTGTAAATTACTGAGATAAACCCTGATGGGAAGTCATTTAGTGTGCCATATTGGTAGACTCTGAACCAGATAGTATTGAATAAGCGCTTCAGAAAAAAGTGTGGTTGAAGGCCATGAATAAAAACTTGAAGCTATAGAAAGAAACAATACTTGGGAGTTGATTGAGCTTCCAAAGAACAAAAAATCCATTAGTGTAAGATGGGTTTACAAGTTGAATTTGAAGCTAGATGGATCAATTGGCAAACACAATGCAAGCTTAGTAGATAGAATATTTCTACAAAAATATGGTTTAGACTACTTTAAAGTTTTTGCACTTGTAATTAGACATGAAAAAATCAGATATGTGATTTCTATAACTGTTAATAGAAATTGGCCTTTGATGCATTTAGATGTGAAATCGCATTTCTGAATGGTCTCTTACAAGAGAAAGTTTATGTGGTACAACCTCCTTCATTTGTGTAAAAGAATCGGGAAGGGATGTTATACAAGTTACATAAAACGTTATATGGACTGAAACAAGCTCCTAGAGTCTGGAATCTGAAAATTGATTCATTTTCAAGCTTTAAGGATTCAGAAAATGTGAGATGGAGTATGGTATTTATGTTCATCTGATAACAATATAATTTTGGCGTGTCTTTATGTTGATGACATATCGCTAACTGAAATTTGTATAGTTGAGATAACTAAGTTCCAGAAGGTGTTGATAAATGAGTTTGAGATGAATGATCTAAGAAATATGACATATTTTAGGGATGGAGATTTGGTACTTTGATAAATAAAAAGTATAATCTTGCATCAACTAAAGTATGAATTTAAGATTTTGAAGAGATTTGAGCTGATGAATTACAGGTCTATAATCACACTTGTTGGAACAAATCACATGTTGGACTCTGATGTTAAAGGTGATGATATAAATGCTACAACTTTTAAACAATTGGTAGGCTCATTTAGATATCTCTGTAATGTCAGACCTGACATTTGCTATGTAGTTGGAATGAAAAGTAGGTTTATAAGCAAACCAAAGTGGTCACATTATCAAGTTGTTGTCAAGCTACCGAGGTATATTTAGAGGAATCTAGGGTATGGAGTTTTGTTCGTCTCTGATGTTGAATCAGATTCAGAGCTAATATGTTATTCAGACTATGATTGGTGTGGAGATAGAGTTGATAGAAGATGTACTTCTGGATATTTCTTTAAGTATATGAGATGTCATATTTTTTTGTGCTCCAAGAAGCAACCAGTAGTTGCATTGTCAACATGTGAAACTGAGTACACTGCATGTGTTTTATATATGTGTCAAGCTGTGTAAATTATGAGTTTGTTGCAGGACCTGAAGATCAAGATAAACAAGCTTATAAAGTTGATGATTGATAAAAAATTAGCAATTACCCTGCCAAGAATCCAATGTTGCATGTAAGAAGCAAGTACATTGACATGAAGTTCCATTTTCTACGCAATCGGGTTTAGAATACAGTATTTAAAGTTGCTCATTGTAGTACTCATAAACAACTGACAAATGTTCTGAACAATGCAATCAAGACTGAACACTTTATTCATTTGAGAGATAAAATTGGTGTTGTTGATTTTAGTATTGAATATGATTAAAGAATTGTGTTAAAATTTAATCAAATCCAGTTAGTTAGCATTTTCATTTTAAACTATTTTTTATAAAAAAGATTGAGTTTCATTTAGAAGGTTTTGATAGTTTAAATATTGAATCAATTTCATTATGTAACACAATTTATCAAAAACTTTAGTTACAATTTCTCACTCTCTCTTTCTCTTCTATCATATTCTTCATCTTGTACACCAACACATTGCACAATTAAAGAACCTTGGCTCATTAATTTTAATTCAATCAAAAATTTTATCCACTAATTTTCATTTCATTCCATCTAATTCATGTCTTACACTAACCCTCAATACTCTCACACCTTCTCTCAGTTCCATGTCTTCCACCTTTGTGAACACTCAACACTCTCATGGAGGAATGACACTACATACTAAGAACAACCGCAAATCAATCTATGAAAGAAAAACATGTTTTTACCTAGGGAATAACCTAACTAAAGTCATACACTTTTGTAACAGTAGTCAAGTCAAGGCCATTAGCTGGCCTCTCTGTATTGGACCATCCCTAACTACCTCTTTGGTCCATCAAAGTTGTTGCCAGCACAACATTGAACAAAATCTCAGCCGTCCATCTTACATCTCTGAAAAACCAGTGGACCCCACCAGAGTCTTTCTTGATCCGACATAATCAATGATGTCTCCACCAACTAATGCACGATTTATGCAAACTCCTTCCAAATTGTTTTAACTCAAATCAAGATTAGGGGAACACAATTATCCACGTGTCACTCTGTACGGAATCCGTGCTACTCCAACACAATCTTAATGGACCCACAAAACATAGTTATCACATGCAATGCAAGTGGGATTTTACTTCTTACATTACTTTTTCACTTTGATAAAAAAAAAAGTTGTAAAAATGAAAGGAGAAAGGGAAGTAAGGAAAGCACGTGAAATGTGTATGGTAGCAGTGAGTTGTGTTATGATTTAAAATAAAAGTGATCTACGTGGCAAGGAAATGAGAGTGTGTCATCATGGTAATGGTAATGAGGAAACACGTGGCATGGTGGGGTTGATGATAAGATTAATGAATGTCACGTGTTTTTGTTCAGAGAGAGAAGGGTCCCATGAAGAGTGACATAAAATGCTCCTATTCTTATGGTCATCTACCGACAGGAGACAAGGTAGGGAGGGTGATGGTGTTGGCAACAGCATGGATTGCAAAGAGTGAAGAGAGTGAGAGTGTGAAATTTATGAAGGATTTTGTTTGTAAATTTAGATGAGATCTTTTGTTTCATTTACTTGAGATTTAGTAGGGAATAGGGTAGATACTTGTGTATGGGTATCTGGTGTAATCAATGTGAGGCCAATGTTAAATCAAACTTTCTCTCATCTTTAAAGAAAAAAAAAGTTTTCTAAGTTGTTTTGCATAGATTCCTCCCACATCTATTAAAGAAAATTTTATATATCCAACATGTCAAACACGGGTTAGAATTTGAATTCGAATGCATCATATATGGTTCAAATATTAAATTTAAATATTTCTTTTAGTTGTGATAGAATTTGGAACTATACCGAGAAGATTAGCATACCCATGCGAAGGATCGAGAATTTTAAACCACTAAGATTGAAATGAAATAAAAATGGAATAATTGAATGCGAAGAGGAAGAGAAAGAGATAGAATTAGAGAAATTAATTGAGAGTAGAAATATGTTCATATAGAAATGATAGAAAATCCAATTACTCGTAATCGGTTACATCAAATCTGTAATTGATAACAGTTATTTCAACAAATAAATTCAATATGGTAACAGGTAATCAAAACGTAATAATCGATTACATATGTTCTAATAGCCAAAAACATTACATCATGTAATCGGTTACAATAACGAAGTAGTCAGTTACAACACTGGAATTATTGATGTTTTCACAACACACCATTTTAATTCAAGTGCTCCAAGTCTTTCATGCTTATGTTCTTCTTCAATCTCTTGAATACTTCAATTGTGACTCATTTAGTCTATAAATCGACTACTTGGTATTCACTTCTACAATATTTCAATCTAAACTTTTCCTCACTAACAAGTTCTCTAAAGTAGTGAAACCTCATCTCAATGTGTCTGCTCCTCTCATGTGCAATTGGGTTCTTAGCAAGGTTTATAACAAAAATGTCGTCAACCATGAGCATTGAAGCGTCACCCACTTTGCTACCCATATCCTCCAACGAATTCATTAACCATACGACTTGACACACACACACACACAACGAAGCGACAATGCACTCGACCTCACAAGAAGAGAGTGTTACTACCGGTTCATTCTTCGAACACCATGAGATTGGTGTTTCACTGAACATAAAGATATATTCAGTCGTAGGCTTTCTATCATCTTTATTACGCAACAACTAGGATCGAGCAAATTGAATTTTCTGTTTGTGTCCATTGGGGAAAAATAATTCTGCAACCAATAGATCTTTGGATGTATCTTGGAATCCTCTTAAATGCTGCCAAGTTAGACACTTTCGGTCTCTCCATGAATCTACTCACAATACCGACACTAAACGCCAAATTTGGTCGTGTATTCCACAAGTAAAGCAAGGATCCAATGAGCCTCCTATATTGAGTTAGATTAACATCTTGCTCATCCCCAATCTTCGACAATTGTAACCTCAGTTCAACTGGAGTAATGTCGACATTACAATGCTTCATTTCAAACTTTTTCAAAATCTCAAGCGCATACCTTATTTGGTACATATCAGTCCCTTTTGGGACTTAGAAATGTATTATTCGTTGCTCCTTGTAATCAATAATTTGTCTACGTATAGACAAATGATTAACACTCATTCATTTGTATAATTCTTCACATACACACCATGTTAGGATACACCCTTCTTGAAGTCAAACTCTTTTAATAAATCAAGCCTCATCTTGAAGCCAATCAGCCTCCATCGAAGCCCGAATTGAAGATAATGTTAAGAGATTAACAAGGCAAAGAAGTTTGTCTCCAACACTCCAAGGTTGTAAGTTGTTTCGAAACAACAAAGTCAATGGTGATGGTGATTTCGTTCATTTTTCACTTATGGTCAAATTTGAACCCGTTAAAACAAAAGACACCTTTAGTGATCAAAAATGGATTTGTGCTAGGAATGAAGAGCTGGAATCCATTGAGAAGAACATGAATTAGGAGTTGGTTGATCTACCAGATGGAAAGAAGCCAATTGTTGTAAGATGGATGTTCATAATGAAGGAAAATCCCAAGGGTGAAATAATCAAGCATAAGGCTCGATTAGTTGCAAATGGATTCATCTATAAAATGGATGTTAAATAATCATTTTTAAATAGGTCGTTTGAAGAAGAAGTTTATTTAGAACAACCCCTGGTTTTGTTATGAGAAACCAATAGTCAAAGTTCTATAAGTTGAAGAAAGTGTTGTACGGTTTGAAACAAGCTCCAAGAGTTTGGCACAAGAGGATAAATGGTTCCTTAAAGGAGATTGACTTCAGAAGTGTGTATTCGAACATGGTGTGTATATGAAGAATAATACAAGTGAAAGGATGATAATTATTTTTCTATACGTATATAATTTATTAATTCCAAGCAATGAAGAATAGTGCATTGCTAAGTTCAAGAGTGAGCTTATGAAAGAGTTTGAGATGACTAACCTTGGTCTCATGACATACTTCATTTTCATTGAGTTCCACAAGTCCAAAAAGAGACAGTTTATGCACCAAAGAAGGTGCGTATGCGCTTGAGATTTTGAAGAAGTTTAAAATGAATCATTGAAATTCTACCATTACTCTGGTTGAACCAAGATTCACTACTATGGAAAAGCCATATAATCACAGTTGGAAAAAGGGATATCACAACGCCTGACCATCCGTTGTGAGGTAAGAGGTGATTGTATGTAAGGTGCTTTCCACCATGACCGTGAGACCGTGATAGTAAGGTTGGAAGTGCGCTACCTACCACAACAGTTAATAGTCTCAACCGTTCTGGTATCAACATTTATGAAGATATGATTAAATCATGGTTAAAATAAATAAGAATTGTTGAAAGTAACAGGGTTTATTAGAAAATATGCAAATTTCTTTTTTTTCATTAAACCTCACAACAACATACACCATTTCAAATTGATGAAATATATAATCTGAAAATTAAACTATTCTGGAAAATCAACTTACACAAACCACAACTTTCTATATTGCATTCGTCTCATCATTCATTTCACACTCTTTAGCATATAGAATATAGTTCATTGGTTGGAGTCCTTCATCACATCAATTCCTTTTATTCTAGTTTAATTTGAATAGTATCAATAAATTGTTGTTATTCAAATTAAACTATAAGAGAAGATATATATATATATATATATATATATATATATATATATATATATATATATATATATATATATATTGAAAGAATTTGGTCATCAAACCACTTCCTATATGTGAAAGAACGAGAGATAAATGATGGGACGAATGTAATTCAACAAATGTTTATTCTTATAAGTTGGTTTTCAAATACAAATTAATTTTCAAATTATAAGTTTCTATATCAATTTAAATGAAATGTATTTTCACTGAAGGTTTAGTGAAAAAAAACATTATACATATCATATAATAAACTCATCTTCATACAATAGCATACAACATACAATATATTATGTCAGTCACAAGAAGCTTCTTTCTAGTGACTTAGCAATGTGTTGTTCTTGTTCTTAAAACATTAATCAACAACAACAACAACATACATAAATATTTATCAACAACACAACAACATACAACATAACAAAAACATACAACAACAAGATTATGTAATGTTTAAAGAACACATCTTTTTTATCGTTGATCTGGAACAAATTATGAATTTCATTTAGTTTATAAAACTACGAAGAAGAAGTACAAGGTGAATGAAGTTAAGACAATTTCTTCATACTTATTGTATCATAGTCAATGTATATGTTTTGTTAAAGTGGTGAAGACGGATCTGAAATAATGAAAACATCCAACAAATATAAAAATTAGAACTCATTTTTAACAATAAATGTAAACAAAATTGAGAAATAAGTTTAATAAAAGATCTTGAAATACGATTAAATAATATCATAGTGATTGGTGAAGAAGAATCTGAAGGTTGAAGTATGTTCAAACAGTGAGATGGATGATAGAGTTATGTTATGAAAGAGAAGAGTGATCATGTTAGGATTTTAATTTGGGAGAAACGGATGTTAGAAAGAAAAAATGTGAGATGGATGTTAGGGTTACTAATGAACGATAGATACTTTCGTTTATATAGTCAAAAATAATATCACATTTCATCATAGTTAAAATTAAAAACCGTGATAATACTCTAAAGAATAATACCATATTTCATAACAGTTCTATAGTAAGAACGTGATTAAATATCTTTAAACTTTTTATTTATTTATTAACGCAATTTTGATAGTGTTGTTGTTATTTTTGCTGGCGTTTACTATTTTTTATTGTAAAACAATAATAGTATATAAATAAAAGAGAAGAGTATATAATAGATAATTTCATTAAAATGCCCAAAAGGGAATAATACATAAATAATTTCATTACATATATTTTTCAATGTTGGAATCCATTGCAGCAAAGAAATCTTCATAATTTATGACTCTCTCCTTACTCCCCTCGTCAGAATCATAATATTAAATCTTCCTCGGTTCCTTTTTCTTCTTCAACTTCTTCTTCTTCTTGGCCTTTCTCACCCTTAATGTATCACTAACAAAACACGGTCCAGATGGTTGGAAATCTTCAGTTGACTGCTAATGATGGTGTTGTATAGTGGTGAGCTCAATTGTGATATTTCTGTTAGCATTCTCAGATAGAGAACTCATGTTGATAAAGGAAGTTACGAAGAATAGTTTGAAGAAGTGTAAAATTGTGTATTTATAAATGAGGTTGAAGATGAAACATTGTGACCCTTAATGCTTGCAATGATGATTACTTCTAATGGTTGCTATCTTTGAATGACATTGTGATCGTCTTGGAAAATGGAGAAAATTTTCAATCATAATTATACTTGAGAATAACGTTTCTCTATTTTGGGAAGAGCAAAATTTGTACGTACATATAATATTACAACGGATGCATATTAAACCCGTGAATAAATAATTTTAAAAAATGAAAAAAAAATGGTGTTGTTAGCATTCGAACCTTGTACCACTAACTTTATCTACCACGGTAGAAGGCATAACTGTGATTAAATATCTTTCAAAATAAATAAATAATAATAACGAGCTTCCAGTATCAGATATTACAATGGAGGAGGCATAACCGTAGTAACATTATGTTACTGAATGTCTATTTTGTAGTAGTGGTTGATATTGTTCAAGAATGAGGATCAATAAGATGCTAATCATACTCGATATATGAGGTTGTTTGGATCCTTACATTACTTGTGAAATACGCGACCAAATTTGGCGTTTAATGTCAGTACTGTGAGTAGATTCATGGAAAGACCGAAGGTGTCTCACTTGCAAGTAGTCAAAATGATTCTAAGATACATCAAAGGATCTATTGACTGCAAAATTCTTTTTCCCACAATAGACATGAGCAGGAAATGTGATTAGCTCAGATTTATCTATTCCAATTATGCATAGATAATGATAGAAAATCTACAAGTGAATACATCTTTATGCTCGGTGAAACACCAATCTCATGGTGTTTGACTAAGGAATTTGTAGTAGCACTCACTTCTTGTGATGATGAGTACATTGTCGTTTCGTTGTGTGTGTATGTGTGTGTGTGTCAAGCCGTGTGGTTAATGAATTTGTTGAAGGAATTGGGTAGCAGAGAGGGTGATGCTATAGCGCTCATGGTTGATAACGTTTCTCTTATAAATATTGCAAAGAATCCAATTGCGCATGGGAGGAGAAAGCATATGAGATGAGGTTTCACTACTTCGGGAACTTGTTAGTGAAAGAAGGTTGAGATTGATATATTGTAAAAGTGAAGACTATTTGACCGATTTACTGACCACGCGAGTCACAATTGTAATATTTAAGAGATTGAAGAAGAGCATGTGCATGAATTTAAGAACACCATTTTATATACAACATGTCAAACATTATATATAGATTCTAGGCTTAATTCATATTTTTCTCCTTTAACTTAATTTGTTGTTTCCTTTTGGTCCTTCAGTTAAAAAATGTTACATTATAGTCCTTTAAAATGACTATGTTAGTCAAATTAATCCATTCTGTTAAATTTTGAAGAAAAACGTTAAAATGAGCATACATAGCGGTCTACTTGGCATTATGTTATATTACTTGGATTTTTATTTTGTTTATTATCAATTTATTATTAAACATGTTAGTATTATTATTTATATTAAAATTATTTCTCTCTTCCTAAATCCCTTTTTCAAACCTTAGAAGCCACCCCATCTTCTTCTATCTCTTTTCCCCCAGATCTTCCACAAACAATGTTTATTATTTTATGGCTACGAGATTTTCATCTTCATTAAATTTCATATTTATCGTTTCCTCATAAGAAATCAATGAAACATCTGTTTCGATTTCCAATTTCTTTCAATCCAACATTTTTGCGATCTATTTCTTCACTCTTTCACGCCTTAAAATCAGTTCAACACAAATCGCAGAACAACAACTGATCATTGAGATCTCGCTTTCTTCTCGAATTTGTTTTCTCTTTAGAGATTTCAAATCGAGTTGAAAAAAATATGATTCAATCGGTTTCTGTTACGGTGAAGTTCACCGTGGCTTTTGCATTGCTGTGTATAATCATGGTGGAACATTGCTTCTAAGGGGACTTCGATTTCTTCAAATCCTGTAAGAATCACATATTTTAAGGTTTTTTATAGTCATGAATTTGGTTTTGAATTGTGTTTATTTTTTGTTGAAAAAATTGGAATATTATTTTGTGATTTGTTTATAGTTCATTGTTTATAGTTTCCGAGATTTGTAAAGATTATTCTGGAACTCTTGTTTAGAAAAGCTTGTTTTTTTGGCTTAATTCATCATTTTGTCTTTCAAATAAGTTTTTCTTTTGGTTCTAAATGATATTGTTGTGGATGTTTTTTGATATTGTTTTCTTTTGGTTCTATGATTCTGGATTTTATGTTGTAATCATAAGTGATTTAATCTTTCTGATTTTTCAATTCGATGCTCTGTCAGGTTTTGGAAATAACAGGTTTTGTGCTGCTCTGAAGGGAAAATCACATGAACAAGATGATGAGGAGAAGGTTTTGGACATAGCAGTAGTTTGCAAATCTTCGTAAAGATTTTATGTCCAATTATTTTGTAAATTAATTAATTTGATTTATTTAAATTAATTTGTAAATTATATAAATTTAATTTATGTAACTTTGATTTTTGATTTGATTTATTGTAAATTAATTTGAGTTATTGTAAATTAATTTGTAAATAAATTTGATTTATGTAAATTTGATATTTAATTTGATTTATTGTAATTTAATTTGAGTTAATTATTGTAAATTATTTTTATGTAGATTAATTAATAGTTATTGTAAATTGATTTGTTAATTAATTAATTTTTAAAATGACTCAGCAACAATTTGGTTTTAAATAATATTTTATTAATTTATTCGATGACTCAACATCCATTTGACTTGCCACAGTGGCAAATGTTAACGGCAAAGCACAACAATCAACGGAGTGGATCAAAATTCTTAACGGAAGTAATATTATGAGACTAATATGAAATGTTTTTTTTATTATTGACTAAATCTAAACTCAAAATTATTTTACGGGACTTGGAGACTAATTATACCTAGATTCTTTTATTCAAAATTTGAATTTGAATACATCAAATTTGTTTCAAACACTAAATATAAATATTTATTTTAGTTAGAATTTGAATTTATCATAATTTTATAATGAAAGTATTCTTATTATCTAATAAATCTATTTATATAAATATAAAAGATAATTTTATATTATTAATAGTATTATATTTTGTATATTATATTAAATATATGTTTCAATTATATTATTTAAATTTATTTTTGTCATAAATTTTGAGATATTATATATTTTTTAATAAAAAAAGAGCTTAAGAAACTCTTTTTATAAATTATATTTAACTTATTTTTATAACTTTTCATTATAGCAATAAAAAAATTATTTTATTTGTTTACCATAAAAATAATTTATATAAATATATGAATTTAATTAAGTTTTTGAAAGCCCGAGTATCTGAAAAAATAAATAGAGGTCTTAACTACGATTTATTATGTGTGGTAATTCACCTTACACATTCATAAAGACATCCTTGATAATGATTTAAGATTGAGGTCTTAAATGTAGCTGTAGCTTTAGGTAGAGTTGTCAAAATGAGTTAGTCTATTAAGTCCAATAAATCAGAGTTTGGGTCTTAAAATTAGAGACTATATTTTTCAGGATTTTTTAATCCAACTCTAAAAAATTTGTTATTCATGAGGACTGGCCCGTATGGGCCATGAGTAGCCCATTAGGCCCATATCACTATAATTTTAAGAATATATATTAATATTTATATTGTTTTATTTCAAAATAACACATTGATTTTCTCATCTCACTAAATTTAATTTCTATTCTATTCAATCATTCTCTTTTAAATATTATACATTAATATAATCAACACTATTTTCTCCTATACAAATAGTTCTCTTATGTTAAATATTCGAGTATTATTTTATACAATATAGATATGTATTGTATTTAAAAACACATTATAATATTTATAAAAGATATTTTATACAATTTAGAAATGTATTGTATTTAAAAATACATTATAGTATTTGTAAAAGATAATATAGTACTTAAAAATATATTATGTTTAAAATAATATAATTTTTAATTTTATTTAATATTAAATATTATACTGTTTTAATTTTAATTTTTTATTTTAAGAAAAAAATATTTAAGATCAGGTAGTCTGAAGTTCATCTAAGACTGAATACAGATAGTAATTTTCAAACCGATATTAAAAATGAACTTTTTTGACCCAACTCTAAAAAAAATATGAGTTCACCAATACCGATTCGTTTAGGGTTCAATAAACCGTTTCGACAGCTCTAACTTTATGTTAAAAACTTATTTATGACCTTTTGGTTGAAAGTAACTATGATGAGAAGGGTAGTTGCCAAATATTGGATAGTCAACTAGAAATAGAGTAACTCAAATGTCAAATATAACAAATAATAGCACACGTTAAGATTCTTATTTTTCAAACTAAAAACCCTCTTTTTAGTAGTACTTAACATCTCGAAACCATTACTATAAAAAAAAACAAAAAACCAGTTAATTACCATAAATTATGATATTTGTTGAAACTTGAAACTATCGACCGCATGCATAATAGAAATTGGAGCTAGAAATATTGCCATAAACATTGGGAAATTATTAGTTAAGAACATATAAACACAAAGTTAACAAAAGGCAGGAGAATAATAGAGAGTAAGTACAATAATAAGGTAGGGTGTGGTGTGTCTATTTGTCTAAGAATCATTTCTAAATGCTTAAGCACATTAAAAAAAATCTAATGATGTGTGAGACATGCATCCAATGAGAAGTCAAAAGAAGTGTTTAGAGGTAGGTGAACATGAATAAAGTTAATTATGTTAGGGTTAGCTTTTGCCTTTTACATGTAAATAACAAAAAGGGCAGACACAAATTCTAAAAGCAAAATGAACTATAGAAAATATGCCGACATTCCTTCCGTTGGGCTATTCCACTTTTGTCATTGTTCTCAATTGCGTTATCACTTTATTTGCTACTATGCTCTTTTAGAATTCCAACTAAGGTGTTATTAGATTTAAATTCTAATTGAGACCATGAAATAGTGCTATTTAGTATGAAATTATTTGAAGAATAAATGTAAGAATATTTACATGTCACTGTATTATTGAATTTCTTATTTTTATATTTTCTTTGTCACTGATGAAACTCTTGCAATAAGTTAAAGATAGTCTAGCAATTTAATGGAGAATATCCATGGCTGCCATGGTTGTTATCCTTAAAAAATGGATTCAAGTGAAACCATATCAAAAGGAAGTTTGCAATAATAGTTGGACCGGACTCCATTCACAGCACCATGGGCAATGCCAGCAATATTTTTTTCTATAGTATTTAAAATTGAAGTTCATTCTACGTATGAAACATAGTATGAACTAGTGAACGTTTCTCTCCAAAATATTGAACTCTAGATTCCATTTCTTATTACAAACATAGCTAAAATTGAAATTGAAGGATTCAATTCTAAGACTCCATATCCTAAGTGCATCTTTCAAAAGTGGCAGCATTTGGGGATATTTGTGACTCAGATATTCAATCCAAATAAATAAGTTAAAATATATGCATGCAGTTTGATTTGGTTTACCGACCTTAAAAAAACAATTTGATCTGATCCGAGCAATTTTCACAATGTCAGATTCAGACACATTAAATGATATCAATTTTAGCAATTTTTTATTTTTTGTAATCGATTTGCAGTTTTTATTATATTGGTTTGGATATGAACATCCCTAGCAACCAGAGAGCAGTTTGCTAATACATTATATCTATACCAGTCTCTATTAACTAGTGGTCAATATATTATATCTATACCAGTCTCTATTAACTAGTGGTCAATATATGAATCTTAGGTAACCATATGTTGGATTAAAGAGAGAACCAAAGGCCACAGCTAACTACCAATACAGTACTGCATAATCAATTTCTTCAAAATTGACGCCAAATAACTCTTTCATTGCAACAGAATTCTTACAAAAGATTTTAATTCTACTAAGTGGGAACCAAAAAGAACAAGAAAAATCAAGGTAGAAGGCATACCTACTCTGTAAACTAAAGCCCACAAAAAAGATGAAGGAATCTATAACAGATGACACTATCCAGCTAAGTATAAGCATCTGCACCAGAACCACAAGTGGGAATTCGCAAACAGAACCTATATTTCTCACACATCATTAGATCAACTAATATGCAACCAGTGCAAACTTTCAGTCGCAACAAAAAACCATATATCAAACTATATACCAACTCACTTCGGGAAAACTCTTTAGAGTAGGTATGCCTCCATTTTAGCATATACTCTCCTCTCCCCAGACCAGGTTTCAGCCCTCCATTGAAACCAATAAAAAACAAAAGACCAAGAGCACAGACAAAAGAAAGAAGCAAAAAAGAAAGAAAGAAAGAAAACAAACACATCGCTAGAGGCATAACCCTCTTCATTCCACCACAATGATCGAGGTTATATCCTAACCTCTAGCCAACAAAACATCCAGATTACTTGAATGGGTACCAGACGAAGAATCCAATTGAGTTGTTCTTCTCATAGTTCTGTTGCTGTGGACTCTATTTTCTTCTCTAAATGGATGTCCATGGTTAGTTACCTGATGTAAATGAAGCATAGCAATCATACTAACTGCGAGCAAAGCAGCATTGCCCACTATTCCACTCATATGATCCAACCCGAGAGATTTCTTCACAAAATTAAAACTTGAGACAAAAGCATTGATGAAGATATTAGATCTCTTCCCTTTATCAGCTACAAAATTCTCAGCTGTACATTTTGGTTGTCCATAAACTTCAGGTGAAATAAGGCCGCTTGCATCCTCTACATCTCCAACAAAAGCAAGAGCTTCTTCAATGACTTTATATTTTTTACCGCGGTGTTCCGACAGTCTCATTGCAAGAACAATTCTACTCTGTTCCAAGCGAGCGATTGCAGCATCTCTTTCAACACGCTGCTGAGTCTGAATGGTCTACATATCAAACAGAATGAAATCCTAACTTAGAACAAAACCATATTAAAAAAACAAACAAGATGGGGCCGAAAAATACATGGTAAAGAAATCAAGCAAGCAACTGATCAATAAACTTTCTCATGTTCCGGAAGAAACTAAAGGACAAACAATATTTTCGGATCATTTTATGCATCATTACATATCTTATTCGTCACATAAACCAAATAATAGACCTTTGTATAATTGTATTTTACTCATAAAATCATACTTATCCCTGTTATACAAACATCTACCTCTCCATGGAACATTATTTCTATTCATTATCGTCAACAACAATTGGGTCATTCTTTATGAATATGAAAGCTCTATCTCATCATGACTGACAAAGTATTAGGGTTCTGGAATTGTACTATGTTGGTACTTGACTTCTATTATCAGTATAAATAGGAGTAATAGGTACACAGCATAATTAGGATTACCAATTTCACACAAATGCGGCACTATAAAAATTGTCGTGGCATGGCCCCTAGCGGATGCAATGCCTTCATTGTGTTGCAGTTCACTATGGTAGGAGTCTGTTGCAGCTATTCTTATGGCAAAAAAGAGAAAATTGCGGCATGATAGTGTCATCTGATGAAAACAAACTGAAGTCCCAAAAAGCCAATAGCAGTTGGCCACTAGGACTTTTAGTGAAGGTATTTTAGGGATTTCATAGGAAAATCACACTAGAAGTCTCTTTGGTTTGGACAGAGGTTTCTTTTATAGTTTCTCACTTTGCCTTTTGTTCAGGAGATCGGCTGACTATCACCAGGAACCAACCATCAGTTGATGAGCATCTATGCTCTAATAGTTCTGGAAATGGTAAGGATGAAGTCTTTGATTTAGAAAATGATGATCAATGATTCCAACCTAGAAAACTTTATTTGAGCTTCAATGTTCAGGTTTAGTTACTTTAAGCCTTAGAGGTTTAAACGTCTTAGTGTTATTGGTTACATTGACTTCTTAGTGTTCACTTGCAATTTCACTTGTATTTTGGCTGCAGTTAGACTTAGATCTGATTGACTCTCTTTCTACATGGTGTGCTGCAATCAGCTTCAATCTCTGACTGTGTTTTCTTCTTCCCTTACTGCTACAAGTTACCAGCTTATTTGAATCATTTTATAGCACCACCCAGCTTTCATATTCCCAACAAGTTTTCAAAGCTTTTGCATCTCCTAAGTTCAAAAATAATGGTCTATTGTGTATGTCATGCATCAACAATGGGGATATCAAGTGAAAACATGAGAGGTGAAAAGAGCTAATTTCACCAAATAACAATGACTTATACTTAAATAACTAATCTTGATCATGGATGCAAAAATTAATTGGGGGTATCTTTGCTCTCTTTCCATAAAGATGGCTTCATTTCCTGCTATGTTTTAAGAAGCAAGCATTATATGTTTGGGTTATTTTCTTTGGGGGTGTATATTTGTAATAAGCTAAGAGGAATAGTAAGCTTCATTTTAATGGTAAGTGTTGCAATATTCCATTAGTTAGATGCTGTGTAGCATTAGTAGTCTTACTGGAGTAAGCTTGGTCTGGTTATTTTACGCTACTACTTGACATAGATTTATAGTATATAGTAGTATACAGTATAAAATTGAGCATTGTGTTGGCTATTGCAACATTGGCATATTACATTTAACATGTGAAATATCACAGCTCCCACTTATCAGACAATCTTCCAATTTTCTCTATTGCCTAAAATTCATTCTTTAAAGTCGAAATCAACAATATACTAATAGTACCGTGATCTGCAAAACAGGGAAGATTGCAAGCATTTTGATTATCACTCATAAATTTACTGAATATACCGTTGAATCTGAACTGAATGAAGTTAAAAAGCCGACCTAATCTAGGACAAAGCTTAGACTAGAATGAAGAAACTTCTCTATTTCCTTATAACAAAATGTATAGTTCAATTAAAAAAACGGTATTCACTTTGAAGAAGATAAAAACTTCTTTCATAACCTTTGAGAAGGACTACTATCTTTTAATATTGCTCTTCTGTCCGACATTCGAATGTAACCTAATTAATCAAATCAGCTCAGATTATTAACATGTTTGACATTTCATATGAGATTTCATCTTTCCTTTCATTTCTCCAGTCCATATGGTCACTCCTCGGGGTCATATATTCCTACACCAGTATTGTCCAACCCAACTAAACTGACCTAGTACATATACGATTATGATACCCAAATAGAACATCCCAAATCAAAACGTACGAACAATTTAAAGCAAAGTCAACATTTTGTTTTGATAAGAGAGAAAACAAAATAGTATAGACTATAACCAGTATTGTCAAAGAGCTGTTATAATGTCGAAGAATTTGAACTCATTGTAGCTATTATTCTGCAATACCTTATTTAGAAGAATTACCAAATAGTAGCAGTTACGGAGACAGACGACAGTTAGTGTTATGTCATATCGAAATTTGAACAACTTCTAATTTTAGAATTAAGTCCTCAACCAATGCTATTTCACCCTATCAAATAACCAATCTACCAACCCATTCAAAAAGGGAAAATAATCCAACACATAAATGTAGCCTACCAATTGCGCCAAGCATTCAAAAAACAAAGCAAAAATTCCTATTAACATTCAATTTCATCATAATTTCAAATTCCAAAATCACAGCAAACATTCAATTGAAAAAACAGATAAACATTTCGCGCCTAAATAGCAATTAACCAAACCCTAGAATAGAATCCCAAACAAAATGACCTAAAAAGCAATTACACAATCAAAATCAACGCTCAAACAACAAATACTTTCCAAAATCAATAAAAAAACTCACATGAAAAAACTCGAGCTGGTCTTCAAGATTCTCGAGCGCGGTTCTTATCGCATTAAGACTTTTAGCTTCACAAACAGCCTCATCAACCTCTTCATTATGCGCCTTAAAATCCTTCACAAAAACAAAACCGGCACCATCCTGTGTCGTTTCAGCGGCAACAGTGTCGTTTTTATCGCGAGAACCGTTCGTGATAGTTTTAACAGATTCAAGAAAATGAGATCGCGAAATTGAATGAATGGCGTCGCTGAGTTTGTCGTGTAAGTCCCAGATTTTCTCGAGAATCGCTTCTATTTCTTCCATTTGCATGTTCCATTTCATTTCATCGAGAAAGAGAATGGAGCGAAGAGAGCGAAACGCAGAGATTGAAATTTGGATTCGTCGTCGATGCTTAAAAGTGTAATAAAGAGGAAAGAGCACGTATACTTGAAAACTACGAAAAGAATTTTTGTTTGAACGTCATGTCGTTTTGTCTTGTAGAAGAAATTTTCGTATACTTTATTTTGATACCTACTTTTATTGTACAGCGATGGTATTTTTCTTTTTTCTTTTTTTTAATGCATGTTGTTCCATTACCAGATATGCAGTTACATTTTTTAATTTATATATTCAATATATATTGGAGGTCAATGTAAAGTTAATTTTCTTTTTAATTATGGTAAATTCAGAGTCTAAGTTACAATTAATAATGACGTTGGTATAAATGTAATGGTAAATATACATTATTAAATTATGGTAGCATAAAGGCTAAAGGCAAGTTATGAAAAATGAGTGAGAGAAATGGACAAGGGAAATTGAACCACAAGAAAGAATAAATAAAGTTGGCATGTCGACAAAAATAACATACTCAAAACTAAAATAATTAGAATGAGATAATAACTACCACGAATGTGGTTTGTCACTTAGTGTGCAACTAAAATGAGAAGAAAAAGAAAATCCATGGCCGTCCTCTTTTTGAATTTAATGAAAGAAAAAAACCTATTTAATAAAATACGAGGCGGATTGGAAAAACTAATTAATACTGAGAATAATATTAATGGTGAAGTCTAGGATGAAGGAGTTATTAAATTTATTATCGGTGAGTCACGTAAAAATAACCGATAAATAAAATGAACGCTCTAAATTCAATAGAATAAAAGTGAGCATCTATGATATCATTCACATACAATTAAATATTTTAAAATGATTTCTTATTTTTAATAAATTTTTAAAATAAATTAAAATTGTTTTTTCTTTATGATCAATATATTTCTAAACCACGGTTCATTTTTCTCTTCATCATGTTTCACATTCCATCTTCTTTCTCACTTTTTACCTTCCATCTTCTTCGTCACTTTTATTGTTCTTCATCAATTCAGTGAAAAAAATTTTCATTTTTTGCAAAACATATTCGTAGCACACACAAGTTATTCATCTCCGCCATATTCATTTAGGTCATAGTGTTGTTGTCGCCGCCACTCAAAGCGACTCTTAATCTTTATAGAGATTTTTCGTTTCGATTATGGTTTTATGTGATATAACCTTTTCAGATTACATATATCATGATTTAGTTATGTTTATCGCAATGGCACACAAATTCAGGGTTAATTACAGTAGGTATGTGTGGCGGTGCCAGTGTTATTAGTTATGTTGCTGCTGTTGTTACCACCGCCACTCCCGGTGTAGCGGAAATCACCGCACCACCTAGTCCATAAATGTGTTGTAATGGAAATGATGTAATAAAATCGTTTGTTCTAATGCAATAAAGTTGTTTGCTCTTATTTCTTACTTGTTTAATTTCTTTTATTTATTTCTTTCAACCTGCTGCTATGTATTGTTTATTCAAACATCACACTCCAAAGAGGAGGTCAAATCTAATAATGGTCTAATAGTTACCCGTCAAAACATTAAAACACATTGTTTGTTTATTATGAAATTATTTGAGCCATGTTGTGGACCGACTAAACTTCACATTGCAATTGTAGCACAAGGACTTGTGTGGTCCGACTAAACTTCACATTGCAATTGTAGCACAAAAATGATTTGTTTAACTAAACCTGAAGAAACCACAGTTTATTTTATTTCTTCAACTATAAACTATTTCAAATTCTTAGGACCACTAATTCTCAATAAGTTAATCATCTTTCTTACTTAGGAAAGATTCTCACTTGGATGTTAATATTATATTCTACAACATTTTTACTTGTTTGTACGTATTTGTTTTCCTTGGATTTTCAATCATTTTTTGCAATTTTGGTGCTCACTATTTCAACACTATGTTATGGAAAATATACTCACATGACTTCAAAAAATGCTTCACGAAGGGTTAGAGATATAGATTCTAAAGTTTATGATATTAGTTCTGCTCCATTGTGTAGCCAGTTGCCTTGGCTTTGGTAGTGGTAACTGAAAACTCCCTCTGTCTCTTTTACAAACAAATTCACCCCATTTCTTTCTTCAACCAAATAAAGATAGCATATAGCAAACATAAAAAACATCACTCTTCAATTATTACTATGAAAAATATAAACAAAGGATTAATGGAAGGAAATAGATGTTACCGGCGATGGGTTCGACAATGGTCGGAAAACGCAACGATGGTGTTTCCGACGAGCTCTGTATGGTGGCAGCACGTCAACGATTGGCGTGCAGGTGATGTCGGCAACATATTTACGTGGTGGTTTATGGTGGATTCGCAACAGACAGACGAGCACGTCGGCATGGTAGTCGCGTTTATGGTCCTTTCACACTCTTCTCCACCATAGATAATCTGCAAATAAGGCATTGACTATTGATTTTCTTTGAAAGCTGAAAATATGGTCTTTTCACACTCTTCTCCACTATTGCCACTTATGTTGTATCCAATGTTGTATGTTCATAAAGGATGGCCCTTGAAAATGGTGTAATGAAACACACATAATTTTAATAGTTGAATTCATTGAATGAGGTACATGAGGGATTTATCAAATGGTTAAAACTGAGTATATAACATACCACTTCAAAGGTAGGTGATGATGCACTAAAAATATAACATCAAATACTTGGTGAGTTTTCTCTGCTTTAAAACAATTTTTTTATGGTAAAATCAACTATCAGATTTAACAAGTAGACCCAAAAACAGGTCTTTCAAACAAGTGTCCAATAAATGAGGGAGAAGAAGACGTATGAAGAAGATGGAATGTGAACGTGATGAAGAGAAAAATATAACGTGATTTAGAAATATATTGATTTTAAAGAAAAATCAATTTTCTTAAAATTTTATTAAAAATGAAAATTATATTAAAAGATTTAATTGTATGTGAATGATATCATGTATCCTCATTTTTATTATATTGAATCTAGACAATTTATTTTATCTATTAGTTATTTTTACATGACTCACCGATGAGAGACTTAGTTGAATCATCCCCTTAGACTTAACCAATATTAAGACTCATTTGTTTTGACTTTTTAAAATAAATAAATTTTGGATATCAAATTTATAAATAAAAAAATCATATAATTTTGAAGCTATTTTAAATAAATTTTTATAAAATCATTTTTGAATTATAATTTTTTGGAAAAATTACGACTTCGACTATTTTTTATTTTATTTTTAATAATGTATGTTTATGTTATAGGATGTCAAAATTAATCTTTCAACTAAAAAAACGAATATAAAAAAACTTATATATTTGGAAAAACAGTTTTGTAAAATCTATTTCTTAAAATAAAAAATATATATAAAAAAAAACCATTTTTTTAAATCTGAAAACATTTAGAGAGGATGTGGAAAATGCTAGTACATGTTATACACCCATTACTATTCTCACCTCAATCTATTAAACTTATTTTATTATCTTTAATTTTAATAATTTTATTATACATGTATTTTTAAAATTATTATTAAAATTATTATTAAAATTATTATTCTTTTTCTTAAAACAATAAATTTATTAAAATTATTACTTTTTTTTAATACTTATTAAATAAAAATGATTTAATATTATCATCATTATTAAAATGACTAAATATTTAATTTAATTATTGATTTGTGTTGTTAATCTAAGATTTTCGACACTGCATAAAATCTGGTTTGGAAGAGTCTCAGGAACAAATCAACAAGATTAAGATCACTCTATTTTTAAAACATGTCCAGAATCTCAATAAGACTTGCACAAATCAACACTTCGACGTAGAAATGTGGTGTAGAAGTGTCTATTCCATCATATTTTAGGGTCTTAGTGTGTTTTGAATCCAATATGAACCAGAATATTATGAATGTCATTGTTGTGTATTTGGTGTTATGAACATAATCTAGAAACTAATTGATGAAATTGGATGATAATTGATGCATATGTGATGGTTTGATTGTTGTATAATATTTATTTATTATTTTATGTGTGATTTGAGATTTTGGAGGTCAAAATAGGAGCTTTGAATGAGCTCCCATGATGAAAATTACGACTTCGACTATTTTTTTTTATCTTCAATAATGTATGTTTATGTTATAAGATGTCAAAATTAATTTTTTAATTTAAAAAAAAACGAATATAAAAAACTTATATATTTTAAAACACGGTTTTGTAAAATCTATTTTTAAAAATATAAAAAAAAATCCATTTTTTTAAATCTGAAAATAATTACAGAGGCGAGAGAGGATGCGGAGAATGCGAGTACATGTTCTAAACCCATTATTATTCTCACCTCAATCTATTAAATTTATTTTATTATCTTTAATTTTAATAATTTTATTATAAATATTTTTTTCTTAATCTTTATTTAAATTATTATTCTTTTTCTATAATACAGATTAAATAAAAAAGATCCAATATTATATCATTATTAAAATGACTAACTATTTAATTTAAATATTATTTTGTGTTGTTAATCTAAGATTTTCGATACTGCACAAAATCTGGTTTGGAAGAGTCTCAGGAAGAAATCATGTCCAGAATCTCGATAAGGTTTGCACAAATCAACACTTCGAGTAGAAATGTGGTGTAGAAGTGTGAGTCCATCATATTTTTGGGACTTAGTGTGTTTTGAATCCAATATGAACCTGAATATTATGAATGTCATTGTTGTGTATTTGGTGTTATGAACATAATCTAGAAACTAGGATTAATTGATGAAATTGGATGATAATTTATGCATATGTGATTGTTTGATTGTTGTATAATATGTATTTATTATTTTATGTGTGATTTGGGATTTTGAAGGTCGAAATGGGAGCTTTGAATGAGCTCCCGTGATGAAAAACGCATATTCTGGTTCTGCATCAGCGTGGTGGTCGTCACGAGCGTGACAGGCTGCCCGTCATGTTTCTGGGTTAGCTAACGGTCGTCAGCAGAGTGACGGGGAGGTCGTCATGATCTCCAGGCGAAATTTTTCTTCTGGTACTTATGGGGTGACGATTTTATGAGGAAAGGGCATGACATGCTGGATGACGAATTAGTCATCATGGCCGTCATGGACCGGTTTTGAGCGATCAGTTCAGTTTTTGATGTTATTTTCTCATATGGTAGATGTTTGACCATTGTTTTGGATATTTGATGAAACTAATTAATTAAGGAGAATTATTACGGTGAAGAAATAATAATTGAATTAATTCGCATAATTATAAATGGTGGATTATGATTATGTTTATGATCTGTGATGTTGTGAATATAATTGTGTGAGGTGAATGTAATTGTATGTGTTATGGTTAGATGTGGAACCATAATTGTTGTTATTGCATTACCTTATATGTCATGCATCATTTTGTGTTAGTGTGTTGAAAGAGGTGAGTTACGTGTTCAGAAGTGGGGACCATTGATTGCCACGAGCTCATAAGTCGGGGCCCAATTTGAATAAGGAAACATTGTTGAGTGTACGAGTTTAGTAACAAATATTTGATGTTCAAATTTGTACCACATTCATATAGTCGAATTGTGAGTCACCTTGCTTACATAAAGGCTATGTGAATTGAATGTGTGTTCCTGAATGTGTGGTTTAAGTTATCCTTGCATTATTTTACACCGTTAAAATATTTTAGCGTATTCTCACCCCTTTCTTGCTTGTTTTGTGTTGCTATGTACATTGTTATACAAATACTCAAGAGGAGTGAATGCGGCTGCGAGTTGGAAGATGGCCTTTGAGCTTTCTTCGTTTATTTTATTGTTTATCGCTATTAAGTTGGCTTAATGCTCTGATCTATAACTTCGGGGAACAAAATTTTTAATCTGTTTTGAGTTAACTTTTGAATGTCGTTAATTTCATTAAGTACCTCAGTTGAAGAGATAATCGAAGTTATGTTATTTATTTGGAGTTGTGTTACGATTTTTGAAAATAATTGGAATGTATGCATGTTATGTTTGAGTAACATCCTAAAGTGATGATTTTATTCTTTATTTTATAATTCGGAATTTTAGGGTGTTACAATGACTACCACCAACATAATAAATACCTTCATGTGAAGCAAGACATCCAATTTTCAACTTCATAACTAGATCATACACACTTGAAACTACTATTTATTAAGACAAAAGATAGAGTTCTTAAGCCAATCATAGAAATAATATGAGTGCGTCACTGATTGATAACGAGAAAATGTACCGATTATATTGCTAAG
Source organism: Lathyrus aphaca (assembly GCA_963966055.1). NCBI lineage: Eukaryota > Viridiplantae > Streptophyta > Magnoliopsida > Fabales > Fabaceae > Lathyrus > Lathyrus aphaca. Next base: position 576,393,878 of record OZ014520.1, on the reverse strand, counting down.
TTTCATTGACGTTTTATCGCATAATCATCGTTTTAACACTCGATTCCTCGAGTTTTTCTTACTATTTTGCAGGTACATCATATATGGAGCTAAATCATGAATTAAGAGCAAAAGGAACAAAAACAACCATAAAAAGATGAAGAAATGAAGAAGCCTGCAGAACTGCATAATTTGTTGCAGTCACGGTCGTCACCAAGGTGTCACGACTGTGACACCCCAAATGAAGCCATCACGACCGTGATCACATTGTCACGACCGTGACACTTAAAATGCAAGGGACACGAGCGTGAAGACCTTGTCACGACCGTGACAAGTGTAAAAATAGGTTTTGACTGAGACCACGTCAAAACCTTACGTGAAGAAGCTTTTGCCTATTTTTTAGCCACGTTCCTATATTTCCTCCACCACTTCAGCAAGGCCCAATGCAACAAGTCCAAAATTGAAGCCCATTAATTGTTCTATAAATAGCACAAGTTTTATGAAGAATTACAGAGCATTTTTTCTATCAATTTCCTGCGGAAGCTCTGCCGATTTAATTTACGACCCTGTTTCTATTTCAGCATTATTTTCAGTTTTTCATTCTTATTGTATCCAAACCCGCCATATAACAATTTCCAACATCAGGAAATTGTTATACATTTACTTGTTTCTAAACCTTCAGAATTTGCTTTATTTTCGATTTTCCGCCAACTCCAAGCTTTCCGGTCTGTGGAAGAAGGAGTCTGCTATAGTATTGTTAACTAGGTTTTTATTTTATTGAAATTTTAATATTTATGTTGTTTATTTATTTTTACGCCATGAATATTTTGTTTATTGTTTTTCTGTCTCTGTCTGGTTCAACAAAAATGAGTAGCTAATTACCTTCGGGCGGTATGTAGTTAAAACAAACTTAATCGGTAAAATTTAACCATAGGCTAAAAATAATTTATAACTTAACATTCTGGCTGATACTTTTTAATTAAAATCGACCTTTTCGTTACGAGAGTAAGGAAAGAGTATTAGGTTAGGTCAAGACCACGAGAGTGTGAGATTTTAACCAGATAGCTAAAGTTAGGCATTTAAATTAAACACAGCGAGAGCGCTTTAAAATAAATTAGAATTATTAAGTTTCCAAAAATTATCTCTAAACACTTATGGGCTAGCGAGAGCAGGCATAGGGCTTTAGGGGTAAGATCTGAGATAAGACCACGAGAGTGTGAGTTGAGGGTATTTAAACTGGTAACCTCTACCGAATAGATTAAGTAAACACCTTTATAAGCCTAGGTTAGATTGACCCACCTAAGTTAGTATAATTACATACCGACCGCCTTAGTATTATTTTATTAAAACTTAAATTTAACTCCGCCTTTAACATTTTTAAAATCAACAAAAAATCGTGACAACCATTCGCCTTAGCTAAACTAGAAGTTCATCTAGCACTAAGTAACCATAGAGTCCCTGTGGATCGATAATCTTAAATATTACTTCGATAGGCTGTGCACTTGCAGTTAAGATACTGCTAGACACATAATTAGACACGTCTTTAGCCCATCAAGTTTTTGGCGCCGTTGCCGGGGACCTTAATTTAGTTACTAGTGCACTTTAGGTAGCATTGTCTAGACTAAGGTATTAATTTATTTAATTTAATTTCCGAGTGTATGCCAAGTACTCGCTCTAAAGGCAAAGACTTGCAACCTCTAATCCCTGAATCGGAACGCTTCTTACACGTAAGAAGACGTATATTCGATTACGAACAAAGTTACAATATTCCAGATCTTCAATTAGATCCGCCTAAACCAGTCGTAACATCAAAGGACGCAGAGATGGCTGAAGAACAGAATCACCCACTCAAGTATTACGCCAGTCCTTCGCAAGCTGAACCGCATTCAAGCATTGCCGCGCCGGCTATCAACCGAAATGATTTCGAACTAAAACCTTCGTTGATATCAGCCGTGCAACAAAATCAATTCGCCGGAAATCCTACCGAGGATCCGAATCTTCATCTTTCGATCTTTGTGCAATACGCAGATACCGTAAAAGCCAATGGAGTTACCCAAGAAGCTATTAGACTACGTTTGTTTCCTTTTTCACTTCGAGACAGAGCAATAGCTTGGCTTCAATCTCTGCCTTCGAACTCAGTAACTACGTGGGAGGAACTTAAGAGAGTTTTCTTGAACAGATATTTTCCACCTAGCAAGACAGCTATGCTGAGAGCTCAGATCAACGGATTTAAGCAAAGGGAAAGCGAATCACTATTCGAAGCTTGGGAACGCTATAAGGATTTGTTGAGACTTTGTCCACATCACGGATTAATAGAATGGATGGTCATCCATACCTTCTATAATGGACTCTTGTACAATACAAGAATGACGATTGACGCTGCCGCGGGTGGTGCATTGATGGACAAAGAATATAATGATGCTTATGCACTTATCGAAAGTATGGCTCAAAACCATTACCTTTGGGGAAGCGAGAGAGTCGCAACTGAGAAACCAACAAAAGGAGGTATGTACGAAGTGAGTAGTATGGACCAAGTCAATGCAAAGTTTGATCAACTAAGCCAAAAGATCGACAACTTGGCCATAACGCCAACAGCCACTGTGGCTGCATTAACACCTAACTGTGAGTTATGTGGAGTTTCAGGACACGAAGTTTCTGATTGTCAACTATTGACAGGAACTCCCACTGATCAAGTGAATTATGCTCAAGGAAACCCATACTCAAACACATACAACCCAGGTTGGAAAAATCATCCGAACTTCTCCTATAAGAACAACAATGCTTTATACGCACCAGGTCAAGCACCAGCTACACCACCAGGATATCAAAAGACTGCTCCTAATGTCCCTAGAAAATCGAACCTTGAGTTGATGATGGAGAACTTTATAGCTAACCAATCTCAGACGAACAAGGACTTCTTAACCCAAAACATACATACTAGTGAGCAGATTAAGCAATTAGTGAGCAAAGTAGATGCATTAGCTACACATAACAAAATGCTTGAAACTCAGATTTCACAAGTAGCTCAACAACAAGCACCTACCGCTGCACCAGCTGGAGTATTCCCTGGACAACCTCAACCTAATCCGAAAGGACATACCAATGTTGTGATATTAAGAAGTGGCAAGGAACTTGACGGACCTACCGATCCAAGACTTGACAATCCAGCCATGTACCAAAAACCGGATAAACCGACTGAAGTGGTGAATGATCCAGAAGAAAAGGAAGATGATAATCAAGAGGTAGTGGAGAAAGAACAACCTTATGTGCCTCCACCACCCTATAAACCACCAATTCCGTACCCTCAGAGATTAACCAATTCCAAGACGACGGGTCAATTTAAGAAATTTGTCGAACTTCTGAAACAGTTGAATATTACTATTCCGTTTACAGAAGCTATCACCCAAATACCCTCGTATGCTAAGTTTTTAAAAGAAATCTTATCCAATAAGAAAAAGATAGAGGATAACGGAACAGTTACACTTACTGCTGAGTGTAGCGCCATAATTCAGAATAATATGCCTCCTAAGCTAAAAGATCCAGGAAGTTTCTCTATACCCTGTGTAATAGGAAAATTCGTCATTGACAAAGCTCTATGCGATTTAGGAGCCAGTATCAGTGTTATGCCCTTAACGATTTGCAAAAGGCTAGACATGGGAGACCTTAGACCAACTAAAATGTCTGTTCAACTAGCCGATCGCTCTGTTAAATATCCTGTAGGCATACTAGAAAATGTCCCAGTACGTATAGGACAATTCTACATCCCTACTGATTTTATAATCATGGACATCTCTGAAGACTCCACTACACCTATCATACTAGGAAGACCATTCTTAGCTACCGCCGGAGCTATAAGAGACGTAAAAAGAGGAAAGCTGACCTTTGAAGTGGGTGAAGAGAAAGTTGAATTTATTTTAACACAATTCTTACAATCACCAGCTATAGAGGATACCTGATATCTATTGGACGTAATTGACGAATGTGTAAGAGAAATGGAATTGAAAGAAACTACCTATTCTGAAATAATGAAAATTCAAATCCCTCCGATTTTCGAAGATGATAATTGGCGTAGACCATATCAGGATGATAGTCTAAGCGAAAGTTTAGCACTTACACCGGATCCCATGCCAAGTAAAGATAAACCTACATTAGGATTAAAAACTTTACCTCATAACCTAAGGTACGAATTCTTAGACATTGAATGTAAAAGACCAGTTATAATAAATTCCAGTTTAGGAACTATAGAAACAAAGAAACTTTTAGATGTCTTGAAGAAATATCCAACTGCATTAGGATATAACATATCTGATCTCAAAGGAATATGCCATTCAGTCTGTATGCATCGTATTCTGCTAGAAGAAGATTGCAGAACCTCCAGAGAATCTCAAAGAAGAATTAACCCAATCCTTAGCACCGTAGTAAAAGAAGAAGTTAAGAAACTACTAGATGCCGGAATAATATATCCAATCTCTGATAGTGAATGGGTTAGTCCAGTACATGTAGTGCCAAAGAAAGGAGGTATCACTGTTGTGAAAAACGCTCAAGGCGAATCGATATCGCAAAGAGTAGTGACGGGACATAGAGTATGCATAGATTATCGTAAACTAAACAAAGCCACTCGAAAAGATCATTTCCCACTACCCTTTATAGATCAAATGTTAGAACGATTAGCCAAGAATTCTTACTTCTGTTATCTTGACGGTTACTCAGGATTTTTCCAAATCCCTATCCATCCAGATGATCAAGAGAAGACTACATTCACATGCCCATATGGAACGTTCGCTTACAGACGAATGCCCTTTGGATTATGCAACGCTCCTGCAACCTTTCAAAGATGTATGATGTCAATCTTCGCAGATTTTATAGACAACATCATGGAAGTGTTCATGGACGACTTCTCTGTATGCGGGCAAAGTTTTGAAGGATGCTTATCAAACTTAGAAATGGTGTTAGAAAGATGTGTAAAAGTAAACCTCGTGCTTAACTGGGAGAAATGTCATTTTATGGTCAAGGAAGGAATCGTATTAGGTCACGTTATATCCGACAAGGGAATTGAAGTAGATAAAGCTAAGATAGAAGTCATAAAAGATCTTCAACCCCCTAAAACCGTTCGAGAAATACGAAGCTTTTTAGGACACGCCGGTTTCTACCGACGATTCATCAAAGATTTCTCGAAAATCACTAAACCTCTTACTGGTTTATTAATGAAAGACGCTGAGTTCATATTCAATGAAGATTGTCTTAAAGCATTCGAAACCCTAAAAACAGCCCTCATCACCGCACCAATCATGCAACCCCCTGACTGGAGATTACCTTTCGAAATCATGTGCGATGCGAGTGACTATGCTGTAGGCGCAGTTCTAGGCCAAAGGAAGGAAAAGAAACTTCATGCGATTTACTATGCCAGTAGAACCTTAGATTCTGCTCAGATGAACTACGCCACTACTGAAAAAGAATTTTTAGCAGTTGTCTTTGCGCTTGACAAATTCCGTTCTTACCTAGTAGGAGCGAAAATAATCGTTTACACAGACCATGCTGCTATCCGATATCTATTAACTAAGAAAGATGCTAAACCAAGACTCTTGAGATGGATTTTACTCTTACAAGAGTTTGATCTCGAAATAAAAGATAAGAAAGGTACTGAAAACGTCGTAGCGGACCATTTATCTAGATTAGAAGGTATTAAACCCGAACAAGTGCTGATTAACGATGATTTTCAGTATGAACAGCTGATAGCACAAATAGGAAGCGACCTAGTTCAGTTAGACATAAATGAACCAGAACCCGTGGAAACAATCCAGACAACTGTAGGACTGCCATGGTACGCTGACATTGTCAACTACCTAGCCGCAGGAGCTCTTCCACCTGATTTAACCTATCAGCAGAAAAAGAAATTCTTTCACAATCTGAAACACTATTACTGGGATGAACCATTATTGTTCAAAAGAGGACCCGATGGAATCTTTCGTCGATGTATTCCCGAAGAAGAAATAGAAGATGTCATTGCTCAATGCCATTCATCTCCTTATGGTGGACATGCAAGTACTTCCAAGACTTGAGCAAAAATCTTGCAAGCCGGCCTATTCTGGCCTAATCTATGGAAGGATGTCCACATCGCTGTTATAAATTGCGATCGGTGTCAACGCACCGACAATATTTCAAGAAGAGATGAAATGCCTCAAAAAGGAATATTAGAAGTAGAAATCTTTGACGTCTGGGGAATAGATTTCATGGGACCATTCCCATCATCTTTCGGTAATAATTACATACTCGTAGCTGTTGATTATGTTTCGAAATGGATTGAAGCTATAGCTTCTCCTACAAACGATACACGAGTAGTAATAAAGCTTTTCAAAAATATAATCTTTCCCAGATTTGGTGTGCCTAGACTCGTCATAAGTGACGGTGGCTCGCACTTCATTTCAAAAATCTTTGACAAATTACTATCTAAGTATGGAGTAAGACACTGTGTGGCAACACCATATCACCCACAAACAAGTGGACAAGTCGAAGTCTCAAACAGAGAAATCAAACAAATCTTAGAAAAGACTGTCGCCATATCTCGGAAAGATTGGTCATCTAAACTTGATGAAGCTTTATGGGCTTATAGGACCGCTTACAAGACACCCATAGGTACTACACCTTTCAAATTAGTTTATGGAAAATCTTGTCACCTCCCGGTAGAACTAGAACACAAAGCTTATTGGGCGATTAGAACTCTCAATATAAACTATAATGCTGCAGGAGAAAAGCGAATCCTAGACATTAACGAATTAGAAGAATTAAGGCTAGATGCTTATGAGAATGCTAAGATATATAAAGAAAGAACTAAGCGATGGCATGATAAACGCCTATCTAGGAAAGAATTTAATGTGGGAGACGTTGTACTCCTTTTTAACTCAAGACTTAGGCTCTTTCCTGGAAAATTAAAATCTAGATGGTCAGGACCCTTTGAAATAACTAAAGTATTCCCGAGTGGAGCAATAGAAATTAAGGGTAGGAATAGTGAACCATTCATAGTAAACGGACAACGTTTAAAACATTATCATAAAGTTGAAAATAGAGATTATGCAAATAATCTAAGGCTTTTAGAGTTGTCCACTAATTCCCCTGATTAATCTAAACCTAAGCATTACGTCAGGCTTTTGACGATAAAAACAGCGCTTAGTGGGAGGCAACCCATTTACTCATTTAATTATTTAAACTATTCTCTTTATCATTTTGTTATTTATCGTTTTTACTATTTGTTTATTTGTTTTGTCATTTTATAGTTTTATTTTATATTACTATTATTGCCTTTAAATTATGCATTTCATTTTCTTATTTTTATCTTAAATCACTTTTTACAGATTTTCTAAAAGTCTTTTCCACTTTCCTTCTCCCCCTGATTTGTTTCCTCCATATTTGCACTAACCATGGCTAACCAACCAATAAACCATATGGAAACCAAATTTAGAGGTAGAAACCAAAGAATGAAGTTTGAAGAGTTATCACAGAGGCAAATGGATTTGACCCTGTACCCGGACGATCTGACTATGGAAACCCTAGGCATACATGATAGCATCCTGTACTTGTTTAACCGACTTGGATGGGAGAATGCATTGATCCAACATAAGTTTGTGACTTACCGCGAGCTCACCCTTGAGTTCCTTAGCTCCTTAGTTTACCTACCTGAGCGCGGTTTTGGATTCAGGAAAGGATTTATCAGTTTCCGCCTATTTGGAATAGAATATGACTTTAACCATAAAGAACTAGCTGACTTATTAGGATTCCCTAGTGGACCATTTGCTTTTACTACCACACAGGTAGAATTGATGGATATTGAGCTAGATTTCTTTTGGGGAACTTTAACCGGAAACTACCACCCTGAACCTAATAACATGAACAATGATGAAATCCATAACCCAGCTCTCCGTTACTTCCATAAGATCCTTGCCCACACCTTCTTTGGAAAAGAAGAAAACATTACCGGAGTCTCTAAAGATGAGATATTCATTATGTCATGTTTCACTAATGGACAGCCTGTTAATGGTGTACCTTTCATGATGCAAACCTTCACCCGTATCCAAGAAGAACCTGAATTACCTATATTAGTAGGAGGTCTTGTAACCATGATTGCTGATGCCTTAGGACTTAGATACCAATTGCACAGGTGCAACCGTTTAGGTACCATCCGTCCTATGAATCTTAACTTTTGCTTTAATCGCCATATCATAAGGAATTTAGGACATCCACCTTTTGAGTACTTAATCCGGAATGAGGTAGTAACCCTGTTCACACTGCCAAACCATGCTAGAGTAAGTGTTCACAATAAGGATAACTGGCTTTATGAGTTAACCCCACCTGATTATCCATCCACTCCTGAAACACCTCAGTCTTACAAGATAAAAGATGATATAATGACCGATGTCGAAACTGACCCTGAGACACCTCCTGGTTACCATGACATTGACCACACTGACGAAGTTATTGAAACTCCTGAAGTGAATCAAGGAGATTATGCTAACAACTTACAGAATATCATGAACACTCTTGAAGCTTACCAAACTGATATAAATTCATTTAAGGAAGACATTAAGAGCATGCGATTGGACATTATAGGTTTGACTGACATAACCTGTGAACAATTCTATCACTTGAACTCCGCAATCGAAGATTTGAAGAAACGCTTTTGAAAATGCTATAAGTGATTTAGTTTATTTTTCTCATTGTTTTCGCTTCTAGTTAGATTTATTTTTCGCAAACAATTTCGTACCGTATTTTCATTAATGTAATTTCATTTTCAATTACCTTATGCAATGCATTTCTAATTCCAAAATTTCTCCATTTTAATCAATTTATATATTTTTCATTCTATGTACTGTTATGCTTGCATTTACTCCTATTATATACAAATCTCTCATGACATGCAAGTTAGTAAAGTACTATGTTGAAATAAATTATTATATGGTGTTTAAATGTAATATTGTGAGAAGTGAAGAAAATAAATTATTATAAAATATGTGAAGCATAAGAAATAGTGTTTTCTGGAAATTATTCAACGAAGCAAGCTCTCACGGTCGTCACACCCTCCTAACGATCGTGACGTGCTCATTTAGCGTGTCACGACTGTCACCTCTTTGTCACGACCGTGACAACCCTAAATATAGGATTCGTGAGAAACAGAACTGTTTCTTTTCGTGACCTCTTCTTCTTCTTCCTCCATAACTTCCAAAAACCACCCATTTTCTCCATAACTTCCGTAACCTCCCATTACCAAATTAAAACTCATTAACCCCCCATTATCACCACACCTATCACATTCTCACCTTCCAATATTTATTCCGAATCATTATTTCTCTCATTTTATCATTTTTTCACAAATATCAAAAATCTTCATCTTTCACTCTAGCTCTTGCATGCAATGGATACCATTCAATTTAGAGAAGGTGATGCTGGAGAAACCCAGAGAGAAAGATTTATCCGATTCCAAAACCGCGGTGTGCAACCTACACGTTATATCGACACTGTCTGTTTGAGGGAACTCGGAATGCTTACCAGTGTCAAGAGCCTGCTTCAAAAAGTCGGTCTGTGGGATCTTTGCAGTCAGCCTCAGCCCACATTCGAGCTTCTGACATTGGAGTTCCTTAGCTCATTCCAGTACATCACCCCTGCCGGTTCTCAGAGTCAACTCACCGGTTTCGCCAAATTCAGATTGCATGGCCAGGAGTTTAACCTTTCGCAAAACAGGATAGCCGAGTTGCTAGGCTTCGATCATGGGAATGAAGCTCACCTCCGCGTGCCGGATAATTTTAGTGAAACCGCTTTCACTTTATGGCACGACATAACCAATACCCGTGCCTCAGCCTTCCAAAGCCTCAATGCTACACATATCCACAACCCGACAATCCGATATTTTCACCGAATCATTTGCAACACCATCTTTGCTCGCGAGAGTAACCATAAGCTCAACTCCAAGGAGCTTCTATTCTTGCACTGCGCTCTAAATGACGAGCCGATCAACGCTGCCCCGTTCATGCTTTCTCACATCCAGGCTATTGCGCATAGAGGATCAACCCCATTTTTCATAGGCGGCATTGTCACCACCCTCGCCATTCAGTTGGGGCTTGGTGACTTGGTCGTAAATCAGCCTTTCAGAGAAGCAGAATTCCTCACCAAGAGTTATTGCAGGTCCGCTCACCTGATTGCGCAGCGAGAGGATGGCAGGTATAGCCCTGTTGTCCATGGCACCATTTTTCACCATATCATTCTGCCGTCCCGCGACCGCATCGATCCATCCAGCCGAGCCAACTGGCTCTTTATTTTACCAGATGCTGCCGACCATGCCGCTATTCATGATGATCAGGCAGATCCTCCAGCGGATGAGATGCAGGACGCTATGGATGCAGCTGAACCTGTCCAGGATATTCCAGAGTCATCTACTCGACAGCCTCCTGCACAGGATTTCACTCTTGAGGACGTCCTCCGTGCGATTCATCAGCAGAACCAGATGAACGCCGCACTGGAGCGAAGGCAGAAGGAGCAATATGATGCTTTACTCAGCACTATTGCAGCAAACCAGGAAGCTACTAATGAGAAGTTTGGAGAAATTTTCAGCGAGCTAGAGGCCTTACGCATTGATATCACTACTGCTACCGGTACCGGTTCTGATCCTGAAGCGACTCCTTCCAGACGCTCCCGCACCAGAAGCCGCCCCCGCGGTCCTCAGCAGCCATAGTTTTAGTTTTGCTTATGTTTGTTTTTCGTTTTTGTCGTTTGTACTGTACTTTTACCGCATTTATATCACAACATTGAGGACAATGTCTGATATAGTGTGGGAGAGGTACCTTTCATTTCCGCATTTTTTTTCCTTTTCGCATTTTTCCATTCCATTGTATTTCTTTTTGCAAGTTAATGAAACGAGCAAATCTTTGTGATATTTTCTTTAATTTCGAACTTTCCCCGTTTATTTAGCCATACCTAAAAAAATCTTTAATTATTCGCATTACCCGACTCGCCTACGAAATCGTAATTAGGAAGCTGAGAACGATTCAACAAGACCAATACAATCTTGACACCTTTGACTTCCCACTTAAGCGATTCCATTCCGATTATCATTACGAGTACACCTTAAGTTTCAGTTCAAAAGTAACCCCTAGTAGTTTATACTAGCAGTCAGCACCGTCTGAACACAAACCACGTGGGGAGCCGATGAATATAAGCGTTTGATGCCTAATCAATAATGATCCTTCATATCTCGATACAAATGAAAAGAAATTGCACCAAAGTACACGGTCGCATATAAGAAACGAGAAATATGAGAAGGAGTCCATTGCGGGTTGGTTCAGAGGTACTGGTTCTGAACTTGGTAGGGCGTGCTACGGCTCGATCCCCCACAACCTCCAAATCGGATAATATATGTAGGGTTACCGCACTCGTGTACCAGACCCCGTGTTTAAAAAAAAGGATCAAAGTCGCTAACCGGCTACTCCACTACGTGCGTGCTAAGGAAAAGGGCTTAATGTGATTGCGCTAGAATGAAACCGGGCGAAATAAGATTGAAAAACTCTAGGTGAGATCGTAAAGAAATTTCTGATTGTTTCGATTAACAGGAAGTCGACGACATAGCTTGTTGCTTGTGTCATTAGTGTATCGTTAGTGTTCTATCAAAGTACCGGTTTATCCGACAAAACGGTCCCTCGTACGGTTTGTTATGTGTATGCGTCAATAAAAACTTGTCCAACGATTTTCAACCGACTATTTGCTTGAGGACAAGCAAAGGTTTAAGTTTGGGGAAGTTTGATAACGAGAAAATGTACCGATTATATTGCTAAGTTTCATTGACGTTTTATCGCATAATCATCGTTTTAACACTCGATTCCTCGAGTTTTTCTTACTATTTTGCAGGTACATCATATATGGAGCTAAATCATGAATTAAGAGCAAAAGGAACAAAAACAACCATAAAAAGATGAAGAAATGAAGAAGCCTGCAGAACTGCATAATTTGTTGCAGTCACGGTCGTCACCAAGGTGTCACGACCGTGACACCCCAAATGAAGCCATCACGACCGTGATCACATTGTCACGACCGTGACACTTAAAATGCAAGGGACATGAGCGTGAAGACCTTGTCACGACCGTGACAAGTGTAAAAATAGGTTTTGACTGAGACCACGTCAAAACCTTACGTGAAGAAGCTTTTGCCTATTTTTTAGCCACGTTCCTATATTTCCTCCACCACTTCAGCAAGGCCCAATGCAACAAGTCCAAAATTGAAGCCCATTAATTGTTCTATAAATAGCACAAGTTTTATGAAGAATTACAGAGCATTTTTTCTATCAATTTCCTGCGGAAGCTCTGCCGATTTAATTTACGACCCTGTTTCTATTTCAGCATTATTTTCAGTTTTTCATTCTTATTGTATCCAAACCCGCCATATAACAATTTCCAACATCAGGAAATTGTTATACATTTACTTGTTTCTAAACCTTCAGAATTTGCTTTATTTTCGATTTTCCGCCAACTCCAAGCTTTCCGGTCTGTGGAAGAAGGAGTCTGCTATAGTATTGTTAACTAGGTTTTTATTTTATTGAAATTTTAATATTTATGTTGTTTATTTATTTTTACGCCATGAATATTTTGTTTATTGTTTTTCTGTCTCTGTCTGGTTCAACAAAAATGAGTAGCTAATTACCTTCGGGCGGTATGTAGTTAAAACAAACTTAATCGGTAAAATTTAACCATAGGCTAAAAATAATTTATAACTTAACATTCTGGCTGATACTTTTTAATTAAAATCGACCTTTTCGTTACGAGAGTAAGGAAAGAGTATTAGGTTAGGTCAAGACCACGAGAGTGTGAGATTTTAACCAGATAGCTAAAGTTAGGCATTTAAATTAAACACAGCGAGAACGCTTTAAAATAAATTAGAATTATTAAGTTTCCAAAAATTATCTCTAAACACTTATGGGCTAGCGAGAGCAGGCATAGGGCTTTAGGGGTAAGATATGAGATAAGACCACGAGAGTGTGAGTTGAGGGTATTTAAACTGGTAACCTCTACCGAATAGATTAAGTAAACACCTTTATAAGCCTAGGTTAGATTGACCCACCTAAGTTAGTATAATTACATACCGACCGCCTTAGTATTATTTTATTAAAACTTAAATTTAACTCCGCCTTTAACATTTTTAAAATCAACAAAAAATCGTGACAACCATTCGCCTTAGCTAAACTAGAAGTTCATCTAGCACTAAGTAACCATAGAGTCCCTGTGGATCGATAATCTTAAATATTACTTCGATAGGCTGTGCACTTGCAGTTAAGATACCGCTAGACACATAATTAGACACGTCTTTAGCCCATCACTGATATACCAAAATATCATTTTCAAGCTTGAAAAATACTTTTTTCTTCTATAACGTTCATGTTTTTTAATGAGCTAAAGAAAATAAAATCATTTTGAACATTCTAAATCATCCAAATCTGGTAACGGAAAATCATAGAAAGCTCACCCCTAATCCCCTCACTTCCATCTAAAGAGAGAGATAAAACTCAAAACAAGAAACTTAGGGTCCCTAGAGAGAACCATTAACCAACCCAATCAATTAAAGATCTTATATCACACACACAGTTATCTCATAAGTGACAAATAATTGAGGGATTAATTGTACCACATCCTCACACAGAGGACAAAAGATATCAACTAGGTCAACGATTATTCTTCGCTTAAACATGTTCTTCCTATAGGGAAAACTATCTTGCAAAAGGTGCCAAGAAAAAATCATCACCTTATTAGGGGCCCATCTAACCCATATGAGAGGAAGGGTTTGGGTTTGAAGCCTAGAGAGAGAGAAAGCATGAGAACAAATTTTAATAGGAAGAGGAAATAATGAAGGTTTTTGTTGCGCGGTTTTCATGACTTGTTATCACTAAATTCCTTTGATATATATTGTGTTGCGAATTAATATCAACGGTCAATAGTTTGATTCATTTTTTATCCTATGAAGTTAATTAAGGAAGGGTAATAGAAGTATCCAACTAACCCTGCTTGCAAACTGAGTTTAAACATGTAGTTGTTAAGTTTCAGATGCTACCAAGAGATTGGGGCCCCCTTTAGATTTATTTCACTATAGGTTTAGGATAATATATGTTCTTTTTGATATCTGGTGGTGGGGTCTTGAATTTGGGATTGAGAGTACGGTAAGATAAGTGAGATTTTTGTTTTTTTTTGTATTTTTGAGGATTTTCTGATGTTTTTGATAGGTCTAAGAACCTATTATTGTTTTTTGTTTGGTGTGCTCTTAAAGATCTTACGACTTTTTGCTTATGTACCCCCAAAAAGAGAATTGAGGGATCAGAGCATTGTAGTTCCTCCTAAAAGGCTAGATCTATGAGGAAAGGGTTGGTTTGTATCCTGGTTAACACACAGGATGTTGATGCTCAAAAGTTTGTATTTTGTGTCTTGATCAAAGCTCAAGATTGAAGCTGAAAAGTTTGTTTGTTTCCTGATCAAAGCCCAGGATTAAAGCTGAAAAACAATTGTTTCTAACTGGTTGGTTGGTTGGTTGCTTGAATTGTATAGCTCAAGGCATAAGCTGAATGGTATCTTGATTTTTATAGCTCAAGAAAGGCTGAATGGGTACCCTGAATTGCATAGCTCAAGGAGGACCGAATGGTTTAATCTGAATTGTATAGCTCATGATACCTGAATGGGTTATCTTGATTTGCATAACTCAAGAAAGGCTGGATGTTTAGCTTAGTTAGAGTCCAAGACTATGACTGTTGAAAATTAGCTTAGTTAAAGTTCAAGACTATGATTGGTGTTATCTTAGTTAGACTCCAAGACTATGATTGTATTATTGTTGTTAGCTTAGTTAAAGTCCAAGACTATGAGTGATTTTGAGTGATTGTAAAGTGTTTGACTGTATGTGCCTTGATTGAAGCCCAAAGTTAAAGTTAAAAGGTACTCAGTAGAGAGAATTTGTCATCTTTAAAGAGGGAAGATTTTGATTTATTTGTGCCTTAATTGAAGCCCAAGGTTGAAGCTAAACAAAGAAAACTAACTGTGGGAAAGTTTTATTTGTGTCCTGATTTGGAAGCCCGAGTGTGAAGCTTATTTGTGAGAGACTGACTCTCGGTTATTTGTATCTTATATGAAGCCTAAGATGGGAGGCTGAAAATTGTTGGTAGACTGACTCTGTATGAAGAATGTTTTTGTCTGTTGGAAATTTATAAGAGATGTGGTCATCAGACATTCCTTTTTTGGGGGAATTCAATTGTACAAACCCCAAGAGGAGGCTGACTTGGTCATCCATCAGGGAGAGGGAGGCTAGGTTACTTGTATGAGGTCCATATGGGTCCTTGGATATAGCCCAAAAGGAGTTTGGAATGGTTTACAAAGAAACACTTCACCGGGAAACTTCTTATCTCTCTAAACCACTAGTAAGTTGAAAAGATCCTAAGTGTTTTGAATGGTGTATCTATTGGATGAAGATAACCTAAGTACTTAGAGATTCTAGCATATGCAAATATATACAGATGAAATGCATGCATACAGATAAAATGTGTCAATGAACGTGTTTAACAACTTTTAGTATGTCTTTGCTATGGTTTAAATATTCTTAAGTTGTTTTATTAAGAATGAAGTTGGGAGTTACACTGGGAAATAAAAGCCTAAAATCCCGAGGGAGAAAGATTACAGATATGTTTTATACATTTTATTCTCTTTGTCATTAATAAGTATATTATTATCTTTGCTTTAGTATGAGGTGAAGAAAGATAATTTTGGCAAACAATTTTATTTTAAACAAGCAACAACAGTTTAAGAAAACAACAAGAATTTAGGAAGAGAAAAGATGACTCATAATCCAATAATAGGGCTTAAACATAAGGATTCATATGAAATTTGTTTTGTTGATTAATTATCTTGATGATTTCATAAATAGGGTAGAGCCTGGGTACTGAAAAGCTGTCTACAACCTAGAAAGTAGTTCACCATAATGAACATCAGTCTAGTTACTGGTGTATTAGATCTTTAGTCATAAAGATGAGAAAAGAAAAAGAGATGAGATTTGTAAACAAATGCTCATGAATCTCTGTTTAGGAGATTAAAAACTGTTTAAGAAACAGTTGGGAGGTTCAGGACTTATACGAAAGCCTGACGAAGTTTTAAAACGGAGAAAGTTTAAAACATAAAGGATGAGTCCTAAACACAAAGGATTCCTCATGAAACAATTTTGAAAATTCATTTTAGAAAACAAATGGTTATGTGTAAAGATATTCACAGAAAAAGATTCACAGATGAAAACTTAATGCGGTGAAAAAGGCAATTGCGCTGAGTTTTTGAAAATGGATCAGATGAACCCTAATGGTTCATTTTTCAAAAAGGGATGAGTCTTAAATTCTAATAAAGCCCCAAGAGTGATAAAAACCAATTTGAGGGTGATTAAAATAAAAATCCTAGTTTTTAATATTTTTTTGATATTTTAAATATAAAAATATTTAAAATCTTTGATAAATTCCAAACATAATTGAAAAACAAGTTGAAACCTTGGATCAATGTTAGAAAAATTATGTTTTATCCATGAGACAACTTGAATATCATTTATGTTTTACAAATCAAATGAAAGAAATAAATTTTAAAATGTTTAGAAACAAATAAAATTAATTTGTAAAAATAATAAATATATAAAAAAAATAGTTTTTTGGAGATTTTTTCATGGAATAAAATATTTAAACATTTTTTAGAATTAATGAAAAAAGAATCATTTAAAAACTCAAAATAATCAGAGAGAAATTAATTTTGGATTGAATTAAATAAAATCATAAAATTCAAATAATTGAAAATTTTGAAAAAGAGCGCTAAGAACAAGCCAAGAACATGCGACATGGCTGTTTTGCCCAGAATTTGCAAAATCAATCGTATCTCATGGAATAAGTATCTGAAATTCTGGTATAACATATATGTGATGTCGAAGGCAATGTCACGACATCACTATCTGAACATTAACAAGGTAAAAACATAATAAAGTACAACAGTAAGAACACAAGGAATTATTAACTTAGTTCGGTGCAAACTCACCTACTCTGGGGGCTACCAAGCCAGGAAGGAAATCCAGTATTAGTAGTATCAATTTGAAGTTAAACAATCTAAGTTTATACTTCTCACTTAATCACTACCCAATGCAATTTCTATCTAAGAACCCTTAGATAAGAGAACCCCCCCTCTCAATCACACATTGTGATAATCAACCAAAACCTTGGAAAGAAAATAGAAGAACACTCTTACAAGATAAACAACTTGATCTTACTTAAAAGTTTCAATCAAGAACAAACACTCATGCTTAAAAGCTTAGAGTGGACAAAATACAACTCAATAAAATCATTCCAATTCAAACATCTAGGTGATGTTAGAATGGCTCACAAATAACACAAGACAAAAGCCTAACCCTAGCTCATAATGCCCATCTTTTTATTCTCTAATCTTTGTACCTCTAATTAGGATTGCACCACATTAAGTAGAGAACGATCTTTATGAATATGAGCAATGAAAGTAGTTAGAATTGATCTTCATTAAAAACTGATTGATCTTCAAATCTCTTTTGAACAAATTGTACAGAAAATAGAAACATCAGATCTTTCCAAAAATAAAAACCTAAAAGATATGAAAATATCTTCAAATATATGAAACATAACAACTTCTGTTAATCATAAAATTCCTCCTTGATTTTTGTAACACCCCCTTTCTATACCCGCAAATAATCAATTAATCATTTAGGCACAAATTAAAAATTCCATCAGAGTATAATTAAAACATAGTATAAAAGAGGCATGTCACATTATACATAAAATTAAAACATCCAACACCTGCTTATTTAACGATATGCAACAATGGAGTAGCTAAATACTTGCACCCACAACTCAATCTTTTAGAATAACAGCGGAAGAAACTAAACATTAATCAACATCAAACATAAATATACTCACACACACACACACACACATATATATATATATATAATCATGTTTGATTCACCAATAATTCATGTTTACATAAACATTCATCACCAAGATACATATACAAATGCATCACAAAAAGGCATCAAGCCAACCCTAGCTACCCGGTGCTATATATCAGAACCGACTGACCAAAAGGATGAAGACACGCTTCACAAAAAGACCTCCAACAATCCTACTCTGCAATGCCTCATAGAGCATCATAAAACAACAAAAGGGTGAGAAATATTATCATAATAACAATGCATATAATTATATATCTTAACATAAAAATACACATATACATATTCTCACCACAATTCATCACTCATCACACATATACATCACAACGTATATATACAAACCAAGCATATTCATCATGCACAATTTCACCATTTCACATCATTCTACATAAACATATACATTCATGTTTATTCACCAATTTCTATCACTCTGCATAAACATACATTATTTATGTTTATTCACCAATTTTCAATTATAGATGATAAATGTAAATCATAGAGACCGACTCACGACTCTATGCAAATGCAATACGGTACTGACTCAATCATCTCAAGTCAGGAACTTATTGGAACCATCATTCATAACCTAAAGTAACTCCCCGTTGGGCATACAATATTCACCCATTGCTCACACCCCACATGGGCACACAATGTTTATGGATTGCTCACACCCCACACGAGCACACAATCAGATTGCTCACACCCCACACGGGCACACAATCGTTCGTGATTAAATCACCCATTGCTCACACCCCACATGGGCACACAATGTTTATGGATTGCTCACACCCCACACGGGCACACAATCTGATTTCACACACCCCACACAGGCACACAATCATGTTGTAATCATCGCTCATACCCCACACGGGCACACGATGTTACAACGGATTCACATAGAATCCCACAATACAAGAATGCATACATTATGCTTCACATGCAAAATGATCCACAATATTCTTGAAAATGCATACATATTCACAATATAATTATGCATTAATCTCATACAATCACAAACAAACTATACACATTCCCATCAATTACGCCAAACGGCAACGAACTCTTTCACTATCAACATGCATTCATATTCACTTCACGAAATGCATTTATTTGCCAAACAACCACTATACCACAATCAATCCCACAATTCCTTAACTAATATAATTACATTTTATCGGAAAAGTCGGGTAAAAATCGATTAAAAACAATATTTTTCAACATCATGAGAAAATACATAATTTTAGCTTCAAAACGACATGTGGAACGCTAAAATCGAATAACCGGTTCAAAAGTTACGAAATAAACATCAAACTTATTTTTAAGAAAACCACCATTCTGCATAAGCTACAGGTCGCGGCGCCACCCCTTGTTCGCGAGGCGAACTTCACAGGCATGCTCAGTTCGCGACGCGAACCATGTTCGCGGGGCGAACTTAGCAGAAGTTCCAAAACACAAGCTACGGAAAACTATCCCAAAACCCCCAAAATCCGTCAAAACTTCACCAAATCAGTGGAAACAAAACACAAACATGATAGTTATCACATACTAACTATCATATTACATTTTAATCGAGTTTTAACCGTTTAAATCACTGATTTTAGGATTTCTCACAAAATACCCTAAAAACTTATAACCTCTAAACTCAACCACAACAAGAACACATTCAAACAATCACATACATAATGATACACATTGATAAGATAATAATATTTCACACCCTTACCCGATTGTTTCGATTCCTAGGAGCTATCTTGAAGATTTTCCAAGCTTTCCTCTTTTCCTTCTCTTTTCTCTTCTCCTTTTCTTTCCTTTCCATTTCTTTCTATCTCTCTTTTTCTTCTCTTTCTACTCTTATATCTTTCTATCTATTTCTATTTCTATTTTTCTACCAAATATCATTTTTCTCACAAAATATAATTCTACATAATTTCTAACTTAACATTAATTAGCAAATGTCTAAAATACTATCCAATCTAATTTTATCCAAAAATTCTCAAAACGGTAAAATAATATAACACATCAACATATCACATAAACATACCAATTTCATAATTAAAACAATTATCACTCAATAAAGACTCAACAAAAATGGAATAATCTAATCGGGGCGTTACAATTTTTGCCACCAATCAGACTAATCACAAAAACAAACACATGCTAAAAATCCTTTAGAATCAAATCACAACTTTCTACAAAGTTGCCCAGAACTGATAGACAGATGTTAAGACATCTACTAGAGGATAAACTAGAATCATGTATCACCAAACTATATTATCTTTCATGAGAATTAATGTCTAAATTAAATAAAACTACAAAATAATCAAATGGATATCATCATATGATTCCTAAAAACAAGCTTGTATCTAAATACTACTAAAATCTAAATGTTGGAATGAGTTCCATTTCTTCTTATTTAAATTTTTTTACAAGAAAATAGAAAAGCCTTACCCAAAACTGTTGATACAATACACTTGCTTGTATGAATACCCAAAATTGATAGTGCACTTGTTGTAGTGCAAACAAGAGAAGAAGAAAAAAAACAAACACGAGTTTCATAAATACAATATAATCATGTTTCAGTCACATTATTTATATATAATGTAACAAACCTACTGATACAAATATTAAATGTTCGAACAGTTCCATTAACACTTACTCCAATAAATTCAGTTTTTGTTAAACAAACAGACATCATATTGTTAGTAAATGTGTCAATAACATGCACATCATTTACCATTCCTGATTAATAAGCCAGTTGAAAGTAATTGGGTGCATTACATTTAATAAACAAGAAAATAAGTGAAGATAAGAAAATCAATTGATAAAATTCACCTGAATTGGATAAGTGTTGTAGGATTTGCAGTCAACTAACATGCATAAATTCTTCATTATAGAGAGTGAGAAACTGCAAGAAAATATTGAATTGGTGGTGCCATTACTCAGTAAAGTTATAAACCCAAATAGTAGGTTCAAAACAATATAAAAAGAATTAGAAAAGAGAAATAGAACAAGAAAAAAAAACATGATTGAACATTAGAAAGGTTACAAACCAAGAAATAGAACAAGAAACAAACACTTGCGCTACCCATTCACAATTTTGGAACACTCACTGTATCATAAATCTAACCCCTGTAACTAAACATTATACCCATGCGCATCAACTCTAGGTATAAGTAAAGAACAATACAAATTTACAATTTAAACATTATACACATTCACATTCATAATTTTGGAACATTCACCGTGTTAGAAATCTACTTTGTTTCTCTATTATACGATTTCTCTTCACCCACCCTCTGCAATTTAAACATTATACCCATATCAAAACAATAGAAAAGAGAAATAGAACAAGAAAAACTTGATTCACAACGAAAATGAACAAACACTTGATACAAACTAAAAACGAAAAAAGGACAAGTGAAAATGAAAACGGTACATACCCGTGAGTGAAGAATGAAGCTTCATGAACAGGATCCCCATTATATGGTGGCGGTGCAAAATGGAAGGAAATATACAGCGGCACAGAATATACAGGAATCTACGGCGGCACACATGAGAGGAAGAAATAATGAAATTCTGAAATGTTAGGGTTCACAGATGAAAAGCTTCACTTAAGGTGCATCAATACAAACATAACCTTACTGATTAAACAATTAATTTTGGAAAACACATGGATGAAAGATGAAAGAAAACACTCATGGATAAGCAAACATTTGCAAAAGAATTTTAAGGTTTGAGAAGGAACTTAGGATTTGAGAAGACAAACCTGTTAAGAACTTAGGATTGCTTTCAGGAACTTAGGGATGCGTTTCTGAAAAAGAAGAGAAAGAAGAACATAAAGCGTGAAATGGGTTTTTGGCGCGAAAATGGATTTAGGGGGCGACGGTAGATTCACCGTCGTGACCGTTTAGGGAAACATAAAACAATATATTTTGATCTTCTTAATGAATAGTATGGATTGTATTATATTGTAAATAAATAAATACTACTAATATTAATATAATTAATATTTATTATTAGACATGTGATTAGGATATGTTTCCTCCCATATGCCCTGAATATGATTTGTTCATATAGTCGACGGTTGTTGAAAATATATTTAAGACTTAGTCATTCTATATCCTCATAGAATCAGATTGCTGGGAAAATTAAAAAAAAGCCTATAGACAAATATATTTTCATAGGTAGGAGCTATGGTTTATGGTTTTTGTAATTTTATTCAAAATCAAATTTCTTGTGTCACATCTTTTACTAGATTGTTGTAGTAACTTGTGAATTATATAGAAACAAATTTATTATATTTCTTTGATTTGCAAAAATAATAATTATTACTAATATAATTACTATTACTATTATTATAATTACTATTATTAAAATTAATATAATAAAATTGAAAAGGCGAAAAAACAAAAAATGAAAGAAAAAAATGGAAAAGTAAAGGAATAAAAAATGTAGCGATTATGATTGGCTAAAGTAGTCGCGACAGTTCTCCCTAATCGTCGCGGGTGTGGAAAGATGATAGTTCTTTGATAATTGTCGTAATTATTTTACTTAACATGTCTAAAAAATCTACGACGGTTGTCCCTAACAGTCGTGACAACCGTCACAATCCAGGAATAATGACGGTTTTGTGATAGCTGTCGCAAAAAATCTGCGACAATTGACCCTAACTGTCGTGACAACTGTCACAATCCAAGAATAAAGACGGTTTTGTGATAACTGTCGCAACTCAAGTGTCGTAAATCTCCTTTTTTCTTGTAGTGGATGGAGATTGATGAAGAAATGGTGATGATTCTTGATCTTGATGCTTTTAGGTTTCCATTTTTCCTCTTCTCTTTTTTCTTCTCTTTTCCCTTTCTTTCTTTCTTTCTTTCTTTTCCTCCTTCTTACTAACTTTCTCTTCTTTTCCCTTTTTATAACAAACCCTTGTTTTCATTTTCTTTTTAACCAAACAAACAATAGTTATACTGATATAACTATTAGTTAGTAATCCAACGAGTTCAAATTGAGAGTATCCAAAAATATCTCTGAGTCAAATATTTAATAAAACCTCTAAGTCAGATTATACTAATTAATTAATTTAAGTTCGTCGGTTGCTCTAATTATTTTAATTGAAAACTCTTAGAATACATCGGAACCTTATTAATATTTAATTAATATTATCCAGAGTATTTAATTAAATATGAGGTATTATCCATTAAGCATAAATCCACACAAGATATTTTGAAAGATTTCATTTGCAATGCTACTCATACTAATATTCCTTATGATATTTCCAAATATGTTTCATATAATTCTCTTTCTTTTGCATACCATTCATTAATTGATGCTATTACTACTACTTGTGATCCATTAACATATAAACAAGCTAGTTCCCATCCTCATTGGATCAAGGCAATGAATGATGAAATCCAAGCATTAGCAGACAATCACGCTTGGACATTCACAACATTGCCCCCAAGTAAGAAACATATAGGTTGCAAATGGGTTTATAAGTTTAAATTTCATTCAAATGGTACATTAGAAAGACACAAGGCAAGGTTAGTTTCCCAATGTTTCAACCAAATCCAATGTATAGATTTTTTTTTTATACTTATTCTCCTGTTGCGCTCACTACTGTAAGACTCATTTTCGCCATTGCTTCTTCCTTAAATTTATATCTACACCAACTTGATGTGCATAATACTTTTCTTCATGGAGATTTGGATTAGGAAGTGTATATGTCACTACCTAAATGATTTTATTATTATTATTATTATTATTATTATTATTATTATTATGATGATGAGGCTTGTCTGTTATTTTTACCATACAAAACAAAAAGTTAAATAATTTGTTAGTTGCTGATACTATAAAAATAAATTGTTAAGACGTTAAACAATTAATTAAAATAACGTAAAAGAAAGAAACAGAAAATAGTAATGATAAAAGTATGAAAAAATCTTCCAAATTTCTTTTTCACCACCGTTACTATTTTAATAAAATTTAAGTTAACCTCTAAAGTTGCAAACATGTAAATCAAATTAGGATCCAACTATTCTAGTTTGTGAATGTACTATACTAACCCCTATTACACGATGGATATATTTCTTATCGATAACTTCTCCAATACTCTTCTTATTTCTTTATTTTTTCTACTACTTCTACGGTTCTTCCTCTAACATACGTTTTTGAGATGGTTGGAATTCTATGATGCAACCAGGTAATGAAGAAGTTGATAACTGCAAAAGGATGGTAGAATCTACTACACCTAGTGGTACAAAACCTAGTTCCGTAGATGTAGTTGATATCATTGATATTAGTGACGACGATGAACTTCATATTTCTCACAATGAAAATTTGGATATTTGTGGAGATATCTTGTTTGATGCAAATACCAAGAGGAAACGGACTTGTAATGTCGTTATAAGCGAGTCTGAAAGTGATCATGATGATGATAATATGAACAACCCTATGACAACTGCTGATTTAGAGGTTGATAAGGTTGATGACATTCGAATGCCAAGGCAACGCCGTCTAAAGAGATTAAGAAAAACCGCAAGCAGAAATCGGGTTGATGAAACTTCTATAGGTAGTTATCATAACGTGAAGTGTCAGCAAAGTGTTCCAACATATGGTGATGGTATATCAGAAGAGGGTTTGTTGTATAGTGAGGAAAGTAACATGAGTGATTTTATTGTTGATGATGATTTTGATGTATCTGATTGTGAAGACATGTCTAATAAGTCACGAGACGTGGAGTCTAATTCGAGTGGCTTGCAAGATTTATTACAAGATGATAACAAGGGTTCTTATTTGGAAGATGTATCTGATAGGAAAGATAGTGAAAATATTTCTCTGTCAACATGTTCTGCAGCAGAAAAGGGAAAGAATATTGACTCCAATAATGACCAATTCAGCGAGGAAAATTCTGATAAAGGAGAAGATTTGTTATGTGTTGTAACTCGTAAAACGAAACAGGCTCGTAATGCCATTATAAGTGAGTCTGAAAATGAGGATGATGAGGATGATCTGCCAATTGGTAAACTTCTGAGGAATCATGTTAATGAAATAAGTGTCGAAGGGGTAATAAATATTGGTGGTGATGATGCTAATGATGGTGGTGATGATGATGATGATGATGATGATGATGATGATGATATGCTAATTAGTCAAGTTATGAGTATGGAGGAAGCGAGTAAGCGCGGTCCAAAGCGTCTAAGGAAACGTTTAAGCAAAAGTCATGATGAAACAACATCTTCATGTATTCCAACAAATGATGATGCTCATGATGATGATGATGAATCAATAGAGGACTTATCACAGAATGAGGAAGGAAACTTGAAAGGTTTCATTGTTGATGATTTTGATTCTGATGTATCTAATTGTGAAGTAACCTCTAGCAAGTCACGAGATGGATGTAATGGTGATGTGGACTCTGATTCGGATAACTCGCAAGATTTACAAGATCATAACAAGGATTCCGATTCACATGATGTATCCGATGATGACATGAACTTTGGTAAGATATTGTCTAAAATTCAGAGGAAAAAAAAGCACGAAATTAAGTGGGAATTCGAGGCTGACATGCTTGCAGAACTTGGAAACGATCCGGTGTTATGTATGAAGGCTGTCTGTGCTCTTTATCGACAGCAAACTGTTGAGGAACAGGTGGTCAAGGGGGCATTGTACCGCAACGGGCGTGGATTTAACTGTCATGATGCTGGCAGGTTAGCAGAAAAGATACAATAATAAGATTCATGCTTCTGTTGTTTTTTATTTTTATGCTATATGAATCTTGATCTATCAGTCTGCATTCTCTGCATTCAAAATACACATATTTCGGAGGCCTATCAGATCAGTCTATTGTAACTGCATAAGCATTGCAAACACTATGACATTATCTTACATTCTCTCTTTACTATTATAAATAACTTTCTGATTTTTACAATTATTCTTGATATAATCATATGGAAACTTTTTGGATTATAAGTTTCATTTTATTTTTTCTGGTTTGTTGAATTTCAGAGGCAGTTATTTGGCTGATTTCCTGACTGATGGCAGTCCTTATGATGACATAAAGAAAACTGTGGAGGAGTTGGAAAACTTCGATCCGGAAGGAGTTGAAGATTGCAGATCACTTGCTCTTCGTTATTCAAAACAACTATATGAGATTTTCAAGAACAAAGAGGATCCTTTTTTCCCTTGACTATCACAGCAACAGGCTTCTAATCAAAATGTTAAGAAACGGAATCATGTGTTTAGCAAAGATTAGCACAAATGAAATGTAATCATTAACACATATTTTGCTTTGTTGATATATGCATCTGTATTTTGAAATTAATAGTTCTCATATGTTTTTGTTTCTTAATGGCTCTCTATTCTATATTCCTTTGTATTCCGTAACTAAAGTAGAGAGGCATTAAGAAACAAGGGATGCAAATATATAAGAGTTTTTATAGATTTGAGTTTATAGGATTCAGTAACTATCATTAGGGGTGTTCAAATCCAAATCAATCCAAATAAAAAACTGAAAACCGATCCAAAAAATCCGAAAACCGAAAAAATCGATTTATTTTGGATGTATTTGGATGTCATTTTGTAAGAACCGATCGGTTCGGATCGGATTTTGAATTGAATTTTCAAAACCGATCCAAACCAAACCAAACCACATGCATATATATTTTTACTTATTTATATTTTATTAGTATATATGTTGTGTTAATTTAATATTAGAAGATACTTATCTTTTAAAATACTATTTATTAGTTTGATTTAATCTATTTATTTTTATTTTTTTCATCTTGTAATATTAATTTTTGATATAGTATAAATATATATTATATTAAATTTACTATTTATTAGTATTTTTAGAATATTAATAAAAGTTATAATTTATAATTTGGATATCCAAAAAACCGATTCAAATAAATCGCATGAAATTGGATTGGATTGGATCGGATATTTTTAATCAATCATCCAAAACCGAACCAAACCGCAAATAAATTTATATTTGGATCGGTTGATATTTTGCTTCAAAACCGATCCAAACCAAATCGCGAACACCCCTAACTATCAGTATTTCCAAAGGCGCGGCAATAGGTTCAGTTGGATTAACTCTATTGTTAATTTATATGATCTAAACTATTGGACAATAGATGATGGTTCAATCTGTCCCAAGTATGCGACATATTATCAAAACCATACGTCACAAGACAGATCGAACAATCATTTAATATCCAGTTGTTTAGATTTATAAATTGGATAGATATAATTAATCCAACTGAACCACGGTGTCACATGGTGAAAGGGAAAATTATAAAATTGTCAGTTTTATGCTATTTGAAATTTAGTATTATGTTATTTACAAATTAGTATTGGTTGTTTTAACATTTATTCCTTCTATAAGGTGTATGCCACCTGCATGTAGCTGAGGTGTCCCCAAAATAGCGACATTTTGTTATAATGTGGAAATGCAATTGTACTTAAATGTTATTCTGCCTAATGGAATGGATATATACGTTCATTCAAGAATTTCTTATCTTCTTTATTACTCATCACTTACTACCTTAGATCTCTTTCAAGAATTTCTTATCTTCTTTATTACTCATCACTTATTACCTTACTCTTTCAAGAATTTCTTATCTTCTTTATTACTCATCACTCACTACCTTGGATCTATGTACCGAATTCTATTCCAATTTTATTAGAATTCCTACTTAAATCTTAGGATCATTCTTGAATCCTCTCCATGAATATCCAAATCCGGTTACAATTGGTATCATTGAGCCTTCGAATCCGCGACCATGACTAGGAACCAATCCTTAGTTGACCTTGAACAACGATTGACAAATGCTCAATCATAGAATCAATCGAGGTTCGATAACATCACTACCAGCTTGGATGAAATATGTGCGATGATGCAACAATTAGCCCGGACATCGCCAATTCCTCACCTCACGTGGAACGCCCTCCGCAAATTCTGTCAAACCCTTACTTCACTCATATTGTGAAGATTAATTTCCCTCGATTTGATGGAAAAGGGTGAAAGAATGGTTGTATCAATATGAGCAATTCTTCTCTATTGACAATACTTTTCCAAAATCTAAGGTCAGACTTGCTTCGATTCACCTTGTTAGTAGCGCCCTTCAATGGAATCTCAACCATATGTGTTCTTGTTTTGACATTTATCCCACTTGGCCACAATACATCACCGACCTCGACCTTCGTTTCGGAGATCCTTACGACGACCCACTATCAACCCTTATACAGGTTCATCATTTTGGAAAAGTTCAAGAGTATGTTGATTCCTTTGAATTTGCCCTTACCCGTATTTCCCTTCCATCTGATCACGCTTTGAGTTTTTTCTTTCTGGGTTGGAACATGCTATCTAAATGCAAGTTCGAATGTTTATGTCCACCTCTGTTGCCCGCGCCGCCTAAATCACAAAACCATTTGAAGCCACAAAATCCTCACCCATCAAACCACAAATTCAAGCTCCATTTCCAAAACCCTTCCATTTGGCCCCCAAACCGTTCACTTCAAACTCATCCAATTCTTCGGTTTCATCTCCATTTGTCCCAAACCCCGTATTTAACCGCACCCATTGTTCTTACTCTGCAACGGATATGGCTGATCGTCGTGCTAAGGGTCTTTGTATGTTTTGTGACGAACCTTTCACCCTAAGTCATATTGAAACACATGTGTCCCAATGATGGTCATGGAACTAGATGATGATGATGGTACTGATGATGTGGATACTGTAATTCTTGTGTTGGTTCTGGTTGATAATGAACCATCTCAACACACCCTGGTAGATACTCAGAGCGTGAACTCCCCTCGGCTTTCCATCAATGCACTCAATGGAATGTCTAATTTTCATACTACATGAGTCACCGGTACACACAATAATAAGAAGATTCATATTCTTTTGGACCGTGGCAACACTCATAACTTCTTGGACCTTTAAGTTGCTCGTAAGGTTGCAAATTAGAACCAATTCCTCCCATGGTTGTGACTGCAGGTGGTGGTACCACCTTGGAGGCTTCTTTTATATGTTATGAATACTCTTGGTCCTTACGCCAGACCAAATTCACCATTGATGTTATTGTCCTCCCGCTAGGGTGTTGTGATCTCATATTGGGCTTTTAATGACTGAAATATTTAGGTTCAATCCTTTGGGACTTTAACCAACTTCAAATGGAATTTTCATGGTCAGGCAAACGATTTGTGTTACGCGGAGCCAAACCAACAACCTTAAGGGTGTGTTTGGATGAAGCATTTTAATGAGGGAAAGTAATTTTTAGAGGGAATTTGAAATGATTTGATCAAAATCCATTGTTTGGATAAAAAAAATGGAGAATTGTTAAAATGATGTAAATTTATGGAGCATTTTATTCATGTTAAATTTTAAGATTTAAAATGACACCAAAAAGTAAGGAATTTCAAATTGTTTAATCACTCTATATAATATGAATGTTAAATTGTTTATCATTAAATATTCAAAATTTGCAAAATAGTCCTCATATTTTATGAAAATTTCAAATTCACCCCAAAAATTTCCAAAAAGTACAAATAAGTCCCTAACAATTTTCAAATTTTACAAATTGGTCCTTCAAATTTTCAAAAATTACAAATTGGTCCCTATTTTTCATATTTTAGATTTGATCCAAAATTTTTAAAAATTATGAAAATTGCACCAAGTTTTTAAAAATGAATCATTTTAATACTCTATCCAAACAATAGAATTTAAAATTGAATGAATTCTAATTAAATCATTTGAATTACCTAGAATTTTGAATTCCTTAAGAATTCTCATTTACCCCATCCAAACACACTCTAAAGGTAATTAATAACAAGTCATTGGCTCATCAGTGAACTATGGAGCGGAGTTATGCTTTCTCTTTATTTCCCAACATCGTAATTCTGTGGGAGTCCCTACATGCCAGTTGATGAAAGTAGAATCAAATCAAGTTTTATCTAAAATTGTCGATTTTCTTGACTTTTATTAATATATTTTTGTGGAACCAACGGGTTTACCCCCTCATAGGCCAAATTTTGATCATTGTACCCCTCTCAAGGAAGGTGTTAGTTCTTTCAATTTACGCCCTTATAGATACTATGTTGTTCAAAAAGATGTAGTGGATGATTTAGTTAACTACATGTTAAAACAAGGGATCATATACCACAACAATAGTCCATTTGCTTCACTCACAGTTTTGGTAAACAAAGATGGAAATTGGCGACGTTGTGTTGATTATCGCAAGTTGAATCATATTACCACTAAGGACAATTTCCTTATTCCATTAATTGAGGATTTGATGGATGAGTTGGGTGGTTCCTCCATTTTTCAAAACTAGATCTGTGGTCGGGATGCCACCAACTTAGAATAAAAGTTGGTGATGAATTTAAGACTACTTTCAAGACTCATGTTGGCCATTTCGAGTACTTGGCCATGCCTTTCGGCTTGACCAATGCCCTTGCTTCCTTCCAAGCCTTGATGAACCACATTTTCAGGCCTTTTTTAAGACACTTTGTTATTGTATTCTTTAATGACATCTTGTTTTATAGCTCAAATATTCAGGATCATGCATCTCATTTGGATGTTATTTTCCAAACCATTAGTGAGTTTCACCTTCATCTTAATAAGAAGAAATTAGTCTTCTCCAATTCTCAAGTGGAGTATTTGGGGCACTTCATTACCGGAGAAGGGGTATCCACTGACCCTTCTAAAATACAAGCAATCTTGGACTGACCACAACCTAGAACCATTAAGTAGTTTTGCTGGTTCCTTGGGTTGGCCGGGTGTTATCGGTGTTTCGACAAAAAATTTCGCAAAATTGTTATGCCTTTGACTGATATATTGTAGAGGGATAATTTTTTTTGGACTAATGAATCGATGGTAGAATTTCAAAAGTTGCAGCAGGCCTTAATCAATGTGTCAGTCTTGGTACTTCTAAATTTTTCCAAAATTTTTGTGGTTGAGACTGACGCTTTGGGCAACGGTATAGGGGCGATGCTTATGCAAGACTAACAACTTATTGCTTACATTAGCAAGACCTTATGGCTATGTCAAAAAGCTATGTCCATTTATGAATAAGAGTTATTAGTTATTGTGCATGCTATTAAAAAATAGGCTTCGTATCTAGCTCATGGTCATTTATTATCAAAACTGACCAAAAGAGTATTAAATATCACTTGGAACAATGCCTCAATACACCTTTCCAACAACTATGGATGTCTAAGTTGATGGAATTTGATTTTGAGATTCAATATAAGGAAGGTTGTGAAAACAAGGCTTCTAACGCCATATCCCGTGTGCACGGTGCACAACTGCTACCCCTTATGATGAATAATGCTAAATAGGGGTTATTAGAGGATATCAAAGATTCATGGAGTGTTGATCCTGTTGTTCAGAAGTTGATTGTTAAGCTAAAAAAGGATCCACAATCTCATCCCAAATTTACTTGGAGTAATCATGAGCTTCTTCGTCGCGGTAAGCTAGTCATTGGGGTTGTCATTGATTTGAAGCTTTTTATTCTGCATTGGTTGTATGACTTCGTAGTAGGAGGACACTCTGCTCAGGATGTTACTACTACAAGGGTTAATCCCCTTTTCTTTTGGATTGATATGAACAAGGATATTCAACAAATAATCATAATTGTGATGTTTATCTGCGCTGCAAGCCAAATTTAGATGTTTATCCCGGATTACTCCAACCGTTACCTATACCATATTGTATTTGGTATGACATCAATTTGGATTTTATAGAAGGAATACCCCAATTTGGAGGAATCTGTCGTATTGAAGCATGTTGAAATATCCATCAACATGAGACTGAGATCCATGATTATCGGACATTGATCCCTTGGCACCATATGATTGTCCAACTACACAAGAATATTTATCTTTCTACATATTGAAGCATGTTGAGATAATCGATGATACTTATACCTCGATTATTAGTTAACCATTTTTCTATAATCACAACATTAGTAAACAACTAAACATTAATCAAAACCATAATCTACTAGAATCTCAACATATTTGATAAAATGAGAATGCATGGTATCCGAATAACACAATCTGAATGGGTACGAATAACACTATCTATACGTGTTCGCCCCAGTAGCAGCTAGACATACCCAAAACCCTAATCTACTAAAATATAGTGAAAACATGCAATAGATGGGATATCAAGGATATGGGTGTACATGGGCCGGTTTGGGTTGGGTTTGGCCAAATCCAATATCCAACCTATATAGGACATTCCGGTTTGGGCAAGGTAAAATAACCACCCGCAATATCAATGGATTGGTTTGGGCAAACCCACTAATTTTCGGGTTGGGTTGGGTTGGGTAGTGGGTTGCCCAAATATATTTTCTATTTTATTAATATTAAATAATTAAATGATGCAACATCATATTTTTTTTCATTAAAATTATCCGAACATTTTTATCTTCTTAAATAAAATTAGATAACCTATTTTTAATTATTTTTAACACCATAAAATAATAAATGACAACATTAACTCATAAAAATCATCATAAAATACAAAATAAATTAAAGTTGCATGACATAAAATTGTATTAGTATCAAAATAAACAAATAGTGAAATATTTAAAATTAGTTAAAGCTATAGTTCACTAAAATAGTAAATATTCAAAAGACAAATTGTAACAATTAAGTTAATATTCATAAAGATTATTAAAATTGTAATAATAAATATTTGATTAGTGGGTCAGTGAGTTTTGTGGATTTGGGTCTGGTTTTACCCGAAATCCGAATTTTTTAATGGGTTTTTTAGTTTTTAAACCCATATCCACCCAATTATCCGACCCAACCCACTTTTATGAGTTTTTTTGGGTGGGTTTGACCGGATTTTGTGGGTTGACCCAATCCATGTACACCCCTAATCAAGGAAGCAATATATGGGATATCAAAACTAAAATAAAATGCACTTATCATACTCACCAGAAGTAATGTGAGATGTCAAGTGGTGAATGTTATCAAATGTCCTTCAAATGTCACAACTCCAATCATAGGAATGCCTGAAATTGATTATTGGCGTTAATGTTTATTGGTCTTTTAATATTTTCGTTTCATTTTCATTTCATCTTTACAACACCATTAATGATGACTATTGTGTTCCATATTTTTCAGACTTGGATCCTCTAGTACTTTCCGCGCATTTCCGACTGGACAAATGTACCGACTTACACTAAGGATATGTTGTGTACTATTGCATTTTCCCCGCTCAGAGGGAACCATGCGACATAGTCCTTCAGAGTGATCTCCACCACTTGGTTGTTGAGGACATACACATCAACAACTATGTTGATCACCGTGAGACACAGCCATTTGAAGAGATAATGTTATACTCGGGATGGTTGGCTTATGGATCACGTATCACTTCAAATCTTCTGCTTGACTGTGTCATGTGGTTGTTCGGCTACACTCAGACCATTCCCAGACACCATGTTGTATGTGTTCCTCTTTCTTTCACACGTAGACAGATGGATGCCATGTTTGATGATTATATGATAGTCATTTGGTATCAGAGGAGGCACTGAGTACCATAGCTGAGAGCGATTGGAGCTATGTTGACGGGTACATCAGGTGGCTTTTAAGGGTGTCACATTCGTATATGGTGCATGCTGCTCTAGGATATCCACCGATGTCAAATCATCAGGAGATACTATAGGAAAAACAGACACAATTAGATCATGCTAAGGATGTCTTGCCTAAATGTCGTCGCATAATGAAGATTGTGTAGGCAGACATTGATATAGTCATCTTTCCTAATGGGTCTAATGTGAGACATGTCATATATTCCATCACGACATAGACACATTGAGCATTAATGTACCAGAGATAACGTTGGAAAATGTGGAGATTGATGGGCGAGGAGACTGAGGAGCCATAAAAGCTAGAGTTGTCAGATGAGACAAAGGAGGCAAAAGAGATGTAGTCTGACATACACAATAGTAATGCAATATTATTTAGTAGTTATACTTTGGATTCATGATGGATTGTATTTTATTTTCATCTCATACTACTTTATCGATGTTTTCGACTTTATTTGTATATGACATTTTTGAACCATCTGAATTTATATACATCATTTTTTGCATATTGATTGTATGATTTAAATCTCGTCATAGTACATGATACATAACGCTTATAAATTTTCATCTGAGTAAACATAAACAAAGCATCACATAAATTATTCTGTTCTGATAGGTTACAAAGATGTATCTCTGTAAAATAAACAGAGATATATATGTGGTATAATAAATTTGCAAAATGACTATCAAAGATAATGTATGATGCGTGACTTTTAAAATATTACAAATGTGCATCTCCAAATCTTTTAAGATTTCAATATATGTTCAATGATACATCTTCTTCGGTATCTAGAAACATTTAAATATTTTTACTTTGTGTACTAATAAAGATATAAGGTTTCTAGAAACATTTAAATATTTTTACTTTGTGTACTAATAAAGATACAAGGTGCATTAAGAAATTATGTCCGGATTCTATTGGGCAAACATTACTAAAGCCATATTAATATTTGAAGAAAATCTATAGGCTTCTAGTAGCTTATTAGTGTTATTAAAATTTATTTATAATAATAAAATGCACATTTTAATTACCATTTTGACTGGCGAAGAATGGTAACCTCGAAAATGGAAATAATTAGTTTTATTCTTTCTCTATTTATTATTATTTTTAATTTTACATTTTAATCAGATGTATTTTGAAACTTTGAGAATAGGAATTATTTAATTAATTAACTATTCAACCATCTCTTAATTTTTTTAATTATAAGACTATTTTCATTAAAAAAAATTAACTTAATTTTTTGAAAAATTTATTACATTTTGGAAATGAAGTAAAATTTTATTTCCTAAAATTAATCGACTATTCCATTAATCATGTAAACCATCAAATTCATAGTATATGGTCAAACACATAGTAAATAATATTATTTCTTATTTTGTTTTTGTTTTGGAGATTCCCTTATTTAAAATAACAAAAATTGAGAAAATTAATATCAAATATTAAACACTTATAAAATAATCAAACCAATGACACATTACAAAAATACACATCACACAACAAACCTATCAAATTCTAGAAAATGAAAAAAAAAATCTTAAAATAGACTATTGCCTAAAAATTGCAATCCTTTCCCTCTAAAAGTGCGGATTTGCCTCTAATTTCTACATCTTAAAATTGTTGATTCTTTCAAATGAAACTTTCCAAGTGCTTATAAAAGGAACACATATCTCTTTATAATCACCACCTGCCCATAGTTTGATTCTATTCTCTCTCCTTTTCCTCTCTCTTTTAAAATTCGAAAAAAATTAAGAGAGAATAAAGTTTAAGGAGAGAGAATAGTTCATATATAAAAAAAATGGCAGCTTTGTTTGTGGCGGTCATGTTCTTTGGTCTAATTTATGCATCTTTATTGTCGGTGGTTTGTTCGCAATCCATGGCTCCGGCTCCTGCTCCCACAAGTGATGGTAAATTATCTTAAAGAATTTAATTTTAATAAATCTTATATAAAAAATTTATAAACATTGCGATTAAGACCACACCAATTTAATTTGAAAATTTTGTCTTCTCTAATCTGATATTGTATTTCTTTTGTATTTCTCTGATTTGATGTTAAATTTTTTGTTGAAATTTGCAGGCACATCAATTGACCAAGCAATAGCATATGTTCTAATGTTGTTGGCTTTGGTTCTCACTTACATCATGCATTAAGGCATCAAACATTGGACTATTATTCAAGGAGATGTAAATGTAATAGGAGGAAGAAATATGTTATAATTCGATTTGAATAAATTCTATTTTCTCCTTGGATATTTTCATTTTCATTTT
The DNA here is from genome assembly GCA_963966055.1 of Lathyrus aphaca. Classification (NCBI taxonomy): domain Eukaryota; kingdom Viridiplantae; phylum Streptophyta; class Magnoliopsida; order Fabales; family Fabaceae; genus Lathyrus; species Lathyrus aphaca. The sequence goes on along the minus strand of OZ014520.1, from coordinate 576,358,028 downwards.
TCAGTTATTTTATTCTAAATCATTTTTAGTTAACAATGAAAGCAAAATAAACAAATCAAAAAGGATAGAATAACTACGCTTTAGAGTATATTCACTAATGATCTTTTAAGTAGAATTATATAATGGAATGAACATTAGACTAAAATATGTGCGAGTTTCATAAAAAAAAAATGACTAGACTAAGGATAATTTGACAATAATATTTAAAAGTAGTGTTTTAAAAATCAGATCAAATCGATCAAAATCAATAAAAAAATAGTAAACCATTAACTCAATATTTTTACTGACCAAATCGATCAAAATCAATAAAAAATAGTAAACCATTAACTCAGTATTTTCACTGATTTTATGATAGTGATTTTATGATAGGGATCGATTTTTAAAAGTTGTTTGAAAGTCAAAGTGGTTATAGTTAAAAATGAGAATAAGAGGTATTGTTAGCTAGTCTAATATCTAACTAATAAAAACACTACCTAATAACTCTCTATTCTACCCTTTTAATAAAAAATATTTTGAACTAAATCTAAAGGGCTTTTCGGACATTCCAATTTGTGATGCACTTACAAAGGTTTGACAATAAATTTTGCTGATGTGTAAGCTCTTAGATTTTTCTCACATATTATCTAATTAAAAAACATCTACAAAATAGGATACGAAGAGATATAATTGGGATACGCAACTTATTGTTAAATAAATGTATCCATTTGTTTTGAAAAAATCAATAGCCACTTTGGGAAAATCAATAGCTACAAAGTTGTAGACCGCATTTACTATGAAAGTAACCTAAATCTTTCCATCTTCATTTGCATAGAATCGAAAATTTCTTCTTCTTCTTCCTTTCATTTTCAACGCTCGACATCCATAACCATATTTCACTGTGAACCTTCATCTTTGTCTCTCTTTTTATCCTTTTCTTTGTTACAAACCATTATTATTGTTGCATCACATGACACTGTTCTTCCATGATTTCATCTTCATATTCTTACTCTTGTGGGACGGTAGAATATGTTATTGCTTCCGCTTCTTGGTGGGTTTTCAGGTCATGAAGCTTTCTACTCTTTGACATCAGAGGAAACTGAAATAGATATTGAAAACAAATTTCAGAGACACTTTGTAACCATTATAATTAGAAATAACCCATGTTTCTGTGTCTGTGTTTTCAATTGCATAAAACAAAAATGAATAGTTATGTACATTGTTAAAGTTACCTTATGTATATTATTAGAGTTACCTTGATTTTATGCTTATTATAATGCTCACTACATGTTTGATAAAATGCTATTGAGAAAACATACTACATTGTTTTGCTTTAATGCGTTGGTGCTATTTTTTCATTGAATGTAGTTATAAGAATATGACTCTTCATTGTTGCAGCTGCTCATTGTGTATGTGGTTCAACGAAGAGCAAATTCATGGTGTAACTTCTTCGGAAAGGTGATTTTATATGTCTCTCTCAAGTCCTCAACATCATATAACAATTTACTTACCGATACATTAGTAACTCTGTTTGCTTGACCATTATTTCAAAAGGCACATTATTTTGCGAGTTCATTATGCAGAGTTAGAATCAGGTTTGAGTATAATCTCCATAAAGTGAAATTGTTCTCACTCTCACTAAGATTAATATTGCTTGATTCAAAGGTAGAAACTTTATTGTTAGATTTTTTTTAATGCATGTTAGTATAAACTTTATCATACTTTATGCCTGATTATTACCACTTGCCGTTTTTTATTATGTTTTTATAGCTTGATATGATTCAGGCCATTGTACCATCGCATTTATAGACATATCTGGAATGGTTTTGATTTTAAAGATATTTCAAGAACTGATTTGGTTTGGGCTTTGACTCTTGTTGTTCAACCTAGGGATTGCATTAAGCTTTTGGTCACCATTCCTGCAAGTTCATCAAGTATTGTTCAATCTCTCTCTCCCTTTCTCTTTGAATTCAGTTTTGTGTTTGGAGTTTCATATATGCTTCTACTTTTACAGCTTTTGTGTTTTTTTGTGTAATTCTTTACAAATGTTGATTAGTTTTAGGAAAAAGAAAATTTAAAAATGAGGTAGAAAATGTAGAATGGGAAAGGTTGAAGTTGATTGAGATCTTAATGATTTAAAAGGTTTATGATTGATTGATTGATTATAATCTATGTATTTGATATGGAATAAGGTATGGGGAACTTCAAAGTTTATGATTGATTGTGCTACGAGTAGTTGGACATCACGATTAGGAACTATTTCATATCAGAAAGAAGTTATTACGAATTCATGTTCTCAGTTAGTGCTTCAACTTCATGATTTTTATGATCCGGAGAGGTTTCAAAGTAGTAGCATAACTCTCTAATAGTTTTACATTCGTGTTTCTTTGCATTTTGCTTTCTTATTCGGCTTTTGGAAGTAATGTTTATTGAATGTTTGGATAGATAAAGATCATAGTGAAGATTCTTTCGAGTTATTTGTGTGGTGCGGTGGTTGCTGAAGCAAAGAAAGTCCAGTCAAGCTGGGTTATATTGGACATGTATTAAGATTAGTTTGTGTTTTAAACATTCTCTCTTATAGTAATTTAGTGTTGCTTTATATGTATAGTATCCAACTATAAAGCATTGAATTGACATTTTACAGGGTTGGTCGATATGAATTGGATGAATATGTGTATAATGTTGCTGAAGAGCCTAAGATTCTAATAACTGGAAAATGGAATGATTCTTTGAGTTATCAAGTTTGTGACTCAGAAGGAGAACCACTTCCATGAACTGAGTTGAAATAGTGGAATGATTCTACGATTCTGATATGATTTGTGAGAGAATGTAACTGGGTTCAAGATGTGGCTTGAACTCAGTTCAATCGAGTTAACAGGACCAAGAGTTCTTTAAGAAGTTTTTGCTATCATCTTTGGCTAGCGACAACGTTGATTTTTCGACGAGGATCTTTGAAATTTTGGCAGCTGATATACGATGTCGAATACGATGTCACGACACCAATATCTGACAAGTTAAAAACAAGTAAATACACAAATGCATAAATAAAGAACACAGGGAATTGTTAACCCAGTTCGGTGCAAACACACCTACTTTGGAGGCTACCAAGTCAGGAAAGAACTCCACTATCAGTAGTATCAATTCAAAGATCCACAACAAACGCCTATAGTTTGAAATCTTCTCACTTAATCACTACCCAATGCAAGTTCTACCTAGGAACTCCTAGATATGAGACCCCTCTCACTCCCCCTCAATCACAACAGTGATCTTAAACAAACAATTCAGAAAACACGAAGACATTCTTCAAAACAATCTTTGACCTTGCTTCACAACTTCAGTCAAGTACAAACACTCTTGCTTAAAATATTCGAGTGTACAAAATACAAATGGAAAACCTAGTCCAAAACAATCATCAACAAGACAATTGTTTGGTTCACAAGAAAACTAAACACACGCACAAAAATGTTGAATGAACAATCCTTATTTTCCACATCTTCAAACTAGGGTAATGCAACCTTTAAATAGAAACTTGAATGGGCATGGGCCTGTTGAACTTGCACAAATCAAATAATATATTTCCTTAAAAAAAGGAACAAAAATAGCAACATGATATGTTCTGCTAAAATAACTCCAAGTTGAATCCTTTTTCCTTTTGATAAATCATGCTAATTAAACATAACAGGTCACACTTTTAATGATAGCAAAACACACACACACACAATTAAGGATTCATCTAGGTCTTCAGACCTAGTCAAAGATGTCATGACATCAGTCTTAACATCCTTATACAAACAGTTGCACACATAAAAAGCTTCACACCTGCATAATGCTTAAATATCATGTCATACCATTACCTATGACATCCAGAAACATAAATATGTTTTCCACAAAATATAGCCAAACTAAAATATCTACAAACTCCCCCTTTGGAAATTTTTTGGATAAAACAATTTAAACATGATCAAAACAACATATGTCAGTAAAACAACCAACACAACAGCAGAAGCACACATAAAGGAGAGAGATAGACAGACTCCCCCTCAAAAACAACTGTATCAGAGTACAACACAGCAGAGAAATAACAAAGAGATTTCATCTCCTCCTCAACCTGTTAAGCCCTGCAACAAATAGTCTGGCTATACTAAAATAAATAGTATAAGTATTCCCCCTTTTAGCCATAAATTGAGCCAAACCAAGACAAAATCATAAAGTAAAAGAAACTGTCAGTACCACAAGCTCATGAAGAGAGAAAAAATCTGGGTATATCAGAACCCCAACCAATACAGTACCAGAAATCCAAAAAAAATTACATAGGAGCTTTCAAGGGCTAGGAAACACAATCAAGAGAACCAACAACCCTCCACAAGAAATTAATCAGAACCAGATCCAACATCCCCTTCAGCCTCACTTTTTGAACTTCCATCAGAATCACCTTCAACTTCCTCTCCAGCCTGCTCTCCATCAGCGTCCTCCTCTTTCTCCACCAACTCAATCATTTTCTCAAATTTTACCTTTCTTGCATATAGCAACTTACAAGCTTCCTTGAGCTCAACAATGATTGAACTTTTGTTAAGAGGCTTGTTGCTTGCAGATGTTGTAGTGGATGTCACAGCAATGTCAGGGACATGAGATCCCTGAAACAACTTATAATGGAAAGAGATAGAACTTTCCCTATTGAAAGTTGTGTCAGAATCAGTCAAGATAGCAGGGTATTGATTCAAAATAATCCCACAGATGAGAGAAGGAAAAGCAATAGGCAACTTCACAGCCAATGTGCTAGCATGCTTCATGGTTTGTTCAAATATAAGTACCATAATCAAACTTTGTTTTGATACCTACATCATAAATAAATCTCCCTAGACCAGTAGCAATGTTTGAGGTATGGTTTGTTGGAACCCAGTTGGCTGCCCTATTCTATTCAACATGGCATACTTAACACTAAGCATGTTGGTTAAAATCTTTCCCTTTCTAGGCCAGTATTTAACTTGTTCAACAGTGATAGTTTTACATATCTGATTATCAGTGGCCTCTAACTCAGGATAACAAGAAGTGTCTCTTCCTAGGTAGGTATTTATGATAGTAGGAGAAAAGTTGATACACTTACCTCTTACATACACCTTCCTGAAATCCTTGGATTTTCCATCACCACATCCCTCAAATAGATTTACAATGAATTCCTTAACCAGAGTCTCATAGTACTGTGAGAACTGAACAACATTTGTTTAGCATACCTGCATGGTAGATCAGGTCCATAACATCAGAGCACCCCAACACAGAATCAGAAATGTCTCTCTCCAATGCCAACCTCCTTTGATACATGAATTTCCATTTGCTTACACTACTGGTGCAATGAAAGGAAATGTTATCCAGAGGTGCATCAGGCATCCTAGATGCAAGCTTGCTTAAAGCTGGTTTCTTTCTAGCTGTGATGTCTGGGACATCACTCTCAACATCAATAGTAGATTCAAAAACAACTTTGGCCTTTATCTTCTTTGTGATCACCTTGGTCCATCCTTTAGATGGACCGACAACAACCTTTTTAGGAGTTTCCTTAGGATTGTCTTTCCTGAACACAGGCTTACTCTATGGATAACCTTGATCAGCAGAATTCTTCCCTTTTCTTGTAATCATCCTTTTAGCTACACTTGGATTAATGTTGGTAATGAGTTCATTGTCAGATATGTCATCAACATCAATCACTTCATCAGGAATAACATCTTTATTATTTTCAGCCTCAGCAAAAACACCAGCCTCTTCAGCAGCATCATCATCTTTGTAAGTAACCCCATCATCAGAATGATCAGCTTGATTCATAGGTGTTACAACATCCTCATCAGAATCCTTGACACCACCTTCAATATCATACACAATTTGACCTTCATTACTTGGTCCATAAGTTTGATTCTTTTGGCTGCCCTGAGAATCAGGCAGGCTAGTCAGTGGAGCAGAAATTCCAGCATCATCATGATTTTCAGCCAAGATTCTGGATATGATTTCTTTAGTGTCTTCATCAACAAAAACAGTGCCTTGAGAGCCAGACGATGGACATGCAGATGGGTCCTTTGCACACACTAGGTGTCCTAGGTTTAGAAACCCTAGCAGTATCAGGAATGACCACGTTCAATAGAGCAACATCCAGGACATCTTCGGAAAGATGATGAACCCTAGATTTAGGATTGGATGATGATTTCTTTAAGGACGAAATAGAGGATTGTTGAGACATTTTGACAGTGATAAAGCTTCGTAGAAAGAGAAGGCAGGCAAAAATTGAGTAGAAGGTGGGAAAACAGATATGCAATATGGTGTAGTGGAGTATTTGTTGAGGAGTGATGGGCCTTTGAATGAATTTTCTTAAAATAAATGAATTGATGATGAAATAAAATATTTTGCGCCTCCATTTAAAGTATATTAAAGTTGATTCTTGAAAATATACAATGTACTTAAGGGTGTTCCCACATGTCACTAACTTCCACACACCCTCATAAAGACATATTCTCAAGTTGACTGCACTAAGATTGTCCCAGTATAATGTCATGACATTCTGTGTGACATCATATTTAGACATCATTTGGTTCATCCATACAAGCTGAAAGCACTTGTTATCAACAGAGACATACCCTTCAGAATTACTTTTCCCCTGACAAAATAGAATCACTCTCATGAGTGTACAACATGTCATAGTCACAAATTCCATCCACATCATTTTGAGTATTTATGGCCTCTTTTTTTGTCTCTCTTTCAGAGTAAACTCGCTCTTGATTAACCCAAAGATACCAGTTATATCTAGATCTAACTCCCTTCATGATCACTACATTCTCTTCATTTGTGACAATACATTATGATTTTGTGAAGTTGACACAGAAAACTTGATCACATAGTTGCCCGATGCTAATGATATTAGCAGTCAATCCTTCCACAAGTAATACATTATCAAGATTTGGAAAACCTGAGCCTTCAAGTTTTCCAACTCTTTTGATTTCTCCTTTAGCTCCATCACCAAAAGTAACATAACTAGTAGAATGAGGTTTGATATCAACCAACATATTTTTTCTTCCAGTCATATGTTTAGAATAGCCACTATCAAAATACCAATCCTCTTTAGCTGATATTTCAAGAGAAGTATGAGTTATAAAGGCAATATGCTTAGGAACCCATTGCTATTTCTTGATGACAATGTTTTGCTCAGGTTTGGGCTGTGGATTCTGATCAGGGTATCCATGAAGTCTATAAAAAAAAGGTTTTATGTGACCAAACCTGCCACGGTAGTGACACCTCCATCTTTGATATCTTTTCCTTTGATGATTGGATCTTCTTATTTCATGATGTTGAGACAATGGTTTCGACATCTGCTTAGGAACATCCATTTTGGACTCAGGTTGGCTGCTACTTACGAAACCATTAACTCCTATTCCATATAGGTCTCCTTCACTTCTTTCAGTCTGAAGAATATCATCAAGTGTTTCAGATCCACTGTTAAGCATTTTGATAGATTTGGTCATTTCATCATTCATATTTGATATAGTTGTCAAATGCTCTTCCTTTTCAACCTTCAGTGTTGCTATAATCTTTTTCTGCATTTCTCCTTCTTGTATCACTTGAGCACACCTCATACATAGCTTTTGATAAGTATCAGCAAGTTCTTCAAATGTTAGCTCATCTTCACTAGAGTCTTCATCAAACACACATGTCCTTGTCAAAACAATGATATGTTTAGCTGATTCTTCATCAAAGTCACTCTCAGAATCTCCATCAGACCATGTTACATATAAGCCTTTCTTTTGTCCATTTAGATAGGTAGGACATTCAGCTTTAATATGGCCAAAACCATCACACCCATGACATTGAACTCTTCTTCTTTGGCTTGGCTTCTCTCCAGGCTTTGTCCTTGACTCATTTGATCTGCTGATGTTAGATGAAGTGTTCCTAAAATTTGTTCTTGAGCTAATATTCATCCTTTTCATGACCTTGTTGAATTGTCTTCCAATCATGGCAACAACTTCCTTCAAACTCTCTTCATTCTCATCTTCATCTCTTTCTGCTTCTTCCTCAATATTTGACACAAGAGCTATGCTTTTGTTCTTCTTTTTAGGAACATAACTGAATCCCATTTCAAATGTCTGAAGGGATCCAATAAGGTCTTCAACCTTCATGTTGCAGATGTCATGTGCCTCTTCTATAACAGTCACCTTCAGAGCAAATCTCTTGGGAAGAGATTTGAGAATTTTCCTAACAAGCTTTTCATCAGACATTTTTCCTCCTAAAACTCATGAAGCATTAGCAATATTAAGAATATTCATGTGAAAGTCATGAATAGTCTCATCTTCTTTCGTTCTCAGATTTTCAAAATTGGTAGTAAGAATTTGGAGTCTTGACTTTAGAGGTTCCTTCATGAGTGGTTATGATAATATCCCAGACTTCCTTTGACATCTGACAGTGATGCACCAATTTAAATATGTTTTTGTAAATGCCATTGAAAAGAGCATTCAAGGCCTTAGAATTCCATATTGCCAAATCATCCTCTTCTTTGCTTCAATCATCCTCAAACTTCAAATTTGTATTTCCATCTTTATCAATAATGACAGGGTGTTCCCATCCTCTATCTACAACTTTCCAAGCCTTCTTGTCCAGAGATTTTAAGAAAGCAACCATGTGAGGTTTCCAGTAATCATAGTTAGACCCATCCAGAATAGGTGGTCTATTCCCAAATCCTCCATCCTTATCCATAGTACCAGAATAATGCCCCTAGATCTCACCCAGAAAAACAGGCAGGGTGCCTGCACTGATGCCAATTGAAATTCTGGTAGCTGATATACGATGTTGAATACGATGTCACGACACCAATATCTGACAAGTTAAAAACAAGTAAATAAGCAAATACATAAATAAAGAACACAGAGAATTGTTAACCCAGTTTGGTGCAAACACACCTACTCTGGGGGGCTACCAAGCCAAGAAGGAACTCCATTATCAGTAGTATCAATTCAAAGATCCACAACAAACACCTACAGTTTGCAATCTTCTTACTAAATCATTAGCCAATGCAAGTTCTACCTAGGAACTCCTAGGTATCAGACCCCTCTAACCCCCCTCAATCACATCAATGATCTTAAACAAACAATTCAAAAAAGACAAAGACACTCTTCAAAACAATCCTTGACCTTGCTTCACAACTTCAATCAAGTACAAAAACTCTTTCTTAAAAGCTTCGAGTGGACAAAATACAAATGGAAAACCTAGTCCAAAACAATCATCAACAAGACAATTTTTTGGCTCACAAGAAAACTAAACACACGCACAAAAACGCTGAATGAACAATCCTTATTTTCCACATCTTTAAATTAGGGTAATGTTGCCTTTAAATAGAAACTTGAATGGGCATGGGCCTGCTGAACTTGCACAAATCAAATAATATATTTCCTTAAATAAAGGAACAAAAATAACAACATGATATGTTCTACTAAAATAACTCCAAGTTGAATCATTTTCCTTCTGATAAACCGTGCTAATTAAACATAACAGATCACACTTTTAATGACAGCAAAACGCGTGCACAAATAAGGATTCCTCTAGGTCTTCAGGCCCAATCAGAGATGTCATGTCATCAGTCTTGAAGGAGGAAAAACACAAGAAAGGGGGTTTGAATTGAGGTTTTCCAAAAATAATTGCAAACAACACAGTTGATTTATCCTGGTTCGTTTGAACTCAAACTACATCTAGTCCACCCGCCAAGGTGATTTCGCCTATCTCAACGAGGTCTTAATCCATTAATCCTAAATGATTACAAACACTAAGACCTACTGTCAAAGTCTTCTTGAGTCTACTGACTACACTTAGTCACTCAAGGCAAACTCAGTTGATTAAAATTAAATTGTAACAAAAAGTGTTTCTAGAAAGCAGTTATCACTATTGTGATATTTTTTACGAGTGAGAATGAAAAGATTATGAATTTTTTATTTGATTTAAATATGCGAGAGAGAGAGAGGGATAAAAAATTATTCAAATGACTCCTTATATAGATTTATGAATTTGATCCGTTGGAGACAACCTTTCCTATTTTTGGATGTTGATAATTGCTATTAAGAGTTTCCAAAAATATGGATCTTTTCTGGAGCCGTTAATATTGGATCTTCAATAAATGTATTTGATTATGAGAATCAGAACTTGCGCTTTGTGTATCCGAATTTGTGTGCTACGCGGCTGGTATGAGCGTTATTTCTAATTAAAATCTTCTTAGAGTCTTTTACCAAATATTCTTATAGTAGAATGTTTCGCTCTAGTATAAAAGATACTTCTTCAAAATTTCTTTAACTTTATAAGAACTTTTAATTCTACATAAAGAAAGAATGATATTTTTAGGTAACATATTTTGTTCTTAAAATATTTGTTATCATCAAAACTTATTAGAGAAGGTAGAATCAAAACTCTTGTTCTAACAATGTCCAGTCAAACCCACCTTCTACATATGGAGTTGTAAGCACTTCTTCATCCCGGAGGCCATGAGAAGCTTCTGAGGGTACTTCACATACTCCGCCCTCCAAGAGGAGACGCCAGGAGACTCCGGTTTCACTACCGGAACGCGATGTTGAGGATCCTGAGCATCCCCGTGAGGGAGTTGAGGAGACATGAGTGAATGCTACTGCCAGTGCTCATGAGGGTTATCCGGGGGGTCCATCTAAAATGTCTCTGCTGTTGGGTTACACAGAGCATGTTACCCCACGTGTCTGGCGTGCAGAGGTAACATTACTCAGATATTTTTTTCATTCTAAAAATATTATATGTACCATTGTATTTTATTAAAATTTGTTTCATTGATAATTTTCAGGCACGTCAAGCTCATAAGTTTTATAATCATGGACACAAGAGAATGACTCAACTAGAGGACGAGTGGCTCCTGACAGCCATCATTGTGTCTGGTCTGAAGGAACTTGCTAAGATTGGGTATTTCGTGATACATACCGATATGATCATGGCTTTAATGGAGATGTGGCATCCAGAGACCTCTTATTTCCATATACCACACGAGGAGATTACTATCACCTTTGACGATGTTTCATATCTCCTACATGTACCGATCAGGGGTATCCTCCCCTATCACGGGAAGCTGTCGAAGGAGGAGGTTCAAGATATGCTGATTCAGGATCTCGGGGTGACTCTAGAGGATGTGCTGATGAAGACTGATACGACCCATGGAGCTCCTGTGAGGTATTCTATCTTGGTCACTTATTATGCTTGGGCCTTGGCAGTTATAGTACAGGTAGCTGGTGATGCAACAGAAGTAGACGTACATAGATAGCGGGCGTTGCGATGTTATCTGCTATACTTGGTTGGCACGCATTTGTCCAAAAGAGAAAAACCAACGCAATATGTCTTCTCAGTGGAGGTTACACCAACCATCTCAAATAACGGAAGCCTATACTAGTTGGTCTTGTAGGTGGAATCAAGAATGAGTACCATCGAAAAAGTGTTAAACAACTTTATCGATTTTGGGTGAGTCCAAAAAATGTCTCTTACCGTGACTCCATCGGTGCAAGTTCGGTACTGAGATACATAGTTATTATCATCCAACAAATTCAGCAGTTGTTGCATCTCTGATCTATCTTCCCTAATAGCGTTGTTATTGCGGTACCGAATGTTATAAACTTTCCTAATATTTGAATTACATTCGAGTTACTTCCATTTCAAAGTGCCAAGGATATTTTTGGGTTGGACAAGATTCAAGGTCATGTCATTGATGCATGTCTTCTCTTCCGATTTGATGCGACAACCACTAGGAAGACCTTGTAACTTTGAGCACATTTCATGGTTATGCGATCCACAAACAATACTAAATTTCCACTTCTTGCTAGACAACATGTAACCACGAATTTTAAAAGGACACTCGCATTTTCTACTACCAGTGTCGTCTCTTTTAAACTTCTATGGTGGAACTTGATATATCCCGCTTCTTTCGTACAATAAAGTTACAAAATGATTTCTTCTTTCTGATCCATTATCTGATCTTCCAATAACCACACCAAAACCAAGTGTACTTTCCATCCTACGAATCCATTTGATCACGCTTTCACGATCATCAAAGTCTTGCTTCTGATTAAAGTTACCGCCGACTTCTTCCGTCTTCACAATAACCCCCGGTACATTTGGAACACCAACATTTAAAGAAACTAATTCTTTTGAGATGTTATCCGAGTGCACCATTCTATTGTAAAGAATAAGAAAAATTAACAAAACTTAAAAAAATTGCAGCAGACAATAAAAACAGAAGTAACACTGAATATTATGCAGATGTACGTGCGGAACTGTTCTTCATGAACACGTTCCGCTTATGTACTTGCGGAACTAACGTAACTTTTTTTTCACACAAGTTTGATGATCAATGTGAACAATGTAGTGGACAAAGTTAGGTTTTTACCTGAAGTTCGCTTTTCACTTGCTCCCTTTGATTTGTTGCACCAAAAAGATTGAGTTTTGGAGTAAAAAATAGAGGGGATGATATAGGGTTTTGTAGTTATTGAAGGTTAGAGAAGAGGAAGCAAATTATAATGGGGGGAGTGATCATGCAGTTTAAACTTATAGCAGAAACTTCCGCAGGTACATCTATGGAAACACCCCAAAAATTATATTCTGGACGCTTTCGTAAATACACTTTCGGAAACACCCAAAATTTTAAACATAAACGGTACATCTGGAGATATACTTACAAAAACGAAAGATATTTTAGAAATTTCGTCAGTTGACTAAAAGAATCATAGAGTAGATTGAGAAATTCTCTTAATTGATCCTTTAATAATTTTTCTTCATTGTTTAAGATTCATTAATTATTAATTTGCACACATCTTTGTATGTTTATATCCGTACATTGTACACAAGCAAAGCATACCCCTTTTTAAATATCTAGTTCTATTAGGTCTTGACGTTTGTCTCATTCACCTCATTTGAATTGCATTTGCATTCTACTAAAAAAACAAAACAAAAATAACACATCATCTTTCTCTTTTAACAGCTAACTGTAACCAAAACAAAACCACTCAACATTCTTTAACATTCCCAATAAGAATATCCTAATTAATTGATCAACACAAGGTGAATATCCATTCAAATTAGCTATCAATCCCAACTTTTCTTGTTCTCATCTCCTAAGCAAACTTAGGACTAAACGTCCAATGTTACATTATCAAACACAGATGAATACATAAACTATTCATAAACTATAATAATATATATAAGAGCATACACATAAACGACTAAACCAACTCAAAAACCAATTTGAGAGTTTCTTTTTTTCTCCAATATGGCATTAGAAGTTCTTGAGGCTCTTGATTCAGCTCGTACACAATGGTACCATGTAACAGCTATAGTAATTGCTGGTATGGGATTCTTCACAGATGCTTATGATCTTTTCTGTATTTCAACCGTTTCAAAGCTCTTGGGACGGTTATATTACTTTGATCCAAGTACTGGCAAACCGGGGAAGCTCCCACCGACGATTAACAATATTGTCACCGGTGTGGCACTTGTCGGAACACTTACCGGACAGTTAGTCTTTGGCTACCTTGGAGACAAACTAGGACGGAAAAAAGTCTATGGCATCACACTTATTCTCATGGTTGCTTGTGCCATTTGCTCCGGCCTTTCTTTCGGTTCTTCCGCGAAATCTGTTATAGGAACCCTTTGTTTTTTCAGGTCAGCGACGGATCAAAAAAACTTTTGATACTATAATACGAACAACTATTACAATTGTAAATAGTAAGTTTGATATCGATATCATCTGATATCGATATCAAAGAATAAGTCTGATATCGATATCATAGATAATTTTCAGTTACCTTATCCAAACACATACATGCTTAATATTTAACATAAACATTTCCCTATGATTTAGGTTCTGGCTTGGATTTGGTATCGGTGGAGACTATCCTTTATCAGCAACCATCATGTCAGAATACGCCAACAAAAGAACACGAGGAGCTTTCATAGCAGCGGTTTTCGCAATGCAAGGCGTTGGAATCATCTTCGCCGGATTCATTTCAATGTTTTTTTCAGCTGTTTTCCGATCATATTACAAAGCTCCAATTTTCTCTAAAGATGCAGTTTTATCAACACAACCAGAAAGTGATTTATTATGGCGTTTAGTTCTCATGATCGGTGCTGTTCCGGCTGCAATGACGTACTATTGGAGAATGAAAATGCCGGAAACCGGTCGTTACACAGCAATCATTGAAGGAAACGCAAAACAAGCAGCTGCAGACATGGCTAGGGTTTTGGATATCGAAATCATAGCTGAACAAGATAAGTTAACTGAGTTCAAAGCCGCGAATGATTACTCTCTTTGGTCTAGCGAGTTTTTTAACCGCCATGGACGCCACTTAATCGGAACAATGAGTTGTTGGTTTTTGCTGGACATTGCTTTCTACAGTCAGAATTTAACACAGAAAGATATTTTTCCTGCTATGGGACTGATTGATAAAGAAACAGCCATGAATGCAATTGAAGAAGTTTTCCAAACTTCACGTGCCATGTTCATCATTGCTTTGTTTGGAACTTTCCCTGGTTACTGGTTCACCGTTTTCTTCATTGAAAAAATTGGAAGATTCAAGATACAGCTAGTTGGTTTCTTCATGATGTCTTTCTTCATGTTTATCATTGGTGTCAAATATGAATACTTGAAAAACGATAACAAGAACCTTTTCGCTCTACTATACGGGTTAACGTTCTTCTTTGCTAACTTCGGGCCTAATAGTACAACTTTCGTGTTGCCGGCGGAGCTGTTTCCGACGCGGGTGAGGTCGACGTGTCACGCTCTCAGCGCGGCGGCGGGGAAGGCTGGTGCTATGGTTGGTGCATTTGGGATACAATACTATACCTTGGATGGTAACGCAAGTAAGATTAAACTTACAATGATGATTCTGGCTGTGACAAACTTGTTAGGGTTCTTTTGTTCTTTCTTGGTTACTGAAACTAAGGGGAGATCTTTGGAAGAGATTTCTGGGGAGGATGGGAGAGAGAGTGAACTTACTGCAACACCAAATGATAGGGTTTCGGGGACTCATCAGGATTCAAGAACTCAGAAGATGTGAAAGGATGATATGAATATGAATCTAATTGCATGTTAAGATGATATATCTAGGTTTATTTTTATGATATTAATAATGTAATAATGAAAATAATGGGGCTAAAATTGATGTGTTTTGCTGGTTTGTGATATGATAAAACAAAAGTAATATTTTGTTATGCGTCTGAAAAAATAACCTTGTTGTAATGTTTATTTTTTAATGAAAACTTAGTATTCTATTGTAATGTTTTGTTTGTTATGTATTTGTATTATATTTCAAAATTTAAAGAGATGATTTTATCTATAGTGTGATATCACCTTTTCTAACAAAAACACATCATTTGTTGAGTGAAGCGGTTATGAAAGATTTTTAGGTTAGGGATGACAAAATGAATGGATATGAATTGGATTATTTTTTTTAGTAAGCAAGATGTATATTAAATAGAGCATAAAAAGTACTCCATCTTGATGACAAAGGAAACGAGAACAAAGTTCGATAAAAACACAAAAATTACCTACCAATTACAACCTAGGACAAATAAAACAAAGGGTCTTTGTTGAATTCGTATAAATTACAATTGGGATGAGTAATTTCTCCTATGAGCCTCCATCTCCAAACCAAAATTTTTTCCTTCCAAACAATGTCCTCGACGTTCCAACCCGTATTCTTAAAAACAATGTTGCTCCTAGTAGACCACAAACTCCAACAAATAGTCAACCAAAAACTTCCTTTTCGACCTCCGTTAACCCACTTAGATCTACAGTAGAAATACCAACATAAGAAGCTCTCCTTGAAATCACTATTACCCCCTTCATAAAAGTCAATCCACTCCGAAACTTCCGACCACACCAATTTAGTTGCAGAACAATTACGAAAAAGATGGTATAATGTCTCCGAAGAGGATTTGCAAAACACGCACATAAAATCACCCGAAGAAATTATTCCTCTACGCAAAAGGCAACCCTTAGACGGAAGTTTGTTCAAAAAAATCCACCAACCGAAAGCCTTTATTCTCAAAGGAGTCGAAACCTTCCACAGCAAATCGAACACTAAGTCGACTCTATTAGGAGGACCGAAAGGAATGCGAGAACTATAAATCTTAAGATAAAAATATCTAACCGAGTATTTCGAATCCGCTTCGATTGACCAGAAACTTCGTCTTCCACATTATGCACAGGGTGTCGTACCGAGATAAATAAAGAAAAAGGATCTCAACTGATCTTGGATTCTCAAGATAGTTGCTGCCACGTGCTCATCCTGGAAAACAGAATTTTCTGTGCCATCTACCGCATCATAATGCACAGAAACCGAAGGAACGATAGTTTCTGGTGTTTCTCTAATTATACCATTAGGCAAAGAATTAACGCTGCCTACAACCGTCAGCATATCGTATGTGAAACTTCTGTTACGCTGCATACTGCTATCAACTGTCGATCTGCTAGTGTACTCTCCCAAAATCCGTTGTACACCTGCATAAATCAGTTGCATAACAGACTATTCATGCGATATAAACACTTCCCGATCTGCTTCCGTAAAAATGTGCCCTGCTACCACACCAGCATACTGCCTGGTGGCTGAAGATGTCACTGCCAAGTTGCTGCCAGTTGAAATTGAAGTTATAATTAGCCTGCTTCAAGTTACTGGTAGAGTCCGAAATATATTGGCCATCTGATCCGAAAAAAGGGTTAAGAGAACCTGCACCCAAATGAGTAAATTGTGACAAACTGCAATCACCCCACTCCCATCTATTATCAGTCCAACCGCCCATTGCCGCCACATAAACATTTTTTAGCAACGATAGACAGAAAAGATCCGAGAATAAGTTCTTCAAACTACCTTCCCCCGTCCAATTTCCATGCCAAAACGGAATATGAAAGCCGTTACCTAACCGAAAATTGTAATTATCCATGAAAGCATCTTCTTGAAACTTCAAATTAATGGACAATAAATCGATCCACCAAGGAGAGTAGGACTTCCATCGAGATTTGGAATATTCACAACCCGATACGGATAATCTAATGTCTTCGTATCTAGCCTTTAAAATTTTGAACCATAAGTCATCCGATCCGCCAAGAATCCTCCATCTCCATTTGTGAAGAAGACTTAAATTAAAATCCTCAATGTTCTTTAAATTTAACCCACCTTTATTTTCCGGTAAACATAAAGAATCTCAATCACTTCTATGAATCCTCCTTTTGTCTCTCGAACTACCCCAAAGAAATTGGCTTTGAATCTTATGAATCTTCCGCCGAATCTTTACCGGAGCTTTGTAAAAGGATAAGTAGAAAATAGTGTAGTTATAGAGATAGCCTAAGAGGGGGGGGGGGGGGGGGGTGTGTGAATTAGGTTATATGAAATTTTCTCGGTTATTTTATCGGTGGATGGATTTTTCTCTTTTAAGTGTTTAAGAAATAAAATCAGTAATGCGGAAAGTAAAAGAACACAAAGGTTTATCCTAGTTCCCTTCACAATCCGAAGGTACATCCAGCCCCCTTACACCCCGTAAGAGATTTTCACTATAGTTTAGATCGTACAACCTATCACACCATAAACCGGTGAGGCCTACTATCTACAAACTATACACCAACAGTGTGCAAGAACAATCCTCTTGCAAGCACTAACCCTTACGTCCAACAATCCTGGATCATAAGTCGGAAATAGAAATAATTCTATAAGTTGTTTTTGAGAAAGAAATGAATGTACAATATCAATGCTAGATTGATCTTCTCCTTTTTCTTAATCAAAATTCACTTTTCAATATCAATGCAAGTGTTCAACTTCTATGAGTATGAAAAAGATGAACAATATGAACACTTTGAAATATTTGAAAATATTCAAAAGAGTGACTTTGATTGTTTTGAAATTTTATGAAAGATTGTTAGGAGGTGTTTTTCATATTTGATTATATATGTTTCAAAAACACCCTTTCAAAAAGGTATGAAAATGTTCATGAAACAATATATGAAAAGGTATAAATTTCAAAAAGTATTTCAAATGAAAAGAAATGATTTTTCAGAATTCGTTCAGTGTTAACCGGTTAACCATTTTGGATAACCGGTTAACGTTGTAACGTTAACCCAATATATTGAAAAATTTGAACCGTTAACCGGTTAACACTGTAAAAACTCAGAAAAATTATTAAGTTTAAAGTGTTAAACCAGTTCCAATTTCATTCTAAAAGGTATATGCAATGCTTATCATGATAACCTATATTTGAACACTTGTATATCAATTTAAATGTGAGTTTTGATATACCTAAGTCTTGTGTCCAAGTCTTGAAAGAATACGAGCAATTTTATCCGTAGCTTGATTTGCATGATGACATTTCCATTGAGTGATGCATAGCCTTGATTCTTGATCTTATTGAAAGCTCGACTTTTTGCGAACACGGACTGAACTTGAATCTTGTTGTCTTCATCAAAAGCTTTAGGTTGAAGTATGCTTCTATAAGGGAGGCTCCCTAGAACCGATTTAAGAAGAGTAATTCTCCCACTCGAGCTTAAAAAGCGGCTCTTCCATTTAGATAACCTCTTCTCCATTTTAGCGATGAGTGACACCCACGTCGATATCCTCATAGGATTAACACCAATAGATATGCCAAGAAAGGTAAACTCTTTCGATTCCGTCCTACAAGCCAAGAAAAGAGTCTCCGCTTCTAAAAAAGAACAAGAAGTATTGATACCAATCAACTTGCTTTTGTTGAAATTGATACCTAAACCCGATACAAGCTCAAATCCTCTAAGAAC
Organism: Lathyrus aphaca; assembly: GCA_963966055.1. Taxonomy (NCBI): domain Eukaryota; kingdom Viridiplantae; phylum Streptophyta; class Magnoliopsida; order Fabales; family Fabaceae; genus Lathyrus; species Lathyrus aphaca. The sequence goes on along the minus strand of OZ014520.1, from coordinate 576,339,256 downwards.
CGCTTAGATGGCCCATAAATGTTTCCATTAAATTTTCTTAAAAATATTCAATCCAATCCATCCATTAAGGAAAAAATCAATCTAATTCATTCATTAACATATTCTTGATGGATGGATATTCATCCATCCAATTTTTTTTTCATAAAACCGAATTTTTTATTTTCAAATTTTTTTGAAAAAAAATCAATTTTTTTTAATTTAAAAAAAATGATATTTTTTTTTATAATTTTGGGAAAAATTGATTTTTTTTTTGGAAAAACATCATTTTGTTTTTATTTTCGAGAAATATATTTTTCCGAAAAGAATCGATATTTTGTATTTTGTATTTTTTTAATTTTAAATTTCTTTTATCAATAATTTCTTAGCACATTGATTATCAATTCCACACCTTTGTTAATAATTCCACGAATTTCACCTATTCTTACATCTTAAATAATTTTTTAACACACAAATTCCATACACTCATCATTTTCACAAATCTAATTATATTCTTGTTGTTTAATACATTAAAAAAAAATATTAATTGTATGATTTTTAATTTTGATTTGTTATTCTGTCAAAAAATAAAATTGATTTGTTATCAAAACTTCTCATAATGTGCATAACTAAGAGTTTTTTGTTTTATTTTTTACACATGATGTATTTGTAAATTTTTATTGCCATTGTCCTTTTTTCCTATATCTAATATTGTTGATTTCATTTTAATTTTGCAATCTACAACTAAATTTACAGATAACATTGGTTTCTTTTTAAAATCTCACACAATCAGAGATGCTTATTTTGATAAGACACTTTTTTTTTTTGAAAAAAAAGTTAATATTTTTGCATTTTCGAGAAAAATCGATTTTTTAAGCAATAAATCGAATTTTAGTATTTTCCAAAAAATAATTTTTTTAATTTTTGGAAAAAAAAACATTTTTTTAAATCCATTTTTTTATTATTCTTTAAAAATTAAATTCAACGGAGATAAAAAATTCATTGTATTATTAAAATATGTTAGATGGATTGGATCAATCCATATATATAAATGGATGGATTTAATCCAATCCATTAACTTATCTTTTATGTGGTGGATGAATTGGATGAATTTTTGTATGGATGAATTTTGTCTTAATGGATTCGATTGTCACCCCTAATTTAGACATATGTTTTTAGACTTTGGGGTTTGGGACCTGTTTAGTTAATAATAATATGACTCTTTTAGTCAAATGGTAGTGGAGTTTGACATTTGGTGATTTTTAAGAGTGGTGTGATGTCTTTACAACTACGAATGGTTCCTTGTAGGTTTCTTTTTTATTAGGGGTCAGGTATTTGAATTTTTGGTCTCTGTCCATTTGGTGGAATGAAATATCTCTTCTAAAATTAAGAGAAAATGATCCCTTTATTTAATCTGTGGAGAGTAAGTATCATTAAGAAAATAGGATTGTGTTTTCAATTTTTTATTCGGATCCTTGGGTGGGTGTTATTCCCCCCTCAAAATTAGACTCTTTTGTTTTTTTTTCATCTTTAAGCAGCTAGGGAGTTTGTGGGTGAGATAAGTTGGTGGAATACGAAGAGTTCATTTGAGATTTGAGTTGAGGGAGATCTTTTTTTTCATGAGCATCATCTGGTCTCAAACATCATTTTTGTTCTTTACATATTGAATCTCATTCACTATTACAAAATATACATTTGGTAACATAATATTACTACGGTTATGTCATCCACCATTATAATATATGATATTGGATGCGCACCATAATTTTTTATTTTTTTGAAAGCTATTTTATCATGGTTGATAGAAATCACCATGGTGATAAAGTTAATGGTACAAGGTTTGAATACTACCAACAACATTTTATCCATTTTTCAAAATTATTTATTCATGGTATTAATATGCAACCGTTGTAATATTATCTGTACGTACAACATTTCCTTTTCCCAAAATGTTCTTCCCAAGTATAATGATGATCGAAAATTTTCTCCATTTTTCAAGACGATCGTAATGCCATTCAAGGATATATCAACAATTAGAAGTAATCATCATTGCAAGATCATTAAGGGTCACAATGTTTCATCTTCAACCTCATCTATAAATATTGTTTCGACCTTGACTAATTTATGTAATGAATTTATATATGTATTATTCTTTCCCCTTTTGGCTCTTTTAATGAAATTATATTTAGTATATAATATTCTTTGTCATTTATATACGATTATTGTTTTACACAAAAAATAGTAAAAGCCAACAAAAATAACTACAACAATATCAACATTGACGAATAATAATAATAACAACAATGAATAACTCTTTCACCACTATGTTCATAAATAAATAAAAATGTAAAGATATTTAATCATAATTTTTTTATAGAACCGTGGTGAAATGTGATATTATTCTTTAAAGTATTATCACGGTTTTACTTTCTAACTGTGATGATACGTGATATTTTTTACTATATAAGTGAAAGAATCTATCGTTCATCAGTAACTCTAGTATCCATCTTCATCAAACTCCTCTTCATGGTTAGAGGTGGGTTCTTAGATAGAAACTCTTATTTTAGTTTTTGGTTGAGTTTATGAATTTTAGGGTTTTTGTAGAAACATCTTAGAATCGAAAGTTTAAACGGTTAAAAATCGATAAAAATGTTTGAGTATATTGCTAGTATGTATAGAAACACATGTTTGAAATCATTTTGGTGTTTGGGGTTGATTGGGTATGAAAATGAAAATTTCTGCATTTGTAAAACGCAGTATTTTTAACTGCTGACTGCGAGTAACCGGTTACCGTCTGGTAAGTAACCGGTTACCTGTTGAAAAATCAGAATACAGAGAGCAATTCTTATGCGTGTAACCAGTTACCGTCTGGTAAGTAATCGGTTACCACTGTTATGAGCAGAAAAATACTATTTTGAACTTCTTTTAAAAATTCATAACTTCTTCATCCTTTATCTGATTTATGTGTTCTTTATATCGATTCAAAGCTAAAAATATGTACTATCTTATGATGTCGAGAAATATTATTTTTATCTTGCTTTTCTAATTAACCGTAATTATGTTAGTTAGGGAATTGTGGTACTCATCGATTTATGGTATGTATTTAACCGTGAAGATTGAGTGAGAGAAGAGGCAATGAGATTGTTGTGGGATTAGTTTAATTGAGATGATTAAATTAAGAATGGAGAAAGAGTGAGAAAATCTTACCATAAACCAATAGTGTAGCCTAGTAATGTAACTAAAAATTGTTAGATGGTATGATTTGTGAGATGCTTAGGATTGCCCTAAGTTGTTGCAAAATAGTTGGCGCATAATACACGGTGTCCTCCGTAGAGTCTTGAGTAAGTTTTAAGGTGGGTATTACATTGAGTCCCATGGGAAGCATCCGTAAAGGCTTGAGGTACCGTTGGTGAGGTGGGTAGTGACTTGAGGTGGGTATTACATTGAGTACCACAGGAAGTCTTGCCCCAGTTAAGGCTTGAGGTGGGTATTACACTGAGTCCCACAAGAAGCATTGAGTAAGGCTTGAGGTGGGTATTACACTGAGTCCCACAGGAAGCATTGAGTAAGGCTTGAGGTGGGTATTACACTGAGTCCCACGGGAAGCATGGTAGTGACTTGAGGTGGGTATTACACTGAGCCCCACGGGAAGTCTTTCCTGTTGAAGTCTTGAATAAGTCTTGAAGTGGGTTGCTTTGAGTCCCACGGGAAGCATCCGTAAAGATTTAGGTAGTGGTTTGAGGTGGGTATTACACTGAGTCTCACGGGAAGCCTTCCCAATAACACTTGAGGTGGGTATTCCACTGAGTCCCACGTGAAGTGTTGAGAGCGTTGTACGGACGTGTCCATCTTGTTCTGGTTCCTGGTAGAAAGTGACCAAAGACCTGAGTAGTGTTAGAATTGAACCCTTAGAGCCGAGAGAACTCTAAGATAGGGAACCCACTGAGATGTTGTTATCTCACCCCACTATTGTTGTTGCTTTTCAGGTTTCTTTTGTAGGTTTGATTTACAAGTGGAGCTATGCTCGGGATGTTTCAAGAGAAGCATAGATTTAAATTACACTGTGTATTTATCTTTTTACAATAAGTGATATTGTATTGATCTTACTATTTTTATTTTAGTATAATTTCCATGTCTTATACCATAGTTTGTATTGTTTCTAGAATTGGTCAAGAATGTGAATTATGCTATTAGGCACTTATGATGGTGTCAGTACCAATATAACACTTGTATGATATTATTCTAGATATATATTATATGGGAGTTACAAGTAGTGATAAGAGTATGGCTGTTTGAATCAGAAAAGTGGTTAGGGATGCATATGAGTATGAAAGAGGGTGGAGGAGTGAGAGGGGAAGCATTAGAAGTTTATGAAAGTTGCTGACTGGGAACACGGTGTGGTGGATTATCATTATTGGTAGGAAGGGATGTAGGATGAAGGACATCAAAAAGGAATATAATAGTTGTATGTTCAGTATCAGGGATACATGCATAAATGCAATTATGAGCTAAGGGTGGTGTGTATGGAAAATTGTTTTCATGGAAAACACAATTTCTTTAAGTGAAAATATATCTTGTGATAAGGTCAAAAATAAGAAATCCTTTGAGTCCCATATAAAAACCTAGTAAAAGGAATTTTATATCACGAAGATCTAACTTATCTCTTTGTCTTTTGAGTGTAGAAGCATAGGTGAGACAACAATTTTTTTTGAGGTTTGTGTATGATGGTGGTGTTTTGAAAAGAAGCTCATATGGAGTGTTATTTTGAATGGTAAGGCATCATAGTCTATTGATCAAATAAGTATCATGACAAAGGGAAAAGGACCAAAAAAAATTTGGTAGCTTAGCATGGAATAAAAAGGATCTTGTAATATTAAGAAGGTGTTCTATGTTTTCTCTCAATAATGGAGTTTTATTGAGGAGTTTCAACATAAATTCTTTGGTGCAAAAATACCTAGAGATGCATAGTAAGAAGGCATAATAAGCTCATTTTCACTATCACTTCTAATAGTTTTAATTTTGCTTGAAAACTGAGTTTGACAATAAGTGATAAAGTTCTTAATATGTTGCCTTGTTTCAGATTTGATATTCATGATAAAAGTCCATGTATATATTGTAAAATCATCAACAACAATTAGAAAGTAATAAAAACCATCTAAAGAGGGAATAAAGACAAGGCCACATATGTCCATATGCACTAAATCAAAACAAGTAGAAAATACATAATTGTTAATGGGAAAGGGGAGTTTGTGCTTAGCCAAATGGAAAGTATGACAGAGAGATTGTTTATTGTATTTGATAATAGGAAAATTCTTAGACATATTGAGTAAAACCTCATTTGAGGGATGCCATAAACGATGATGCCACAAAGTTGTGTCAACAATATCGCAATCCTTAAGACTAAAAGAATTACATGAACTAACATCGTTGGAATTATGGATAGGGATTTTGTGGAGGATGTAAAGACTATGATGTTGAGTCACTTATCCAATCATCCATTTGATTCTGAATTTGATAGGAATTGTGTAAGAAGGTGATGTTGTAGTTGGATGTTTAACAGAGTTTAGAGATATATATCAGGATAAAATTAAAGGTTGATATGTAAAAGACATCATGCAATTGAAAAACATAATCAACTATAACAATTCCATAAAAAATAGCAACTATAGTATTGCCATTAAGAAGATTAATATAAACAAGATGGATAATATGTATATCATAAAAACACTTGATACGAGGACAATCATGACGAGAAACCCTTGAATCAAGTATCCATATGGAAGGTATATTGGAGTAACTACTTGTGTTAACAATTCCTAAGATTATTGCCTTGTCAGGGATGATGGTTTGATCATTCTTGGAGTGTTGATTATCCTTCCTTGATTGTTGAAGGAGAAGTAATAGATGTTGATAATATTCTTTGGAAATGACCCTCTTTTTGTCTTGAGATTGTGTGGGATTTGAATTTGAAGTGTTCTTGGGATTCTTGTTGTGATAGCCAGGGGAAATCCATGCTTGAAGTAGCAGGTTTCCACAATGTGATTTGTCTTGCTGTAATTACTGCATACCATGGAGGATTTTGAGTTGCCCTTTCCTTTTCCTTGAGTATTGTTATTGATGGCATACATAATGGTTGAGCTAGGGATAAAAGCATATGTAGGAACCACTTGTTGTTGAGCAATGAGTGAATAGACACGACTAATGCTAGTGAGTGAATCAAGAAGTAATATATGTGTGTGTGTGAATGTTATGGTAATTATCGTTCAAACCCTTCAAGAAATAGGTAACATATTCCATGTGCTTGTAATTGCACACAACTTTGGCCAAATCAAAGGTACATGGTGTAACACAAGTACAAGAAGGGTAGGACGTAAATTTTCTAATTCATCCCAAAGTATCTTGAGATCAGTGAAGTAGGTAGACAAAGATTTGTCACCTTGTTAGATGGAATGTAACTCATGCAGAAGATCAGAGAAGCGAAAATGATTACCTTTGGTGAATCTTTCACGAAGATCTTCCCAAAGGTAAAATGTTGATTCGAAGAAAATGATGCTTTGTGTTGTGAGGAAAGAGAGTTTTGTTAATCCATGAAAGCACCATGCTATTCACACGATCACATAGCTCAAAATTCAGGTCAGAAAATGAAGGTTTGGAAAGAATTCTGTTGATGAAGCTGAGCTTGTTCTTGGAGGTAAGAGCGCGACGCATAAACTTGCTCCAATTGTGGTAATTGTTGTCATTTAAGGGTGTGTTTGTTTCAAGTTATAAAAAATATTCCTTGGAATTATATTCCTTGGATTATTATTCCTAGGCATAATATTCTCACTTATGTGTTTGGAGAAAAATTATATTTTCTAGGAATGATTTCATATTTATTTAATTTAAAAAAAATAATATGTGAGTAGCAGTGGGAATTTATAGGAAGTTGAGTTTATTCTCATGTGAATGTTGGATTCTCACCCTTTATGCATGAGAATAAGTATGACAAGTGCAAACAACATTCCCGGGAATAAAAAGTATCCAAAAATAATTTTTAAAAACTTGAAACAAACATGGGATTGTTTCATTTCTAATGTCACATTCACGGGAATGTAATTTCAATCCTTGAAACAAACACATCCTAATGGAGGTGCAACAATGGTAGCAGTGACACTAGGGTTTTCTCGAGGATGCAGATAGAATGGATTCCTGGGATTCAAGATCGGATCAGAAGTCATAGAAGATTTGGGGAAGGAAAGGATAGAGTTTGTGAATGCAAAGGAAGAAGATGAAAAAGATTAGGATTTTATTGCTAATACCATATTACATACATATATATATATATATATATATATATATATATATATATATATATATATATATATATATATATATAAAAGTAAAGTAATGGGTCACTACAAAACAATGAAACAATAAGGCCCAATACCAAAATAATAACAAATAAAGGGCTATCTATCTAATATACATCTCCAAAATTTTCTCATTTCATGCTGTTATTTTGACACAAAAACAGACACCTTATGCAATGCATTATTCCATGCGGTATAAGCTACATATCTAATGAAGATAATAAATATAATCAACAGCTTGTTACATTGGACCAAATAATTTCAAAATACACATCAACAAGACAACTTAATATATATGAACATGACTACATTTCTAATGTGCTAATGTTTGCTAAAACTAACACAAACATGAACCCATTTCAATAAGGGCATTACAATATCAGAATTCTACTACTAAAAATCTAGTAAATATCCTACAAGATTTAGGCCTCTAGCCAATAAGGGCATTGCCAACTCAGCCTCTCTGATCAGAATTTGTTGTGATGTAATCTTCTAGATATTTTGGCTTGATTCTCACCCTACTGCCTCTTCTTTCTTCCTTCACATGTCCAACTCCACCTTCTGTTATCCCATCAGTTTTTCTTACTCTCTTTAAACCGTGGTCCCTTGGCATTTGACTCTCAATGACCTTATCATGATCACTTTCAGACTTACTCATAACAACATTATTACACCTCCGTTTCCTCTTGTTATTTGCATCAAACAAGACACGAAAATCCAAAGCTTCATTGTTTTGTGCAGGTTTGTGGTCCAAGTCCCTTCCTTTCTCTATAGCAAAATGTTTTGCAAGAGAGATGTTTCCACTAAGTTGTGTATCCGGCGAAACGTTGTGAGAAATATCAAGTTCATCGTCACTAACAAAAGAAAAAACGGAAGAAGTTGTTGTAGACATAGCCATGGAAGGTGATCTGGAGTATTGGAGAATGAAGAATGAACAAGAGTATTGGAGAATGAAAGGTGTATCCAAGAAGAATAAAGAAGTAATATATGAAACAAAGAAGAGTATTGGAGAAGATTTTAATTATTATTTACTGCTTCTCTAATATTTTAGTCAAAGATCTGTCAGGAATCAGGGTAGGATAATATAGGTCTTTCAAACTAGGATAGTTGGATCCTAATTCTATTTGTGTTTGCAAGTTTAGAGGTTGAATTAAATACGTGTAGTATCAAACAAGAAATTTGGAAGAGTTTTTCATACTTTTATAGTATATTTTGTTTTTTCTTTGTTTTACTTATTTTACTAATTGTTTAACATGTTAACAAAAATTCCTATAGTATTTAACAGATTATTTAATCGAGTTAGATAATAATAATAATAATAATAATAACAATAATAATAATAATAATAATGGTCTATGGCAATATCAATTTTGGATCGACCACCTTGAGATAGGTTGTTATGAGCCAAAAACCTATAAATCTAAGAGTATAAGTAGATCAGAAAAAAATAATTAAATCGAAAATTCAAATCAAACCGAAATAAAATTGATTGTTTATGGTTCGATTTTAAAATTGAACAAAACCAATGAAAACTGATGTGGTTTGATTCATTCTCGGTTTTAGGTTTTAGGAACCGATGAACCAAACCAATGAATATGATTATGCTCTAAATCTTTTATTTCACTATCCATATTTGTTTATATTTCCCTTCAGCAAAGCACACATATAGAATCAAACTCTAAGACGTATAAAGTAGAAATCGTAAGTCATAAAAACTTGCTTTCATTGAACTGTTGCTTTCGTTGCCCACCACAATTGTTGCTCTATAACGTCGCTTTGATATGTTATGGTCACATTCTTCGTGTTTGTTGAGAATCGGTTACAAATCAATTAGTATTGATTTACATTCATTAGTCATAAGTGTATATTACATTATTAACAATTGTGTATACCTATTTTACATATAAATATACATCATGTGTGATCATATTCAACACACAGAAATACAATCACAACATGGTATCAGAGTCCGATTTAAGATCCGTTGAATCACTCTGTTATTAGGTCACCCATCATTTAGTTTCACGCTCTAGACGTTCAATCCTGGTCGTGAGAGGGGGTGTTAAGAGTCTCACATCAAACAATATATGGCTTGAACATGTGATTATAAGTATGAGCAATCCTCACCCTACCAAACGATTTTGTAGGATTGAGTTAGGCTCAACCCTCACATTCTAACATGGTATCAGAGTTTGCCGGACTACCTTCAAAGCTTGTTTCCCCGGAACTAGATTTTATCAGGATCCAATGTTCCTAACTATGAAGCAGTTAGTGAGCAACTGATGCGTTTGGCTACACCTCACGCCTTTGGACCGGTCTCCACTCCACCTCACACTAAATCATATGCTCTTGCTTCCCACTATCATGGTCACGATGGACGAACCTGAGGACGGAGTGGACAACGTCATGGTATTTATTGTAACTATTGCAATCGTTATAATCACATTAAAGCTGATTGTCGTATAAAGGCAAGAGAATAATAATGACAACCACGGGTCGTTGCTGCTGCTTATTCAGACAACACTAAAGACATTATTATTCCTGCATTTGATTACACTGATTTTCTCTAATTCAAAGCAGCCCATCAACCATCATCATCTATCGCTGTTGCTCAGTCGGGTAATCCTGTAGCCTTTGTATTTACATCTTCTCTTGGTCCTTGGGTCTTTGACTCTAGTGCCTCTGATCATATGACTGGTAATAAATCCCTTTTATCTCACTTGTCTTATTCTGATTCTTTGCCCTCTGTCACCATGGTTGATGGTTCTAAAATCAAAGTTCAAGGTTTGTTCTTTAGAGTCTGTTCTTTACATTTCTAGTTGTCCTTTTAATCTGATACTTGTTCACAAGCTTACTCGTACTCTTGATTGTTCAGCCATTTTTAATGATAATTTTGTTTATGTACAAGATCGACGTACAGGACGAACGATTGAAGCAGGGAGTGAATTTGGAGGATTATATCATCTATCTCCATCGATGGCATGTGGTTCGATTGCTTCTCAAGACCTTACACATCAACGTTTGGGTCATCCTAGTCTTAATAAAATGCGTCTTTAGTCCCTGGTTTTTCTCAGCTTTCATCTTTTAAGTGTCAGTCGTGTCAATTAGGCAATCATACTCGTAGTACTTACTCTCAACGAGTAAATAAAAATATTGCATCACCATTTGCTTTAGTTCATTCTGATATTTAGGGTCCTAGCCGTGTGAATTCTACCTTAGGATATTACTATTTTGTAACTTTCATTGATGATTTCTCATAATGTACATGGTTATTTCTAATGAAAAATTGTTCAGATGTTTTCCTTATATTTCAAGAGTTTTATTCTTAAATAAAAAACCAGTTAAACACTTCCATTAAAATTTTACGCATTCATAATGCTTGTGAATATATGTCATCCTAGTTTCAATCTTTTTTAACATCACAGGGAATTATTCACCAATCATCATGTGCTCATACACCACAGCATAATGGTGTTGCTGAACGGAAGAATCGTCATTTAGTCTAAATCACACAGACTCTTTTACTTAACCATAATCTACCTTCTTGTTTTTGGGGTGATGCTCTCCTCACAGTCGGCCACCTTATCAACCCAATGCCTTCATCGGTCCTTCAAGATCAGATTCCATATTCTATCTTGAATCCACAACATGACCTCTACCACATTCTGTTTCGCGTCTTTGGTTGCATATGCTTTCTTCATGATCTTAGTCCAGGTAAATAAAAACTCTCTGCCAAATACCTAAAATTTATTTTTCTAGGTTACTCACGTATACAAAACATATATCTTTGTTTTTGTCCTCAACTTCAACGATACATTATTTCCTCTGATGTTACATTCTTTGAAGGTTCCCCATTTTTCTCTACCTCTGTGTCACCCGATGAGACTTGTAACTTAGATGCTCAATATGTCCCTTCCGTCATCCCTACACCCATTAAACCTACATTGCAGGTCTACCAATGACGGATACCCCATCCATCGGAAGTTAAAGATGGTATTAATCCACCAACACCACCTACTGCTCCAAATGTTCCTCCAGCTATGTCACCTGAACTTGACCTCTCAATAGCATTACAAAAAGGTATTCTTCAAATGCTAAATATGCATGTGTTTTAAATCATGACCGTCTTTCTACTTCATATGTGTCTTTTGTGTTTGCTTTGGATTCTGTGTTTATTCCTAAGTCTACAGGTGAGGCTATGACTAATCTCAATTGGCTTCAGGCGATGGTGGATGAAATGGTTGCATTTCATTCAAATAACACTTGGTATATTGTTACTTTACCTCCCGATAAAATTATAGTAGGATGTCGATGGCTTTATACAATGAAGGTTGGACCAGATGATCAGATTGATCATTTCAAAGCTCGTTTGGTAGCCAAAGGATATACACAAATATTTGGCCTTGATTATGGTGATACTTTTTCTCCAATGGCCAAGATTAGTTCAGTCTGTTTCTTCCTTGCAATGGCTGCTATTAATCATTGGCCGCTTCATCAATTAGACATTAAAAATGCCTTTTTACATGGATAATTAGAGGAGGAAGTATGTATGTACCAACCTCCAGGTTTTACCGTTCCTGGAAAGTCTAGACTTGTTTGTTGGCTTCATCGGTCTCTTTATGGGATGAAAGAGTCTCCACGTGCTTGGTTTGGCCGCTTCAGCTCTGCCTTGATACATTTTGGGATGACTTGATGTGAATTAGATTACTCAGTCTTCTTCCTTCATTCCTCCATAGATCAACACATCTTTCTCGTGGTCTATGTTGATGACATTATTATCACTAGAGATGATACAAAGGGTATCCAAAGTCTCAAAACCCATCTTTCTAAAACCTTTCAAACAAAATACTTGGGTCCACTAAGATACTTCTTGGTTATTGAAGTTGCCCAGTCCTCATCAGGCATTGCAATTAACTAACGTAAGTATGCATTAGACATCCTCAATGAAACTGGTATACTTGATTGTCGTCCAATTGATACTCCTATGGATCCCAACGTCAAGCTTCTTCCAGGTCAGAGGGAGCTGTTGAAAGACACTGAAAAATATCAACGTCTCGTAGGAAGGCTCTAATATATTACTATCATTAGACCATATATTACTTTTGCAATGAGCATTATGAGTCAATTTTTGAATGCCCATTGTGATACTCATTGGAATGCAATTATTAAGATTCTCAGATATATAAAGAATGCACTAGGAAGAGGCTTATTTATGAAGATAACGGTGATGCTAAAATCACGTGTTATTCAGATGCAGTTTGGGAAGGATCACCGTCAGATAGAAGATACACTTCCAGATATTGTGTTCTTATTGGAGGAAATATGATCTCATGGAGGAGTAAGAAACAAAACACAGTTGCATTATCTAGTGCTGAAGTTGAATATCGTGCTAAGGAACTTGTGTGGCTTAAGAATTTACTCTCAGTCCTTAGGTTTGGAGACCTGTAGGACACAAGACTCATATGCGAAAATCAAACGACACTTCACATTACATCCAATCCTGTATTCCATGAACGTACCAAGCACATAAAAATCAATTGTTACTATGTAAGAGAAAAAGTATTGTTAGGAGAAATAAATACAAAGTTCTTCAAATTTGAAGATCAATTGGCCAATATGTTTACCAAATATCTTAAGGGTTCTCGAGTGAATTATATTTGTAACAAGCTCGAATCATACAATATATATGATCCGGCTTGAGGGGGAGTGTTGAGAATCAATTACAAATCAATTAACATTGATTTATATTCAATTATCTATAAGTGTAAATTATATTATTACCAATAGTGTATACCTATTTTACATATAAATATACAACATGTGTGATCAAATTCTACACACATAAATACAATCACAATTGTGTTCAAGTTCTCTTTGTTTTGAAATTGTTCAGTGCATACTCACTTCTCTTCAGAGTCTTCAGAACTTCGTTCAACAGAACCTCATTCAATTGAACATTGTCTTCAGAGTCTTCAGAACTTAAACTTCAGAAATGATGTCTGCAGAACTTCATTCAACAGAACCTTGTCTTCAGAGTCTTTAGAACTTGTAGCATTATAAGCACATCTCTTATAAAGCCTTATAGGCTTACTTATAAAGTCTCAATTAGAAGCTTCGTAACTAATGTTCTTCAGAACCGTTATATTAGAAGTGTTCATGAACCTTGAATTTATCTTATACACAACATATGTTTTCTTCCAAAGTGTTGAGATCAGAGTTTGATGACGTCACACACCTTCTTGTCAGAGTCAGAATCATATTAGCAAAAGCTACACACTAGACAAAAACCACAAAGTACATAATTGTTCTCTTAGATAACATGTGCAATTATAATCAAAACTTAAGGCCATATGTAGAACAAAATTTTGTTCTTACATTAGATGTATTGATTCTAAAGCTCATATATCAATTATGATCATGACGCTCTATGTAGTTCTTCTTATGCTTTAATATTAATGAATTATTTGTGTTTAATGCTTATTTTGGATGAGCTAACTAAAACACGTTTTCATGGTTTTGAAACAGTATTCAAAAGGTACTTATCATTACTAGATCAAAGCTTTTCATCTACAAGATGCTAATCTCTAGATATAGAGCTGAGTTTAGTATTCACATTAACTATTGAAGCTTTATGCTATTGTATGTGTTAATAGGTCGAGAGACTGCCTATTAGGTAATACGATTGATCTCACTTTCTTGACCTAGACATGAACTACGATGTAGAGTTATGGATGGTAATATTAATAACTGATCATATTTTCATATTAATAACCACGATCATACACGAGGTCAGGTCCATGAAATCTAACCCCAACAAGTTTTCTCAATTTATTAACATTAAAGTTAAATTTACTTTCTATTATTCCAATTTCACAAACAAATAACCTTTTCAAAACCATTCTTATAATCATAAAAAATATTGAACGATCTTTGAAACACAATCAATCATTGTAGAGACAATAAAAACATACTCAATTTCGTCCTACAACATTTTGCATGATCCCACTAGAATTTCCATGATAATAAGTTTATGCTTTTGAGCGGTGAGATGAGAAGTGAACAAATCATATAGTTCCTTCCATGAGTTTATGCTCTTATCTAAGAGGATTTTGAACACAATCATAAAGTCTCCATTAAGGACTAAAGTGAAAATTTTAGACTTGATAGTTCCTCGTGCTTGGTAATAGTCTATCTTGTTGTCAACATGTTCACAATAATCCCTAACGTTATCGTAACTTTCTAGCTTTAGAGGTTTCTCAAGGGACCGTGGAATCTTGTTGTCAAGAATGCTTGCAGAGAGTGGGTTCCTCTTTCACACAGAGATTTGGGCATTTGCATAATACTTTTCCCTTTTTCGAGAGTAGGGTGTTGGCGAGCTATGGTGGCGGTGAACCTTTGGTGGGGTATGATTGGAACTTCTCCCTCCAAAGTTAAGTATAGGAGTACAATGTCTTTTTTCTTAGGTGACAACTTGGAGACCTGTGAAATGCTATGTGTACTGAGGTTGCATCTACCAGAGCTGATTGTGGTATGACCCTGTGATCTCCACGCGTTTCTGCCTCACACTTAGTGTTGATTCTTGGAGGAGTGAATTACATATTCTCTTCAATTTTGAATATTTTGTTTGTCAAAGCTTGGGAGTTTTGTTGTTGTACTAGGTTGTAAACACTATTTAAGAGGTTGAATGCTCCTTGCATGCCTAAATTGGTTCACAATTGTTAAATGTTTAAGAGCATCTTGTGTCCAAGCATTAGAAGTTGTGAATGAGGTTGCTGCGAAGGTTGACCTTGGAAAAAATGTTGCATAAGTAATAAGAACGATAAGGCTTGTAGCATTCCCTGGTCAATTCTTGGAGGAACAAGATATTCTTGTGCAGGAGCGGACGAAGAAGTCACTAGAACTAGACCGTTTTCTATCGAAGGGAGAGGTGGAACTTGATTAGCTTCAACGGTCGCAACATTAGGTTGACATTTAGCGACATATCTGGTAACCTTTGGTATCACCATGGTTTAAAGAGTTCGTTATCTGATCTGTTTGAGAAAGAAATCGCGGTTTCGCGAGAGGAAGTTTGGTGATCCATCCTTTACGAATAGAGGATGGTTCTTCGTAGAGAAGTTGCACGAATCAAAAGTCAATTTCCACAAAAAGCGTCAATGTTCTGTCGTAGAAGCAAAAATGTGTTGTAAAGAGGTGAGATGAACTCTTGGTACGGTGGAGCAAACTTTTGGTACGCCAGAGAAAGGATAGACCTGTAAGGTTAACACTCAAACCCCCAAATAAGTTACTGAGTGAAAAGTAGTATAAATGTGAGAATAAATTGAATATCTAAAATGTCGCGATAAGATCTTTATATTGTATCACAATTAAAACCACTCGCATGTTATTCAATGTCTATGTGGATGACCGTTTGATTGGATATCAACGATGAGAGATGTGATAGTGTATCCTGACAAAAATAAGTTCCCATTTGTTTGGTGCGCCTTCCCCTTTGATTGCTTGTTATTGGAATTTTCCGTGGGCTTTGCGTAAAACTACAATTTCAATTTCAAGGACAACTTAAATATTTAAGATATCTTAATCAAGTATGTACAGTAATTAAAATTTTCCACAAATCTATAAGAAAAAGACATATCATAACATAATACTTCCTTTTGTGGTGGGTGTCTCCTTTAATTTTTGAAAAATGCAACATTTTATCTTTTTCTTTCAATATCTCAAACACAATCTTTGTGGACCTTTGCTACATGCAAGACCAAATTCATAAATAGTACGTCTCTTTATACTAGCTTCTACCCTTCATTGAAAAGGAAATTGGCCGTAATTTTATTCACACTTCACACCCGTGACAAACCACACAAATTATGCACTTATGCACTTACACTTTTAAAATAAACTAATCCAAATTCTAAAGTTTAAATTATGATTTTCCTTTTCATTCACTTAATTTGACTGTGAAGTTTGTGATCCTCTAGCTTCTTGGGAGAGAACAATTGTAGACCCCATTCCTTCAATCATGGCTCAAAATAAGATTCTCTCACCAAATAATACAAAATCAATGGACCCAACTTGATAGTTCCTAGCTCCTACATTTGGTTACTTAACAACTTATACCACCAAATATATTCCCAATTTCATACCAGTTACATCAAAGGGTCATTTCTATTTTCTTTTTCTTCTTAGAACTCGGTATCCAGCCCTAAAACCGACTAATTCGAGAGAGACCAATTTCACTGTCCACTTGAGGTCTCGTTTAAAACTAGAACTAAACACTATATAAATTGACATAACACATGAATTGTTAGCACAAAACATGATTCAAACTTAAGACCTTAGAACGAGAATGTTCACGGATCTCAAACCTTAATCAACATTTCAATATAGTGATTAAAATACATATTTAACAACCATTGACTAAAATAAGCAAAAAGAATAGATTCAATGCATATTGATATAAACTAGTTTTACAGTGACAAAATATTAGACTCAAAGAATCTCAATGTGGAAGAGAAATAGGTGTTTCTATTACATGAGGAGTTATTGGAGTTGAACCATCTGATCTAGATTCAGTGGAAAGCCTATTTCCACTATTACCCCTATGAATTTCTTCAACCATTCTCAAAACTTCATCCATTTTTGGTCTTTGATCTTGTATCCTCACAACACAAGCCATACCAATTTGTAGCATCTCAACCATTTCTTCCTCTATGTTAGGATATCTCAATAACTCCAAATCAAACACTTCAGAAGTCCATTCTTCTCTAACCACAGAATTCACCCACCTAACCAAATGAACAACTTCCTCACCTACATGTAAAGGAGATTTTCCAGTTAAAAGTTCAAGTAACAAGACTCCGAAACTATAGACGTCAGCCGCCGGAGTTGCTTTCCGAGTTTCGGTTACTTCCGGTGCAAGGTACCCTGTTGCCCTTGGAGATGTTGGAGTTATTATCATTGTTGCTAGACCAATGTCACATATGGAACCATACCCTTTAGAGTTGAGGAAAATGTTTGAGGCTTTTATGTTTCCATGGACTAGCTTTCCTTCTTCTATTGCATGGATGTGTGCAATGCCTCTTGCTACACCAATTGCTATTCTCAACCTTGTTTCCCAGTCTAAAGGAATTCTATCTGCTCCTCTTTTGCCTGCAAAGTGGCACATCATGCCAAAGCATATACTTAAAATTAACAACTTCTAAAAAGCCCTCATAAAAATTATAAATTCGACATAATCACAAGTGTCACAAGTGTCGCTGACGGTTTCGAATATCGACGCAGACACAAACACACCCTTTTTTCAGAGGGGTCGGTGCTACAGATGAACTATCTGATCGAGATATAAGTCATATGTATTGTAACCGGTAAGATATTTCAACTGCATTTAAAATTAAGTAATTCAGAGAAATTGTTAGATAGGAGAAAATGTTAAAAATAACATACCATGCAACATTGCTGAGACACTGCCTTGTTCATAAAAATCATAAACCATAAGTTTCTCCTCCTTTGAATAGTAATAAGCCCTTAGAGCAGCCACATTCTCATGCCTAATCCCTCCAACCATCTCCATCTGCTGTTCGAACTCGCGCTTCCCAACCGTAACCTCCTTCAGCCTCTTAACCGCGACTGTCGTCGCCTCCTCTAAAGCAGCCTTATATACAGTACCAAAAGTTCCCTTTCCAAGCACCTCGGCAGAAGCTCTCAACAAATCTTCCAAGTTAAATACATAATTGCAATCTTCAAAGAAGACGATTTTGTTTCCTTCTAGACTCTCAGAAGCATCTTTTTTATCAGAAAATATTTCTTTATTCTTCTGAGACTTAACAAGTTGTCCCGCTTCGCCGTGTTTCTTGTAACAGCACACAATCCAGAAAACTGCTATGATCAAAATTCCTAGCACACCACCACCAATGATGATGCCTAATAAAGCTTGTTCTTTAAGCCCTTTGGTTTTTTTCCTTTTCTTATGAGAATTTGGAAGATAAACATTTACAAATGTAAGATTGTTACCTGAAAAGGACAAACTTGGAAATCTATGTAGCGTTTTAGGCACAACACCACTAAGATTATTGTTTTCCAAATTGAGATCTTTGAGGCTAGGAATATTGATATCAGGAATTTGACCTGAAAGAGTGTTATTAGCCAGAATCAAAGAAGTGAGATGAGTCAAATTTGAAACTGATAAAGGAATGCTTCCATTAAAACCATTGTTGGAAAAATCAACAACAGTTAGATTATTCCAAACTGAAAAATCTAATGGCAATGGCCCAGAAAACCTGTTGAATTGGAGGAAAAGAAAGGTCAAATTTTTCAGCTTATAGAAATCAGGAGGGAAGAAACCAGTAATACTATTTGATGCAAGATTCAAATTTTGAAGAGCTTTGAGTCTACTAAGAGTGTTAGACGGAATTAGACCATTCAGCCCAACACTTTGTAGCTGAAGTGATATAACTCTTGATTTTTCGGTATTGCAGGTAACTCTAGTCCATTTTTTGCATACAGAAGAACCCTTGTTCCAATTGAGATGTGCAGAGTGATTCATGTTGTGAAGGAAATCAAGTAAAGCTTGTTTATCTGCAACTGGTTCAGCTCCAATAGAAATAAAAAACATTGCTCCAATTATGAAAGTTTCTGAATAAAAGAACAAAAGGACCATCTTGTTTCTCATTCTTGTAGATTGAATAAAGAAATTTGGATGTAAAGCAAAGCAAAGCAAGTATATGATATGTTTTCAAAGCTGAAATAAGAAAGAGAATTGGGTGAGAAGCATGATAGAATCTATTATCATGTGCCTTATATATGTAACTAGATGATATAATGGAATGATTTTCTTAAATATTGACATTAAAGGCTAAAACATAATCAACTATAACTAAAGTGTGTTTTGTGGTCAAAATAAGCAGCACTTTGACATGAAAAATCAGCTTATTAGCTTTTAGCTGTTTACCTACTTTGTTTGTTTCCCAAAGGAATCCAATCAAAAAGATGTATACCAAACTTTGAAACTATGAATAGAATAATTTAATGACAAAGACTATATCACTATGTCAACAAAATAATGTATCATTTTGAGGAATTTGTAAACTGAAATACCAGAACATTTTCCATATGTATATACTAAAATTAGCATGAAAATATTGAATTTGATAATTTATTTTCTCTGTTTTAGAAATAAATGTTAACAATACTCATTGATGCAATAAAACAAACACATGAAAGGCAATCCATAAGTTGATTATGTCACAAACACACTAATTCAGTTAGAATCTTAAACTAAAGTCATACCTGTATTGCTTCTTCTTCAAGCTTTTATGGACAAAATTTCTATGATTTTTCTGCAAATATAGAATTGAGTGAGAAAATAATGGAGATGCAATTATAAAGAGAAGTGTTGATTGAAAGACTAGTCACTAGACAAGAGGTTTGTCTTGAGCTTGGTTTACCCATGTGCTACAATATAGCTAGCTTATAGTGTATTTCATTTAATATAGCCTATAGTTTATTTCATTTTGGTCTATCATGTCAAAAATTATTGTTATTGTTACTACTATTCATCTTTGAATTAAGTGCTACTTTGACATGGTGGGATCTAATGTTCTAGATTCATTTAATATGATAATGAAAAGAGTAAATATACTACCAAACTTATACTGTACATGAGAGTTGGTTGCCTTATGAATCAAAATAGTAAATACTCTTTCAGTTTAAAAAAGAAAAAGGAATGACATGGAAAAAAAATTAATATTTAAAAATAAAAATTTTATCTTTAAAATTATAAAATAGTTATTGATTAAAATAAAATAAAAATTGTATTGATAGTGATCTATGAAATAAATATATAATGTTATTTTATTAAAATTAAAAAATAAATTATTTATTTTTAGTGATGATAAATAAATAGAGGAAAAAAAATTAAAATGAAAATAAGAAAATATGAGAACGAAAAATGAATGTCACTTGTCATGATGTAATAAGAGATGAGAATAAAAAAAAGTAAGCATTATTAGTTGATTACTAAAATACCATTTTATTAGTATAAATAATTTATGATGAAATGACAATTTTGAAAGTTCATACAATTGATTTTTAATAAATAGATAGTAGATTTAAATTTTTCATTGTTGGAGAAATTACAAAATATTTTTTTGTCCTCTTTAGAGAATTATATGAATTTTCATTGTTTGAGAAATTAATTTGAGTGGTCAAACGATCATTATTGAATTCTCTTTAGAGAGTTATTTGAATTAACCTCGTTTGAGAATTATTATGACCGGTCTTTTTACCATATACTACGAGTGATATTTATGACATATTTGATTGGTCTTTGTATTATTATAGGATGTGCTTTTAGACCGATTATCTATCGTGCAAGTAGTAATCTTATAGTATAGAACTTGGATATTTTATTTTGGAGGTGACGTGGTTGAGTGATTGTTTTGCGCAACTTTGGATAGTGTCGCGAAACGTCTTAAAGAGAGTGACCTAGTTCGCGACTCAACCCGATAATTTCTTCAATGGTTTTTAAAACCATAAAACAACAATTTTAAGATGTTTCAAAACTACCATGAATACTGAAAAATTATAGGTACCTTTGTCATTGTTGTCTCTGACAAACCGTCCAAATTTTTAGGAAGTCACTTCAAACCCTGAAAACCAAAATTGCGATTTACTTGGTCTTAAAAAGTTGTCAACCTTCTGACCGATGACATTCTTGTTGTTCCTTATGGATCAATCGAGCAAACTACCCGTACAAAATATGTGGATTCAGTTGGAACACTTAATAATGTTGAACTTGAATCTGCTGCACATATTAAAGTGAACAATTTACAGCTAAAAAAAGAAATCGCCTTTTGGAAAGAGAATGCTCATATATAAAATCATATTTTGAATGGACTCGTAGATGATCTGTATGATTCTTACAGTAGTTGTGATACTGCAAAACAGTTTGGGAAGCTCTAATAAAGAAGTATGCTACCAAAGATGTTATGACAAGAAAATATGTTGTTAGTCACTACTTGAAGTATTATACGATAGATGATAAACCCGTGGAGGCTCAATGTCACAAACTTCAAAAGAGTGCTCATGAGATCATCACTTAAGGTATGTCTTTTGATGAACAATTTCAATTTTTTATTATTATTGACAAACTTCCCACAGTTTGAAAGTTTTTGCAAATATTTATTTACCACAAAACAAAAGAACTTTTAATTGAGATTTTGATTATTCGCCTTTGAATTGATGAAGAATCTCAGAGACAAGAGATCAAAAAGAAAAATTCTTGGTTATTTCAAACAACAAAAAGAAATTCAGTATAGTTCTGAAGCCATTTGAAAAATGATTAAAGAATCAAAATCGTAATATTGTGAACCAATTTAAGAATAAGAACTCTTCAAGGGCCAAAATTACTCCCATTGATAGGAAATAACCATCACCACAAAGAAATGACACATGTGTTTTCTCTTGCTTCAGCTATAGAAAATAGGTCATGTGATTTAGGTAGGATTAAGATTAAACCTTGTGTTGCCCCTAATGCACATGTTAACCTGACTGATAAGAAATTTATTATTTTGATCTCTAAAATCAATATGATTGGTGAATTTGATGGTTGGTGGATAGACATTGGCTCATATTGTCATGGTTTTTATGATCGTGCAATGTTTAAAACACACATGAATAAAAAAGTGTTATTGGCATTTGTCCAAACCACTAATGTTGTCAGTATTGGAGAAGTATAACTGAAGTCCACCTCCGAAAAGACTTTAATTTTGAAGGATGTCATGCATATATACTCCTAAGATTATAAAGAATATTGTTTATGATTTTCTTTTGAATAACACAATGTTTTGTTAATCTATTCAGATAGATTTGTACACCATAACTATGAATGGTATTTTTTTATGAATGTAATTGATATGTTTAAGACTTTTGTGAATGAAATTGAAAATTAATTTAGAACAAAATTAAGAGGTTTCGTAGTGAAGGGGGACTGACTATGGTTCTAGTTATTTAATTAATTTTATAAACAAAATGAAATTGTACATGAAACCAATGCACCATATTCTCCTTAAATGAATGGTATAGTAGAAACAAAGAATAAAACTCTTACTGAATTAGTTGTTGTTATTATGCTAAATTTTGATGTTGCTTCTCACTATTGGGGAAAATTTTATTGAATATTTTATATGTCATGAATATAGTTCCTAGGTCTAAAAATAAGATCTATCCTTATGAGATATTGAAGAAAATACATTCAAACTTGTCTTACTTTAGAACTCGGGGTTGTTGGCTTATGTCAGGATTCTGGATATGAAATGTGTTAAACTCACTAGTATAGTTTGTCAATGTGTGTTCATTGGGTATGCAACAAATAGTATGGCATATATGTTTTATGATCTAAATGATAAAGTGAGCATATAATCAATTATTTTTGAATTCTATGAAGATGAATTTCCTTTCAAATTGGCGAAATGGAAACAAAACTTCCATGAAGTAGGTGATTGGACACCTAATCAAATGATTCAAAATTAACTAGAGGCTATATATTCAATATAGTTGGAGGAGTTCTATCTAGGAAATCAAAGATAAAAACCATCTTAACTTAGTCCATGATGGAGTATAAAATGATAGCATTAGAAACTACTATTGAAGAAGCGAGTTGGTTAAGATGCTTGTGAGCTGAGATCCTTTTATGGGAAAAACATATGCCAATTGTGATGATCCACTACTATAGTATGGCGACTATTGTAAAAATTGAGAACATTTAGTATAGTGGTGAGAGACGTCTGTAGCAGTAAAACTCGTGAGTGTAAGGAGGTTGGTTACGAAATGGGAAGGTGATAGCATCCAAAACGTTTGTGGTATTCCACGGGAGCCCTTTGAAATATTTACGTTTTTTGGTTTGAAAAGGATTTATTAAATGAGAGTGAGGGGATGAGAAAAGAATTGATTTTTAATGTTTTTGTGTTTGATGAGACTTTCATCTCATTCCTACATACCCAAAAAGTGCAATGTAAAATCAAAACCCGTAGTTCGTGGTAAAAATAACAAAGTTTTTTTGTTGGTTTTGATTGATTTTAAGAAAGTAAAGACAAGTCATCATCCTTTAGTGAATAATTCCTCTAGAAAAGATGAATCATGTCTAAACATATGAAAAGAGTTAAAATAAAAAGTGCACAAAGCACAAAAAGGTTTGAATGAGTTTTTGTATTTTTTAAGGTCTTTTGAAAATGATGTCAATCTACTTAAGTTCATTAGCATTTATTAAGAAATGGAAAGAAAAAGGTAAAAGTCACTTGACCAAAGCCAAGGTTTGAATTATGAAAGTGGTGAAAGTTTTAAAAATAAGAATCCTTTAAAAAGGGTGAAGGTTTTGAAAATTAAAGAATGGGAGGAGATGAAGAGACTACCCTAAAAATAAAATAAAAGAGGTAAGGGAGGAAAGATCTAACCACTTGAAGACACTTCAAAGAAAAAGTAACTTAGAATTCCCTCCTCTTGATCAAATTATGAGCCAAATAAAGGCTAGCATAACCACTCCATAATCAAGCAAGGGGATAAAATCCTAGTACTAAGTCCATAGGTCCAAGATGTAGAAATCCTCCAAAGGCAAGGGATAGTAACCATAGTCCATAATTAAGAACAAGTATTTTAAAGTGTTTAGGATTTTATTAATATTTTTGGTGTCCAAATGGAAAAGAAGAAAAGAAAAGCACAAGAAATAATGACATAAACATAAACATGATAATGAATGATATAAAGTATGATAAAAATAAAAGAGAGAAGAGAGCAATAAGTAAAATAAAAAGGATATGGAGCAAGAAGGAAATAAAAGCAATATAATAATATGCATAATAATACGGTGAACTTAATCATCCACAAAAGGTAAAAATTGCCAAAAGGCTCAAAGCGACAACCGAATTTCGTCTCACGTTTTGTACTATATGGTTGACCTATGTACTCAAGTAATTTGATTAAAAAAAATTATCAAAAGATTGATAGAATCAAAGCCTCTATATAACAAGTTTGAGAATTATAAACTTAGCACAAAGATCAACCATGCTTAGGCTTGCGCAACCAATCATGGTTCGGACCATAAAAGTACAAATGCTGATAAGGATAAAGAGGGACAAAAGTAGCGTTATGTTAAGAAATCACCAAGTAACTTATATAGAAGTCACCCTACAACGAGGCCGATCAATACCAATTAAGGTAACTATTATTTGTGCTAATGCATGTTAGATGAATAACATATAGGTTGTCATCCGAAAATAATGCCACATGAAAAGAAAATAGGTAACAATCTAGTCTTGATCATGAATTCAACAAAGGAATCCCACAATCCATAATATTTTCATCTATCAAAAATAAAAAGGAGAATTAGAGGGAGGGGTGGAGAAGGACCAAATTGAAATACACTTTTGAGGTCCTTCCATCTTTAAGATCAATCACCTCTAATTGATAAATTCAAGCTTGAAGAATATATCACTAATCCAAAACACCTCTTATGAATTTAACAAATTCACTTGAATATAAATTTGAGTTGATGAATGTTAATCCACTCTAATCAATATCTGAAGTCTATTGATATTAAAGAGGAATTTATCTCAATCATATAATCCAAGGTTAAAATAAGAAGAAAAAAAAGGAAGAAGAAGCAAAAGAAACCAAAACAACCCCAAAAACAAGTGAAAAATTCAATTATGTTTCAAAGTAATCGGTTACTCAAATAGAGTAATCGGTTGGTTACCAGTTACAAAACACAACAAAACTGGCAAAATTTACATTGAGTAATCAGTTACTCCAATAGGGTAACCGATTACTCAGCACGCAGAGGCAAAAACAATTGTAAAATTCAGCATGATCCTCATTCAAAACTTTTTCCAAACACCTTATGATCATAGATCTGAATTTGCACGAATTTTAGAATAAAACCATAGTAAAAACCAACAATTAAAAGATAAAATGAGATCCAAAAGGATCAAGCACAAGAATCACTAAGATCTACATTGTGGATGATGAAGATGAAGGTGTAACAATAGTGTGAGATGAATTACCACTTCAAAGATTAGAATAACTACAAATTACTCCACAAGAAATCTTGATCTACTGAAATTGATGAAGGAAAATGAAATGTATGAAGGTTTAGGTCAAAGTTAATCAAGATTTCAATGTGAATTCTTGATAACTTTCAAAAGAAAAAATCGAGCTTTAGTGAATTTTGGTGGTTGAGGATATAATTTGCAAAGATTTTTTGACTCTCAAAAGCTTGATAATTGAATGAAATGAAGGCTCTATTTATAGATTTTTGGTATGATAATTAAGTGGAATGGAGCTTGGTTTGGGAGATTAAAGTTAGGCTTGGAAATCAAATTTGGAGGGAAATTAGCAAAATAATGGTGATTAATGAAGGTACATGGCGGGAGTTAATTGTGATGATGTAGGGGAATTAAATGGAGATGGTCTAGAATATTCCACATGTAATCAATTCAAATTTGGTGCCAAAATTTATGAGTTTGAAACTTGTTGATTTTTTCAAATTTTCACCAGGGTAATCGATTACTCTATTAGAGTAACTGATTACTCAGTGCAAATTTTGTGAAAATATTGCTTTTTGAGTGCATTGTTGTGGTTTCGCCTCGATTCTTTTACTCGTCAAATAAGGCATGAAAATAAACACATAAACCATGGAATTCCTTGAATAATAATCAATAAAAACTTGGAAATCCCTGATCAGATGAATTTGAATTGAATTGTAGATCAACTTTGACTTTGTTCATATGAAATTGTTCGAGTTGAGGAATTATTTTGGCTTTCTTGCTTTCTTACTGAAAAGTTAGTAAAAGATAGAAAATTTTTTTTTAAGATTTTTATTAAAGGTTAGTAAACATAAAAAAATTAAAGGTACACAAAAGCAATGGTGATCCCCTGTGAGGCATAAACCTGCAACCAAGAAGGATAGAAGAATCAATGTATGATCTTGTTTGTATGCAATGATGCAAATGAAAAAAAAATAAAAAATCTTAGGGGCAACAATTAGGGTGTTACAATGTCAAATAAGGAGGAAACATATCACTGTTAAAGAGTGTATCTCTAAGGAGATGTGATCGTAGATCATGTACACACTGGTGGAAATTTAATAGATCATTTGAGAAAAGGATTAGCTAGAAAGAAAGTCCATAATACATCCTTGAATATGTGACTAATTCTTATAGATAATTGAGTTGCTCATGATGGTAATCTGACCTAATAGACTGGAGACCCCAAGAAATAGGTTCAATGGATAATAACTAGTTATGAGTAATATGAGATGATCATGATAGTATAAATAAGAAAATCATGAATCTTGAAGCGATAAGAGGATGAAATAATAACAACACTTAATGAGATCTATACTATATATGAGGGAATAAAACTAGATATAGAGGTATTCTTGATAGACATGCAGAGCTATTAAAACATGGTTTGTTAGAATTCTTATGAAATTTAGAGGAAGAATTCCTAGAGCCTTCACTAAATTGGGATAGACGTGCAGAGCTATTAAAACATGGTTTATTAGAATACACTTTAAGAAAAGGTTATGTGTGAGTTTCATGTTTGAGATAGAGTTCAAGACAATTATGTCACTCTTGGTTAATTGGAATCCTAATTGCTACATCAAATTCCTCTAAGTGGAGGATTGTTGGAACATGTCAATATTCCAGTATGAAGATGAATTTGAAAAAAATTCTTAAGTCCCACATTGTTAGAAAACTATGTGTGTTTGTGTTAATTGAAAAAAAATCTAAATCTCACATTGCTTAGATTATAGTTCTTAGCTAACTTCATTATGTAAGGAAAGCACATGTTTTATTTCAAAACACACCAAAATCTTGTTTTGAGTTTTTTCTTCCCCACTCTCTTTACTCTGCATTTTCGAATTGTTGAAGTTCGAATTTTCCCTTTTTCTTCCTACTCGTTGAATTTTTCGAGTATTTTCTTGAATTCTCTTTAGATAATTATTTAAAATTCTCCTTGATTGAGAAATTACAAAGTATTTTTTTTATTCTCTTTGGAGAATTATTAGAATTTATCCTCTGAGAAATTATTTTGAGTGGTCAAATGATCATTATTAAATTCTCTTTGGTCTATATACCAGATATTATTAGTGAGATTGATACAATATTCGACTAGTATTTGTACCATCAGAAGATGTATTTCTAAATCGATTATCTATCATGCAAGTAGTAGCCGTACAATTTAGAACTGGGTTGTTTTATCCTGGAGGCATCGTGGTTGATTGACTGCTTTGCACAATTTTGGGTAATGCAGTGAAATGTCTTAAAGAGAGAGAGATTAGTCCAAAACTCAACTCGGTAATTTCTTCACAAGTTTTCAAAATTGTAAAACAACAACCCATGAAACTCTTATCATGGACAACCCATTGATAAAGCATTCATCTCAACTAACAAGCCCTCCAAGGAATTTCATCCCCAAGATTGGCCTTCCAATGTCCGACTGCAACAAATTCTAACGAAGTTTACTACTATCACATGAAGACCAAAATATCTCAGTCTTACGAATATTTAATTCGAGACCTAAACCCAGACTTGTCTCCCAAATAATGTTAAGGGCTTTAACCACCTCTGTTGAATCTTCTATATTGGTCTCGTCATCAAGATATGATGCATGAAGAAGAAGCTTACAATTGTCTCTAACCTGATGAATGAATGGGTGTAGCACAAATGCAAAAAAAAAAAGCGGCTAACGAGTCACCTTGTTGCACTCTAGAGGCTAACATAACATGTTCATCCCTAAAATACAACCTCTTTGTGTGGCCATAAAGAAACTCAACCCACAAAGAAAGAGATGAAAATCTCACTCTCACACTGCGCAATATGATTGATCGATCTATCATGTTGAAATCATTCGTAAAACCTACTATTAATATAGTCAAAAAAACCATCTTCGTGTTGCTTGCGTAATACCCTATTGACACCGTGTAAAATGACCATAGCGTGATATCCAACTCCACCTAAAAGTCATTAAATAATGTGCCACATTTAAACTATTAAAATATCATTAACTCTTCGAGTTAAAAAGTCTTAATTACAATGGAATTATATTCATTAAAAACAATCATTGTTTGGAGACGGATGAAGACTGAAAAAGTCTAGACTTATGGGTTGGTAATACAGTAGCTGATTTTTCTTGTTTACGTTACTTAACCTCGGAATAAATAAAGACTAAATAGCTTAGTTGACTAATTAAGGATGGATTAGGACAAAATCAACATCATAAAATGTTGATATTACTTCACCGAAAGAAGGAGCTTCAACATTGTTGTTATTAGGCAACATCATTTTTCACGTGTCCTTTCAAAACTTAGTCAATATTTTCTTGATATTCATTTTGTTCCCATAAGGTTGCGTTTACAAATTGTCTTACCAAAACACAGGATAATTTAACAAAAATGCTAGTTTACATAAAATAAAATACAATTATTTGAACGGAGAAAATAAAGAAGAAAAAATAAACCATTAATAACTTTACCACTAATATTTATTTATGTTACCACTTAAAGAGAGTTCAAATCTTATCATCAAGAAAAATTAATCATTAATAACTAGTCCAAACTCTTTTATAATCTTGGTTTGATTCAAACTCAAAGTATATCAACTCTATTTATATTAATATTATAAATTACTATTTACAATTTTCTCAAATGTTCTACAAAAAGTCTAATCGTAATACCTTTTTTTTTTTTTTTAAGTTCTTTATCTTAACCTCAAAATTTATTTTGATTTTTTAAATTTTAAAAAATAAATTATATTCATCATTTAATTCTTTAAAACGTTTAATATTAGTCTTTTTTATCTTATTAGCGATTGATTTTTGAATTTTTGCGTCGCTAATAAGATGAAAATGATTGATATAGAACATTTTGAAGAGTTAAAGATCAATATGGATTTTTTTTTTATAAATTAAGGGATGAAAATAAACCCCATAGTTAAGATAAAAGACTAAAAATGATATTAAGAATAAATTCTAACTAAAAATGATATTAAGAATAAATTCTAACTTAACCTTATCTTCTGGGAGTTCCATGGATCTCTCTAGAATATGTTTCTAGAATTTGAATCTACTAAAAGATCCAAAATCAATTTAAATATTCAACACCCCCTAAACTTGATTTTACTACTCCAATTAAATATATTAACTTGATATAGTCTTTGCGCTTGAGAGACTTGGTGAAAATTTCACTTTGTTGGTCATGTGTCTTCACGTACTCAACTGCACATCACATCGTTGTTAGAAATACACTCTCTAATATAGTGATAACATGTATCATTGTGCTTATTTTGATCAAGTAATACTGGGTTCTTTGCCAAATTTATTGTTGATTTGTTGTCCATGAATATCTAGGTCGGTTCCTTTTACGACAAACACAACTCCTTTAACATGTTTCGTAACCAAATTGCATGACAAACACATGAAGTGGCCGCCATGTAATCTACCTCACATGCGGAAAAAGTGACAATCGGTCGCTTCTTTGATATCCACGTGAAGGATGTGTTTCAAATGTAGATAACAAAATCATTTGTGCTTTTATGTTCGTCTATGTCTACGTCTCCTTCTCAATCTCTATCGCTATATCCAACGAGTTTGTAATAATATAAAACAAAGTAGTACACGCCTAAGTTTATTGTACCTTTGATGTAGAGAAGAATCTCCTTTGTCTCCTTCAGATGAGTTATTGTTGGATGCTCCATGTTTCGATCCACAACTCTTACTATATACAATCAAGCTCTTAAACAGTGATATACCCACTATTTCTACTTCCTCGTGCTTTGACAGCTTGATTCCATATTCCATTGGCGTGTTGACTGAGTTTGTGTCATCCATTTTGAACTTCCTGAGTACCTCCTTAGCATACCCATCCCAAGTGATTAGGATTCCATGATTTTCTTGTTTCACTTTAATGTCGAGGTAATAAGACACAAACCCAATGTCGTTCATCTCAAACTCCTTTGTCATCTCTTTCTTGAACTCTTGAAACATGGTTGGATTGTTCCTTGCAAAGATCAAGTCATCTACATACAAGCACACAATAAAAATATCCCCACCTTGCATTTTGATATAAAATGGATTATCATATGGACACTTGATGAAGTTCTTCTCTTGGAAATACTTGTCAATTTGAGCATTCCAAGCTCTTGGGGCTTGTTTCAACACATAAAGTGTCTTTTTTAGCTTCAAGACCTTTTCTTCATCTCCATTAACTCCATAGCCTTGTGATTGCTCAATGTAGACTTCTTCGTCAAGGACCCCATTTAAGAAGGCTAACTTTACATCCATTTGATGTATCTTCCACTTGTTTTGATGTGCCAATGAAATGATTAGTCTAATAGTTTCTAATCAAGCAACTAAAGTAAATGCCTCATCATAGTTGTTGGCGACTCTTTGATTGTATCCTTTTCCCACCAATCTTGCCTTGTATCTTTCAACTTCTCCTTTGGTGTTCTTCGTTTTTTTATATACATCCACTTCACACCGATCTCATTGTGCCCTTTTGAAAGTAAGGCTAACTCCCATGCGTCGTTCTTCTTTATTGCCTTGATCGCTTTGACGATGACACTTCTTTAAGTCTTTTTCTCCAATGCTTCTTGGAATTTCATGGGCTTGAAATCCGCAAATATACAAAAAAAAAAAGAGAGTAAGATTGTCTTGATTTTTGGTTACCTTGTAAATCTCTTTCAAACTTCTAAAGTGTCTAGTCCTTTCACTCGAGCCTTCTCCTTCTTCACAACTCAAGGTCGGTGAAGCCGGAGGGGTACCATGATATTCTCTTAGTACTATGGTTCCGCACCTTCTTCTTCAAATTATGGAAAGTTGTAGTATCCATTACTCAATCTCCAATCCCATTATCATTCTTCATCAAAGACGGATTTTCGGCTGATGATATTTTTCCCTATATCAGTACTATAGAGCTTGTAGCTGTTAGAGTTTCGATCGTAACCAATGATGATGTATTTTTCGGCTGATAATATTTTTTCCTATATCAAGACTATAGACTATAAAGCTCGTATCACTAATTAATACGTTAAACTCAAATGTATATATACATGTGTCAAAATTCACACAAAAAAGTTTCAAAAAACAGTTCATAAAATCAAAGAAAAGTTTCAAAAACACACATTATTGCACTGTTACCTTTTTTTGAAACAGCCGTGTAAATATAATCTAATTTATTTGTTCTCTTTTTAGTGTTAAAATAACACACAAATTAAAATATCAAAAACAAAACAGTCTATACGAGACTCATCCTCATTATCAAATAAAGACTGTAAGTTACATATATTTTATATAACAAGCAACTTAATGAAAACAATTATATATTACTGATTTGAATATGTTATCATAAGACAACAAACAATTAGGAAAGCTGCGGATTGGCAGGGAATTTTCTTGCTGATTTGAAGGTGCTTTCCTCAAAAGTCAAATAACTAGCATGAATTAATGCTTAAAATAAAAATAATGATAAGAAAATTGGTAAACAATACTAAAAAGTTTCTCCGTGGCTTTTTTTTTGGCTCTTCAATGAATTAACATTTGCTTATATTGTTTGTGAGTGATGATTCCTAAGATAATGGTCACGCCCTAGCATCTTATTAGATCGAGGCTGACCAAGCACTCAACGACCTTGGAGTAGGAGAACAAATGATTGTATTAACATAAAGATCTATAGGGCAGTAACCAACAATGTTCTAGTACTTTGCATTCTGAGATGAATCTGTCTTAGAAGTGCAAATGATCATATCTATTAAGATCCTAATGAGATGAATTTGTCTTAGAAGTACACATGATCATAGTTATTTTTTTATACGCGAGAATTATATTGATAACAAGAATTGAGTGTTCTCAACCTGCTTACAAAAAGGAGGAACAAAATCTCAAAGAAAATTACAAACAATTAACCCATTATGATAAATAAAAGATCGGATTTTTAGTGAATTCGTAATAATTGCAATTGGGGCAAGTAATTTTTTCGATGTACGACCATCTCTAAAGTAAGACTTTGACACTCCAAACCGTATCCAAAATATTCCACGTTCCGTTCTTGAAAATAATTTCATTTCTCAATAACCAAATGTGTCAAATAGTGGCTAACCACGCACTTCCTTCCTTCCCACTTTTCACCCCCAACCGCTTACATGCATGGTTCCAAAGCAAAAAGCTCTATTTCAAATTGAATGATTCTTCAACACTACAACCAAACCAATCCGCAAGTTCCTTCCAAATTAATTTCGAAACGCTACAACGTAACAATAAATGATTCAAGGATTCCAAATAACGACCACACAAAGAACATTTAATATCATCTCTCCCGAAAACGCATCCTCTAAGGAGGAGGTTATCCTTTGTTGGTAACCTATTGAAAAAACCACGCCACACTAAACACCTCACCTTCATCAGAACTTCCATCTTCCAAGTAACCGAGAAAGCCCCATCGTATTTCTCCATAGGGCCATAAGGGATCTTGAACTCATCTGTCAAATGGCAAAAACTGGCCACCGAGAACTCTGCATTCCCTTCGGCCTTCCACTCCACAATATCGTCTTCATAACCAACCGGACCTTTATGCCTCAACATCACAAAAAAATCTGCTGCTTCTTGAAGAAAATTAAAATCCTGATCCGCTGCATCTTCGATACCTGAACTAACCAATGACAGATGTTGCGCTTGATCGAAAAAAGAAGCACTAGAATTTTGCTCAATCCAAGTTGCTTTGCGGATGCTGTTGTGGTCGAATCCTACTCCTACTGAACACCTGCCGACATAAGAAAATTTCCTGCTACAACATGAATATCACCCTCATTTTCTGCATTATGTCCCGAAAACGTAACCTCTCGCATGACAGTTCCTCCTTCTTGCAACGAGGCCGCACTTGAGTCGATATTCACTCCTTCACAATACATGTTAATCGAAGATGTACTAACTTCACGGTTCTGTCTTAAATCATTGCAACTAGAAATGAATAGATCCTGGATATCCCCAAAATTAATTCCAATATTACCCCACCTCCACAAACCATCTAACCAGCCCCTCATGCAAGCTATATACACATCTTTCAAACGGGATTCCGCAAAGAGCTTCCGAAAAACATCCTTTAAACAATAATCATTTATCCATAGAGAATGCCATAAAGAAGTGTGATATTCGTTCCCAAGCTTAAAAATACAATTAGAAATAAAAATGTCTTCCGGAAAATAACCTCCCAAATTTAGAATGTCCCTCCACCAAAAGGAAGAGTTCTCCCTCTTTACCTTAATACCTTCCGCATTTGTCGCTTTCAACGAAATATATCCATACCGAGCCTTGAGAACTTCTAACCAAATAACATTCCTCTCCTTTAAGATCCTCCATCTCCATTTGTGTAAAAGAACCACATTGAAATCCTCCACCCTTCGTAGGCCTAGACCCCCAAACTTTATAGGTTGACAAACCGAACTCCAACTAACCCAATGAATACTCCTTTTTTCTTCCTTACTACCCACAAAAAATTACTTTGAATCGAAGTGATGATTTTTGCCACCTTAGAGGGAACTTTATAAAAAGATAACATGAAAATATATAGTCTAGATAATACCAACTTCAAAAGTGTCAATCTACCTCCAAAACTAAGCGACCGACTTGACCAACTATCAAGCCTCCTCTTCATCTTTCCTACCACCCCTTCCCATATCGAACCCTTGTTTAAAACATGTCCAATGGGAACTCCAAGAAATGAAAATTTACTATCTTCCCTCATACAAGATAAGAAACAAGAAGTCACTTCCAACCGATTTGAGCTTATGTTCAACCCGATGACTTTGCTTTTATGAAAATTAATACCAAGACCCGACACCAACTCAAACCCCCGAAGAACCGCTTTGATGGCCCAAATGTGCTTCCAACTCCTCTCACCTACTAACAAAGTGTCATCCGCAAATTGAAGGATATCCACATAACACCTTCTATCAAAATGAAAACCCTTAAAATCATCATTGGCTCCGGATTTGTGCACCATGCATCTTAGCCCTTCCGCCACTATCACAAAAAGAAAATGGGAAAGAGGATCCCCTGGCCTCAAACTTTCTCAATACTAAACTCTTTTGTTGGGATACCATTGACCAATACCGACATTTTACTAGAGAAAACCATGACCTTCATCTACCTCATCCAAACCTCCCAAAAACCCATATTTCTAAGTATAAATCTAAGAAAATTCCACGAGACTTTATCATAAGCCTTCTCAAAATCCACTTTAAATAATAAACACTCCTTACCATCCTTAAAGGAAAAATCCACCAATTCATTAGCTATCAAAACTCTATCCAACAATTGTCTACCCAGAACAAAAGCGCTTTGACTTCTAGAGATAATATTGTGCAAGACTTCCTTTAATCTTTGTGCCAAAAGCTTCGCCAACGCTTTGTAAATACAACCAACCAAACAAATGGGCGTAAAATCATCCAACCCCAAAGGATTTGAATTCTTTGGAATCAAAGATAAAAATGATGGTGTAATGGCTTTTGAAAGAGTGACCTCCGCGTGAAAGAATTCAAAGCACCGAATAAAATCCAATTCCTTCAAAAAATACCAACACTTTTTTATAAAAGAGAAATTGTACCCATCCGGTCCCGGGCTCTTAGTCCCTTCACACCCCCAAACCACCTTTGTTATTTCACTCTCATCAAAAGGAGATTCAAGGAAATGCTTCTCTACTTCCGTTAAAGAGTTGAAAACAAGACCGTATAAAATCGTTCTAACGGTAACCGACTCCACAAATTTTTGAACCAAATTGTTCTCTAACCCCCTCCTTAACCTCCTCCACCGAATCCCCTTTATTCCCCTCAAGAAGACAAGGACCAATATAACTCCTCCTACGCCTTTCTTTCATTACCCGATGGAAGTATCTACTATTGGAATCCCCTTCGTTAAGCCACTTCAATCTCGCCTTTTGAATGAGTATATTCTCCTTAATTTTTAGATTCAACCAAATTTTACTATTCGCCTTCCTTTTTTCCTCCAACTCCACATCACCTTCCTCCCCCAAATTCAAAATACACACATCCTCCTCAATGTCCAAATCAATCTTACCAAAAATGTTAATATTCCACCATCTAAGCCTCTCTTTAAGAAGAAGAAGCTTCTCCTTTAGCACAAAATATCTTCTACCTTCAATCACCAACTTTAACCACTCTTTTTCCACAAATGGTAAGGAGTCTTTATTGTTGAACCATTCGTCATTAACCCTAAAAGGCTTCGGACCCCAATCCGTTTTTTCGAAGATGAGCCAAATTAGACAATGATCGGAAAAATCTCTATCACCAATAAGTTGACAAACTATTCCCCATTTATCAACCACGCCATTCTCCACTAGAAAGCGATCAATTCTACTACAAATCTTACCACCTCCCCCAAACCAAGTAAACTTCTTCCCTCTACAAGGAACATCTATCAAATTACCCGAAGAAATGAAATCCGAGAATTCAACACATTCCTGTAACACCCCAAAATTTGCCCTCTTATTTATTACCATCTGACCAGCCGGTGGTTCACATTCAGCTGCATTTTCCGCTAGGTTAAGACAATCATAATCTTGCATTTCATGGAATTCCTAAAGAATGGGATCAAAGAGTTTCCTTGTGATCAGGATTTTCCTAGTCATATGTGATTCATCTGGCTATTGCCTTTGAGATTAGTAAAAATGCCGAGTTCCCAACATCATGGGTATGTTCTTATCAAAACATTAGGTTTGATCTTCGAAATTTCTCAAAGGGGAATCAATCGGCCTGAATTTCAATGGAGAGGGCTTTGGGCTAAGGTAAAAAAAAAATCGGCGGAGAACACAATTTGATATAAATTGAACGTGTCAAGGTATGGTCAAGAGGAGTATTTGAAATTTGGCATACAAGTTCATCGGGACCGTTTATTTCATTTCGAACTTAATTATCCATTAATCGAAGTCACCTTTTCAAATTTATATCCATTATTATATCTATTTTTCAAGCTCCTACTTGTGTGTTTATCTTTAACCTTCCTTTGGTCCAATATTCATGCCCATGTCTTTTTTTTTCTATTAAATAAAAATTAATTAATCCCTACTTCCAAACATTTAAATTTAAGACCAAATAAAGTTCAAGTCCAAAGCATTCTCTAGATCCACATAACATTTATCACCAAAATGATCAATTACTAAGCCTTTGAACCATTCTCATAACTCACCATTTTCAAACCAAATAGCACATCCTTAGACTTCATTTTAATTAGTTGGCATTGATACTCTTGGAATATCCTACGGGTCATGTGAATCATGGTCGTGAAATTATTGAGCAAATTAGTTTCATTAAAGGTCTTATACATTGGTTTCCTTCGGACGATGTCGGCTAAAAGGAACATGTTTTTTTTTGTTTTTACTTCTTTTTTATAACAAGGAGGTATTTGCACCTAGCTTAAAGTGTTAGTCATGTTCATAAGGGGCGCATACAAGGCAAAGGGAAAAATATATAACAGTATGGAGGGAACGAAATTCAGAAAAAAAATATGAATACGCCGAAGCAAATCGTTCGTAATAAACAATCCCTTTGATGAGAATGAT
The DNA here is from genome assembly GCA_963966055.1 of Lathyrus aphaca. Lineage (NCBI taxonomy): Eukaryota > Viridiplantae > Streptophyta > Magnoliopsida > Fabales > Fabaceae > Lathyrus > Lathyrus aphaca. The sequence goes on along the minus strand of OZ014520.1, from coordinate 576,302,317 downwards.
TTTTAACAGGGCGATATGCCATTTTGAACACTTCAAGGTGATAGAAAATAAAAGCACTCTTCATTATTGAACTTGCAAGGTTTCTTCATATCAGAATAATTTAACAAACAAAATTCAGAATTTTACACACAAAAGAAGAGAAGAAGAAGTCCATAATATTAAAAAAAAATAGAAATTACAAGGAGGAAATAATCTCAATTCTCAAAGAGAAATCTCAGCAAAAAAATTATAGTTACAATTGACAACAAAATCAATGAAAAATTTCCTTTTCTCCAAGGCTGGCCCTATCAACCACCGATCTCCTTCGTTCTTTCCAAGCCATCCTCAATCATCAAACACGCATCCTGCATCCATATTAATGAAAAGTAAAGCAAAAATTGAAAAGGAGGGAAAAACTTCAAGAATGAATTCAGTTTGCAACTAACTTAACAGAATTTTTCAACAAACTAACCTCCAACAGAATCATAACAAATTGAGGTAAAGGCATAACAGGGTTTTAACCGATTTTTACCTGAGTATATAAAAATCTGCAACTTCCTCTCAATCGGGGGGATTTCTAGATTCTACCATTTTTCATCACTTTCTTCAATCTCATTCATTCTCCATGAATCTTCATCTTCATTAGATCACATTCATCCTCCACCATTTCTTCTTGCATCTTCTTCAATCCCCTTTGCAAAAACCTCAATCTTCATTCACCATTCCACCATCCCCTTGATTCTTCCATCATTGATTCCACCTTTATCACATCAATCTTCATCACTTGTTATTCACCAATCTTCAAATGCTGCATCACCCATCCTCATCATCTTTTTAATACCTCCATTAAAAGATTCACCATTCTTGAACCATCTAAGAAAAACCTTGCGCCAACACCTCTCAATCCAGCTCCTCACACCTTGGCATATCCTTCCAAAATTATTTATCACCTCAGATCAATTGAGAACCTGCAGAACCACATTGCAATAATGAGAATCATCATGGGCCAAAACAATGGTTCATATCAAGAAGCAAATTTGCAGATCAATTCAATAACACGCAGTGGTTTGCATCAAGTCAAAAACATTACCTCTAACAACACTTCAACAATATGCGGATTACACAACAATGTTGATTCCGCGACTTTGCAACGACCCCGCAGCTATTCACAGCACCGGTCTTCATCAGCATCACATTGACCTTGAACGCCTTCACCACAACCAGAGCGATCGAGATCACAATAACCTCCATTTGGTTTCACCTTCATTGACGAGCCTGCGAGAAGAAAACAAGAGTGCGACACTGTGAGTCGGAATCGAAGAAAACGAGTAGCGACAATGATTTAAGAAACTCGTGTTTCACGATTCGGTCAAGATACCAACAGTGAAGTCCGAAGGGGACGAAGAGGACCGAGAAACGCGAATGGAAGGACCGAAAAGCTCAAGAGGATACGTACCTGAGAAGCAATAGTTTTTGAACGCTGAATCCCCTTGTCGCAGGTATCTTTCGAGAATTTGCTTATGGACTTGGATATTTTTATGCCTCGATTACACTTTGTGTACTTTATGATGTAATACTTGTATGCTTGTATAGTTTCTATAGTTAGGATAGAAAAGATAAAACGAATCGCTAGAAAACTAATATCTCAAAAATAAAATAAAGACTCGATCCAATGTCGAGTAAATTTTCAAATAAATAAATAAAGTTGCATGTGACTTTAGGATCCCTCGATTACCATCGTTCCACTCCATCACACCCAAAAGCAAGCCTTGTGTGTTGCACACCATAAGTCGTGCGTCTCAGCACCACACAATCGACCCACCCGATCCATCGTTTCATCCCATTTATGTTTCATATGCGTTTTCACCCACCATGACCTAGGAGGACCATATTGTTCACTATTAACTCTTGTACTCATATTTCTAGTTTAACATCTCTTAGGTAGATTTAATCTTTCAAACCTCACTAACCATAGGTCATCCTTAAATTCAACTAACTTAGGGTAAGTCTAGTTTCCCTTAGAGTTTTCCTTTTACAACTTGAGTCTCACTTCTCATCTTAAAAGAAAATCAAAAACACTTAATAAAGGAAAAGGTGTACAAAGCGCCACGAGCCTTAAGCTATACGGGAAATGATTAGTGGAGGTCTCCTCCACTCTTCTAGGATGCTTTACAAACGTTCCATTGGGGGCGATCTTGGAAAGTATTCGCTCCTGTGTCATAGTCTTTAGTGTTGTACATTCAATAAACACAAATTCAAAACACTTCTTATAAAAGACAACAAACCAAGAAGTCACGTCTTCTCATCTCATCTCATACTTCTTGCGGACGAACATGACTTGCCTCGACAGTTCAAATAGTGATACGATAAACACCCTCGAGTCAGAGCCAGTAACACTTGAGCTAGAGCTATGGCAATGTCATCCTAAAAATCACAAACAAGTTTCAGCCTTAGTTAGATGAACTACGGCGACTCTGATCCTCATTTATCCCGATGAGGTACGTAGGAAGTGGGGTAGGACCCATTCGAGCACATTCTTTATTTTCCCTACCTTTTCCCCATTCTTTCTTTTTGTTCTCTTGCAGTTCCTTTCTTTCTCATTTCTATTCCAGTTAGCAGTTCATCTGTTCATCAGCAGTTATATTTTTCTCACCCTTTGAAACAAAGTAGCAAGCGTGGATCCCGTCAGGTACGGCGGACGGTCTGGGGTGCTAATACCTTCCCAGGTCGTAATCGACTCCCGAACCCAAATCTTTGGTTCGCAAGACCTTGTCATTTCCTTCTTCCTCAGGTTTGTGCAAGATTACCTTTCCCGTTCCTTCAGGATAAAAATGTCTGGCTGGCGACTCTACCTTTTCCGCGCCACTTTCACGTTTGTACTAGGATGAAAATCCCGGGAGCGACAGCTGGCGAATTTGCTGGGGACCTCTAGAAATTCTGATTTCCCCTTTGAGAGTCAATCCTAGCGCTTGTCTATATCTGTTTTCTTTGGTTGTTTATTCGTTTGTTATTATGCTTTAGTTTAGCTTTACTGTTTTGTTTACAGTTTATCGCTTTACTTTACAACTTTATTTACAGCTTTTTGCACTTTACTTTACTGTCGCATATACTGGCATATACTGTACTGGCTGTTCTGGTTTTCCTTGGCGGGATGGGATCATTGTGAGATAGGCCAAATATCCGGCTTGAGTATACACATAGGATTTAGAGTGGGCAGTCGTGCGGCTTGCGTGGTTTTGAGCACGTGTAGTTTTCACGAGTCCCACACCCAGATCAGGCTCTCTTGGGATATGCTCTATACTGCCTAGGCAGACCATAGAATGTTCCCACCTGAGCTGCTAACACTGGGAACCGATCATCGAGGACCTTAGTGGAAACAACCCTCTCCAGTGGTGACAGTGGCAGACCACATTTCGTGGCAAACCCATTCGCACCCGAGGGCCCACTAGGAAATCGCATAGGATGACCTTGTTCTCTCGTAGGAACCTGGTTAAAGCAATTGGTCGTATGACAGTAGTATTGTACCCTTCGGGATGAATGTACTATTGTTTCTCGACTTCAGTGCTTGAAGCCGGGAACTTATGAGGGATGCTTGTTTTTCCGGAATTCAGCTGAGGCCTCCCTGAGTAGTACATAATACCAAACCGATTCCCTGATTTGGTCATGAGCCATTTCTCGGAAATGGTGAACATATTATTTCTATTCGGCTTTGAGAGTCCGTGATGTTGACCCGTAGTAGCACACCCGTGAGATTGGGAGGGATTTACAGGTTTGCAGGAACCCTAAAACTTCCAACATACCCGCTTTTGCCAGTGTTACTCCGTGTTATGATCCGGTCCTATATGATACTTGGTTGAGAATTTTGGAACTTTTGCGCAGAGATAATGACATTATGATCTTCACCAACACTTGATTATCTGATCCACACCAGCGTCGGACCGCTGATCACATGCCTGTTGCATACATGACATCATAGCATTTAAGCATACATGTTCAGTTACTTCTAAGGATCACATATCTGAATTATTCCTGATTTTTTCTGCATTAAAACTTGGATCAAAACAGATAGATTCCTTGGAAATAACCGAACATGGCATTTGCATACATCCTTGCATTTTTTACAGGTGTTCGGGGACAAATTCTTATCCTGACTTAGTTTCTCTCCATAATGGCCAATTTGAATCACGATTGTCCAGGTATGGAACAACTCCGAGCGGAGGTGACTGAGATGAAGGCCCAACTGGGGTATGTTATAGTGGACATTCGAGCGTTGTCCCAGGATCAGAAATTGCTGAGAGAAGAATTCAACTTGATGAAGACTCAGATAAAGCTGCTTACAGGAATCATGAATGCTATGTCAAAAAAGGAAAATAGCTGTGTGTCTGCTTTTCAAACAAAAGGTCATGTTTCTCCCATCTCTTTGGGATGTCCACTAAATCAGGGTTCTTTAGGTGGATTTCCTCTACAGTTTGAATCTCTTCACCAACAATCGCCACTTGGCAGTCAGGAAAAGCATTAGATAGGAACCAACTCCACATGTGAACTAAATGATCCTACACCGATCGTTACCAAAGAAGTGAGCACTTTCTTTCCTTATCAGGGATCCTCCTCAGCTGCTACGCCTTGGTTTCCAGGAGAAATACTTCAACAAGTTTCGTCTATAGCTCATCCATTGGTAGCAACCCGTCATCAACAGGAGCAAGAAAGGGTTATTGATCCAATACCCGTGTCTTATGCTGAATTATGTCCACAACTGTTCAAAATGGGGTTGATTGAGTATTGCGAGCTAACTCCCCCTTCCGGTAAACTTCACCAAAGTTGGAATCCTTACGCTTACTGTGTTTTTCATTCTGGAGCTCCCGGACATGATGTTAATGATTGCAAGGCGTTTAAAAATCAAGTGCAAGACTTAATTGATGAAGGCGTAATCACTTTTGGACTGACCGGGCCGGAAGTGTCGTAAGATAAAGTATGCAGGAATACAAAAGAGGTGGTCAACTTTTCTTCTTCCAGAATCATTGCTCAGGCCAAGTCTTCAAAGGGGTTACATCAACAACCTTCATTTGTTCCTCGGCCGAGTATGGGTAAGAGAGTACAGGGACACGTCAGGCGCCTAACGCAATGTCAACACTGAAATGTTCAGTCACAATCTCAGGTTCAACAACAACGACCACAGGGTAAGCAACAACAGGTACAGAGACCGTTTCAGGAAAGAACAAGAGCGAGAAACCGCAGACTTGATCCCGTCCCATGCCCATATGTTGTATTGCTCCCAGAGCTGCTAAAGTTGAACCTGGTCGAGCTTCGTACTATGAGACCTCCTCCTCCTGACAATCTACCTCCGAATTTTGATGCTAACGCCAGGTGCGAATTCCATTCGGGTGCCCAGGGGCACAGTATTGAGAAATGTTGGGCTTTTCAGAACAAGGTACATGACCTAGTTGACTCCAAGGCGATCAATTTCGCTCCTCTCCCAAATGTACTCCAGAATCCAATGCCTAATCACAACGGAACCGGTGTCACGGTTGTTTTACCAGATGGTCCACGTTAAGCTGAAGTCTTCGAGTTAATCGCCCAGGACGCAAGGGTATTTATGAAGCAAATAAAGCCAGCAGTATTCAAATACTCTCAGTGATGACATTTATGTGTTTGCCTTTCTTTATTGTTCATTCTCATCCCTATTGAGGGGAACTACGTCGCTCTGATTCTTCATTAGTCTTTGATCAATGGAGATACGTAGGCAGAAGATCGTCAGCTCTTTCCGAACAACCTTATGGGGCAACTTTACTCCCCAGCTTTACTCTTTCCTTCAGATGTCTCGTGTCAGAGTCAGAATAGTTAGAAGAAGAAGTATGACTGCCATGGTTAGGTATACAACTGCGAATTGAAGATTACAAGTCTGTGAAAGAGCTATTTGTAACCCGGTGAACTGACTTTAAACAATGTTGCGGATAGCAAGAGTCGCCACCGACTTTTATTTTATCCATAAGGAAAGGTTATAAAAGAACAGGAAAGACCTTAGAGAATATTTTGGGTCCGGGGGGTAGGTTATGAAAAGGGAAGGTGTTAGCACCCTTTTCATCCATGGTTATCCATGGGCTCTTAGGTACTTAAGCTCACTTTAAATTGTTTTGAAAGTGTAGTGTGTGAATAGAAAAATTTTCAGAATAGTTAATAAATAATCCATGTAAGGATGTGTTAAAAACATGTTTGAAAATTTGTTTGAAAATTGTCTAAGTGTGAAGAAAATTTTGAAATGAGCTTAAGTACTTAAAAGTAACTTTCCCTAATGTTTAAAGTCTTTCTTATTCGTTTTCCTTTCCTTAGTAAGACTATCCCTACTATAATGGAGTAGGTAGTCCTTACTTTGGATGTTTAAGGGACATGTAAAGGGGCAATTTGATCTTTGAAGGCAATGGTGGGGTGTAATAAGCATATTAAGGGACTATCATCATTTTTTCCGAAGGGACTCGATTCGTATAGGCAACCATAAAGGGACTTTGATGATTTTTATTCGAGGGACTTGCTTTTATACACCCCACTTAACCATTATTCGTAGGCAACTGGAGGGATATCCTTAGAAAGTGAGACGGCGATTTAAAATCGACTTACGTGTGTGAAGTGTTTAAATTAATTATCTTTATTAAAAATTATCTAAATTTATTTTAAATAACAAACATATTAACACTCCCTAAATACTAACCATAATAATAATAATTAAAATAATTATAAAAAATTACAACCGAGAAACAATTACAAAATAATAATAAAAATAGCAAATTTAGGCAATAAATAATAAAATATAAATAATAAAGGGGTTAGTAAATAAAATTAGCAAAAATAATAGTAAACATAATTAAATTATAAATGGGTTAGTAACTCGAAATAATAAATAAGGTTAGAAAAATAAAATATAAATAATAACATGGTTAGTGATAAAAATTAAAAGATTATAATAAGCAATAAATCAATTAATAGAAATCAACAATATAAATAAAAATAATTAACATACATAATTAGGTAATTTTTATATTCTTATAATATTTAAATTATTATAATTACAAAAATTTTAATTATTATGAACATATATTTATAATTTACATACATATTATAAGAAAAAGATAAACTTTCAAATATCATGTTAAAATTTAATTTCTATTAGTTATTATGTTTATAAATTAATTTTAACTATATACAAAAATATATAAATTAAAATATTTCTAAACTTTAAAAGAAAATTAACTTAAATCACAAATGCAAAATTCTATGACAAATTATAATTATATTGGGAATTAAAAAAAACAGCATTAAATATTATTTAGAAAAAATATTTTAAGATTGGAAAATTAGGTTTTTATAGTTTTTAAGATTTAAGAATTAGGATTTATACAAAAAATTATTTTTTAATAATCACATGATATTATTTTAATATAACCTATATAAAATAAAATTTTAAATAAAAAACAAGAGTTTTATGATATTTTAGAGAATTATTTTTAAGGTTAATTAAACTATATAATATATATACATATTTTAAAACATAAATAATAATATACTAATTATTTTAAACAATTAATTTAAACATGAAAATAAAAAGAAAAGAATAAGAAAAGGAACCTGGTGGGGCTGGGGTTTGAACCCAGTCCCCTATGCTTGCTTTCAAGAGAGACTACCACTGGGCCATTGGGTGCGCAGGCAAGAGAGGAGAGCAAGAGATTTGTTTTATTCTTTGTTTTGAGAAATCCAGAAAAATATCAAAAACAAAAGGCCTGGGGGAGGTTTTGATCCCAGGACCTTTTGTTCACAAGACACACGCGCTACCGCTGGGCTGGGAGAGCCAATTCTGCTAGCTGAAGGGTTTTAACGCGTAATATATGATATCTTCATTTATCCTGAAAAAAATAGAAAAAAGGAATGGTCCAGGCCAGATTCGAACCTATGCCATTATCAAACAAACATGCAGGCCTTACCACTGAAGCACACATACGCGTGTGGTATATAACTCAACAACAAAAGAAAAAATATTTAATTCACATTTGAATTTCTTCAAACGCGCGGGAAGCAATCGTCCCCTACCTCCAGCACTGCAATTTTTGCTACGAAATTAGCTGAGAATTTTCCTGCGGATTTGAAACCCTAGCAAAACCTGCGAAAACGAAACTTAACCAAAACCATACCGATTCATGAAATTGATTAGTGATTTATGATTCTCATGATTCACACAACAGTTCTACGTTTTCACAATTCATTTATATGCATTCAAATGATAAACCCTAATTGGAGGTCATCAACCCTAACATGGCCGTTTGCGTTTCAAGCCCTCATCCTTCAATCCAATTACCCAGAAACGTTCTATGGATCAAGATAAACACATATCAACAGTCAAAAACAGTTTATATTACATATATTGATGGAATCGAAAAATTTAAATTCAAGGCAAAGATGGATTCGGGTAGCTCAACATGAGACATATGGGATGCGTATGATGGATGATTTTGCTTCATGGATGATCCAAGAACATGTCTATGTTCTTAATTTACCTTCTAAAGCTCTCAAATTCGAAATCCGATTCTCACTTTTTTGACAAATTTTTGTGTTTTGAAACTCACCTTGAAGCTACTCAATTCGTCCATGTGCATTAGGTTTATGTTATGTATATATATGGGGTTGATTTAGGTCAGAAAAACCATTTGGTTGTGTGAAGATTTGATCCAAAAAAGATTCATAAAGATCATTGTGTAACTTTCAAATATTTGATCATAATGCCTTACTATTTTGGGAGGGATCTCATGATTTCCTTCTCTTTTGACTCCAATCACCTTTTATGATTTTTTAAATCCAATCACAAAAATATCCTTTCATGTTTAATATTTTTTTAAAATTTAAAATGATTTAAAATGTAATAAATCATAATAAATTAATAAAATAAAATAAAAAATATGAGAATATCATGAAAATTTCGTGCATGGCATTATGAAGTGGATTGGGTCACAAATTGAATGGCCCATTTGAAAAAAAATGATTTTGAACCTCCCTTTTCAATATAAACCATCACAAAATTGTCCAACTTTGCAAAGACACATCTCCCTCAATTTTAAGGGTATGAGGGTGTTCTTGGACTTTTTGGAAAGCTTGAAGAGTCCTCTAAACAACCCCATTGGTTTCAGGTCCATATCATTTACCAATCTCAAGTTATGCCCTTTTGAAGTTGTTGACTTTTTGTTGACTTTTAAAATGACCTATAATGTCTTAGATCATATCTTTCAAATGAAGCATTTTTGGGCTTAACCTTCAACATCAAAGTTGTAGAGAATTCAATTTCCTTCAAAATGAGCTTTGGATGGAGACTTGGTGATGAAGTATGTGAAAGTTATGGCTGGTCAAAGTTCAGTTGACTTTTACTGAGGAAACCCTAATTTAGAAACTCCTGATTATTGATGATCTGGAATCTCCTTGATGAATCATGATCAACCCTTGATCAAATGATGAATTTTACTTCATATACTTGATGTTGGCAAAAAATCATGAAGTTTGACTTTGGTTTGACCACAGTTGACCTCAGTTTGACTTTTTAACTGCATTGACTGATTTTGACTTATCTGATCATCTGACTGAGCAAACTTTTGAGAAAAGTCTTGAAACTTGACATGGGGGTTCTTACACACATATAAGATGTTATGAAACTCACTTGAGGTATTGGAAGTCCATCTAGCCTGATTAAAGTCACAAACCTAATTATGGATGCCCTGCTTAGGAGGTGCATTGTTTGAGGGAATTGTCAACTTCTTTGACCAATTGTGAACTATGTGAACCTTGTGAACCATCATAAAATGTCTTGTGATACTCATGGGAGGTATTGTGAAGCTTGTGAACCTTGTGAACCTTCATAAAGTAACTTGTGGACTTTATGAACCTCATGAAAGGTATTGAAAGCATTGTGGACCTTGTGAACCTTCATAAAGTAACTTGTGGACTTTATGAACCTCATGAAAGGTATTGAAAGCATTGTGGACCTTGTGAACCTTGTGACCCTTCATAAAGTAGTTTGTGAACTTTATGAACCTCATGAAAGATTGTGCAAGTGGTTGGAGCACTTGTGAACCTTGTGAATCTTCAAGAAGCAACTTGGGGACTTCCTGAACCTCATGAAGGGTTATGCAAGTGTTGGGGAACTTGTGAACCTTGTGAACCTTCTTATAACACAAAGTCCTGTGTTGTGAGGGCAAATTTTGGGGTGCAACAGCTGCCCCTGTTCAATTTTCTGAAACCTGAGGGGTTAGATTGGTATATTTGCCAGTCGTAACCTGGAAGGTTGAAGGGGATTGAACACAAAAGCCCAAAAATTTGCACTCACCAGTGCATAGAGTGATATTGATGGTTGGTTGAACATGATTGAGTGGGCTTAAAAATGCCACTAGGGGAAAGTTCTTTAGTAGTATAATGAAAGCTGTCAGGAGTCTGGAGTAATACTGATGTAACAGCATGTCTTCATGAGGATAGAGCAATCAATAATGATAACTCCAACGCAGTCTTGAAGTACTGATTTCAGGAGGATGGAGACATCAATAATGACAACTCCAATGCAGTCTTGAAATAATAATGTGATATGTCTTCAGGAGGATAGAGCAATCAATAATGATAACTCTAATGCAGTCTTGAAGTACTGATTTCAGGAGGATGGAGACATCAATAATGACAACTCCAATGCAGTCTTGAAATAATAATGTGATATGTCTTCAGGAGGATAGAGCAATCAATAATGATAACTCTAATGCAGTCTTGAAGTACTGATTTCAGGAGGATGGAGACATCAATAATGACAACTCCAATGCAGTCTTGAAATAATAATGTGATATGTCTTCAGGAGGATAGAGCAATCAATAATGATAACTCTAATGCAGTCTTGAAGTACTGATTTCAGGAGGATGGAGACATCAATAATGACAACTCCAATGCAGTCTTGAAATAATAATGTGATATGTCTTCAGGAGGATAGAGCAATCAATAATGATAACTCTAATGCAGTCTTGAAGTACTGATTTCAGGAGGATGGAGACATCAATAATGACAACTCCAATGCAGTCTTGAAATAATAATGTGATATGTCTTCAGGAGGATAGAGCAATCAATAATGATAACTCTAATGCAGTCTTGAAGTACTGATTTCAGGAGGATGGAGACATCAATAATGACAACTCCAATGCAGTCTTGAAATAATAATGTGATATGTCTTCAGGAGGATAGAGCAATCAATAATGATAACTCTAATGCAGTCTTGAAGTACTGATTTCAGGAGGATGGAGACATCAATAATGACAACTCCAATGCAGTCTTGAAATAATAATGTGATATGTCTTCAGGAGGATAGAGCAATCAATAATGATAACTCTAATGCAGTCTTGAAGTACTGATTTCAGGAGGATGGAGACATCAATAATGACAACTCCAATGCAGTCTTGAAATAATAATGTGATATGTCTTCAGGAGGATAGAGCAATCAATAATGATAACTCTAATGCAGTCTTGAAGTACTGATTTCAGGAGGATGGAGACATCAATAATGACAACTCCAATGCAGTCTTGAAATAATAATGTGATATGTCTTCAGGAGGATAGAGCAATCAATAATGATAACTCTAATGCAGTCTTGAAGTACTGATTTCAGGAGGATGGAGACATCAATAATGACAACTCCAATGCAGTCTTGAAATAATAATGTGATATGTCTTCAGGAGGATAGAGCAATCAATAATGATAACTCTAATGCAGTCTTGAAGTACTGATTTCAGGAGGATGGAGACATCAATAATGACAACTCCAATGCAGTCTTGAAATAATAATGTGATATGTCTTCAGGAGGATAGAGCAATCAATAATGATAACTCTAATGCAGTCTTGAAGTACTGATTTCAGGAGGATGGAGACATCAATAATGACAACTCCAATGCAGTCTTGAAATAATGATGTGATATGTCTTCAGGAGGATAGAGCAATCAATAATGATAACTCTAATGCAGTCTTGAAGTACTGATTTCAGGAGGATGGAGACATCAATAATGACAACTCCAATGCAGTCTTGAAATAATGATGAGCTCATCAGGAGGATAAAATAACCCTGAGGTTACAATAAAGCAGTCCCAAAGATCATAAGTTTGCTTGTTGGATAATTAACCTGAAAACAAAGTAGCATTCTGTATAACAATATTAGTTTATGCTTTATGTATGCATGTATGATATGATGTACTTAGGTAATGTATTATGTATATGGATATATATGCTATGGTATGATGTAAATGATGTATGTATGATATGATAACTGCCGGAAACGTCTGGATATCTTCGTATAACCACTGCTGGCCAGGGAAAATAAATCCCGATTCGTTGTTGAAGAATGTATAACCTCTGTCTGCTGGGTATAACAGTGTATAGATACCCTCCCGTATGCTGGGGATAACAGAGTATAAATATAACTTCCCGTTGCTGGGGATAACAGAGATAGATATCACCTCCCGTTGTTGGGGATAGTAAGGTATATATAATCTTCGTCTTCGTTTGACAGTAGGATAAGTATAACATCCCGTCTTCGTTCGTCGTACCCTTATTGGAAAGCAATTTCCCGAATATCCATATGAGGATAAAAGAGATGGATATAAATTCCAGGGGAGATGAGACCTTTATGAAGATGGATTTGCCCTACTGAGGGTTTGTAACTGTCTTGTAAGGGTGAACCGGCGAAGCTTCGTTGAAATCCTTCCCTCGTTCGTCCTTAGTAAATACTATTACTGCATTTTCATGCATTTCTGGTGAACATTAATCATATTCAAAAGCATAAACACAACCAATGGACGTTTTGCTTATGTAAAATAGGGTAAAAGTAAATCTGAATTCAGAGGGAAAAGTAAAGCTGAACTTGAAAACAAAATTGTCTCAACTTCGAGATTGGATTTAGAGCTCCTGAAATCCATAACTTTCCTGAATACCTTCCCAGAAATCTTCATAACTGGATCTGAAGACATGATACTGACACCATCTGATACTACTGGCATGGACAATTAATTCCCCTAATGACTTTTGCTGAGGATTACAAATCAAGGTAGAGGAATGTGTCTTCAGGTTGTAATGGACCATGTATTCTCCGGATACCAGATTTGAAAAGAAGGCATTGCCCCTTGGTTGAGGATGAATCGTCCCGTACCGGAAGTATCTGTAATGAGTCATCTCAAAAGAAACAAGTAGAATTCCCCATAAGCATATGCCCCTGGTATTATGAACTTTGTAATGTCACACTTGGTAATTCAAATATATGAGAAAAACTGCCCCTGGCCATTAAGCACTGTTGGATCTGGAACTGATTGCCCTGAATGATCTGAACAGTAACTTGGAATGCCCATGGATTGGGAAACAGTGGTTATGCCCCTTTATATACATGGATTTTGATCCAGGAAGCAACTTTGCTTATCGGAAGGACTTTAGTTCATTTGAACATTCATCCTGTAAGCTTCTCCATTTGTCAGACATTCAGGTATATGCAAACAATATATATTCAAAATGCAATGCTTATGTCTGCCTTGAAAAAAAATTTTTTTTTTTTTTTTGAAAAACTGTTTATTTTTTTTTTTTTATATATTTTTTTTTTGAAAACTGCGATATTAACTCAAATTTTATGACAAGCCCTAAAGGAGTCAGGATACCTTTTTGTAGCAGTATGCTTTCGAACTAACCATGCTTCAGTTAGGACTTTTAAAGGGTTATAACGTGGCCTGGCTCATGGTTTAAGAAACAAAGGATAAAGGCTCAAATTTTATTTGTACCCAACCCAATCTCCATGATGTTCTTCAGTCCTATGCTCAGTTCACTTATGCATTGAAACTTCACAGAAGTGTGGTATTGTAACATTGATATTTTGTGATGGTTTGGCAACCACAAGTTTATTTGAACTTTCAGTCATCTTTCTTTGTTGAGGGTTCATAGTGACCCTTTTTTTTTATTTCTCTTTTGACTTTATTATCCCTTCTTTTTGCCTGAACTGCTTATTTCAAGGTTACAGTCAGCGGGATGTCTTAATGTTTTACTAAGTCTCCTTCATAGGTTTTGACTTAGTGAATCGTTCTTTTGCTGGATATTGACTGTCAGGTTTATTGATTACAGAGAACCATCATTAGCTGTGTACATATAATTGGCATATTTTGAGTTAACTGAGTAACTACCCTGCCCCAGGTTATGAATAAGGGTTTTAATTTGTGAGAATAAAAACTCCTACTTCATAGGCTCAAAAGGGTTGACTAGGGATTATCTTCCTTATATCTCCACTGTTTAGGAATTGAAACAATGCCTGTACATCGTCAGCATAGTCTGTTCAAAAGCATACTGCATAAGATTATGGTATTGTTTTCGTCATCCTCCCTCTACAGGCTTGTAGCTTCATCAGGAGTTAAATATCACAAGATAGAAATAAGAAGCATAATTCAAAATATAGTGGAACGAATGGATTAATTCAAGACAAACATATGCAATGCATTAAAGAAGACAAAAGTTTAACATAATAGTAAGTGTTCAAACAAATAAAAGAAATTACAAATGAAAATTCAAATGTTGTCCCATCCAGTTGGCTGAATGTCCTCAATTGCAATCTGTGAACTTTGAGGAGCAGTATACTTCACCATGAAACCAAATTTACCACTTGGATGCCCCAAGGTGCCCCATATCTCAACAGGCCTAGGTATTCTTCCTTTTTTGTTACTTTGGGCTACTTGTCTTGCAGCTTCGGTGTTTGATGGACGATAGTAAAATTCAACTTGACCTTCTGGAGTAACCTCGAGTATTCCTTCGTCAATTAGGTCTTGAATCTTTTCCTTCAATGCCCAACAGTTATTTGTATCATGTCCAGGACTGTTGGAATGGTACTCACACCTTGCCCTGGGATTATAACGAGGAGAGGAAGTTTTAGGATTTTTAGGAGACTTTTCCAAGGAAACCAGCTTCATCTCCAACAGGCATTGCAAAACTTGTGACATTGGAGTGCTGAACTTGATAAACTGCCTTCTACCTTTCTGGTGTTGAGGTGGATTAACCTTATCAAGTCTTTCTTCTTCAATTGAAGAATAGTCAATGGCAACCTGTCTCTTACCCTCTTTTATCCTCATCCTCCTTTCAACCAAATCAACTTGTTTTAACGGAGGTTGACTGACAACTAGATCCCTGACTCTATCACTTTGAAGTTTGTGGACAAAGGTTCTCAGCTCTTCTTGCCCCTGAGCTAATCTTTGAATAAGAGCCATCTGGCCATTCATCTGGATCCTCATTCCTGTCATCTCAGCTTGTAGTTGTTTCAGCTGATCGTCCTTGTTGTCCTCAGGATTCTTCTTTTTAGCCAGCAGTGTCTTCAATTCATCCTGCCCCTTGGTCAGGTTCAGGATCAACTCTTGGAACTGTGCATTCTGTGCCTGAAGATCCTTAACTGATTGTTCGAGAGCCATTGCTGAAATAAACAGCGAGAAGATGAGAACCCTGTGCACAATAATAAACCTGTGATGCAATGAAATGATATGGGAATGCATATGCAATGTTTTCAAGGACCGCAGGATTTAAATTTGCTTAAACGAACAAGAAAGTAACTTTTTATTAGTAATAACTTTGTTTTGCCTTTTAGGCTTACAAAAAATGAAAGTGAAATAAGTACAAAAGATGGGGTTTTAAGTCTCCCATGGACGTTTCCTCTTTGTGTTGAGGTATGAGTTGAGGTTTCGTTCCTCGTGAAGTTGCTTTGTGAGCTCTAGAATTCTTGCTTGGCTTGCTTTGTAATGAGCCTCGAAAGTATCCCTTTGCTCCTTCAATTGGATCCATGATCTCTGCAAGTCTTCCTTATCAGTAGGCATGTCTGGGTGAAGGATGGTATAAGATGTGTCTCCTTCAGCAACAGGTTCCATGGTAACTGGTAGGACAGCAGGATATGGCATCATGAGTGTCTGAGCACGAGAGCGTACCCATCTGAGATAAGCCTCCATAGGAATAGTGTACCTAGGCTCCAGTGTCTTGCTGTCAATCCTGTTTACCTTTCCCCAGGCTCGTATGAATCTCTGACGGTAACCCTGAAGATCGTTGTCGTAATCGAACACAATGCCCTGAATCAACATGTCATGTGGACCATCGCTCCGGGCGTAACCAAACTGTCGTAAAGCTAGAGATGGGTTGTAGGTGATGCCTCCTCTTATGCCTAGAAGTGGCACATTAGGAAACTCCCCACAACGGTCAATGATGGTGACATTCTCCATAGATCTGGAGCACCAATGAATGTCTGAATGAGATAGTGACATGATCCTCTTGGACCATCTGAACCCTTGCTCATTCTTCATTACTGAGCGAGGCAGGTGAGAAATAAACCACCTGGATAGTAAAGGTATGCAGCACATCAAAGTTCCCCTTGCCCTTGTAGTACGGGTGTGAAGAGAATGCAGGATGTCTCCAAGCAATGTAGGCACTGGATTATGACTCAGGAAAATGTTGATGGCATGAACATCTATGAACTGATCTGGATTGGGGAACAATACTAAGCCATATATCAGCAAGGCTAAGATCTCCTCAAAAGCATCATAGCTCATGGCCTTCAAGAACATTTGAGCTTTATCCACTAATACCTTGGCAAGAATACCCTTGACTCCACTTCTCGTCTCTAGAACAATGTCAGACTTCTTCAGATGTAGAGCTGCAGCAATAACCTCTGGTTTAAGTTCCTTCTCCAAACCTGTGAAGGGTCTTTGATCAAGAACAGGTATACCCAGAAGTTTGGAGAACTCCTCCATGGTTGGAACCAACTGGTAGTCGGGGAATGTGAAGCAATGGTGCTTAGGGTCAAAGAACTGAAACAGCACACTCATCATGTCCTCACTGAACCCTGAAGTGACCAGATCCAACAGATGACCATGTCTCTTGTTGAATCGGGAGTGATCAGACACTTGAGAAACCAACTCTTTAAGCTTGGGAGGTATCCCCACAAAGTTGATCCTGATGGTGTTTCTACGAGCAGAAGCCATGACCTGCAACAAAGAACAAAGATAAATCCTTTGGTCCTTGAAATGGTTAGGGAAAATGATATGCTCATGATGCATGATGATGTCATGATGTTATGTTCAATCACAAACATGTGGCACACACAAACAAGTCACACCATAGCCCTAGGTTTAAAGGCTTGCATGAGGTTTAAGGTAAGTACCCTCCCCTGAAGTTAGATGGTTCATCCTGTCCTACAAAAGTAACCAGGTTCTAAGGGATCTCAATATCATTGATCCTTCACAAGGGTGGTTGTTCAGAAGGCAACTTACTTGCCAACCAAAACCCTCCAAGTTTAAGATCTCAATGAGCGTAGCATCGAGTGTCAACCAACTTCAGTCTGCACCAAAGCCGGCTACCTCACTACTTTCTAAAGGCCAAGATGAGTTAACTAGGGTTCTAAAAGTCAGTTAATGCATTGACAACATATGGTGGCCTCAATATTATCCTCAACTTGACTTAAGGAATATAAGCACCAACCAAGAAGTCGCACTAACTATGGCCACCAGATCAACCGTGTCGATATACGTCGCACAGTTTCCTTGGTCTATTGCCATTTACCTAAGGTACACTAGATCCGGGTTAGGACCTTTCACACATAAGAGCCCAACAATTAAAGTAAAGCAAACAAAGCAAACAATTTAAAGTGATCTTATTTCCTAAGGGTACCCCTCTTAAAATAGATCCCCAGCAGAGTCGCCAGTTCTGTAACCCGGTGAACTGACTTTAAACAATGTTGCGGATAGCAAGAGTCGCCACCGACTTTTATTTTATCCATAAGGAAAGGTTATAAAAGAACAGGAAAGACCTTAGAGAATATTTTGGGTCCGGGGGGTAGGTTATGAAAAGGGAAGGTGTTAGCACCCTTTTCATCCATGGTTATCCATGGGCTCTTAGGTACTTAAGCTCACTTTAAATTGTTTTGAAAGTGTAGTGTGTGAATAGAAAAATTTTCAGAATAGTTAATAAATAATCCATGTAAGGATGTGTTAAAAACATGTTTGAAAATTTGTTTGAAAATTGTCTAAGTGTGAAGAAAATTTTGAAATGAGCTTAAGTACTTAAAAGTAACTTTCCCTAATGTTTAAAGTCTTTCTTATTCGTTTTCCTTTCCTTAGTAAGACTATCCCTACTATAATGGAGTAGGTAGTCCTTACTTTGGATGTTTAAGGGACATGTAAAGGGGCAATTTGATCTTTGAAGGCAATGGTGGGGTGTAATAAGCATATTAAGGGACTATCATCATTTTTTCCGAAGGGACTCGATTCGTATAGGCAACCATAAAGGGACTTTGATGATTTTTATTCGAGGGACTTGCTTTTATACACCCCACTTAACCATTATTCGTAGGCAACTGGAGGGATATCCTTAGAAAGTGAGACGGCGATTTAAAATCGACTTACGTGTGTGAAGTGTTTAAATTAATTATCTTTATTAAAAATTATCTAAATTTATTTTAAATAACAAACATATTAACACTCCCTAAATACTAACCATAATAATAATAATTAAAATAATTATAAAAAATTACAACCGAGAAACAATTACAAAATAATAATAAAAATAGCAAATTTAGGCAATAAATAATAAAATATAAATAATAAAGGGGTTAGTAAATAAAATTAGCAAAAATAATAGTAAACATAATTAAATTATAAATGGGTTAGTAACTCGAAATAATAAATAAGGTTAGAAAAATAAAATATAAATAATAACATGGTTAGTGATAAAAATTAAAAGATTATAATAAGCAATAAATCAATTAATAGAAATCAACAATATAAATAAAAATAATTAACATACATAATTAGGTAATTTTTATATTCTTATAATATTTAAATTATTATAATTACAAAAATTTTAATTATTATGAACATATATTTATAATTTACATACATATTATAAGAAAAAGATAAACTTTCAAATATCATGTTAAAATTTAATTTCTATTAGTTATTATGTTTATAAATTAATTTTAACTATATACAAAAATATATAAATTAAAATATTTCTAAACTTTAAAAGAAAATTAACTTAAATCACAAATGCAAAATTCTATGACAAATTATAATTATATTGGGAATTAAAAAAAACAGCATTAAATATTATTTAGAAAAAATATTTTAAGATTGGAAAATTAGGTTTTTATAGTTTTTAAGATTTAAGAATTAGGATTTATACAAAAAATTATTTTTTAATAATCACATGATATTATTTTAATATAACCTATATAAAATAAAATTTTAAATAAAAAACAAGAGTTTTATGATATTTTAGAGAATTATTTTTAAGGTTAATTAAACTATATAATATATATACATATTTTAAAACATAAATAATAATATACTAATTATTTTAAACAATTAATTTAAACATGAAAATAAAAAGAAAAGAATAAGAAAAGGAACCTGGTGGGGCTGGGGTTTGAACCCAGTCCCCTATGCTTGCTTTCAAGAGAGACTACCACTGGGCCATTGGGTGCGCAGGCAAGAGAGGAGAGCAAGAGATTTGTTTTATTCTTTGTTTTTGAGAAATCCAGAAAAATATCAAAAACAAAAGGCCTGGGGGAGGTTTTGATCCCAGGACCTTTTGTTCACAAGACACACGCGCTACCGCTGGGCTGGGAGAGCCAATTCTGCTAGCTGAAGGGTTTTAACGCGTAATATATGATATCTTCATTTATCCTGAAAAAAATAGAAAAAAGGAATGGTCCAGGCCAGATTCGAACCTATGCCATTATCAAACAAACATGCAGGCCTTACCACTGAAGCACACATACGCGTGTGGTATATAACTCAACAACAAAAGAAAAAATATTTAATTCACATTTGAATTTCTTCAAACGCGCGGGAAGCAATCGTCCCCTACCTCCAGCACTGCAATTTTTGCTACGAAATTAGCTGAGAATTTTCCTGCGGATTTGAAACCCTAGCAAAACCTGCGAAAACGAAACTTAACCAAAACCATACCGATTCATGAAATTGATTAGTGATTTATGATTCTCATGATTCACACAACAGTTCTACGTTTTCACAATTCATTTATATGCATTCAAATGATAAACCCTAATTGGAGGTCATCAACCCTAACATGGCCGTTTGCGTTTCAAGCCCTCATCCTTCAATCCAATTACCCAGAAACGTTCTATGGATCAAGATAAACACATATCAACAGTCAAAAACAGTTTATATTACATATATTGATGGAATCGAAAAATTTAAATTCAAGGCAAAGATGGATTCGGGTAGCTCAACATGAGACATATGGGATGCGTATGATGGATGATTTTGCTTCATGGATGATCCAAGAACATGTCTATGTTCTTAATTTACCTTCTAAAGCTCTCAAATTCGAAATCCGATTCTCACTTTTTTGACAAATTTTTGTGTTTTGAAACTCACCTTGAAGCTACTCAATTCGTCCATGTGCATTAGGTTTATGTTATGTATATATATGGGGTTGATTTAGGTCAGAAAAACCATTTGGTTGTGTGAAGATTTGATCCAAAAAAGATTCATAAAGATCATTGTGTAACTTTCAAATATTTGATCATAATGCCTTACTATTTTGGGAGGGATCTCATGATTTCCTTCTCTTTTGACTCCAATCACCTTTTATGATTTTTTAAATCCAATCACAAAAATATCCTTTCATGTTTAATATTTTTTTAAAATTTAAAATGATTTAAAATGTAATAAATCATAATAAATTAATAAAATAAAATAAAAAATATGAGAATATCATGAAAATTTCGTGCATGGCATTATGAAGTGGATTGGGTCACAAATTGAATGGCCCATTTGAAAAAAAATGATTTTGAACCTCCCTTTTCAATATAAACCATCACAAAATTGTCCAACTTTGCAAAGACACATCTCCCTCAATTTTAAGGGTATGAGGGTGTTCTTGGACTTTTTGGAAAGCTTGAAGAGTCCTCTAAACAACCCCATTGGTTTCAGGTCCATATCATTTACCAATCTCAAGTTATGCCCTTTTGAAGTTGTTGACTTTTTGTTGACTTTTAAAATGACCTATAATGTCTTAGATCATATCTTTCAAATGAAGCATTTTTGGGCTTAACCTTCAACATCAAAGTTGTAGAGAATTCAATTTCCTTCAAAATGAGCTTTGGATGGAGACTTGGTGATGAAGTATGTGAAAGTTATGGCTGGTCAAAGTTCAGTTGACTTTTACTGAGGAAACCCTAATTTAGAAACTCCTGATTATTGATGATCTGGAATCTCCTTGATGAATCATGATCAACCCTTGATCAAATGATGAATTTTACTTCATATACTTGATGTTGGCAAAAAATCATGAAGTTTGACTTTGGTTTGACCACAGTTGACCTCAGTTTGACTTTTTAACTGCATTGACTGATTTTGACTTATCTGATCATCTGACTGAGCAAACTTTTGAGAAAAGTCTTGAAACTTGACATGGGGGTTCTTACACACATATAAGATGTTATGAAACTCACTTGAGGTATTGGAAGTCCATCTAGCCTGATTAAAGTCACAAACCTAATTATGGATGCCCTGCTTAGGAGGTGCATTGTTTGAGGGAATTGTCAACTTCTTTGACCAATTGTGAACTATGTGAACCTTGTGAACCATCATAAAATGTCTTGTGATACTCATGGGAGGTATTGTGAAGCTTGTGAACCTTGTGAACCTTCATAAAGTAACTTGTGGACTTTATGAACCTCATGAAAGGTATTGAAAGCATTGTGGACCTTGTGAACCTTCATAAAGTAACTTGTGGACTTTATGAACCTCATGAAAGGTATTGAAAGCATTGTGGACCTTGTGAACCTTGTGACCCTTCATAAAGTAGTTTGTGAACTTTATGAACCTCATGAAAGATTGTGCAAGTGGTTGGAGCACTTGTGAACCTTGTGAATCTTCAAGAAGCAACTTGGGGACTTCCTGAACCTCATGAAGGGTTATGCAAGTGTTGGGGAACTTGTGAACCTTGTGAACCTTCTTATAACACAAAGTCCTGTGTTGTGAGGGCAAATTTTGGGGTGCAACACTATTGATCGCTGAAAGTATCCAAGACTGACAGAT
Source organism: Lathyrus aphaca (assembly GCA_963966055.1). Classification (NCBI taxonomy): domain Eukaryota; kingdom Viridiplantae; phylum Streptophyta; class Magnoliopsida; order Fabales; family Fabaceae; genus Lathyrus; species Lathyrus aphaca. Next base: position 576,280,223 of record OZ014520.1, on the reverse strand, counting down.
CCAGACGGAGCCAAGCCTCCTCAACTACGACAATATTCAGTTTCTTTATTGCATTTCCATTTGTAGTTTATTTTATATGTTAAACATTTGTCTACATGTATGAAATTTGTTATCTTTTGAATGTTAGCAATAATAAAACTCACATGTTTTTCTTGAAGTAACTCATTTGCATTCCCTTATAGTTTTGCATGTGTACATCGCAATACCGATTGTCGTGCTTAAATTCTATGAAGGAGAATGAAGAAATAAAAACGCAAAATCTCTAATTGCGTGCTCTCGAATAAGGCCCTGTTGACGATGTATAGGCTTTGTTTCAAATCCCTAAACACTGGAGATATAAGGAAGATAGACCCTTGCTAACCCCTTTGAGCCTTGAAGTAGGAGTTTCTTTTCACATAAAAAAAACCTCACATGTAACCCAGGGGCAGGGTAGATATCAGCTAGTCAGACCAAGCGTTCAGGCTTTCATAAAGGAGTGTATTTGAAGATCCATTGCATTCTACTCAAGAGGTCCAAAGACCAAAAACCACAATGGTTGTCCAAGTCCAAAGGTCCAAAGATTGAAAACCACAATGGTTATCCTTCGTTGACCAAAGAATGAGGCAGTCACAACTCTTGCAAAAACAATAAAGGCAAATAGTGTCACACGACTTGTTCCAAATGTAAAAAGAAAAAGAAAAGAAAAAGCCCGCTAAGTCGAAACTTGAAAATAAGCGACTTAGGCAAAAGTTAGGGCATCCCGCTGGACTTCACAATCAAAGATTCACAAGAATCAGTCCAGGCAAAAGTTAGGGATAAAGCAAAATAATGCAAAAGTGAAAGACGGAAAGGATTACACAAGAAAAATCCTCAAATGAGAACAAATTCGTGTGGCACAGACACGAAAGATGGAGGAGTGACTGACTCTCAACAATAACCTGATTGGTGCTTGAACTGATAGCAGCAATGGTTCCTCAATCAACGCGAAACCCTTGTGAAAGGTGAATGCTTATGAAAACTAGCTGAACATAAGAATGGAGAACATCACGAAGAGTGGGTGGGCACAAATAAACTTCGAGCCTATATCCTTTGTTTCTGTAAACCGTGAACCAGGCCACGATACAACCCTTAAAAGTCCTAACTGAAACAGGGTTAATTTGAGAGCGTACTACCACGAGACCGCGTTCCTGACTCCTATGAGTTATGCTAAAAGACATTTGTTGGTATTGCATGTACATACTTTCATTCAAAATAATGTCGTATCTTAACCAGTGATTCGCTCACGAAGGTTTGCGATCTCTTTTCAAAACTTCAAGATTTACATGTGTGTTGCATTAGAATTTTCATTCTAAAGAATAAACATTTTTTGCTTGCATACATTTGTTTGGCATCATAAATGGTTGACATACGGAAATTCAATCCAGAAGCTTAGGCTTGCCAAGTTGAGAAGTCTAAAACTTCTGAAAGACTGTCACGTCAAGGTGCACTTTTCCGAGAAAGCTTCATTGAGCGGGGACTTCCCCAACTAGTCATGGTAAGAGCTAGCCAATCCGGGGCAGTTACATCGAGCAATCTCTTTAAATTTCAGCCAAACTAGGGCAATCACTTCGAGATTCCAATCTCTCCAAGAGCGAAGATTAGTCAGTCAGGTGCAAAGCTATTCAAATACTCGTACTGGGGCAGGCCACTCCAATAGTACGAGATTTCATTCTTTCCCGAAGACAGACGATCGGAAGCATTTACCCGGAGTTTAGAATATTGTGGTCACTTGTCAAGCCAACTATCTCGTTCAACACTTCTGACAGATACAAACGCATCCGCATTGGCAATGGTTACCTCCCCAGTAAGGTTGTTATGCTAGTTCATGCAGTCGTTACGATACCTAAGAGTTTAAAGACGCCAAGTCTTTTGTAAAATCCTCTTGAGGTAAAATCCATACGGAAGCAACTGATCCCCATCACAATACAACTTGAAATATTTCCTCCTTAGCAGGACGTGTCTCGGTTTTGTCATCCCCAACAGATGAATGGAAGTTATCCCCAGTAAAGTCACCGAGTTTTTTCCTTCGGCTGGTTTCCTTGATCTCGGTTTCTCAACAGATCTAAGGCAATTCCTATTCCCCTAGCAGATTTCAGATAAATCATTCTCCTCCCCAGCAGATCCATGAGAGTGGATAATCCCCAATAGTAAAAGTATCCCCCGACACGATCCTCAAGTCTAAAGTCCAATTTATTTTTGGCAAGGATGGTAATTTGGGACAAATGAATTATTCACGCTCTTCTCCAACAGTGATGTTATCCCCACAGGGCTTCTTGATATCGAATTCGCGATCAGTGTGTTTTCCCACAGAGTTAGCAAGGACTTATTACTTCCACGTCAGGAACTTCTTTCACATTCACACCAGTGCACTAACAATACTCAAGACATAACATCCCCAGTGTCATGGGGAAACATGCCACACAATCAAAGCCCAGCCACAGACTGGCCAAAGTCCATCTTCGGGTGGCAGATTTCAAAGCCCAGACACAGACTGGCCAAAGTCCATCTTTGGGTGGCAATTTTCAAAAGTCCCCTTGTTGCACCCCAAAATTTGCCCTCACAAAACAAAACTTTGTGTGCTAAGAGGTTCACAAGGTTCACAAGACCTTTCATGAGGTTCATGAAGTTTACAAGACACTTTATGAAGTTCACAAGGTTCACAAGACCTTTCATGAGGTTCATGAAGTTTACAAGACACTTTATGAGGTTCACAAGGTTCACAAGACCTTTCATGAGGTTCATGAAGTTTACAAGACACTTTATGAGGTTCACAAGGTTCAAAAGACCTTTCATGAGGTTCATGAAGTTTACAAGACACTTTATAAGGTTCACAAGACATCTTATGAGGTTCACAAGGTTCACAAAGTTCATCATGGGTCAGAAGATTTGACAATTCCCTCAGACAATGCATCCTCCTAAGCAGTGCATCCAAAACTAGGGTTTTGACTTTAATCAGGCTAAATGGACTTCCAAGACTTCAAGTGAGCTTCATAAAATCTTATATATGTCTAAGAATCCCTATGACAAATTTCAGAACTTTTCTCAAAGGTTTGCTCAGTCAGATGATCAGATAAGTAAAAATCAGTCAAAGCAGTTAAAAAGTCAAACTGAGGTCAACTGTGGTCAAACCAAAGTCAAACTTCATGATTTTTTGCCAACATCAAGTATATGAAGTAAAATTCATCATTTTATCAAGGGTTGATCATGATTCATCAAGGAGATTTCAGATCATCAAGAATCAGAGGTTTCTAAATTAGGGTTTCCTCAGGAAAAGTCAACTGAACTTTGACCAGCCATAACTTTCACATGCTTTATCACATTTTTTCCATCCAAAGCTCATTTTGAAGGAAATTGAATTCTCTACAACTTTGTGTCTCACAAGCCAAGCCCAAAAATGCTTCATTTGGAAGGTATGAGCTAAGACATTATAGGTCCTTTTGAAAGTCAACAAAAAGTCAACAACTTCAAAAGGGCATAACTTGAGAATGGTAAATGATATGGACATGAAACCAATGGAGTTGGTTAGAGGACTCTCTAAGATTTCCAAAATGTCCAAGAACACCCTCATAGCATTAAAATTGAAGGATGTGTGCCCTTGCAAAGTTGGGAAATTTTTGGGTGGTTTATGAAGAAAATAGGGTCTTAAAACTAAATTTCTCCAAATGGGATGAACTTTTTGTGACCCAAAGTGTTCCATGACATCATGCACGAAATTTATTTGATATTTTCATAATTTTATTTTATTTAATTTATTTATTATGATTTTTTATATTAAAAATCATTTTAAATTTAAATAAAATATCAAATGTGAAAATTTAAAATATATTTTTGTTCTAGAAGGTCATTAAGATGATTTGGATTGGACTGATTCACAATTGATGAAGATTGGCTTGAAATAGAAAGGTCTCATTCACAAATATTTGAAATTTAAGTTCTAATCTTTTTCAATCTCCAAAATAAAAAAGATCCATACAATGATCCAATATTTCTGACCTAATTCATTCTACTATAAGTATACAAGATAACCCAATGCATAGGACACGAATTTTCTGCCACAAAGAGTAAGTTTGCATATTCAAAAAAGTCACCAAAATTCAAATTCGGATTCCATCATTCAAGCCCTTTCAAGACAATTTGAAGGTTGCAACTTGTTCCTGGATGTTCATAGAGTGATTTTGGATCATAACATTGCATCTTCATGACCTAAATCGCACAAACCGAATGCATCTTTTCCACATTTTGAAATTTTTTGATTTGGTTGATTCATGTATTAATATTGAAAACTAATCATATATTTGTGTTTGTTGTGATGTTTAGAAGCTTTTTGCATAGGTTAATTGAATTATTATGGACTGTGTTGAAGATTGCCATTATTAGGGTTTGAAGGTTCAAAACGGGAACCATACATTTAAGACCCTAAAATCAATTCTAAAACCATGGCTGTGATGTATGAGCTCTGTACAATTGATCTGGGCCATTAATTTTGGTTATCATGATGGTTTGCGTGATGTTTCGAAAAACACAGGTTTAGGGTTTTGAAAATTCGCAGCAAAAAACGCAGGGCTAGAGGAGGAAGACGAAGCTCTTGGCGCCATCTGGAAATTCAAAATTGAGCTTAATATTTTTAGAATTATTTGTTGTTTTATTTCACAGGTGCGTGTATGGCCCAGTGGTGAGGGATGCGTGTATAATGCTTGAAGGCTTGTGTTCGAATCCTGGGTTCAGCAACTTTTTCTTATTTTTCTATTTAATTGTTAGACTTAATATATAATGGATTGTGTTGATTATACTACCAGTTGCGCCCTCCCGGCTGGATGGTAAGTGTGCTTGCGTATTATGTGAAGGTCCTGGGTTCGAATCCCTCCCCAGGCCTTTTTTGTGTTATTTGTTTTGCTTTTTCATGATTTTTTCAGGTCAAGCAACAAAACCAAATGGAGTGTTCTCCCTATCACCTGCGTGCGCATGGCCCAGTGGTTGGTGTGCTGGTCTTGAGGGTTGAAAGCTTAGGGACTGGGTTCAAATCCCAGCCCAGGCAGGTTTTGCTTTTTCATTCTTTTTTTGATTTTTTTTGATTTAATTAATTTCTATTATAGTTAAACAAATTTAAATAATAATTAAAATGTTTATATTATTTTAGAACTCATTTTTTTAATTTAAATCTTATAAGAAAAATTATTTATGTTTTTTTTTAAATTATTAATATTGTAAAATTTTATATAGTTATTAATTAATCCTAATTTGTTATTCTAAAAAATATATAAACCCTAATTTTCTAAAACCCTAAAATATTTTGTAAAAACCTAATTAATTTTTTATAAACCCTAATAATACTTTTAAACCCTAACTATTTCATGTGAATGTTGATTATGTCCATATTTTTATTATTTGATATAATTCTTGTATATAGATAATTTTAGATAATTAATTAAAACTTGATAATTTAATTTTGTAAATATAATAATATGATTATTCAATTATAATTAACCTTATTTTCATAATATGTATATATTTTATAATTTGTTTATAATTTAATTCTTGTATGTAAATAATTTTTAGTATATGCTTAAAAATAATTAAAATTTACTAATTTAATTTATTTTCATAATATGTTTATAATTAACCTAATTTTTATAATTTGTACATAATTTAAAACTTTATAATAATTAGTATATAATTGTTTATATTTTCTTCTTAATCTTAAAAAATAATTGTTTATATAAAAAATTGATCTTTTAATTATTATGCTAATATTTTTTATTAATTATGTTTATTTTCATATGATATTTATTTTATTATTACTAACCCCATATATATATTGTGATTTATTTATTATTATTGTTACTAACCCAATTATTTATTATTTATTTTGCTTATTTATTTAATTTGTTAATTATTATTATTATGTAATTGTCTCCTTTATGTAATATTTTAATAGTAATATTTATTTTTAAATGCTATGGTTAGTAAAATAGGGAGTGAAACATGTTTGTATTTAAAATTAATTTAGATCATTAATTTAAAAGATAAATGTTTGAAATTGTACACTCACACACGTAAGTTGATCTTTGATCGCCATCTCACTTTCTAGGGTTACCTCTCATGTTGCCTAAACAAAAAAAAAGGTCAAGTAGGGTGTATAAAGCAAAGTCCCTCCTTTCACATCATCTAGTCCCTTAAACAGATAAAAAGATCAAGTCCCTTCGAATGTTGCCTTCGTAATGATCTTGTCCCTTTCGAATAAAGATGATAAGTCCCTTTCGAATTGCTTATACACCCCACAGTTGCCTAAATAACAGATGTCCCTTCACTTGTCCCTCACATCCAAGGTAATGACTACCTATTCCTTAATAATAGGGATAGTCTTACCACTTAAAGGATTCAAGAACAGAAAAGACTTAAACTTAGGGTAGGTTCCTCTTAGATACTTGCTCACTCTTCAAAACATTTCAAACACTTCATACATTTCAAACAATTTTCAAAAACAAAGGTTTTATATATATCCGTACATGGATCATTATAAAACACTTAAGAAAATTTCTATTCACACATTTCACATTTCAAAAACATTTTAAAGTGAGCTAAGTAACTAAGAGCCCATGGATAATCATGGATGTAAAGGGTGCTAACACCTTCCCTTTACATAACCTACCCCCCGGACCCAAAAATCTTTTAAAAAGGTCTTTCCTGTTCTTTTATGCCTTTCCTTTGGATAAAATAAAAGTCGGTGGCGACTCTTGCTATCCGCAACATAACTAAAGTCAGTTCTCCCACCGTGTTACAGAACTGGCGACTCTGCTGGGGATTTAATAAAAGATGGGTACCCTTAGGAATTAGATCACTTTAAATTGTTTGTTTTGTTTGCTTTACTTTACTTGTTGGGGCTCTTATGTGTGAAAGATCCTAACCCGGATCTAGTGTACCTTAGGTAAATGGCAATAGACCAAGGAAACTGTACGGCGTATACCGATATGGTTGATCTGGTGGCCATAGTTAGTGTGACTTCTTGGTTGGTGCTTATGTTCCTTAAGTCAAGTTGAGGATAATATGAGGCTGCCATATGTTGTCAATACACTAATTGACTTTTAGAACCCTAGTTATCCCATCTTGGCCTTTAGAAAGTAGTGAGATAGCCGGCTTTGGTGAAGACTGAAGTTGGTTGATACTCGATACTACACTCATTGAGATCCTAAACTTGGAGGGTTTTGGTTGGCAAGTAAGTTGCCTACTGAACAACCACCCTTGTGAAGGATCAATGATATTGAGATCCCTTAGAACCTGGTTACTTTATAGGACAGGATGAACCATCTCAACTTCAGGGGAGGGTACTTACCTTTAAACCTCATGCAAGCCTTTAAACCTAGGGCTATGGTGTGACTTGTTTGTGTGTGCCACATGTTTGTGATTGAGCATAACATCATGACATCATCATGCATCATAAGCATAGCATTTTCACTAACCGTTTCAAGGACCAAAGGATTTATCTTTGTTCTTTGTTGCAGGTCATGGCTTCTGCTCGTAGAAACACTATCAGGATCAACTTTGTAGGGATACCTGCTAAGCTTAAAGAGTTGGTTTCTCAAGTGTCTGAACACTCTCAGTTCATCAAGAGACATGGTCACCTATTGGATCTAGTCACCTCAGGGTTCAATGAAGACATGATGAGTGTCCTGTTTCAGTTCTTTGATCCTAAGCACCATTGCTTCACATTCCCCGACTATCAGCTAGTTCCTACAATGGAAGAGTTCTCTAAACTTCTGGGAATACCTGTTCTTGATCAAAGACCCTTCACAGGCTTGGAGAAAGAGCTTAAACCAGAGGTTATTGCTGCAGCTCTACATCTGAAGAAAGCAGACATTGTTTTAGAAACGAGAAGCGGAGTTAAGGGTATTCTTGCTAAGGTATTGATAGAGAAGGCTCAAGTGTTCTTAAAGGCTATGAGCTATGATGCTTTTGAGGAGATCTTGGCCTTGCTTATTTATGGCTTAGTATTGTTCCCCAATCCAGATCAGTTCATAGACGTTCATGCCATCAACATATTTCTGAGTCACAATCCAGTGCCTATATTGCTTGGAGACATTCTGCACTCTCTTCACACTCGTACTACAAAGGCACGAGGAACTTTGATGTGTTGCATACCTTTGCTATCTAGGTGGTTTATTTCTCACCTTCCTCGCTCAGTGATGAAGAATGAACAAGGGTTCAGGTGGTCTAAAAGGATTATGTCACTCTCTCATTCAGATATCCATTGGTGCTCCAGATCTATGGAGAATGTTACTATCATTGACCGTTGTGGGGAGTTTCCTAATGTGCCACTTCTAGGCATAAGAGGAGGCATTACCTACAATCCTTCCTTAGCTTTACGTCAGTTTGGTTACGCTCGGAGTGATGGTCCACATGACATGTTGATTCAGGGTATTGTGTTTGACTACGACAACGATCTTCAAGGTTACCGTCAGAGGTTCATACGAGCATGGGGAAAAGTGAGCAAGGTTGACAGCAAGACTCTGGAGCCCAAGTACACTATTCCTATGGAAGCTTACCTCAGATGGGTACGAGCTCGTGCTCAGACTCTTATGATGCCATATCCTGCTGTCCTGCCAGTTACTATGGAGCCTGTTGCTGAAGGAGATACTTCTTATACCATCCTTCACCCAGATATGCCTACTGACATGGAAGATTTACAGAGGTCCTGGATCCAGTTGAAGGAGCAAAGGGATACCTTCGAGGCTCATTACAAAGCAAGCCAAGAAAGAATTCTGGAACTAACAAAGCAACTTCACGAGGAACGGAATCTCAACTCATACCTCAACACAAAGAGGAAACGTCCATGGGAGACTTAAAACCCCATCTCTTGTATTTATTTCATTTCATTTTGTAAGCCCAAGAGGCAAAACAAATTTATTACTAATGAAAGTTTACATTCTTGTTTGTTTAAGCAAATTTAAATCCTGCAGTCCTTGAAAACATTGCATATGCATTTACATACCATATCACTGCATCACAGGTTTCTTGTGCACAGGTTCTTATCTTCTCGCTGTTTATTTCAGCAATGGCTCTTGAACAAACAGTTAAAGATCTCCAGGCACAAAATGCACAGTTCCAAGAACTGATCCTGAACCTGTCCAAGGGGCAGGATGAATTGAAGACACTGCTGGCCAAGAAGACTAAGAAGACTAGAAGGTCAGGAGGCTTCATCAACATGGGAAGAAGATTCAGAGGTCCTGTCAAGACCAAAGAACAGGTTGAAGATTATGAGTCTGAGGAATTTGAGAAAGAGGGAGGCAGTCTCCATAATACAATAGGAGACTCTGATTCTGAAGCTAATTACTATCATGATCCTAATGAAGACAAGTTCAAAATGCTAGTGGATAGAATGGATGCTATGGAATTGCAGAAGTCTGCTGGGCTGGATTTTGAAGACCTGAGTCTGATATCTGGGGTGGTTATACCCATTGGTTTCAAGGTTCCTACTTTCGTAAATTATGATGGTGTCTCTTGTCCCAAGCTGCATCTGAGGTCTTATGTCAGGAAAATCCAACCCCATACTGCTGATAAGAAGTTATGGATCCATTTCTTCCAAGAGAGCTTATCTGGAGCTCAATTGGAATGGTACTATCAGTTGGAGAGTGTCAACATCCGTGATTGGAATGATCTTGCTGAAGCCTTCTATAAGCAATATCAATATAATGCTGATTTAGCCCCTACTCACATGCAACTTCAGAGCATGTCTATGGGTGCTAAAGAGAACTTCAAGGAGTATGCTCAGGAGTGGAGAGACTTGGCTGGAAGAGTGCAACCCCCTTTAACTGACAGGGAGTTGGTTGATATGTTCATGTGTACGTTGAATGGTCCCTTTTACAGTCATCTCATTGGAAGCTCATCATCTGGCTTCACTGAGTTGATAATGACAGGAGAGCGCGTAGAAAGTGGTATAAGGAGTGGCAAGATTCAAGTGGGTGCTTCTTCATCAAGTGCTGCAAAGAAGCCTCCCAGTGGGAAGAAAGAGGCAAATGTTGTTTATGGTCAACCTGATCGTAATAGAAGGCATCAGTCTGTGAGTGCAGTTCATATTTCCAATCCAACTCCTACAACACCAGAGCAGCCACAAGGAAATCAACAGAGAGCTAGAAGGCAGTTCACTAAGATCAACATGTCAATGGCCCAAGCCTTGCAACACTTGTTGAAGGCTGAACTAATCACTTTGAAAGATCCTCCTCAAAATCCCAATGTTACCTCTCCCAGGTATAATCCTAATGCACGATGTGCATATCATTCGAATTGTCAGGGACATGATACCAATAGTTGCTGGGTATTGAAGAACAAAATTCAAGATATGATTGATGCTGGAGAAATTGAGTTTGACCCTCCGGGTACTCCAAATGTGATTACTGCTCCCATGCCAAATCATGAGAAGACTGTCAATGCCATCGATGAAGATTCACATATTTCCTCAGTTGAAGATTTAACTACACCATTGTCTGTTATTAAGAAGAAGTTAGTACAAGCTGGGTTCTTTCCAGGTTGTCGTGAAGATTGTGTCTATTATGCCTATAAGCCGGATAGTTGCTGGAGGTTGAAGGACGGAATTCAACGCCTCATGAATAATTACACCATAGTATTTGAGAGGGCACCACTTTCTGTGGAGAGTATGGTGGATTATATAACTAAAAGTGCGAAGGTTGAAGAGGTGGATATGGTTGATAAAGTACCGGTAAGGATTACTTCAAAGGGACCTGTCAAAATCACTCATAAGGGTCCAATTAAGATTACTGCTGAAGGCCCTGTGAAGATTGTTGCTGAAGATAGAGTGGCTCCTATGATCATTACCACTCCTGGTCCTATTCCGTATAATTCTGATAAGGCTGTGCCTTGACATTATGGGTCTGATGTTTATATCCATGGTGTTAAGCAAGAACCCTTAGCTGATATACCTATTATCGATGAAAACCTTGATGTTGATAATATTGCTGGATCTAGTAAGATCACACGAAGCGGAAGAGTTTTCTCTCCTCCAATTACCTCCAAGAATACAGTTACTCCAGCTACTACCTCTACTACTGATGCTCGGGGCAAAGGTCCTGTTATTGAACCTATATAAACTGATGTGCCAGCTGCTGATGATCTTGCTAAGCAGATGGAAGAAGTATTGAAAATCATTCGCAAAAGTGATTATGACATTGTTGATCAATTGGGGCATACTCCCTCCAAGATTTCTATGTTGTCTTTATTGTTGTGCTCTGAGGCTCATGCCAAGGCCTTGATTAAATTTCTGAAGACTGCTCATGTGCCAAATGAAATTTATGTTGACCAGTTTGAAAATTGTGTCGCACACCTGACCTACGATAATGGGTTAGGATTCTCTGATGCTGATTTGACTCCTGCTAAGAGGGATCATAATAGAGCTCTACATATCTCTATTGAATGCAGGGGCACTACCCTGTCACATGTATTGATAGACAATGGTTCCTCTCTGAATGTGTTGCCTAAAGAAGTCCTGAATAAGCTTAGTCCTGAAGATGCTGTGTTGAAACCCAGTAATATAATGGTGAAGGCTTTTGATGGCTCGAGAAGAGTGGTGCATGGAGAAATTGATCTCCCAATCAAAGTTGGTTCTCAGGTTTTCAATACTACCTTTTATGTAATGGATATTCGTCCGTCGTATTCTTGTTTGCTTGGGCGTCCCTGGATCCATGGGGCAGGTGCTGTAACCTCTACATTACATCAGAAGCTGAGATATCCAGTAGAAGGGAAGGTTGTTACTGTCTACGGAGAAGAAGGGTATATGATTAGCCATGTGAATACCTTTAAGTATCTTGAAGTGGAAGGTGAATACGTTGAAACTCCGTGTCAGACATTTGAAGTGGTTCCTTGGATTGTTAATGATTATGAAGCTCCTCCTGTTGTCAAGAAAGTTCCTGTGGTCACCAGAGTACCTCCTACAATGGCCTCCCTTAAAGATGCTAGAGCTGTGGTGGATGAAGGTGGTTGTACTATTTGGGGTCAGCTTCCTGATATTCCATACAAGTCTGACAAATTTGGTTTGGGTTTCACTGCAGAGTCCCAGAAGGCTGTTCGTCGTGCTCGTGCTGTTCGTATCACCAATCAGGGGATTATGAAGAACCAGATCAATGTTGTGGATGACTATGATGAAGACTACAACTTGGATGCTTGGATTTTTCCTACTGTGGGTGCTGGACTCAACAACTGGAAAGCTGAAGATGTTATTCCTATCTCCTTTAGTCAGGAGTAAATACTATTACTGTGTTGTTACTTTTAAGTTTGTAATTTCTTGAACAATTGAACTCTTAAACCTTGTGCCTTACCCGGGGCACAATGGTGTGCTTGTTACGGGATGTCATTTCATTTGCATACTTCATTCAATAAAAATCAGTGGACGTTTCGTTTTCGTAAATATTGTGTTCCTTGTCTTTCTTTTCTTTTATTTTTGTTTTATCAGCTATGTGTTCTTACACACACCCACATCACTAAAATGCAGATCCTCATCCACTCTGGATCCTGTTGATAACAGTTCTACTATTGCCAATTATGATTTCGAGAATCCGATCTATCAAGCTGAAGACGGAAATGAGGACGATTGTGAAGTACCTGTAGAGCTTGCTAGGTTGTTACAACAAGAAAAGAAAGCTATACAACCGCATGAAGAGCCAGTCGAAGTTGTGAATCTGGGAACTGAAGAAAACATGAAAGAGGTCAAGATAGGGGCTGAATTAGAGGATAGTGTCAAGAGCAGATTGATTCAGATGTTACATGATTATGTGGAGATCTTTGCTTGGTCCTATGAAGATATGCCAGGTTTGGATACAGACATTGTGGTTCACCGCTTACCAGTAAAAGAAGATTGTCGTCCAAAGAAGCAAAAGGTTCGTCGCATGCGTCCTGAAATGTCAGAGAAGATTAAGGCAGAAGTAATGAAACAGTTTGATGCAGGGTTCTTAGCCGTGACTTCTTATCCTCAATGGGTTGCAAATGTGGTGCCGGTACCTAAGAAAGATGGTAAGGTACGTATGTGTGTAGACTGCAGGGATTTGAACAAGGCCAGCCCCAAAGATGACTTTCCACTTCCTCATATTGATGTTCTGGTAGACAACACTGCTCAGCATAAGGTATTCTCTTTTATGGATGGTTTCTCTGGTTACAATTAAATCAAAATGGCACCTGAAGATATGGAGAAGACAACATTTGTTACACAGTGGGGCACCTTTTGTTATAAAGTGATGCCATTTGGTTTGAAGAATGCAGGGGCAACATATCAGCGTACTATGGTGGCTTTGTTCCATGATATGATTCATCATGAGATAGAGGTGTATGTGGATGATATGATAGCCAGGTCCCAGAATGAAGAGCAACATCTTGATCATTTGCATAAATTGTTTGAGAGGTTGAAGAAATACAAGTTGAGATTGAACCCAAACAAGTGTACTTTCGGAGTTAGATCTGGTAAACTCCTGGGTTTCATAGTCAGTGGAAAAGGTATTGAAGTGGATCCTGCAAAAGTGAAAGCTATACGAGAGATGCCAGCTCCCCGTACTGAGAAGGAAGTTAGAGGTTTCTTGGGACGATTGAATTACATTGCAAGATTTATTTCCCAATTAACAGCTACCTGTGAGCCAATCTTCAAGTTGTTGAAGAAAGATCAGGTGATGGAATGGAATGATGAGTGCCAGACAGCATTTGATGAAATCAAGAAGTATCTGCTAGAACCACCAATTTTGATGCCACCAGTTGATGGAAGACCCTTGATTATGTACTTAACAGTATTAGACAACTCAATGGGGTGTGTATTGGGGCAACATGACGAGTCTGGTCGAAAAGAGCAGGCAATATACTACCTTAGCAAAAAGTTTACCGACTGTGAAACAAGATACTCACTGCTTGAGAAAACTTGCTGCGCTTTGGCATGGGTTGCTCGCCGACTAAGACAGTATATGTTGACTCATACTACCTTATTGATTTCGAAGATGGATCCAATCAAGTATATATTCGAGAAACCTGCTCTCTCCGGAAGAATAGCAAGATGGCAAATGATCTTAACAGAATATGATATACAGTATACTACTCAGAGGGCCATTAAAGGAAGTGTTGTGGCTGATCATTTGGCTCATCAAGCAGTGGATGATTATCAGTCAATGAGTTTTGAGTTCCCTGATGAAGATATTAAGATTATTACCAAAGAACCTGGACAATATGACGGACCTGAACAAGGATCCCGATGGACTATGGTTTTTGATGGAGCTTCTAATGCACTTGGTAATGGTGTTGGTGTTGTGATCAGTTCCCCTGAAGGTTGTCATACCCCGATTACTGCCAGACTTTGTTTCTATTGTACCAATAACATGGCTGAGTATGAGGCATGTATCCTGGGTATTAAAACTGCTATTGATATGAAGATTCAGTTCCTTGATGTGTATGGAGATTCAGCCCTGGTAGTAAGTCAGATTAAAGGAGATTGGGATACCAAGCATGATAATCTCATTCCTTACAGAGAGCATGTGTTGTCTTTGATCCCACATTTCAAAGAGATTACCTTTGGACATATTCCATGAAGAGAGAATCAGTTGGCAGATGCATTAGCTACCATGGCATCCATGTTTGAGATTAGCTGGGATAATGAAGCTCCCAAGATTACTATTGATAGATTTTAGAAGCCTGCATACTGCAATGAGATTGACACTGAAGAGGCAGAGGAGAAGCCTTGGTTCTATGAAGTGAAAAGATATCTTGAAGCTCAGGAGTTCCCTGAAGGGGCATCTGTCAAAGATAGGAAGTTTCTGAGAAGGTTTTCTGCTAAGTTCTTTTTGAGTAATGGGATTTTGTACAAGCGCAATCAGGATTCAACTTTGCTTCGTTGTGTGGATAAGAAGGAAGCAACAGAGATTATGGAAGATATGCATGACGGGATCTTTGGCACTCATTCTAGTGGTCATACCATGGCAAAGAAGATATTGAGAGCAGGTTACTATTGGTCTACCATGGAAGCTGATTGCTATCAACACTCCAGAACATGTCACAAGTGTCAAATCTATGCTGATAAAGTCCATATACCTCAATCACCATTGAATGTGTTGACTGCTCCTTGGCCTTTTTCCATGTGGGGCATTGATATGATTGGTGAGATTAAACCTACTGCTTCTAATGGGCATCGTTTCATCTTGGTTGCTATTGATTACTTTACAAAGTGGGTAGAGGCAGCTTCATTTGCATCTGTTACTAAGAATGTGGTGGCTCGATTCATTAAGAATAATCTCATATGTAGGTATGGCATCCCTGAAAGGATTATTTCTGACAATGGCTCTAATCTGAACAACACTATGATTACTGATCTCTGCACGCAGTTCAAGATTAAGCATCATAACTCTTCTCCGTATCGTCCAAAGATGAATGGGGCAGTTGAAGCTGCTAATAAGAACATTAAGAAGATTATACAGAAGATGACTGTTACTTACAAGGATTGGCATGAGATGTTACCATTTTCTCTTCATGGTTATCGTACTACAATACGCACTTCAACAGGGGCAACCCCATTCTCCTTAGTATATGGTATGGAAGCAGTTCTTCCCATTGAAGTTCAGATTCCCTCCTTAAGAATTATGAAGGATGCAGGCTTGGATGAAGATGAGTGGATTCAGACTCGACTTGACCAGATAAATTTGATTGATGAGAAGAGACTAGCAGCAGTTTGTCATGGCCAAATGTACCAGAAACGGATGATCAAAGCTTTTAACAAGAAGGTTAAGCCAAGAGTATATCAGGCTGGTGACTTGGTAATCAAGCGTATCATATTACCACAGGGTGATCCCAGGGGCAAGTGGACTCCTACATATGAAGGACCATTTGTAGTCAAGACAGTATTCTCAGGAGGTGCCATGATACTTACTACTATGGATGGTGAAGACTTCCCACAGCCTGTAAACGCAGACATAGTTAAAAAATACTACGCATAAAAAGAGACCCGCTAGGTTGATTGGCCTAGGCAAAAATAAGGGCATCCCGGCAAACCAAAAGGGTTTGGGCAAAAATTAGGGATATATATATAAAAAAATGTACACCCGGCAAGTCGAAAACCTGAAAAGGCGGCTTGGGCAAAAAAGGGTATCCCAGTGGATTGAAAACCTGAAAGGGTAATCCAGGCAAAAGTTAGGGATTAAAGCGTATGACTATGTTTCATTTGGATCACCCATGTATCTACAACCAGTTGTGCTACTTACTCAAGCTCGAACAGATAAAGCTCAATCCAATCGTTTCCGTCTCAACAGCAGAAGATGCGATACTTGAAGATAATGGCAATAGTAGAATTGAAACTCAATAGGATTATTTCCCACATAGCTGATTTTCCTTGTTTTGCAAAAAAAATTGTTATGACAAATTCCTCTTACTAGGATTTCTGTCTCCTTGTACAAACTTGCCTATGTATAGGTCATTTTGTGATATAAATAAAATTCCATCTTTGAATCCAGATTTACTTTTACCCTATTTACATAAGCGAAACGTCCATTGGTTGTGTTTGAATGTATGTATGCTTTTGAATATGATTGATGTTTACCAGAAATACATGAAAATGCAGTAATAGTATTTACTAAGGACAAGCGAGGGAAGGAATTCAACGAAGCTTCGCCGGTTCATCCCTACAAGACAGCTGCAAATCCCCAGTAGGACAAATCCATCTTCATAAATACTTTGAGTCACCTCTCCCCTGGAATTTATATCCATCTCTTGTATCCTCATACGGATAGTCGGGAATTTATGGATACCTTACTATCGAACAAAGACGGGAGGTTATGTATACCCTACTATCAAACGAAGGCGGGAGGTTATATATACCATACTATCAAACGAAGACGGGAGGTTATGTATACCCTACTATCAAACGAAGGCGGGAGGTTATATATACTATATTATCAAACAAGACGGGAACGAGTTCCTCATATCCTCCAGCAACGAATCGGGATTTATTTTCCCTGGCCAGCAGTTGTTATACGAAGATATCCAGACGCCTCAAGCTGCATGATGCATACATACATCATTTACATCATACCATAACATATATATACATGCATACATAATACATAAACTAATATTATCATACAGAATGTTATAATCTTGTTTTTCAGATTAATTCTCCAGCAGACAAACTTCATCAACAACTTGTGACCTTGGGCCGTTGTTTATCTTCCCAAAGGTTACCTCATTATCATGGGACGTCGTTTATCTTCCCGAAGGCTATTTTGAGACGTCGTTTATCTTCTCAAAAGCCATATCATGACTATTGGGCCGTTGTTTATCCTACCAAAAGTTATACTTATACCTCAGGACGTTGTTTATCCTCCTGAATGCATATCATGACTTTGGGCCGTTGTTTATCTTCCCAAAAGTTATACTTATACCTCAGGACGTTGTTTATCTTCCTGAAAGCTATCATCATACCTCAGGACGTTGTTTATCCTCCTGAAAGCATATCATGACTTTGGGCCGTTGTTTATCTTCCCAAAAGTTATACTTATACCTCAGGACGTTGTTTATCTTCCTGAAAGCTATCATCATACCTCAGGACGTTGTTTATCCTCCTGAAAGCAATCATTACCTCAGGACGTTGTTTATCCTCCTGAAAGCATATCATGACTTTGGGTCGTTGTTTATCTTCCCAAAAGTTATACTTATACCTCAGGACGTTGTTTATCTTCCTGAAAGCTATCATCATACCTCAGGACGTTGTTTATCCTCCTGAAAGCATATCATGACTTTGGGCCGTTGTTTATCTTCCCAAAAGTTATACTTATACCTCAGGACGTTGTTTATCCTCCTGAAAGCTATCATTATATCTTCATATTTTGGACTGCTTTATCCTCCAAGAGATGTATTTGAAGAACTTTTCTCCAAGTGGCATCTTTAAGCCCACTCAAGCATATACAACTAGTCATCAGTATCACTCTACGCACCGGTGAGTGCAAATTTTTGGGCTTTTTGTTCAATCCCCTTCAACCTTCCAGGTCACGACTGGCAAATATACCGATCTAACCCCTCAGGTTTCAGAAAATTGAACAGGGGCAGCTGTTGCACCCCAAAATTTGCCCTCACAAAACAAAACTTTGTGTGCTAAGAGGTTCACAAGGTTCACAAGACCTTTCATGAGGTTCATGAAGTTTACAAGACACTTTATGAAGTTCACAAGGTTCACAAGACCTTTCATGAGGTTCATAAAGTTTACAAGACACTTTATGAGGTTCACAAGGTTCACAAGACCTTTCATGAGGTTCATGAAGTTTACAATACACTTTACAAGGTTCACAAGACATCTTATGAGGTTCACAAGGTTCACAAAGTTCATCATGGGTCAGAAGATTTGACAATTCCCTCAGACAATGCATCCTCCTAAGCAGTGCATCCAAAACTAGGGTTTTGACTTTAATCAGGCTAAATGGACTTCCAAGACTTCAAGTGAGCTTCATAACATCTTATATATGTCTAAGAATCCCTATGACAAATTTCAGAACTTTTCTCAAAGGTTTGCTCAGTCAGATGATCAGATAAGTAAAAATCAGTCAAAGCAGTTAAAAAGTCAAACTGAGGTCAACTGTGGCCAAACCAAAGTCAAACTTCATGATTTTTTGCCAACATCAAGTATATGAAGTAAAATTCATCATTTTATCAAGGGTTGATCATGATTCATCAAGGAGATTTCAGATCATCAAGAATCAGAGGTTTCTAAATTAGGGTTTCCTTAGGAAAAGTCAACTGAACTTTGACCAGCCATAACTTTCACATGCTTCATCACATTTTTTCCATCCAAAGCTCATTTTGA
Organism: Lathyrus aphaca; assembly: GCA_963966055.1. NCBI lineage: Eukaryota > Viridiplantae > Streptophyta > Magnoliopsida > Fabales > Fabaceae > Lathyrus > Lathyrus aphaca. Next base: position 576,261,388 of record OZ014520.1, on the reverse strand, counting down.
AGGAAATTGAATTCTCTACAACTTTGTGTCTCACAAGCCAAGCCCAAAAATGCTTCATTTGGAAGGTATGAGCTAAGACATTATAGGTCCTTTTGAAAGTCAACAAAAAGTCAACAGCTTCAAAAGGGCATAACTTGAGAATGGTAAATGATATGGACATGAAACCAATGGAGTTGGTTAGAGGACTCTCTAAGATTTCCAAAATGTCCAAGAACACCCTCATAGCATTAAAATTGAAGGATGTGTGCCCTTGCAAAGTTGGGAAATTTTTGGGTGGTTTATGAAGAAAATAGGGTCTTAAAACTAAATTTCTCCAAATGGGCTGAACTTTTTGTGACCCAAAGTGTTCCATGACATCATGCACGAAATTTATTTGATATTTTCATAATTTTATTTTATTTAATTTATTTATTATGATTTTTTATATTAAAAATCATTTTAAATTTAAATAAAATATCAAATGTGAAAATTTAAAATATATTTTTGTTCTAGAAGGTCATTAAGATGATTTGGATTGGATTGATTCACAATTGATGAAGATTGGCTTGAAATAGAAAGGTCTCATTCACAAATATTTGAAATTTAAGTTCTAATCTTTTTCAATCTCCAAAATCAAAAAGATCCATACAATGATCCAATATTTCTGACCTAATTCATTCTACTATAAGTATACAAGATAACCCAATGCATAGGACACAAATTTTCTGCCTCAAAGAGTAAGTTTGCATATTCAAAAAAGTCACCAAAATTCAAATTCGGATTCCATCATTCAAGCCCTTTCAAGACAATTTGAAGGTTGCAACTTGTTCCTGGATGTTCATAGAGTGATTTTGGATCATAACATTACATCTTCATGACCTAAATCGCACAAACCGAATGCATCTTTTCCACATTTTGAAATTTTTCGATTTGGTTGATTCATGTATTAATATTGAAAACTAATCATATATTTGTGTTTGTTGTGATGTTTAGAAGCTTTTTGCATAGGTTAATTGAATTATTATGGACTGTGTTGAAGATTGCCATTATTAGGGTTTGAAGGTTCAAAACGGGAACCATACATTTAAGACCCTAAAATCAATTCTAAAACCATGGCTGTGATGTATGAGCTCTGTACAATTGATCTGGGCCATTAATTTTGGTTATCATGATGGTTTGCGTGATGTTTCGAAAAACACAGGTTTAGGGTTTTGAAAATTCGCAGGAAATTTCGTGGGGAAATTCGCAGCAAAAAACGCAGGGCTAGAGGAGGAAGACGAAGCTCTTGGCGCCATCTGGAAATTCAAAATTGAGCTTAATATTTTTAGAATTATTTGTTGTTTTATTTCACAGGTGCGTGTATGGCCCAGTGGTGAGGGATGCGTGTATAATGCTTGAAGGCTTGTGTTCGAATCCTGGGTTCAACAACTTTTTCTTATTTTTCTATTTAATTGTTAGACTTAATATATAATGGATTGTGTTGATTATACTACCAGTTGCGCCCTCCCGGCTGGATGGTAAGTGTGCTTGCGTATTATGTGAAGGTCCTGGGTTCGAATCCCTCCCCGGGCCTTTTTTGTGTTATTTGTTTTGCTTTTTCATGATTTTTTCAGGTCAAGCAACAAAACCAAATGGAGTGTTCTCCCTATCACCTGCGTGCGCATGGCCCAGTGGTTGGTGTGCTGGTCTTGAGGGTTGAAAGCTTAGGGACTGGGTTCAAATCCCAGCCCAGGCAGGTTTTGCTTTTTCATTCTTTTTTTGATTTTTTTTTATTTAATTAATTTCTATTATAGTTAAACAAATTTAAATAATAATTAAAATGTTTATATTATTTTAGAACTCATTTTTTTAATTTAAATCTTATAAGAAAAATTATTTATGTTTTTTTTTAATTATTAATATTGTAAAATTTTATATAGTTATTAATTAATCCTAATTTGTTATTCTAAAAAATATATAAACCCTAATTTTCTAAAACCCTAAAATATTTTGTAAAAACCTAATTAATTTTTTATAAACCCTAATAATACTTTTAAACCCTAACTATTTCATGTGAATGTTGATTATGTCCATATTTTTATTATTTGATATAATTCTTGTATATAGATAATTTTAGATAATTAATTAAAACTTGATAATTTAATTTTGTAAATATAATAATATGATTATTCAATTATAATTAACCTTATTTTCATAATATGTATATATTTTATAATTTGTTTATAATTTAATTCTTGTATGTAAATAATTTTTAGTATATGCTTAAAAATAATTAAAATTTACTAATTTAATTTATTTTCATAATATGTTTATAATTAACCTAATTTTTATAATTTGTACATAATTTAAAACTTTATAATAATTAGTATATAATTGTTTATATTTTCTTCTTAATCTTAAAAAATAATTGTTTATATAAAAAATTGATCTTTTAATTATTATGCTAATATTTTTTATTAATTATGTTTATTTTCATATGATATTTATTTTATTATTACTAACCCCATATATATATTGTGATTTATTTATTATTATTGTTACTAACCCAATTATTTATTATTTATTTTGCTTATTTATTTAATTTGTTAATTATTATTATTATGTAATTGTCTCCTTTATGTAATATTTTAATAGTAATATTTATTTTTAAATGCTATGGTTAGTAAAATAGGGAGTGAAACATGTTTGTATTTAAAATTAATTTAGATCATTAATTTAAAAGATAAATGTTTGGAATTGTACACTCACACACGTAAGTCGATCTTTGATCGCCATCTCACTTTCTAGGGTTACCTCTCATGTTGCCTAAACAAAAAAAAAGGTCAAGTAGGGTGTATAAAGCAAAGTCCCTCCTTTCACATCATCTAGTCCCTTAAACAGATAAAAAGATCAAGTCCCTTCGAATGTTGCCTTCGTAATGATCTTGTCCCTTTCGAATAAAGATGATAAGTCCCTTCGAATTGCTTATACACCCCACAGTTGCCTAAATAACAGATGTCCCTTCACTTGTCCCTCACATCCAAGGTAATGACTACCTATTCCTTAATAATAAGGATAGTCTTACCACTTAAAGGATTCAAGAACAGAAACGACTTAAACTTAGGGTAGATTCCTCTTAGATACTTGCTCACTCTTCAAAACATTTCAAACACTTCATACATTTCAAACAATTTTCAAAAACAAAGGTTTTATATATATCCGTACATGGATCATTATAAAACACTTAAGAAAATTTCTATTCACACATTTCACATTTCAAAAACATTTTAAAGTGAGCTAAGTAACTAAGAGCCCATGGATAATCATGGATATAAAGGGTGCTAACACCTTCCCTTTACATAACCTACCCCCCGGACCCAAAAATCTTTTAAAAAGGTCTTTCCTGTTCTTTTATGCCTTTCCTTTGGATAAAATAAAAGTCGGTGGCGACTCTTGCTATCCGCAACATAACTAAAGTCAGTTCTCCCACCTTGTTACACCCCTACAGTGGGCAAAAGTCTCCCACAGTGAGCAAAAGTCCAGCCACTGACTGGCCAAAGTCCATCTTCGGGTGGCAATTTTCAAAAGTCCCCCACAGTGGGCAAAAGTCTCCCACAGTGAGCAAAAGTCCAGCCACAGACTGGCCAAAGTCCATCTTCGGGTGGCAAGTTTCAAAAGTCTCCCACAACAAGCAAAAGTCCCCCACAGTGGGCAAAAGTCTCCCACAGTGAGCAAAAGTCCAGCCACAGACTGGCCAAAGTCCATCTTCGGGTGGCAAGTTGCAAAAGTCCCCCACAGTGGGCAAAAGTCTCCCGCAGCGAGCAGAAGTCCACCCGCAGTGTGGCAAATTTCCAAAGTCCACCCGCAGCATGGCAACTTATCCCAAGTCCACCCGCAGCGTGGCAATTCATTCAAAGTCCAACCGCAGATTGGCCAAAGTCCATCCTCTGGGTGGCAAATTCTTAAAGTCCAGCCGCAGACTGGCCAAAGTCCATCCTCCGGGTGGCGAATTTTCAAAGTCTCCCGTAGCGAGCAGCAGCCCCCATATTGTGGCGAATTACCAAAGCCCCCGTAGTGTGGCAAGAAATTGAAGTCTCCCGTAGTGAGCAAAAGTCTCCCGTAGCGAGCAGCAGCCCCCGTAGTGTGGCAAGAAATCGAAGTCTCCCATAGTGAGCAAAAGTCTCCCGTAGTGAGCAAAAGTCTCCCGTAGTGAGCAGCAGCCCCCACAGTGTGGCAAATTCTTAAAGTCCACCCGCAGTGTGGCAAATTATCCAGCAATCCACCCGTAGTGTGGTAAAGTATCTGAAGCCCAACCACAGATTGGCAAAAGTCCATCCCCAGGGTGGCGAAGTATCTTAAAATTCGATCGTAAATTGTTGGAAGTCCACCCACAGTGTGGCAAGTCGTTATTCATCTGATAATACATCACTAAGGCATTGTTGCAGCCTACCAAGGTCCACCCGCAGCGTAGCAAGTCAGTAGCCGTCTGACATCACCTAAAAGGCATCCCCTGTTTACTATTCCCCCATCATAATTATTTCCAAGCAGAGTTCATTTGGTTGAGTTTATCTCTCTGTTCTTCTGTCATAGAGAGCAAATTTTCTGGTTGTTTCTGGTATTCAATCCCTGCATACTTCAAACGTCTGAAAGCAACTGCTATCATCCATTCAAGTCTACAGTGATTGAATAGGGGAAGCTGTAACACCCCAAAATTTGCCCTCTTATTTATTACCATCTGGCCGGCCGGTGGTTCATATTTAGCTGCATTTTCCGCTAGGTTAAGACAATCATAATCTTGCATTTCATGGAATTCCTAAAGAATGGGATCAAAGAGTTTCCTTGTGATCAGGATTTTCCTAGTCATATGTGATTCATCTGGCTATTGCCTTTGAGATTAGTAAAAAGGCCGAGTTCCCAACATCATGGGTATGTTCTTATCAAAACATTAGGTTTGATCTTCGAAATTTCTCAAAGGGGAATCAATCGGCCTGAATTTCAATGGAGAGGGCTTTGGGCTAAGGTAAAAAAAAAAATCGGCGAAGAACATAATTTGATATAAATTGAACGTGTCAAGGTATGGTCAAGAGGAGTATTTGAAATTTGGCATACAAGTTCATCGGGACCGTTTATTTCATTTCGAACTTAATTATCCATTAATCGAAGTCACCTTTTCAAATTTATATCCATTATTATATCTATTTTTCAAGCTCTTACTTGTGTGTTTATCTTTAACCTTCCTTTGGTCCAATATTCATGCCCATGTCTTTTTTTTTCTATTAAATAAAAATTAATTAATCCCTACTTCCAAACATTTAAATTTAAGACCAAATAAAGCTCAAGTCCAAAGCATTCTCTAGATCCACACAACATTTATCACCAAAACGATCAATTACTAAGCCTTTGAACCATTCTCATCACTCACCATTTTCAAACCAAATAGCACATCCTTAGACTTCCTTTTAATTAGTTGGCATTTATACTCTTGGAAGATCCTACGGGTCATGTGAATCATGGTCGTGAAATTATTGAGCAAATTAGTTTCATTAAAGGTCTTATACACTGGTTTCCTTCGGACGATATCGGCTAAAAGGAACATGTTATTTTTTGTTTTTACTTCTTTATGATAACAAGAAGGTATTTGCACCTAGCTTAAAGTGTTAGTCATGTTCATAAGGGGCGCATACAAGGCAAATGGCAAAATATATAACAGTATGGAGGGAACGGAATTCAGAAAAAATATGAATACGCAGAAGCAAATCGTTCGTAATAAACAGTCCCTTTGATGAGAATGATTTTTAACAGGGTGATATGCCATTTTGAACACTTCAAGGTGATAGAAAATAAAAGCACTCTTCATTATTGAACTTGCAAGGTTTCTTCATATCAGAATAATTTAACAAACAAAATTCAGAATTTTACACACAAAAGAAGAGAAAAAGAAGTCCATAATATTAAAAAAAAAATAGAAATTACAAGGAGGAAATAATCTCAATTCTCAAAGAGAAAGCTCAGCAAAAAAAATATAGTTACAATTGACAACAAAATCAATGAAAAATTTCCTTTTCTCCAAGGTTGGCCCTATCAACCACCGATCTCCTTCGTTCTCTCCAAGCCATCCTCAATCATCAAACACGCATCCTGCATCCATATCAATGAAAAGCAAAGCAAAAATTGAAAAGGAGGGAAAAACTTCAAGAATGAATTCAGTTTGCAACTAACTTAACATAATTTTTCAACAAACTAACCTCCAACAGAATCATAACAAATTGAGGTAAAGGCATAACAGGGTTTTAACCGATTTTTACCTGAGTATATAAAAATCTGCAACTTCCTCTCAATCGGGGGAATTTCTAGATTCTACCATTTTTCATCACTTTCTTCAATCTCATTCATTCTCCATGAATCTTCATCTTCATTAGATCACATTCATCCTCCACTATTTCTTCTTGCATCTTCTTCAATCCCCTTTGCAAAAACCTCAATCTTCATTCACCATTCCACCATCCCCTTGATTCTTCCATCATTGATTCCACCTTTATCACATCAATCTTCATCACTTGTTATTCACCAATCTTCAAATGCTGCATCACCCATCCTTATCATCTTCTTAATACCTCCATTAAAAGATTCACCATTCTTGAACCATCTAAAAAAAACCTTGCGCCAACACCTCTCAATCCAGCTCCTCACACCTTGGCCTATCCATCCAAAATTCTTTATCACCTCAGATCAATTGAGAACCTGCAGAGCCACATTGCAATAATGAGAATCATCATGGGCCAAAATAATGGTTCATATCAAGAAGCAAATTTGCAGATCAATTCAATAACACGCAGTGGTTTGCATCAAGTCAAAAACAATACCTCTAACACCACTTCAACAATATGCGGATTACACAACAATGTTGATTCCGCGACTTTGCAACGACCCCGCAGCTATTCACAGCATCGGTCTTCATCAGCATCACATTGACCTTGAATGCCTTCACCATAACCAGAGCGATCGAGATCACAATAACCTCCATTTGGTATCACCTTCATTGACGAGCCTGCGAGAAGAAAACAAGAGCGCGACACTGTGAGTCGGAATAGAAGAAAACGAGTAGCGACAATGATTTAAGAAACTCGTGTTTCACGATTCGGTCAAGATACCAACAGTGAAGTCCGAAGGGGACAAAGAGGACCGAGAAATGCGAATGGAAGGACCGAAAAGCTCAAGAGGATACGTACCTGAGAAGCAATAGTTTTTGAACGCTGAATCCCCTTGTCGCAGGTATCTTTCGAGAATTTGCTTATGGACTTGGATATTTTTATGCCTCGATTACACTTTGTGTACTTTATGATGTAATACTTGTATGCTTGTATAGTTTCTATAGTTAGGATAGAAAAGATAAAACGAATCGCTAGAAAACCAAAATCTCAAAAATAAAATAAAGACTCGATCCAATGTCGAGTAAATTTTCAAATAAATAAATAAAGTTGCATGTGACTTTAGGATCCCTCGATTACCATCGTTCCACTCCATCACACCCAAAAGCAAGCCTTGTGTGTTGCACACCATAAGTCGTGCGTCTCAGCACCACGCAATCGACCCACCCGATCCATCGTTTCATCCCATTTATGTTTCATATGCGTTTTCACCCACCATGACCTAGGAGGACCATATTGTTCACTATTAACTCTTGTACTCATATTTCTAGTTTAACATTGTAATACCTCAAAATTTGCTCTCTTTCTTTTTTGCCCTAACTGGTTTTCCGCTTCGCATTCATCTGCATTTTTCACTAGGTCATAATATTCATAACCCTGCATTTGCATTGAATTCATAAGGCATGTGATCAAGGTTCTTGGAAATTAGGGTTTCGTACCTTGTCCGTATTTATCAGGGATTGAACTTGTGGAGAATAGTCATTGGTGCATCTAATCCAGTACTGAGGTGTTCAATCAGATTTGCTTGAAATAAGAGCGTTGGCTCTTCTTAACGTCTCAAGTTGTGTTCCTCATCATTTAATATTTCAAGGGAAGTTAGGAATTTTTGTTCATAATTTTGAAGGGAACTTCACCAATGGAGGTCCAGTGTATTAAAGAGTGGTGGGGATCCATTTGTTTATGGAGCAATAATTCGAGACTATGTGGAGTTTATTATAGCATCAAGAGTGGATTATGTTGAAGGATTCGATGAAGGAGAATGCACAATTTTTGGTCTATTTGGAAGGCATCATTCAAGTTCGAACTCAAATACGCAATGCCTATATGGGATATGAGTCGTTACCATTTGTCTTTCTTATTGTCCAATTTAAACCATTCATTAAAAAATCCATATTCGATTCCCGACATTCGGTCTCAATCCGTATCCTTTTATATAATTCCACACTTTCTTCAATAACTAATTCCCACTTACTTTAATCCAATCACATTTTAGGCCCATATCCAAATATCCAATTGACCACTTTTGTTTGTCCATTTCTTTAAATTCTATCTTTAACCGAATTCATATTGTTTTTGTTTCTAGCCAAGTATTAGTTCTATTAGTCATAATTATATCCAAAGTTGAACATCCATTTTTGAATTACCATCCAAAACCAATATCCGCATCTATTCATGTAACCATTCTAAACCATGTAACTAATTACCCAATTTTTCTTCCAACCAAAATTCTTTCATTTTTTCATTTTTTCCAAATATTATTTTTCTTAATCAATTCCCTATTTTTAATCTATTCAAGGTCCATAACAAAAGTCATTAGAGTTTTTTCCTTTATTTTTACATATACAAGCTCATGTCAATGCAAGGGGACTGATTTGAAATAAGACACATTAGAATAAAAATCAGTTCACATGAAAAATCATATAGCAATTCAGAGGGAGAATTCGGTTACAAAAATTTAACTGATTTTCAGTTAACAGTTACAACAAAATAACCAGAAAAATAGTTACAAAAAAAAAGAAGAGAAGAAGTCAGTTACATTGGGGAAAAAATTCTAACAGAAGCTGTAACAGAAAATAAACAAAAATAGTCTTCATCTCTTGAGAACCTTCTTGAACCATCTTCATCAAAGGATCACTTCAAGAACTCTCTTCATCCATTCCCTCGGCGGAATCACCTTCACATCTTCATCACTTCACCAATTTCTCCTCCGAACTCTTTTTTTTACCATTAACTTTCAGCACTTTCTCTGCATCAATCACTGCTCTCAAAATTCATCTTCATCACCATCTTCAAATTCAGTTTCACCCAATCTTCATCAAGGCTGCAACTATCACCAATTTTGCTTCATTCTTCAATCATCTTCTCTAATTAAACTCTCTCACCCATCTTCACATTGAAAATTTCTGCATCATCATCTTCAAGAACATCTGCAAGTCTGAATTTCAATCTCAGGATCATCATCTTCAATATCTACAATACACCAATCTCCACTTCTGTCTTCAAAGATCACGATTCAGCACTCATCCTCAAACCTGCATCATCAGTCATTACTAACTCTTGAACCTGTAACAAGATTCAGCAACATCATCAACCATTATCCAAGCCTGCAAAACAAAGAAAACCAGAACAAAGAGATTTATCAATAATTTATCACTGCAAGAATTCATACCAATCACCGAAAAGCTTCATCAACAAACCTGCAAAATTCTTAGAACCTTTCATAGAATTTTCGACAATCCACCTCGAACCTCTTCGATCTTCTGAACTCTATTCAACCCGCGGCTTCATCTTCATCCTCGATTATCAATATTCCTCATCTTCATCATCTGCATCTGGAACCCGATTCAACAACAATGTCAAAATCAATGGTGACTTTGTAATACCACACACACTCACGAAGAGAACCACAACATCGTCGACAACGTCGCAACGCATAACAACAACGAAGTGCAGAATCTCATCAGCAATAATTCACAGAATTTCAACGCTTCACGATATTCACAAAAGTAAGAGCAAGATTGTGCAAAAAGGGAGAGGAAGTGGAATCGAGCCAAACATGATGAAGGTAAATCACGCTTACCTGAGTTGCAGAACTGAGAATTCATCTTCGTCAAGCTTGAAGTGCCATTAGCGACTCCGGCTAGATTTGTTCCGTTAAGTTCGAATTTGGGAGGTTAAGCGAGGTTTGAGCATGGTGTAGTGGTGATAACGGGGATGATAGCTACGACGGAAGAAGGGCGACGCGACCGAATGGGAGCGAGAACGACGAGGGTTTCAAATAACATTGACAGGGAAACAAAAGTCGCGAAGAAGAAGAAGAGATCGTGGCGTCGTTGTTGTTTCTTAAGTCATTCACGAAAGAGGAGAGAGTCGAAGGGAGTTGGTTGCGGTTGATAAGATGTTCCGGCGAAGCTTTGATTCGAGGGTGGAGAGGAGTGTACCGGCGGCGCATCTGAGATGAAGAAGAAGGATCCTTGTTCGTATTATTTGTCTCATTAGCAATTAAGGTTTCATAACATGGGTTGGGATCAATTTTGTGTGGTTCAGGAACTATCCGTGTCTAGTTGGGCCAAGATCACCATGAAATTTCTTTCCACAACCCGGGTTTGATTATGCACACCCCCACCTGCAATTTGGAATGGGCCCAGAATCCATGAAACCTCTATTTGCACCGCCTTTTTACTAACAAGCCCCTCTCTGCGAAGTACTCTAAAAAAATATGGGCCTAAGGGCATTGCTTTGCTATTCGAGCCCGCCAGTTTGCTAAAACACCCCCTCCGCGCATGGGCATTATGGGTTTGGGCCTAAGGAAATGCTTATCAGCACCACATCATTCCTTTTCTTACCCCTGTGTTCTTGGCTTTGTTTTTTTTATATATATAGAAATTTATACATAAATTTTTAATTAGTTTCTTACAAATTAATTTTTGTGAATTATTACTTAATCCATTATTTTATTTTCTTAATGATTAATTAGAGTTTTTGTTATAGTTTTTAATTATGTTTAGTGCTAATTTTGAATTAAAGTGTTCATGAGTGTTTTTTTTATCGATATTGGATCGATTTTGATTATGGTGGATCTTCACAAAGCATTTCTGGAAGATGAGCATTTATTTTGCTCATAGGAGATTACAAGGCTTGGCTTGGAGTTTTTTCGGATTTCTTTTATGTGAAGAATCGGCACTTCGATCAAGTAAGTAATCTCGATTCTCCACTTTCAAGCATCATTATAGTTGTATGCGGCTTAGGACCATATAGCTTAAGGTGCATACTGAGCCCTCCCACCTGAGGCATTGGATATATTTGTGATATATGTTGATTTGTGTCGATTTCGAAGCTTAGGGATTAGGTTACGAACCATTAGGATCGCTTCCTTTCACTTCCCCTTAAAATTCACTTTTTTGCCCGTTTCGTCGCAATTATTAAAAATAGTTTTAGGTGTGATAAAATTCTGGAAAAATTCATGAGTGATCCTAATCCTCTTAATTAATTTGTCATATTTTTTGTTTCCATATTTGGGTGGTTTTAATAATTAATTCGGATTTTAGATCACAAGTTGTCCCAAAAAGGAATGTTTTGGCATAAGGGACAAAAAGCAATTTTTCCCCATAGGTGTGAGACCTATTTTTTGTGTATGATTAATCACGGTAATTTGTGACATTTTGATGCTACTTAGGCATTTTTTTCATATTTTTTTTAGTGCCCTTTTGATCCACTTTGTGGAGTTGTTTTTTTGATAACCATGCTTTGTTACCTCGCTAATCAAGGAATTGTTTTGGCACTTTGGTGCATAATTTTGTGGAATCCTTTTGGAAAATGTAAGATAATGACTATATAATTCCAGGGATTTAATTTCATAATTTTTAAAGGTTTTTTGCTATTTTTCCATGTCACCTAGATCCTAGGTTGATTCATGTGTCTATTTGTTGCATAACTTAAATGATAAGAAGGCATTCATGCCATTTTCTTGAGGGGATTTTTGGTAGATTTTAGGAGTCAATTATAGGTCATTTGTATGTCTTTAATTCCAGTCATAGGTCATTTTTTGAACCATACTCATTTGGTTTGTTTTGGTGCTTTAAAGTGCGTACTTATGTGAATTAACTTTAACCTAAACTAGATTCTCTTCTCCTCTAAATAATAACATTAATTATGTGGAAATCATTAATGCCTATTCATGCATTCTAATTGCATCTCATACCTTGTATGCTACTGACCCATAATCATTTCATGCATATTCACATGCCATTCTTCCTTAACTTTCATCATGTGCGATCTTATGCGATTTTTGTTCGTTTCTTCTCATATCTTCTTCTCATTGCTCCATATGCCTAATCCATTGCATCCATGATTGTATATTCATTCATCCATCTTCATAAGCATTCACTACTGACTTTGATGTTCATTTCATGTATTAATTCCTGTTTGTAAGCCATACACATTCATACTTCATCCATAAACCCTAATTTGCATTTAGGTGAACTTAGGTGAACTTTTTGTACATAGTTTGACATAGTTTGATTTTGTGAGGTATACTAGCATATTTAGGGACCTATAGCATGTAGCTACTGACTTTAGAAGTCATGTAACCTTTAGGTACCTTCACCTTTAGACTTAGGTCTTATTTTGAACCCTAGTTCCATTCTAGTACGTTTATGGTACTTAATCGCTTTCATGCTTTGATTTTACTTCCAATATGCATTGTCATGCTAACTTTTGTTTTGTAGGGGGGAAGATTGAGGTAAGCATTACTTCATTCCTATCTCTTATACATTTTAATTGTGTTTGCCTTAGCACCTTGTGCTTTGCTTTTAGGCTTTCCCTTTCTTTAGAGACAACTTAACTTCCTTAGGAAGTAAGTTAGTTTCGAGTTCTCTTTTCTTCTTTTCTTTTTTCTCATTAGGATTATAAAACCTCATTAACCATATGACCTCTCTTGTAAATAAACAAATAAAATTAGGGTTGTCTCTTAGTCCCCTTAGTTTGTCCTTCTTGCAATTTGAGTCATTCTTTCTCATCTTCAAACAAAATCCAAAAACACTTAACAAATAAATGAAAGGATTCCTTGTGTATAGCCTTATTCCATGATGCACTTGCACTCATTCCATCTTGGAGTGGTGTAAGCTTGTCTATCATGATGTACAAGTCTCATCAAGGGGTTGTTTCATAAAATAAACAAATTCAAAACACTTCTCTTAAAAGACAAAAATAAACAATAAGCGACTATCCTGCGGGAACTTCTCTTCTCATCTCATTCACTCACAACGCGAACTCGCGACGACTTGTCTCGCATGCAAGACGGTAAACGCACTCGTACCAGACGAGCCTGCAACACCTGAGCATAGACATACGCAGTTCCAGCTATAAAAAACACAAACAAATAGTTCCTGCCTTAGTTAGGAGAACTACGTCGACTCTGATCCTCGTTGTCCCGATGAGGTACGTAGGCAGCGGGGTAGGGCCCGTTCGAGCACATTCTTTATTTTCCCTACATTTCCCTCTTTCTTTTCATTTTCTTATTCCTTTCTCATTTCATTCTCATTCCAGTTAGCGGTTTTATTCAGCAGCATTTTATTTCTCACCCTTTGAAACAAAACAAGCAAGCGTGGATCCCGTCGGGTACAACGGACGATCTGGGGTGCTAATACCTTCCCAGGTCGTAACCGACTCCCGAACTCAGATCTTTGGTTCGCAGGACCTTGTCCTTTCCTTCTTCCTCAGGTTTGTGCAACATTACCTTTCCCATTCATTCGGGATAAAAATGTATGGCTGGCGACTCTACCTTTTCCGCGCCACTTTCGCGTTTGTACTAGGATGAAAATCCCGGGAGCGACAAACATCTCTTAGGTAGATTTAATCTTTCAAACCTCACTAACCATAGGTCATCCTTAAATTCAACTAACTTAGGGTAAGTCTAGTTTTCCTTAGAGTTTTCCTTTTACAACTTGAGTCTCACTTCTCATCTTAAAAGAAAATCAAAAACACTTAATAAAGGAAAATGTGTACAAAGCGCCACGAGCCTTAAGCTATACGGGAAATGATTAGTGGAGGTCTCCTCCACTCTTCTAGGATGCTTTACAAACGTTCCATTGGGGGCGATCTTGGAAAGTATTCGCTCCTGTGTCATAGTCTTTAGTGTTGTACATTCAATAAACACAAATTCAAAACACTTCTTATAAAAGACAACAAACCAAGAAGTCACATCTTCTCATCTCATCTCATACTCCTTGCGGACGAACATGACTTGCCTCGACAGTTCAAACAGTGATACGGTAAACACCCTCGAGTCAGAGCCGGTAACACCTGAGCTAGAGCTATGGCAACGTCATCCTAAAAATCACAAACAAGTTTCAGCCTTAGTTAGACGAACTATGGCGACTCTGATCCTCATTTATCCCGATGAGGTACGTAGGCAATGGGTAGGGCCCATTCGAGCACATTCTTTATTTTCCCTACATTTCCCCATTCTTTCTTTTTGTTCTCTTGCAGTTCCTTTCTTTCTCATTTCTATTCCAATTAGCAGTTCATCTGTTCAGCAGCAGTTATATTTTTCTCACCCTTTGAAACAAACTAGCAAGCGTGGATCCCGTCGGGTACGGCGGACGGTCTGGGGTGCTAATACCTTCCCAGGTCGTAATCGACTCCCGAACCCAGATCTTTGGTTCGCAGGACCTTATCCTTTCCTTCTTCCTCAGGTTTGTGTAACATTACCTTTCCCGTTCCTTCGGGATAAAAATGTCTGGCTGGCGACTCTACCTTTTCCGCGCCACTTTCGCGTTTGTACTAGGATGAAAATCCCGGGAGCGACAATTCCGACGTCCCTCTTCGCCACATGATCATAGTTAATAAGACCCTAAAAATTGTTAGATCGTACTTTGGAGGCAAATTGTAGCATACAAAATATTGTAGGCTCCCAAAAATCATACGATCTTTCTAGAAAAGGGAGATTGAATCAATCTCAGGTACACACAATATTTACCTAAACATTCAAGCTTATGGTCACTGACTTGAGTGTTAGAATGTTTGTAAATACACCTTCCACCATCAAAGCAGAGAAAAACATCACACTGGAGTTTACTCTTAAATCTTCATTCACTTTCAATAGGTGAATTAAAATGATTTTTTTGCAAATCATTTGGCATTATCTTTGAAAATCGACTATGATATTTCCATGTTTTCACTTAACAAATCTAATAGTAAACAAATCTAATGTAACTCCTTGTAATACCTCAAAATTTTCTCTCACATTTCCTCAACATTTTGCATAGCATTTAGCATAAACAAATTCATGAAATAATCAAAAACATTGCATCATGTGCATCATAGCTGAGGCACAGGCATGTGATCATTGAGTGGAGAAATTGCAGGATATACAAAGGCAACCAAGGAGCCACAAAGCTTCTCAACCTTGTGCAAAGGGTTCACAACATCCCACAAGTCTTCACTTGAAGCCACAAGTCATGAAAAGATTTGAATTAATCAAAGGAGGCAAGCAGTGCAACATCTCTTGATGAAAAGGGGCCAAATTAGGGTTTCATTTCTACTGGGTTTCTCAATGAAATTTTGATCCAAAGTGGATTCCATTGTCTTATATATGATGTCAAGTGCCTACGGTTCAAATTTCATCCATAGAAACATTTTGGAAGAGGTTCAATTGGCCAAATGACTGAAGACTAGGGAATTGGGGAAAAGTCAACCATGTTGAGGAAAAAGTCAACTCCTGACTTTTTGAGATCAAAATCATGAAATTAGGGTTACAAGGATCCTATGGTTCAAATTTGATCAAGAAATGATGGAGGAATCAAGAGAAATCAAGAAAACCAAAACTTACCATTTTGGGAAAATTAGGGTTTCCAAAAATGGCAAGTTTTGACCATTTTTGCAGCCACTTCAAGAGAGGCCTTCTCCCAAAATACAAGGGCTATAAAAATTCTACCTTGAGCCAATTAAAGAGGACATCTTAAGCTTCAAATCCATAGGTGGAACTTATTCATAGCATCAAAATTGAGAGAGTTATGATCTTGCAAAGTTGGAACAAATCAAGGCAAAACAAGGCAAGGGCCAGGGCATGCCTCTCATCCTACGCGCGCCCTGCCTAGCATTCCATCAAACAGGTGGTGTGCCATGATTCAAGCTATTATTTCCCCATGTTAAAGGCCTCAAATGAAATTTCTTTGAACTACAAATTTATTTATTGCCATGTTTCCAACAACTTTGATGTTCAAAGATTTTTCATTTGATCAAAGGATTAAAAGCTATTGAGAGGCAAAATATGGATGTTCAAACTGAAATGCACAAGGCATCTTGCACAAGCCAAGGCAATGCTATGCAGGCCCATAATGCAGCATTATGGCATGATGTTCAAGGGGACATTTGAAGTGTCTAGAGTCCATGTTCCACATCGGTATGAATTACAAACTTGGTGTATGAAGCATCTACTTCAAATTGGGAACAAGAATCACATCATTTGGTGGCTTGTTCATGAAGAAACATTCAGAAGAAGATCACAATATGTCATCTATTTTCTTGTGCAGCAAGAAAATATATTTCATGTTGGAATCAACTCAGTTCAATTGTGTATGCTTCATCTAACCTGGCAGTGTTCACAAAATCCATTTCATTGGAACACATGATCATGTGGCTGCCTGATCACTCCAATTATCATGTACCTTCCTTCAAAGCTAAGTGAAAATTCCATAACATGATACATCCAGCTTCTGCATTGGATCAAGTCAGTCTCCTTACATCACACTCACCCTCATTGTAAGCAACATGAACATCACCATACACAATCATATTCGAGCCAAGCCAATGCAGCTTCATATCATTTCACTCCACACCTCTAATTTTCTCAATCCACCATAAGTTAACTTCTAACCATGGTTCTAACCATCAACTTGCTTAGTTAACTTCTAACCACACCTATAAGAAGCTGCTCATAACTGAATCCTAACAACTTTTGCCATTTGATCAAAATCACTTTATAATTCATCACTTTCCCTCTGGGTTTTCTCTCTGCATTGGAGATTTTCTTCTGCATTTTTCTTCGAGCTAGCTTCAACTTCCATTAACATAGCTCTACCTTCATCTGTTCATCATCATCACCATGAATTGCACAACTTCCATGGCTGCATTCCCTTGAATCTTCCACATGGCACCAGTACACATTCCTGCATTTTGTGAGAATCTCTCTGATTTCCATTTCCAGCATTGAGTTCATCATCAAGCCAATTTCAGCATCATCACAAGGATGAATTCTATGGTGATGGTGACTTGAAGCATCAAGATCGTGTCTCTGCATATCCTCTACATCAGTTCTTTTTCATCAAGATTTTGGTTTCAATAGAGTGTTTATTTCACTCTGTAGCATTCAAGATCAAGCTGCAAAGACTTTGGAATCTACTCTCTGGTTTTCTCTCAACATCTTGAATCACTGCACTTCAGGTTTTCTTCAAATTCCACTTTCTTATTGTGCCTCTATTTAGACTGATTCGTATGCTTTAGAGCTTGATAGAAGCCTTGCTACCACTGGCTAGTTGATAGGCATTCTAAATGCATAGCTTCGGAATTTTAGGCTGGATTTATTTGCTTCGATTTGCATTGAATAGGAAAGGGAAATGGATTTTGAACATGGATTTGGATTGTACTCATTGAGACGAACCTAGTGATGGGCTTAGATTTCATTTTGATTAGATTTTTGGATTTGCCCTAGGTGCAGGTCACCGGAAAAGATGACCAGAAGTCTTCTCCGGTGACGGAACAGTGCCCTAATTGTTTTGGTAACTTTAAAACGCAGGCGTTAGATCTTGGACATCCTAGGGATATAACACTGCCAACACATTAATGACATGCGTGCCTACCACGTGCATTTTTGCGAAGAAAATTCTCAGGTTTCTAATAACACCCCATGTGCGTGTGTATAAGGCCCAGTGCAGTGTATTTGGTTGTTTTAGCACCCCCAGGCCCATTCAACTAATTCAGTCCACTTCATTTTATTTCTTTTCTTCATCTTTTATTCCATTTTCATTTTTGATTTTTAAAAATATCAAAACCTCATCAAAAATTCCAGATTAATTCATGTGAGATCCTTATATTTGTTTCCTAATTTTCCATAATTTTTGTTACCATTTTTCTTTTATTTTTTAACCATAACTAATTTCCCAATGAATTAATTTCCTATTTTTTCCATTTTCTGACCAATCCATTTGTTTATTTTCTTTCTCCCAAACCACCAAAGATAAATGATTCATTCTTTTTGCATTAGTCAGAGGACTCATTAAATTTGTCCAACATTTTTTTTTTGATTTTTAGGTCACTATAAGTCATGATTTGGTCCCATTCTTTCACACATATGCATATGAACCCTAATTCACTTCTACCCTTCATTTGACCACCCAAAAAAAAAGAATTTTTGTGATATTTTTTGGATATAAGCCACTCTCTGGATTTTGTATTCAAGTGTCAAGTTTCATAGTTTTTCATGATCATTTAGTATTTTTCCAAGTTGCTTAGTTCATAAGTCATATTCTTGTTCATTTCTTTCACTTCCTTTGGTCCCATTAGAATAAGGCATTCATGCCATCACCTTGAGGTCTTAAGTTTGAGTCTTATAGGTCCCATGGTATGTCCCTAAGTGTTGTGTACCCTCATTAGGTTTTCATCTTTGATTTTTAGGGTTCCTTGAGTCTTAAGTCACCTATGTCCCATTTTAACCTAATCTCACTTCTCCTTTCACATTAGCCATCTCAAATTGCATTTGTACATAAGGTAAATTCATAATATCTTTGTTTGGTGTCTCATAATTGTTTTATGATTATTCTCATATGTTCATCTCAAGTTTAGACCCCTTTTGCATCTTTTTGAACTTCATTTTCCATCTAAAAGATCTTAAAAAATCTAATTTGGACACCTAGCCTTAGGATGCCTCTTACCACATCATTTGTGAATATTTTCCAAATCTAATTTCCATTCTAACTTGTTGTCAAGCCTCTGGTTTTTTTATGGGGAGTTCAAGTCCCTTTGGTCATTTTTGAATTTTTTTCTAAGTCATTTTGTTTCACCTTTGGAACCATGTTTCTATATGCATTCTCCCACCTTTCAATCTAATGTGTGAACACCTTTAACTTGAATCTCTTCTTTCTAATTTGAAATAATCTCATCCTTCACTTAAATGTAGTGTTAAGTTCTGGATTTTTCATTTACCTTTGATTTTAGGAGATTTTAGTATGCTAAAAACTTAGGTTTCCCTTTTAACTTCATCCTTAGGTTCCATTAGGGTTTAGTAACACTTTAGGGCATAGTTTGACTTTAATTCACTTAAACCTTTTAGATACTTGTTAATTGATTTAGCTACTGAATTTTGAAGTGTGTTACCTTATAGGGTACCTTAGACTTAGGTATTAGCCTTATAATTTCACTATCACCTTTCTTAAGCTAGTGTAAGTTCTTAATTGAAGTTTGCCTTATCATACTTGCTCAAATCACTTCATCATGCTAACATTTGTTTTGTAGGGGGAAAGATGAGGTAATCATACTTCATTCCTTTCTTTTATGCATTTAATTGTTTTTGCCTTATCACTTGTTGGTTTGTTAATAGGATTCCCTTTTGTTCTTTAGATTCAACTTAACTTCCTTAGAAAGTAAGTTGAATTCTAACTTGCTTTTCCTTTCTTTAGGTTTAGATTACCTCACAAACCATAGGATCACCTTTTATACATAATAAGATAACTTAGGGTTGTGTCTTAGTCCCCCATTAGTTTTGACCTTTGCCTTTTGAGTATTCTTTTCTCATCTTCAAACAAAATCAAAAAGACTTAATAAATGCATGAAAAAATATCTTGTATATAGCCTTATCCCATGGGGAACTTGCATTCATTCCATCTTGGAATAGTGTGAGCTTGTCTAGCATGATGTACAAGTCTGATTAAGAGGTTATTTCACAAATAAAATCTAAAAGATACTTCTTCTCAAAGTTACAAAAACATCTAATAAGTTCAACAAGCTAGTGAACTTAGACCCTAAACCTTGGGAACAAGTCTTGGATAAATTCTCCTTGCTTGGTGTGCTTGTTCTATTATTCCATCTTGGAATGTAGTAGCAAGTAAACATTCCATAGAAAAGAGTTTGAATTCACTTCCTTGTGCCAAATTCATACAAAACTCTTAAAAAGCAAACAACAAACAATAAGTGACTTTCCTGCGGGAACTTCTTTTCTCACCTCATTCATTCTCAACGCGAACTTGCGACGACTTGTCTCATTTGCAAGACGGTAAATACACTCGTACCAGATGAGCCTGCAACACCTGAGCATAGACATATGCAGTTCCAGCTAAAAAACACAAACAAATAGTTCCCGCCTTAGTTAGGCGAACTACGTCGACTCTGATCCTCATTTTCCCGATGAGGTACGTAGGCAACGGGGTAGGGCCCGTTCAAGCACATTCTTCATTTTCCCTACATTTCCCCTTTCTTTCCACTTTCCTTTTCCAGTTCCTTTCTCATTTCCATTCTCATTCCAGTTAGCAGTTCATTTGTTCAGTAGCAACGTTATTTTCTCACCCTTTGAAACAAAACAAGCAAGCGTGGATCCCGTCGGGTACGACAGACGATCTGGGTGCTAATACCTTTCCAGGTCGTAACCGACTCCTGAACCCAAATCTTTGGTTCGCAGGACCTTGTCATTTCCTTCTTCCTTAGGTTTATGCAGCATTACCTTTCCCATTCCTTCAGGATAAAAATGCCTGGCTGGCGACTCTACCTTTTCCGCGCCACTTTCGCGTTTGTACTAGGATGAAAATCCCGGGAGCGATACTCCTTCGCAAGCAAAATTGTTAGAATCACTCGAGAGCCTATAGAAGAGAAAAATTCATTGTTATCATCCTACCTCCTTCATCGCCTGTAGATCATCTATGAATCGTAGGTTCTCCACCACCCCATATAGATTGATTATAAAACATAGGTGTTTCATTGTCATATGTCAACCGTTGAAGTGGTAAAGTTGCAAGCAAAATTAAGTTTGGAAGAATTCCGGAATTTGTCTGCAAGGGAAACCGTTCAATAGTCTCCACGTTTCTAAGCTTGTTGTGACATTTTTGGGTTAAAATAGTAACATGTAAAAAGAAAAAAATATGAACAAGTAAATAAAACATTCTTTAGAGAAAATAAAACTAGGAGTATTGTTAGGATTGAGATCTAATTAATAGATAACACGTGCTTTCTTGCGATCATGTTATACACAACTCAAACGTTCGTCTAATATCATCATGTATCACCCACAACAGAGGTTATCCCTAACGCAAAGTCGAGAGGCCGACCGTATTGTCTCACCAGTGATATCTCACACAACAAAACAACATGGTGCATTAA
Organism: Lathyrus aphaca; assembly: GCA_963966055.1. Taxonomy (NCBI): domain Eukaryota; kingdom Viridiplantae; phylum Streptophyta; class Magnoliopsida; order Fabales; family Fabaceae; genus Lathyrus; species Lathyrus aphaca. The sequence continues at coordinate 576,240,137 of OZ014520.1, read as the reverse complement.
GAAGTGATACCCACGTGAATGTTCAACCTAAATATATTCCTAGAGTTTAGATCCAAAAGATATTACTATAACATCCATATCAAACTAATGATTTGATTCATATATAACGCCATGATCAAAATACATACACATGATTAATATGCATTCAACTGATTTTCCAAACATATGTGAACAAAGTTTTTCATCACTATTATCACGCATTCACACAATACCGTTTGTCAAGCGTTATCGGGGAATTTATTGTATTAATCACTACTAACAATCAACACAATGCTAAAAGGCATAATATGCAAATGAATATCAACTTACAAAACCATATCAAAAGTTTGCTCGTTGAAAGATGAAAATCTTAGATCCAAGATTTGTAAAGGGTTTTGTCAATACCCACAAACAAGAAATCAAAGATAACAACAATATTGAATCAAAGCTAATTCATAATACATATAGAAGAATAAGAAAAACAATTTTTGCACGGTTTGTCAGAGCTGATCGAAGCAAATCCATCTTCAGATCATCAAGATACATCCTCTAATGTTGTTTTCTAAGCCTCTCTACTCCTAAAATGTGTTTGATGAAGTTGGGAAAAAGTTCCCCAAAAAACATAACCTAAAAAAATGTAAAATGTGACTTTACAAACAAAAATATGCTCCAGTGTTTGCTGTGCGAAGCTCCGTTCGCTGGGAGAACAAATGTCGCATTTGCTTCTGCCAAAACAGTGTTTTTAAAAAATTTGGGAATTATCTGTTCGCCGTGCGAAGGATCTGTTTGCATTGCGAACATGATAGCAAAACTCAATATTGTTTCGACCATAACCTTTGAAATGTAACTCCTTTTTGCGCGCGATCAAAAGCGTTGGAAAGCTTATTCAATGCTCTATAAGATAATTACAATATATCATTGGTTTTATACCTACAAAATGATATAAAATCAATGATATTTACACGATACACAATATATACACTATAATGTAAATTCTACAACATATGGACAAAAGTTGAGGTTTATTGCTTGAATTAAGTCAATAAGTTCCAATTATTCACACTTAAAATCACTATAATTTGGCACTTAACACCAACCCTCCACGAGGCAAAGGAGTCCTCATAACCCTGTCAACTAACCACGAAACAAGTGCATTGAATCAAAATTGATTTTAAGAATGTTGACCTCTAATTTTAATTTTGATGATAGTAAAATGCAAGAGAACAATTTTACTCTACAATTTGTACCACAGTTGTATAAAATATATTGAAAAATATAAATAACGTACACTCTTGAAAAAACATCAAAGGAAACATGAAATATACTACAACAAGAGGTTGAACGGGACTCAAAGGTGAGAACAATGAAACTTCAATATCTTAAGAGAGACTATGAAAATAAAAGAGTGAAAGAGAATGCGAGTTTGAATGAATACTTTAATAAACTCTCGGAATTGGTGAATCAAATGAAGTCACATGGAGATACAATAGATGAATGTATAATTGTTGATAAAATTTTGATTAGTTTGAAAGAAAAATTTGAACATATGGTGGTCGTTATAGAAGAAATTAAGGACCTATCAACTATGTTTGTTCAAGGGTTAGTGGGGTCTTTGAGATCCTACAGGCAAAGGTAGTTACGACACTCTGAAAAATCAATTGAGAGTGTCTTTCAATCTAAACTCAACATTCATCCCAACAATGGTGAAAATAAGCCCCCAATACAAAATAAAAGTGAGTCTTCTAGAGGTGGCAGATTTGGAAGAGGAAGAGGTAGAGAAAGAAACTCACGAGGAAGAGGAAGAGGCGCGAATGGCATAAGATGGTGTGAAAGAGCATCAAATAAATGGTGCAAAATTTGTAAGAGTAACACTCATGACGAGAAGGATTTCTAGAACAAGGGCAAACCACAATGTCATAATTGCAAGAGATTCAGGCACATTAAAAATGATTATTGTTTTTCCAATCAATAACATGCTTCATTTGCAGAAGGAGAAAATGATGAAGGTAATTTGTTCTTTGCTAGTTAAAAGGCATTTCAAGAACATACAAATGTGTTGTATTTTGATAGAGGTGGTAGCAATCATATGACCAGAAAGAAAGAAGCTTTTATCAACATTGATTCTTCATTTGGCTCAAAAGTTAAATTGAGCAATGGATAGCATGTTGAAGTAAAAGGAAAAGTCAGCATCATAGTTACAACAAAGCAAGGAAGCAAAGTCATTCATGACACTCTTTATGTGCTATAGTTAGATGAGAACTTGCTAAACATAAGATAACTTTTGGAGCATGGCTATTCTCTAAATTTTGAGAATCGAGAGTGAATTTTTTTTGATTCAAAGAGAAGAAATGTCGTTGTTGTTGTTGTAAAAATGTCCAACAATAGAAGCTTTCCACTTTCTCTTAATTATGAGAAAAGTTCCAGCATGATGGTTAGATAAGATAATGACTCTTGTTTGTGGCACAAGAGACTTGGGCACTTGAACTACAATAGTCTCAATTTTCTTTATCAAAAGAAGATGGTGTATGGGCTGCCAATAATTGAAGAAAAATTTGGTGTGTGTGTGTGTGTGTGTGTGTGTGTGTGTGTGTGTGTGTGTGAAGGATGTATGCTTGACAAACACCACTTCCAACCATTTCCAAAGGAATGAGCATGGAGAGCCAAACAAGTGTTGGAACTTGTACACACAGATGTGTGTGGCCATATGAAAACTTTGTCTCATTGCAAAAACACGTATTTTATCTTGTTTATTCATGATTTTACCCGCATGACATGGGTATATTTTTTGAGACAAAAATATGAAGTTTTTGAAATTTTGGTACTAAAAAAATTTGTAAGAAAAAGTACATTAACCCAGCTTTCCAACGATCTGAACCACACATCAATCAAATGCTCACAGCTCGAGTTATGGATTTTTTAGTTTTTCAACAAACACCGACATTGACATCTTACACTAACACCATAAAGCATCATCATATCCTAGTTAATTTGATTTCCAGGAATTAAAACCATTTTTACAAGAAAGTATATAGTATTAGCTTTCCATAGGTTCAAACGGTGCGTCAAACAGACACCCGAAACTCAAGTTATGAATTTTTCAAGTTTTTCAAAAACAATATGTTTCAGTGGTAACTGATTACCACATCTGGCGTAACCGGTTACACAGTGGAAAACTCCCAAAAATGCAAAAATTTAACGTGTTAATTGGTTATTCATCCTCTGGTAACCGGTTAATAGTGAGACAAAAGTAATTCTTCTGTTGTTGACGAATTCTGCATCAAAAACCTCCAATTTTCCATACGAGTTCATCAATATACAACCCCAAAACACTCATAGATCATCATAAATCATATACAACAACACATTACTTTATGCAACACATACATCATTCTAAATAAATAAAAAATCATCACTTTCTACCTATTTCATCAAGAACTCATCATAAACCCCAAAACCCCATAAAACCCCAAACCTATCTATATTCATAACCCTATATTAATCACAATGAAAGTTATATTCTTCATACCTTATGATTGAAATCTGAAAACTCTTTCTCTTGAATTTTGCAGCAACCTTCAAGAGCCCTAACTTCTCCCTCTTCTGCCTCAGAGCACTTCTCACCAAAAATACTATCGATAAAGTGATTCTCTCCAAACTCTAATTTTTATTTTGTCACTCTTACCCCTTAGACCTCATTATGTTATTCCATTTATATCCTCACTTGTTTCATTCATATTTACCACTTTACCCTCAAAATCTCTAATACTATTATTTATCTAATTATTTAGATTAATCCTTTAATAAATCTAAATAATCCCAATTAAATAATAAATTAGAACTAATCCTCATAAGTTATTCTTATTCTAACACCATCCCATAACATATCATTATATCATCATGTATCATAACCATCCAACATCACATAAATTCATAAAATCAATTAAATAATTAATTACGATTTTTAAGGTGTTACACAGAGAAAACACAACAGTTGTTGTGTAGTTAGTCACGACAGGTAGCCGCACATGGAAGTCACAACAGTTGTTATGTAGTTAGTCACGACAGGTAGCCGCACAAGGAAGTCGCATGTATATGCACAGTTAGTCACAACGGTTGGTCCCGCGGTGTAATCAAGTTTTGGTTATAATGGATTAAGTCATTTTCTAAGGCAAATCACCTTGCGGGGTGGACTGGACTAGCTTGAGAGTTTCTCAAGTGAACCAGGATATATCTTGTGTTATTTACTCTTGCTTATGCTTTACTTTATTGTTTATGCTTCCACAATGCAACTCAAAGTATCACTTAACGCAACAATGTTAAGAGCCGAAAAGTTGTCAATAGTGAAAACCCCGATTCACCCCCCCCCCCCCCCCATTTCTTGTATTTTTTTCACACCTTCAATTACCAATGTAAAGAGAACCTACAGGGTCACATGCATAAAGTACTGACAATGAAATAAATTATTGAATAAATAAGATTTAATTTAATAAGATTTTAATTGTATTATTTAATAAATTAACGCAAATATAATTTATTTGATTAAATATATTTAATTAAATAAATGAGAATTGACAATTAATTAAATTAAATATGATTTAATTTAATTGATATTTGATTAAAAGAGTTTAATTAAATATAAGTAATATCTATATTAAAATATTTTTAATTAAATAAGATTGGACTTATTTTGGAAAAACCCAAAATAAGAACACTAAGGTTTTACTATATCTTTATAAATAGAGAAGTTATTTCCCTTACCAATCCTAATTGTCAATTTTTTCATAACAAGAGACGGCTAGCACCGCATTCCACTTTGTGCTTCCGTGGACTTCGTAGACACGATGGTATTTTCCACGTTTGTGATCAAAGTTAAAGCACGCTTCAAGAGTTAATTCAGAATCCTTATGTTATGTTTCATTTGTGATTAATAGCTTAATCAAGATCTGTTCATCGAGATTGTTCTGATAAGATGTTAAATTTTTGAAAATAAAACCCCTCTTAAATCCCTACATATAGGTGTTGAAGCTAATTGATACAAAGTAGTTACAAGGCAATTAAAACAGTTAGTTAGCTATACAACCAAATCAATAACTAAAATATCTTGTTTCTCAAGTAATACCAAACTAACTATTATAAAAGATCTTAATACCCCCTTCAAGTTGGGAGGTATGTGTTATGAATTCCCAATGAATAAGATAGATACCCTAATTTAAGGTCCCATAGTTGGGCATTATTACTAGCTAAAACTACATTACAAGAGCAAAGTGTATTACAAGATCTATGTGAGTTAACATAATGCTTGGTATTATTTTCCCTGAAAATGTGCAATCCTGACATGTGGTCACCCTTGTCAATCATATTGGATTGCGTGATGTCATGAATGGAGAAACAATCACCATCAAAGATCAATTTTATGTGTGTAAGGACAAGTAAATTAACTACTGAAATTAGATTGACATGAAAAGTGGGAATGAATAAGACATCTTGAAGAATAAAGTTATCATTGATAATAATTTTGCCTATGGTTTCGACATCTATTTGAATTCCATTAGGAAGAGTAACAAATTTTGCTAGCAAACATTTGTATGACTCAAAAAATAAGATATTGCAACAAATTTGAGAGGTGTCACCTGAGTCTATGATCAGGAACAAACTCATTGCTTGTGTTTCCATGGTCATGAACATCGTTGCTTTGTTGAGATGACTTGTAAGCTTAAGTCTTCTTGTATCTATGAGAGTAGCCATGAAGCTTGAAGCATTTTTCTTTGAAGTGACCAATGACTTCACAGTGAGCACAAATGGGTCTTTTCTTCTTAAAGTTCTTATAATGGCCTTGAACCACACATGCCATATGTGTTTCAGTGTGAGGGATGATGGTAATTACTTCTCTTTGCTTCTCATCTTGAGTAACTGTTGGAATGATGTTAATTTGGAGTAGGAGTTGGAATGATTTATTGACATTAAATGGGCAATAAATGCACACAAAGTAGAACTAATATGGAAGTGAATTTGAAAAGATTCAGTTTAGTCTCACATAGGATGAAATTTTTCTAAACATTGAAAAAGGTTGCCCACGTTCTGACTGAGGATATCCTGGTTGTCCTTTCTGGATCTGCTGAACTACCTAATGGTAAGTCACTTGCAGAATCAGACGGGTCTTCCTAAACGCCTGAATCAGATGCTGCAAAAGCTAAGGCTGCAGCAGATGACTTACAGCTCAAGAAAGAAATCACCCTATGGCACGAGAATGATTATTTGTGCAAAAATCACATTCTGAACGGTCTTGATGATGACTTGTACGACTACTACAGTAGCTACAAGACCGCTAAACAGGTTTGGGAGGCTCTGCAAAGGAAATATGATACTGAAGAAGCAGGTGCGAAGAAATATGCTATCAGCCGCTATTTGAACTACAAGATGGTGGATGAAAAGTCTGTGGAAGCTCAAAGCCACGAAATTCAGAAAATTGCTCATGAAATTATTACAGAAGGTATGCCCCTCAATGAACAATTTCAAATTGCTGTTATCGTTGACAAACTGCCCCCTGGTTGGAAAGATTTCAAAATTTTACTTCGCCACAAAACAAAAGAATTTTCAATCGAGAGTCTGATTACTCGTTCTCCGGATAGAAGAGGAAGCTCGGAAACAATATCAGAAAGATGAAGTCTTAGTTATTTCTAACAACAAAAAGAGATTCGGTGTGGTTCTGAAGCCTACGGGCAAACCTTTAAAGAATCAAAACCGCAATGTTGCGAACCAAATTAAGAATGGGAATCCCTCTAGGGCCCCATATTTTCAATTTGCTAGGCAACAACCTCCACCTCAAAGAAATGATGCTCCGGTTTTCTCTTGCTACAATTGTGGAAAACCAGGTCATATGGCAAAAAATTGTAAGAGCATGCCTAAACCTGTTGTGGCTCAAATGCTCAGGTTAACCTGACTAATGAGCAATTCATTGCTATGATCACTGAAGTCAACATGGTTGGTGGAAGTGATGGCTGGTGGATAGACACTGGCGCCACTCGTCATGTCTGCTATGATCGTGTTATGTTCAAGACATACATGATTGCTGAAGATAAGAAAGTGTTGTTGGGAGATGCTCACAACACTAACGTTGCTGGAATTGGAGATGTAGAGTTGAAGTTCACCTCTGGAAGGACTTTGATCTTGAAGGACGTCATGCACGTTCCTGAAATTAGGAAGAATCTTATTTCTGGTTTTCTTTTGAATAAGGTTGGGTTTATTCAAACTATAGGGGCAGATTTGTACACCATCACTAAGAATGGTATTTTTGTTGGGAAAGGGTACGCCACTGATGACATGTTTAAGTTGAATGTTGAATTGAATAAAATTTCTCCTTCTGTTTACTCCTTGTGTGATTTTAATATTTTGCATGGTAGACTTTGTCACGTTAATAAGCGAATTATTTATAATGCAAGCAACTTAGGCCTAATCCCTAAATTAAATGTCAATGATTATACTAAATGTGAATTTTGTAGTCAAGCTAAAATAACAAAGACCTCGCATAAATCAATTATAAAAGAATATGATCCCCTAGATCTTATACATTCCGATATATGTGAATTAGATGGAAGTTTAGCTAGAAATAGTAAACGTTATTTTATCACTTTTATTTACGATTGCTCTGATTATACTTATGTATACCTAATGAAGAATAAAAGTGAAGCACTTGACATGTTTAAGATGTATGTAACTGAAATTGAGAATCAATTTAACAAGAAGATTAAGAGACTTCGTAGTGATAGGGGAACTGAATATGACTCTAGTTTATTTAATGACTTTTATATTAAACATGGAATTGTACATGAAACGACTGCTCCATACTCTCCTGAAATGAATGGTAAAGCAGAAAGAAAGAATAGAAATCTTATTGAACTTGTTGTTGCAATTATGTTGAATTCTGGTGCTGCACCTCACTGGTGGGGGGAAATTTTTTTGACTGTTTGCTATGTCCTGAATAGAGTTCCCAAGTCAAAAAGTAAGATCTCACCTTATGAGATATTAAAGAAAAGACAACCAAATTTGTCTTATTTGAGAACTTGGGGCTGTCTGGCTTATGTCAGGATTCCGGATCTGAAACGAGTTAAACTCGCTAGTAGAGCCTATGAATGTGTATTCATTGGGTATGCAGTAAACAGTAAGGCATACAGGTTTTATGATCTAAATGCCAAAGTGATCATAGAATCAAACGATGTTGAATTCTATGAAGACAAATTTCCTTTCAAATCGAGAAATAGTGGGGGCACCCAATCGAGTCACATTCCTGTGATAAAAAGTACTGAAAGCAGCGACAATGTAGAAACAGAACTTCGAAGAAGTAAAAGAGCAAGAGTTGCTAAAGATTATGGGCCCGATTATGTGGCTTATAATGTTGAAGAAGATCCAATAAATCTTCAAGAAGAGTTGTCCTCTCTGGATGCGGATTTATGGCAAGAAGCTATTAATGATGAGATAGATTATCTAGAGTCTAACAAGACCTGGCACTTGGTAGACTTGCCTCCTGGTTGCAAACCAATTGGTTATAAATGGGTGTTGAAAAAGAAACTAAAACCTGATGGAACTATTGATAAATACAAGGCTCGCCTTGTAGCCAAGGGTTTTAGACAAAAAGAAAATATAGATTTCTTCGACACATTTTCTCCAGTCACTAGAATTACATCCATTAGGGTACTCATTTCAATAGCTACTATTTATAACTTATTAGTACACCAAATGGATGTTAAAATAGCTTTTTTAAACGGTGACTTAGAAGAAGAAATCTATTTGGAACAACCAGAAGGTTTTGTGATCCAAGGACAAGAAACCAAGGTCTGTAAGTTAGATAAATCTCTGTATGGACTAAAACAAGCTCCTAAACAATGACATGAAAAATTTGATAGCTTAATGATTATTAATGGGTATAAAGTGAATGAAAGTGACAAATGCATTTATTATAAATCTGATAATCGCATTTGTACTATCATATGTCTATACGTAGACGATCTACTCATATTTGGATCAAACATTCAGGCCATTAATGATACGAAATCATTGTTGTGCAATAACTTTGATATGAAAGACCTCGGATAAGCAAATGTGATCCTGGGTATCAAGATCACGAGATCTGAAAAAGGAATTTCTTTGGATCAGTCTCATTATGTGGAGAAGATCTTAAAGAAATATAAATACTTCGACTGTAAACCTACGTGCACACCTTATGATCCAAGTGTGAAACTGTTTAAGAACACTGGAGAAAGTGTCAGACAAATAGAATATGCGAGCATCATTGGCAGTCTTAGGTATGCCACTGATTGTACTAGACCCGACATTGCATATGTCGTAGGATTGTTGTGCAGATTTACAAGTAAGTTGAGTAACGAGCATTGGCAAGCTATTGAGCGAGTCATGAGGTACCTTAAAAGGACTATGGACCTCGGCCTACACTATCAGAAATTTCCTGCTATACTAGAAGGGTATAGTGATGCAGATTGGAACACCTTATCGGATGATTCCAAAGCTACTAGTGGCTATATATTTAGTATAGCTGGAGGAGATGTATCTTGGAAATCAAAGAAACAGACCATCCTGGCTTAATCCACAATGGAGTCTGAAATGATAGCACTAGCTACAGCTAGTGAAGAAGCAAGTTGGTTAAGATGCTTGCTAGTTGAGATTCCTTTATGGGAAAAACCTATGCCAGCTGTGTTGATCCACTGTGATAGTACCGTGGCTATTGCAAAAGTTGAGAACCGTTATTATAATGGTAAAAGACGTCAAATTAGAAGAAAACACAACACCGTTAGAGATTGTATCTCCAAAGGAGCAGTGAGAGTGGATCATGTACGCACTAATGAAAATTTAGCGGATCCTTTGACGAAAGGATTAACTAGAGAGAAAGTCCATAATACATCCAAGAAGATGAGACTAATGCCTATAAAGAGATGATTTACTCATGATGGCAACCCGACCTAAATGACTGGAGATCCCAAGAACTAGGTTCAATGGGTAATAACAAGTTGTGAGTAATATGAAATGACCATGCAAGTGGAGCATGAATCCTGAAGTAATAAGAGGATGAGATAATAGAAACTCTTAATGAGATCTATACTCTGTATGAGGGAGTACCTAGGCTACAAGAGTACTCTTGATAGACTCACCTATGTGACTGTGGAACTGAGGCCGGTTCCTATGGAATTTCGAGGCAAAATTCCTAGAGCCTTCAATAAACCGGGATACACGTGCAGGGCCATTAAAGCACGGGCTATTAGAATACACCTTACGAAAAGGTTGTGTGCAGGTCTGATGTCTGAGATAGAGTTCAAGACAATAGTGTCACTCTTGTTGAATCAGAATCTGACTTGCTACGCTAAGGTTCAAGTCGTATACACTTTTGTTTATGCACAATCTTAGAAACGTCTGACGTACGTCTAAAATCACCTTTTAAATTCAAGAGGAGGATTGTTGGAATGATGTTAATTTGGAGTAGGAGTTGGAATGATTTATTGACATTAAATGGACAATAAATGCACACAAAGTAGAACTAATATGAAAGTGAATTTGAAAAGATTCATTTTAGTCCCACATAGGAGGGAATACAAATATTAGTAGTGTTTATATAATCCAACATGGACAATTGGGATTGGGCCCCAAGGGTCACCCAATTTTGTAAAAGGAGTGAGGACACACCCATGGTGACGTGACACACGCGCACGCGGCTCGGCTCGACTCGGTCTAAATGAATTAATTTTTTGAACCCAAATTTAACAATAATTAATGATAATTAATTAATAAATTCGGTAGAAATTAAATAATTTTATTTAATTATTTAGTAGAAAATTAATTAATATTTAATATTAATTAATTACGAAATGGTGACGTGTCACATTCCAAATTGTCAAGTCTTAACCTAAGTTTTGACTGACTCTAATTACTGACCAGCTCAGTAACCGCCAGTTTTGACTGGACCGGTCCACTCTCCCACGTTTCTCTCCACGATCTGCTTCACTCACTTGAATTTGCTGCCTATAAATACAGATACTACGATTGGTTTCATAACCATCTAAAGGTGTAATTTCTAGATCGATTTATCAGCCTGCAACTGATAAATCGTATTTCGACGGACTGTTTTATCCTGGAGACGTCGTTGTAAATTCGACTGCATTGCATACTTTTGACAGTACGACGAAACATCTTAAAGAAAGCGACCTAGTACGCGACTAGTCCCGATAATTTCTCTGTGCCATTTTGAATTTTTCAAAACCGAAAGTAACAGTAACCATAGATAAAACAATATTTTTTGAAGTAAAGGATCCATAAGCAAGATTTGTCCACGAACCTGATTGAAAGATTATGTCAAGCCTATCAAGAATGTGAGAATATATTCATTCTGCAGGTGATTAACAATTGGTTGCACTCCACAGAATGGCATGTATGCACATATCGATATTCTCCTAGTTCCTTCCACAAGGATTTGAATTGAGTGTAGTAAGCACTTACAAATGAAGAACCTTGGGAGCAACTTAACAAATTATTCTTCAGTTGAAACACACGAGGACCATTCTTTTGCTGAAATCGATCTTGAAGCTCTTTCCATATTTTAGCAGCATTTATTGCATAGATCACACTTGTAGATATTTCCTTGGAGACTGAGTTAAGAAGGCACGATGACATGATACTATTGTTTCACATCTAATAATGAAATTGAGGTGAATTTTCTTTTGGTTTTGGAATTGTGTCATCCACAAAATCAATATTGTTCTTGCCATCAAGAGATATGATCATCATGCGACGCCATGAATTGAAGTTGTCTCCGATGAGTGGTTGATAAACCAATATGACATTAGGATGATATGAATGAAGGTAATATGGATCATCGTGATTAGCCATGAAAGCATATGATCAAGGAAGGGGAGAAAGAAAGATGCATGATGAACAAAATCACAAAGTGAAACACGGAAACAAAATTATAATAATGGTGATGATAATGATGAGATTCAGTTCATCAATATGTGATACTTCCACATATATAAGTGTAGAAGCTCAATGATACAAAATAGTTACAGGGCAACTAAAAACAGTTAGTTAGTTAGTTAATTACAATCAAATCAACAACTAAACTAACTTGCTTCACAAGCAATTAACTACCAAACTAACTAAATTTTAATCATCATTCACATTCTATTAAATTCTACTTCTTCTTACTTTTCAGTATTATTATCATATATATAAATTTCTAATTAAACTTTAACATTAAAAAACAACAAATTGATTAATCTTTGGAGGAAGATGAAGAACCAGTGAGGCGTTGAACAAGACTCATGAACTCACTTGGTGTGGTGTGGATAATCTTTGGAGAGACAGTGTAGATGATAACCGGTTTCTGAATTTGAGCTTGTGGACACGACGATGATTTCTTAATATTACAAGACTTTTTGTTTATCGTAAGAGTTGTAGGACGATGTCCTTGTAGTTGGAGTTCTCTTTTAGATGAACTTCCATTGGAAATATTAATGTCAGAAAAGTTCATTTTGCTAATGAAAAGAGAGGGAAAATATGATGATGAGAATAACTGATGCGTTTGTATTTATATATGGTATTATTTTTGAAGTAGGACATTGTCATATATTATGATTGGACAAAGTAAAGACTTAAGACTACGTCGCATGGGGATATTTGATTATGTCTTTTTGTAGTTTATTTTTTCAAAGTTCGATGATTGGATAAAAGGACTGAATATACAAATGATGTACGATTGAAAATTTCAACGAAAAAAATGTTATAAAAATAATCAAAAATATGCAATTGTACAAATTTGAGAGATACTAGTATAAGATGAATGGATATGTCTACATCTTTGAGTGAGTGTGTGAACTTTCTATACCAATTCATTTGGAACAGGAATGTTATGTTTATACCAAACATTATTTCATAGTAGTATTAAATTATAAAATATAATAAACAATCTTTATACTCTATTAACCAAATTCTAATGTTAAATTTTAAATTATATGCATGAAATATATCAAATAAAAATCTGGTTTTAAATTATAAAATATATGAAATATAGCTAATAAAATTATAATATTAAACTATAAAATATAGCAAATAAAATTGGTTATTTTTATATTTCATATTTTATTGTCAGAATTTGATTAATGATATGAATTTTATTGCTTAATAAAGTAGTAAACTTGATTATGAGTTATAAGTAAAATATGTGTTTAATAACATATATTTTTGTGTGGTTAATACAATAATAAGAATAAAATTGGTTAATGACAAATCTTATATTTGTATTATAAAAATAATTTTAAAACAAAAATATTTTTTATTAATATCATTTTTTATTTAAATAAATTGAAATAAAAAACATTGTTCAGACAGTGTTTGGATATAAGATTGGTGTAAAAATATCATTGTTCCATTTGAAAATATATGATCGGGTAGTATTAAACCCTTTTCTTATAAATTAAAAAATTAACGAGACATTTTTTTTTGTAAGTAAGTAATATATTAAAACGAGTATAAATGGTATTCCACCCGATTACAAAAGGAGGGGCCGAGAAAAACGCAACAATGTATTGTCTACTTCCTTTAGATGAATATATTTTTATATCAAACTAACCAACATTTCAGCACAATTCCCAATATAATCATGTTTCAAACAAAAATATGATTAAAGAGGAGGCGTCAATCCAATTGATAAATTTTTTTCGATACCTGTATATTTTTCTGTAGATTTATGATACATGCACATTTATATGTGAATTACTTGTGGCATTCTTTATTTTTTGTCTGTGAAAAAATTCGTAGGTAAATCCACAAATAAATTCGTCGGTAACATCAAATCCATAAGAAACTTTAAAAGTAGATGCCATTTTTATTTTATTTTAAATATAAGAGGCGTCAATTAAATATGTGCCTCCTCTTTAATTTGCATCCAAACATTTTATTAGTTTTTTATTGGATTTTAATTATGTTAAGAATTTTTTTTTAATAAATATTATCAATAACTTTATATCGTTAATGATATTGAAAGAATTATAACTGAGACTTATTGAATTGTTTAATTTCGAAAAATAAAATAATTCAAAAAAGTATCACTCGTGATGTGCGAGAAGACTTTAATAAAGCAAGTGAAAACGATTCTCATATATTTTGAAGAAAAAAAATTATCTTAAATGTTTTAAAATTAAAATTTATTAATATTATAATGTTTATAAATATAAAAATCTTAAAGCATCTATTTTTTTTTTCTTTTGTCTTTTGCTCATGATATTTAGAATTTCTTCGAGTTTAAAATTTATACAATGTAAAATAAAGATATTATCACCAATATTGTACATATATACAATCTCAACTATAATGAAAATATATATTTGATCATAGATATTTTTAATTGTTAATTAAAAAATTTGGATACAATAATTATTAATCAAATTCTTTATTGATGTGATTTTACATATATTATGTTGTATAAGATATTGAGAAAACAAATTAAATTTATTAGTGAAGTGAGAGAGAATATTTATGTAGGTCTAACTCTCATTTTTTTTAGAGCTTGTACTAAACTTGTTAATATTATATAATTCATTGGACAAAAGAATTGAGGTCATATTCAATACATTTTATATCAAACTTTAAGAAACTACTTGTCTTTTTTTGATATAGAAAGTATTGACATATATAATTGCAATAAAATAAAATAAAATTGAAATTTATAACAGATTAATTAAAAGGTCAAATAAAATAAATAGAAGAAATAGGAAGAGAGAAATTTTAATAATGTTTTTGTTCATCAAATATCTTAATAAGTTTTATATCTTTATGAATATAAAAGGTCGTAAGGCTCCGTATCTAGGATCTCTTGCACATTAATTAAGGTCATTTATAAAGAGTTTTCAAAGTGTGCTAAAAATAGGCATATTGTATACATGATTAAATTTTCATGTATTCACTTTTTTAAGATTGGGGTGGAGAACATAAACTTCTTTGACTCTAATAAAAAATAATTTTAATAGAGACAAATATTGAGTAGGTTTACTATTGAACTGACAATATTGAGGACAAATCCTTACATGATGTGAAGTTGAAATTATTAAATAAAAAATATTGGTAAACACAATAGTCATAAAATTACTAATCTAATATTACTAATAATAAATAAATATTTAATTGATGAAAATGGAGAAATAGATACCTTATATCTAAAATTTCATGGGTAGAACAAAGTTATTACCAAAAACAATAATTAACTATAGAAAAATGATGAGAAAGTTTGGACATATTCTACAATCTTCACACGTGAGAAATCAAGTGTAAGAAGTGAAAGAAAATTGGAGATATTTTATTTATTTATTTATATATTAATGGTAGAATATAGACGGTTTTCTATGAGTTATTAAAATTAATGGAATTTTTAAATATAGACGGTCAACTAAAGAGATATCAATAAATTAGTAACACATAAAATATTAATGGTAGAATAAAAACACAATAGAATATATTAATGGTAGAATAAAAAACAATATAATATATTTATAACTTAAACATAATATTGATATAAATTTATCGTTTGGAATTAGTTCCTTTTTCACTTGTTTATGGTACAGAAGCAGTGCTCCCTGTCGAGGTTGAGATCCTATCAATGAGAGTTCTGATGGAAGCCAAGTTGATTGAGGCTTAATGGTGTCAGAGTAGATTTGATCAATTGAATTTGATTGAGGAGAAGACAATAATAGCTTTGTATTATGGTCAGTTGTACAAGCAAAGAATGAAGTAAGCTTTTGACAAGAAGGTCAAACCTCGTGTATTCAGAGAAGGCAACCTCGTGCTAAAAAAGATTCAGTCTTTCATTACAGATTCTCGGGGCAAGTGGACTCTGAACTATGATGGTGAGAAGATCACTCGTCCTGTGAATGCGGATGCAGTCAAGAAATACTTCGCCTAAAAAATAAAAAGAACGGCTCGCTAAGTTGAAAACCTGAAAGGACGACTTAGGAAAAAAAGAGCGTCTCGGTGGATTGAAAACCTGAAAGGGCGGTCCAGGAAAAAATTAGAGACATAAGCAGAAATAATTATCCCGGTAGATTGAAAACCCGGAAGGGAAATCTAGGCAAAAGTTAGGGATCATGACAAGTAACTGCATCAACAGACTGGATCACTTGAAACAACCGAGAATTTCAGATTTTATTCCTCAGCAGATTTACCTATCAGAGATTCTTATTCACTCATCCTTGACTAAAGTTTCGGACACAGTGGAGTTCAAAGTTGATAGGGAGAATAGTGATCATTGTATTTCAATGTAGCCATTTTCCATGTATTTACCATTTTTCAAAATTTGTAATGATCCATGGAGTCATGCCATTTGCTGATTGTCATTCTATCAATGAATTTGAGCTTTTATCCAATTATTTGTAATTCTTTATTTTGTTTCTGTTTACAAAATTTCATTTATTTTTTATGATGATTTTTTAAACAAATTTAATAAATTGAATTTTTTAAGAATATAAAAACATTTTCCTTCTGATATATGAATAAAGAAAGAATATCAACAGTAATTTCAGGGATGGTAAAGTCTTGATGTGTGTAACTTGCCTCTCCCATAGCAGGGTTTGATCCAATTATTCCCATACGAAATTCCTGAATAATCTTGGTATTTTAATATTAATGATGTTTTACTCCCCAACAACAAGAAGGAGTGAGAATTAGTTACTGTATGATTGTTCCTAGTTTGAGTTCCAATTTCTTCCCTATAAGAGTTTGATGAGAGTGATACTCCTATCACTCGAGTATCCCCCAGCTGAGTTTTGATCTCTTCCTCAACAATTTATCTTTGACTTGAGAAGCAATGTTTATGTAGGGATCCTCAACCAAGTTCTTGTTCCTCAGCTTGAGTTGTTTGTATCCCCTAGCAGAAGTATTGATATAGCAGTCAGTTTAGAGGTTTTCTTTTACTTGGTGGTAGGTATTGATTTAAAATCCCTCACAACTGTATCTTGGATATGATGTTAACTTCTGGTATCCCCATGTGGGTCGACAAGTCCGAATTTTCCTGATATGATTGGTCTATAGGTCTCTCTATCAGATCCTCAATAGCTCTGCATGTGATGATTTCCAGCAGGTTCCTATATAATCTTCAGCAAATCTTGCACTTTTTCCCCAAGCGGAGTAGGAGTGATATGATGGTTATTCCCTGCATAGTTTGATGCTTAACAGTAATATTTCTAGCAAGGATTGTGGAAGCATTTCCTTATCCCAGGCAGATTATTACCTTTCCTCAGCATGGTGATATCCCTATGCAGAGTTGATGTTTGATATTCCAGTAGGTTTTGCTTTATTTTCATCTATAGTAGATATTTACCTTGTTTCCCCAAACGGAGTTGTGAAGATATTTTGTCCCCGTCAAATTTTAACAGGGATACTTCCCTCTGCTCCCCAAAGATATTGAAGTTTTGTGTTGTTGATGTATCTCCGATATGCTATCCTCTCAGAGTGGATTTTCTGACGGATTATTCGAGATTGCTTTGTGGATTGAATCCCTAACAATATTTCCTCAGCATGAGTTTAGCCTTTGTAGTAGGATTTTGTTCATTTGATGACTTTTGATATTCCTCTGCAGGATTTCAAGTTGATTTTCCAACAAGATTACCCAGCTTTGTCGTTTTGGGATTAGCCGAGTATCCGATTGTTGTGATGTTTATGTCACTTGTTGCTTATCCTTATGTTTGTTTTGTCAGCATATTCATGCCTTCCTTTTATGCATGACATCATATGATTTCATTCTCGCATTCTTTGATATGTCATTATTCCCCGCTCTTTGGTGTGATTTTTCCCCACATAGTGTTGTTGTCTTCCCTCAAGTTTAGAGTGTCGACCATTAAGTAGAAAGTGTTTATTCTTTCTGAATTCCCCGCTGAGTCTATTCCTCGTGGATGATTTTGATTCAGTTTCTTCCCTAGTTTATTATCTAGATGGAACTTTCCCCAGTTGAGATATTTCCTCCTCGGGATGAGTCTTGTTTGATTGTTTCTCTCCAAATTGTTCTTGGATTGAACTTCGGTCCCTTTTTACCTTTATCCTACCAATTACACCGGTAGTTGATTTTATTTCCTACCAAATGCACTGGTAGTTGATCCTTATTCTACCAAATGCACAGGAGTTTATTTTCTACTAAATGCATCGGTAGTTGAATATATTTCTTACAAAATGCACTGGTAATTGATTCTTATTTCCTACCAAATGTACCGGTAGTAGAGCTTATTTCTTACCAAATGAACTGGTAATTGATCCTTATTTCCTACCAAATGTACTGGTAGTTTATCTTTTTATCCCACCAAATGCACCGACAATAGAGCTTATTTCTTACCAAATGCACTAGTAATTGATTCTTTTATCCTATCAAATGCAGCGGTAGTTGATGGACCATTCCCAACACAATATTCTTTCAGCTATTGAATTTGAATACTTTGTTTGATTGATATTTCCCTGACGGAGTTTTACTCTTCCCTATTGAATTTTATCCTGATTATGTATCATAATCTTTTCCCCAAGTCGAGTCAGTTATCCAGTGATTTATTTTCCTGGAAAACTCTCGTGTTGTTTGTTGCTTTTCCCCAGTGGGATTCTTTCTTTGGTGTCCCCAAGATTTTTTCTTCCTATGGTGGTCGTGTTTTCCCCACACAGATCTTCGATTTGTTTATCATAACATATTCATATCATATCATGATCTCTTAGGACAAAAATTGAGTTTTCTATATTTAAGTCTCTCCCATCTTGTAGAGACGAAGATGGAAATCTTCATATCTCCAAATTGAAGAAACTTAAATAGGGGAAGTTGTAGCACCCTAATTTTTCCCCTAATATTTCTTCGCATTTTCTCATTTGCATCTTGCAATACAAACAAGATCACACTGGTTTGTTTGGTTTTTCTCGGGTGTAGGTTTATGCCTCATTGGAGATCACCATTTGTTTATTTGTTCATGTTTACTAACCATTAATTAAAATCCAAAAATATTTTTGTTTTCTTTTGTTAATCATTTTTCAGGACAAAAATGCCAAAAAAAAAATAACAGTCCCGCAGCTCGAATGAATTTCACCGATAAAAGTCAAAGTTAATCCGCAAAATAATTCAAATTTATCTGATCTAGGATTTCCCGATTTAATTGAATTATTCAAGGAATTTCAAGGTTCATGTATTTATTTCCATGCCTTCTTTGACGCGCAAAAGAATCGAGCCGGAATCATAGCAGTGCAGTAGGAAAACAAAATTTTCAAATTTTGCACTGAGTAACTGGTTACTACCTATGGCGTAACCAGTTACTTGCGTGCAAATTTGAAAATTTTGGCAGCAATTTCAAAATTTTGAATTTTGGCACCAATTTCATTTTTGATCACTCTTGGAATATTCTAGACCATCTCCATTTAATTTACATACATCATTAAAATTAATTCCCACCTTAAACCCTCACTAATCATCGCTATTTTCATGAATCCCTCCAATTTTTGAATTACCAAGCCTAATTTGAATTTCCAAATCAATCTACATTCCACCAAATTCCCATACCTAAACTCTTTAAATAGAGGTAATTTCTCATTCAATTCTCAAGCTTTTGATAGCCAACAAATCTCTGTCAAAATATCCCCCAAACCAAAAATTCACTAAAGCTATTCTTCTCTTTTTTGAAAGTTATCAAGAATGCACCTTGAATTCTTGATTAACTTAGAGCTAAACCTTCATCATATTCTTTTTTGTTCATTAATTTCAATAGATCAAGCTTGATATTGGATCAATTTGAAGAGTGTTCTTGATAATTCACTTTTTCCATGGTTCTACCTTCATCATCAACATTCAAGATGTAGATCTTTGATGCTTTTGGTTGTTAATCTTTTAGATCATAAATTGTTGTTTGATTGTAGGGATTTCACTGTGTTTTGGTTGTAAAATTCGTGCAAATTCAGTTCATGATCATGTGGTTTTTGAAAAAAAAAAAAGGTTTTAAAAATGGATCATGCTGAATTTTAGTAGAATTTTTTATTCTACATGCAGAGTAATCGGTTACTACTTAGGTAGTAACCGGTTACATGTGTTAATTTTCCAGAAAACTGATTTTTTTGTTCAGGTAACCGATTACCACTTAGGTAGTAACCAGTTACTCTGAGTCAGAACTGGATTTTTGGCTTATTTTTGAGTTGTTTTTTATTCCTCTTGCTTCTTCTTCTTCCTCCTTCTTATTTTTATCTTAGGAGACATTCTTGGGACTGATTTCTCTTTAATTTCAATGGACTTTGGGTGTAGATTAGAGTGGTTAATATTCATTAGTCCAAATCTATCTTTAAGTGCATTATTTAATTCACTTTAGGTACTTTGCATTAGTGAGATATTTTCATACTTGAATCCACCAAGATGAGTGATTGAACTTAAAGATGAAAGAATACCATAAATGAAACTCAATTTGGTATTTATCTTTAGTTTCATGCGGTATTGCTTTCGGATGACGATTGACATATCGTTTATCTCGCATGCATTAACACATACATCGTTCACCTTAATTGGTGTTGGCCGACCTCATTTGTAGGGTAATTACTTCGTAAATTACTCGGCGATTGCTTAACATAGACCTAAATATGCCCCGAATTCAGAATAAAAATTCAATTGGTTACTTGCACTTTCATGGATCAGACCTCGTGTTGGTCGCGTAATCCCAAAGTGATTGATCTTTTTGCATTAAGATCCAAGACTTATGAAGTTTGATGCATAGTTGCTTTAGGTCTCCCAATCTTCTTTCAAATTTCATTGAATTTGGATTTAATCTCCTTGATTAATCACTATAGTGTAAGATATTAAACGGAATCGGTTGCCTTTTCGATTTTTGGTACTAAGTACCCTGGTTACTCTTTTGGTTGTGGATGATTAAGTTCACCATACCAATATTATGTATATTATTATTACTATTACTATACTAAAATTTTAATTTCTTTCTTTCACCTTTATCTCCTTTATTTTTATTATGATTTATATTGCTTTATCATCCATTATCATGTTTATATCCTTGTTATTATTATTGTGTTGATTTTCCTTTTGTCCATTTGGACACAAAAATATTAATAAATGATTAAACCTCTAAAAAAACTTGTAATATTGATCTTGGACTATTGGTTACTATCCTTTGCATTGGAATTGGAGTTTTGGACTTAGATTCTAGGACACTTTCCCTTTGCTTTGATCTTCATGGAGATGGTAGCTTTGCCTTTATTTGGCCATTTGCTAGCTTATAAGGATGAAACTCTTATGATCATAAATTGGAAGCATCATCAAGTTTGATTAGATCTTTTCTCCTTTATCCCTTTTATTTTCCTTTTAGGATAATCTCTTCATCTCCTCCCCTTCTTAAATTTTCAAAACTTCTCCCTCTTTTCAAAAACTTCTTTGTTTTTAAACTTAAAACCGCTTTCATAATCAAACCTTGACTTAAGTCAAGTGATTTTTACCCTTTATTTTATTTTCTTAATAAATGTTAAACCATATAAGCATATTAAAACATTTTTTCATAGACCATAAAAAAATACAAAACTCGTCAAATTTTTTGTGCATTTGTGCACACTTTTCCTTTTAACATTTTCTTTACATGTTTAGATATGATTCATTCTTTCTAGCGGAATTATTCGCTAAAGAATGACGACTTATCTTTATATTTTTAAATCAATCCAACACACTAATTGTTCACTATTTGTACCACGAACTACGGGGTTTCGATCTCGCATTACACTTTGTGGGTACGTAGGCATGATGTGGTAAACCTCTCCAAACACAAAAACATTAAAAAAATTAATTCTTTTCTCATCCCTCCACTCTCTTTTACAAACATTTTCAAACCAAAAGAAATAAATTTTTCAAAGGGCTCCCGTGGAGTACTACCGACATTTTGGGTGCGTAAAACCTTCTCATTTTGTAACCTATCCCCTTACCCGATTCTTTGTTTGTTTCTTTAGTTTTTTTTCTTTTAGATTCATTAGGATTTATTCGTTTTTTTTCCTTTTCCACTTGGAATAAAAGAAAAGCGCGATGGAGACTCTGTTTACTTTTAGTTAAGTTAACCAATAGCTTACACTCATGATACCAAGGCTTGGTATTTTGATATTAATGGTGGTTTACTCCCCAATAGCAATAAGGAATGGGAATTAGTTATTGTATGATTTTTCCCAGATTGAGTTCCAATTTCTTCCCCAGAGGAGTTTGATGCGAGTGATACTCTTGTCACTCGAGTATCCCCCAGCTGAGTTTTGATCTCTTCCTCAACAGTTTATCTTTGACTTGAGAATTAATGTTTATGTAGGGAATCCTCAACCAAGATCTTGTTCCTCAACTTGAGTTGTTTGTATCCCCTAGTATGAGTTTTGATATAACAGTCAGTTTAGAGGTTTTCTTTTACCTAGTGGTAGGTATTGATTTAAAATCCTTCACAACTGTATCTTGGCTATGATGTTAACTTCTGGTATCCCCATGTGGGTCGACAAGTCCAAATTTTCCTGATATGATTAGTCTATAGGTATCTCTATTAGATCCCCAATAGGTCTGCATGTGATGATTTCCAGCAGGTTCCTATATAATCTTCAGCAAGTCTTGCACTTTTCCCCAAGCAGAGTAGGAGAGTATGTTGATGTGTTTACTTGGTCTTATCAGGACATGTCAGGTCTTGATACTGATATTGTGGAGCATAGATTGACGCTGAAGCCAGAATATCCGCATAAAAAATTATGATAAAAAAATGGTGATGAAAAAATGATGATGGAAAAAACGATGATAAAAAAAAAGAAAAAATAAGAGAAAAGAAAAATGATTGGTATGATTGAACCCAAGGCTTCGAATGGACATTGTTTTATTCTTGTGGCTATTGACTACTTCATCAAGTGGGTAGAAGCGACATCGTTTGCTAATGTGACCAAGCAAGTTGTGGTTTGATTTATTAAGAATAATATTATTTGCAGATATGTTGTTCCGAATAGAATCATCACTGATAATGTTTCAAACTTGGATAATAAGATGATGAAAGAGCTTTGTGAATAATTCAAGATTCAACACCATAATTCCTCTCCTTATAGACCGAAGATGAATGAGGTTGTTGAAGCTGCGAATAAGAACATTAAGAAGATCATTCAGAAGATGGTTTTAACATATAAGGACTGGTATGAGATGCTCCTTTTTGCTTTGCATGGGTATCGTACATCTGTCTGCACTTCTATTATTCATGATTCAAAGTAATTTGTTTTATTTTCTTTCAAAAATCCTTTCACTCTGCCCAAAGTGAAAGCAATGTTTGTCGGGCTTTGTTTCAAATTTTATCAACATCAATAAAATTTCACTAAAGCTCCTTCTTTTTTTTTGGTTTTTTATGTTACCATTTTTCAGAATAAAGCAAAAAGGAAAAACACATATGGAAATAACAAAATAACATTTTATTGATGATGATAAAATTTAAAACAGAACCCGACAAGCATCGCTTTCACCTTGGGCAGAGTGAGAGGATTTTTAAAAGAAAATAAAACAAATTACTTTGAATCATGAACAATAGAAGGAACATCAACAACAATCCAGTTCTTGCAAATCTTTTCATGCGTAACAAAGTCCAACATTTATTCATCTTCATCATCTTCTATGATGGCAGCAGCAGAATGATCATTGATAAACCCAACACTTCGGAATCCTTCCTGGATACTCTTCGGCTCATTGAGAGCCACACCTGGCGTAAAACCAATACCAAATCCTTCTACGTTGTCAACAACATCAATAACTCGTCCTCAACCGTCAGATCGACCAGTTTCAAGCACGTGCAGAGCATCCTTGAGAGAATACATAGTCATAACATTCCTCTTAAAAATATTATCAATAGCATAAAGGGTCTGGAACAAAGTTCCAACCTCTTCTTCAACATCAATATAGGAAAAGGATGACAAATTGCTCACTGGCATCGCCTGTTCACCGCCGACAGTCACTAATTTCCTATCTTTCACAAACTTCAGCTTCTGACGAAGAGTAGAAGTCACAACTTCCGCCTCATGAATCCAGGGTCTTATCAGAACATGCTAGGTCTTGATACTGATATTGTGGAGCATAGATTAGTGCTGAAGCTAGAATATTCGCATAAAAAATGATGATAAAAAAATGATGATGAAAAAATGATGATGGAAAAAATGATGATAAAAAAAGAAAAGAAAAAAAAAGAGAAAAAGAAAAAGATTGGTATGATTGAACCCAAGGCTTCGAATGGACATCGTTTTATTCTTGTGGCTATTGACTACTTCACCAAGTGGGTAGAAGCGACATCGTTTGCTAATGTGAGCAAGCAAGTTGTGATTCAGTTTAATAAGAATAATATTATCTGCAGATATGGTGTTCCGAATAGAATCATCACTGATAATGGTTCAAACTTGAGAAATAAAATGATGAAAGAGCTTTGTGAAGAACTCAATATTCAACACCATAATTCTTCTCGTTATAGTCAGAAGATGAATGAGGTTGTTGAATAATATTATCTGAAGATGAATGCAGACCTATTGTAGTTGAATTTTATAATTATAATGGTAACATGTAACTGACATTTAAATTAATATTTAATGTCACAATATATTTTCATAAAGAAATTGATAAATACTATAATTTTTATTATAATCTATTTAAATAAACATTATTATAATTATTATTATTGTTATTTTTATTATATAATATAATATATATTTAAAATTATAATATGAATATGAATAATGTTATTATTATTATTATTATTATTATTATTATTATTATTATTATTATTATTATTCGTAACTCATAACTAGGGATGTAAATGGATATACATGGAGACGGATAGTATGATATATGTGTCCGCCCTTTAGATAAATATGATATCCATATTCACCCCATATCCATGCGGATATCCGCTAACGGATAATCTGCGGGTTTTAAGATATCCGTTGATATTTACAGATATTCATGGATAACATTTTTTTTCTAAATTTTATTTAAAAAATTTTTCCAACTTATTTTAAAGATACAAGAAGTTATTATCAGATAAAATCCATACAAATATCTCTTATTTTAAGAACAATATGTTATCGCATTAATTTTCTTCATTTTAAACTAAACATATTATTCATACATTTCATTTTTACAAAAAAAAATGGAAGATATTGTGATTGTGAGTTATGGTTAAAGAGCGTACGACTGAGGAGTTGAAAGGAAGGCACCGGTTGGACAGGGAAAATGGTCGGTTGGACGGTCGAATTAAATTGTTGAAGTGAGGTATGAAGTAAAAAATAAGCTTAAATATGAAATGACTAATATGATTTGTATGAAATGTAAAAGATTTTCTTTAGTGAAAACTTCAAATAAATATATATGAGAAGGCTAGTATTTTAGAAGATGAAAAGACAAAGTATAATAAACTAATATTTAAGTCATTATTATAATTTATTAATGGATAGAAGTATCCGCAGGCATGAATATCATTAAACCCGTATCCATATCCATTACTAAACGGGTATTTAAATATTCATTTATTTTATTCGTAGATATCTATTAAGTTACTCGCCTCATACCCGTGACAGATATTATCCGCGGATATCTGCGGGTATGAATATTTTTGACATCCCTACTCATAACTCAGTTATCATACATAAAAATAATAATAATGATTAAGATAGTTATTACCATTTATTTATTTAATTATTATTCATTATGATAAATATAAAAAAAATCATTTGATAAACTAATTTTGAAAAAAAAAAATTAAAGTTAAAAATAAATTTGTTAATTTGAATTCTACAAATTATTTTATTAACTTATATAATTGAAAAAAAAAGTTTTATTATATTTAATAATTAAATTTTTAATTATATAAAATAAAATATATGATTTAGTCACTAAATAAAATTGAGACAAAATCTTCTTATAATTTTTATACACTAACTGAAAAATATTTTTTTATCATAATTAGTTATTAAAATAATTTTTATATTTATAATATGTGATTCGTATTTTTTATTTTTTATTTTATTTTATTGACACAATGATTTGTATTGATTATTTTTAAATACTAAATAATTAAAATTTTACATAAAAAAAATATAAAGAATGTAGTAAATAATTTTATTCTAACTTTATTTATTTCAATAAAAACAAAATAGAATATATTTATAACTGAAAGATACTATAAATATATATTTATTGTTTGGAATTAATTGATAAATATTGTAGTTGTTTTATAATTATAATGGTAACATGTAAGTGACATTTAAATTTATATTTAGTGTCACAATATTTAATTTTTTTTGAAAATTAAGAATACTTTATTACCAAAAACAATGAAGTACAAAACGACCTCACCAAGAGGTCCAGCTGATCACAATCACAACACAACAAAGAAACCAAAGCCCTAAGGCATTAACAAATTGCCAATTGCTAACCTTAATCTAGTCCTCATCCAGCATCTATGTGTCCCTACTTCTAAAATTCTATTGTAGGCTCCATCAATTATATTCTCCTTCTTAAAGCATATGACATTTCTACATCTCCAAATCTCATAAAGAGTTTCAGCAAAAGAACACTTAACTATCAAGCTTTTTGAGCTCTTCAAGTTACTTTTCTTCAAAATACATCGAAGCTCTTCTTTCCACCCCACTGGTTGGTGATAATTTTGCTGTCAACTCAGAATTTTCTGCCAAACTTCCATACTTTTATGGCACTTAAAGAACAGGCGGTCTTGGTTTTCAATGCTATGACAAAACCCACATTCAATGTCATTTATCATGCCAAACTTGCACAACCAATCTTTGGTAGCCATGCGCTCATGGTAGGCTAGCCAAAGAATGTTCAATGCACGCGGCCTCGCATAGTTATTATAGAAAAGTTTCCTCCAACTGACTACTGTATTATCCATGATTCCTTTGTATAGAATCCTGGCTCGAAACCTTCCATTCAGAATACAAGACCCCCATCCAGGATCATCATTAATCACATCTCTGGTTTTCAGAATCCTCCGAAAAATCCATGAAAACCTCATCTTCAGGGGCATTGCCATTACGTTTTGATTCTTTACATAGTAGCAATGTATCCACTTTATCCATAAGCTATCAAACTTGAGGGATATGTTCCATAACAGCTTAGCAAGACAAACAAAATTCCACACACTAAGATTCATAAAGAAATTAATAAATAGTATAATTTTTATTATAATATATTTATGGGAAATGCTAACCAGTGCCCTGGTTAAGAGATTAATATGGTAAGTTAAACATTATTTAATAGATTAAAAAACATGTTTTTTTCTAAATATATGTGTATTCAATGCATTGAAAAGAAAAATAATCAATATTTTTAAGGAATATTGTGTGCATTGAATAAATTGAACACAATATATTTTTCTTATTTGGAATTTTTAACGAGTGCCTTGAGGGCACTAGTTAACATAACCCTATATTTAAATGAACATTATTATTATAATTATTATTATTGTTATTTTTATTACATTAATTTATATTTAAAATTGGATTGTTAATATGAATAATATTATTATCATTATTATTATTATTATTATTCATAACTCATAACTCATAACTCAGTTATCATACATAAAATTAATAATAATGATTAAGATATTTATTACCGTTTATTTATTTAATTATTATTTATTAATATTATTGTTATTTTTATTACATAGTGTCACAATATATTTTCTTAAAGAAATTAATAAATAGTATAAATTTTATTATAACCTATTTAAATGAACATTATTATTATTATTATTGTTATTTTTATTACATTAATTTATATTTAAAATTGGATTATGAATATGAATAATATTATTATCATTATTATTCTTATTCATAACGCATAACTCAGTTATCATACATAATATTAATAATAATGATTAAGATATTTATTACCATTTATTTATTTAATTATTATTCACTATGATACATAAGAAAAATCATTTGATAAACTAATTTTGGAAGAAAAAAAATTTAAAGTTAAAAAAAAATTGTTAATTTGAATTCTAAAAATTA
Organism: Lathyrus aphaca; assembly: GCA_963966055.1. Taxonomy (NCBI): domain Eukaryota; kingdom Viridiplantae; phylum Streptophyta; class Magnoliopsida; order Fabales; family Fabaceae; genus Lathyrus; species Lathyrus aphaca. Next base: position 576,212,102 of record OZ014520.1, on the reverse strand, counting down.
TTTTATTAACTTATATAATTAAAAATTAGTTTTATTATATTTAATAATTAAATTTTAAATTATATAAAATAAAATATATGATTTAGACACTAAATAAAACTGAGACACAATCTTCTTGTAATTTGTATACACTAAGTGAAAAAATATTTTTATCATAATTAGTTATTAAAATAATTTATATATATATGGTATGTGATTCATGTTTTTTTTATTTTTTATTTTATTTTATTGACACAATTGTAATAATTATTTTTAAATATTAAGTAATTAAAATTTTATATAAAAAAATATGAAAAATGTAGTAAATAATTTTATTCTTACTTTTTTTATTTTATTTTAAATTTTTTCTCCGTAATAATTGTTAATAGATTTATTTTTATATTATTTATAATTTTAGTGATTATTGAAACATAATTTATTTTTAATTTTTACTTCTTAAATTAAAGTTAAAAGAATGAAGAGTTTTATAAAGAAAATATAATTATATCAATTTTATTTTATTAAATAAATAGCCTTTATAACTGGAATAAGAATATAAATACTTTTATGTACTTTATTTTATTAATTTATAATTGAAAATGAAATAGGAATATGAATAATATTATATCATTATTATTAATATCTACTAATAGAGTATAATAAATGAAATTCTAAGAATAGTCACAAATAATAATAATTTTAAATAATATTGAAAACTCTAAGAAAGTGACATGTTAGCATTAGGGTTAAGGTTGTGACCAAGGTAGTCATCATGATAATCTAGAATTTAGATTAAGTAGATAATATGTGAGATTAATTTACACATATTTATATTATATCTAAGGAAAAATGATAATAATTTTTACTATTTAATAATAATAATAATAATAATAACATTTTAAAAGTTTAAATTTAAATTTTATCATCATTTTAATTTTTATTTGTATGATTATATAGTAATATAGTAATATAGTAATAATTTTTTATTAATTTTATTTATTGTAACAGATATGGTAATAATAATAGTATTTATAATAATAATAATAATAATATTTGTAACTTATTATTATATATTCATAGTATTTGTAACTTATAATAATAGTATTTATAATAATAATAATAATAATAATAATAATAATAATAATAATAATAGTATTTATAATAATAATATTTGTAACTTATTTGTAACTTATTTTGCATGTATATTATTATTATGTATATTAATATTGAATATTCTAAGAAAATGTCACATAGACATTTAGAGCTAGGAAGTTGTCACGTAGACAATTAGGGTTATGGTTGTCACCAAAGTTGCCATCATGACAACCTTGAATTTATATTAAGTAGATGATTGGGTCTTGTCCGCAATGGCGAGAGGCTCTCTTAGGTGTTTTTTTAGAGTTAAATATGTTTTTAGTCCCTATAAATATCTCAAATTTGATTTTTAGTCGCTATAAAAAACGTTGAGTTTTAGTCCCTATAAAATTATTTGTGCGCACAGATTTAGTCCCTGTAGAGAGACTAAAACTGCGTGCAAAAATAATTTTATAGGGATTAAAACTCAACATTTTTTATAGGGACTAAAAATCAAATTTGAGATATTTATAGGGACCAAAAATATATTTAACTATTTTTTTATATGGAGAAAGTAAGCTTATGTGAGGTGATAAGCTCTATATTTATATGTTACTCTGGATATGTTATGATTTTTTTCCTCTCCTATTGGGGGAAACTATCGACTGCATAATTTATATGGAGTCATGACATTATGATGCATATGTATTTAAGGATTGGATAAATGGTATTATCCATGTTTCCTCCTAGGGAGAGCCTGCGTGCCACATAAAGAACACATCCTATGTGGTGCCTCGTAGGGTGGGCACACAACAATGGACATGTGTCATCCTATTTGGGGTCATTACAAATATATCACTACACAGTCCCTCAAGCATGTAGACTTGTAAAATACGAAGTGTTTTAATCTTCTCTTAAGATGAACTTTATGGCTAGGGGTGAGTCCCTCAACTACAAGAAACTCCTTTAGTTGGAGGGCAAGTCCCTCAGCTTAAGGTGTCTCTTTTAATACGGGATGTGTCCTTTAGTTAAGGGTGGGTCCCTCAACTGAAGGCAACTCCTTTAATGGAGAGAAAGTCCTATATTTGAGGGTCAGTCACCACCTTTTTGCCAGATGTCTCATGAGTAGACAAAATGTCAACTAGGTATGTGATAAGTGGCATTTGTATTGTTCTTTCAAGTTGTTTTCCTTTAGTAGTTTACCATATTTTGTTCGATTTCCTTTCATTTATCACGTTCTACGCTTTGGTTTGTGTTTTATTGTGAATTCCAAGGTTTAATGAGCATCCAAGCAAAAGGGGATCAAAGGCAGGAGAAACAGAATGAAAATAACATCTTTAGAAATTTCTCCGAGACAAATTCAAAGGGCTTCTACGGACACCTGTGGCAGCTACTATGGGTTGTAGCAGCATGGCGCCCCAAATGTTTTGAGCAAAAAGGCAATGACCTGTTATGGCCATCCGTAGCAGGGAGGCAAGAAAAAGTCCATGTTTTTTTTGCTTCCATAATTAGAGAGATCTCATATTGGTTGTGGCTCTTAGGCTTGACTAGATATGAATCAAATTTGATTATTTCTCATTAAACCAAAGACAATTGATTATACTTTTATTTTTTCCCTATAAAACTCATAGCCTGTTATGAGTTTAAAGTTACCAACTTTTCTATTTTCTCCTAGTTTCTACAGTTTCTATTTTTATTTTCTCTTTGTAACTCAAGTCTCCAAGGGAGAAATTTTTTGAACAAGTTTATTATTCAATCTAGGTTTTTGATTCATTCTCTTTATAATATTCATATGTTTTGTTTGATTGTTATGAGTTTGATGATGAATATCTTTGTGATTGTGTTTTCCCTCATCATGAGTAAGTAGTTTCCTAGAGACTAGGGGTCATGGGGATAGTTTCATGACCTATCATATGTTTCATTATTATCGATTGCAATAATTTTAATTGAAATTATTTTATAAACCGAGTTCGTGCATTCCAACTAGGGGTGGAAATAGGACAAACCATAATAGAGGCCTACGGTCTGGCCTACACAGGCTCGGGCGCTCAGGCCAAGCCATGTTTTTTTTTAAAATAGAAAAGGCCTAGGATTTTATATATGCCTATTTAGTTAAAAAAATGTTAGGCCCTAAACCATGAAAAAAAGTCTTTTAAGCCTAACAGACCGGCCTATTTAAATAAATATGAATAATTTTTTATCATCATTATGTTATGTTTTGTACTTTGAATTAAAATGAATTAATAAAAATTGGTTATCTTGGAGAACTTATGAAAATAAGATGAAAACACCTTATGAACAATGTTATAAGTTGTTTTCATAAGTTATCTTAAGCAAATAGTCTCACAAATTATGTTATTAGGTAAGTTAAAATAATTCAATGTAAACAAAATTTTAGTCTCATTGGTTTTTTAGTTTGTTAGTATATTTAAACATTATTTTAATTGTTGATTTACATATGGCTAAATTAATAGGCTTTTATGTAGGTTAACCAGGCCTTAGAAAATGTCAGACTCAGACCTAAAAATAAGCCTATGACAGGCTACAGGTCAGACTTAGGCTTTTATTTTTTGGCAGGTCAGGCTTTGGATTGGCAAAGCTTAGCTCGGCTCAACTTATTTCCACCCCTGATTTCAACTTTGTTACGAAAGTAAGTGGTTATGAGGTATTGACCATAGTCTGAAAGGATATGTGTTGATATCGGAGCACAAATATTTAAACAACCTAATCCAGATGATGCGAAAGTCAGTGGACGGATTTGAGAAAACATATAGCTAAGCAAAAGTAATGACTCATCGAATAATAATTCAGACGATGCAAAAGCCGACAGATTATTCATTGATGATATGGACAATGCGTTGGCGAAAATAGGTAGTGCCCAATTTTATTTATTTTCTATAATTTATTCAAAAGACTCACAATAGATGTGACAAGGTTCATATGATTGTGTTAGAAACATGAAATGTAACCCCAACTTGTTTGCCCTAATTTAGTACTTAAGTGTTTTTCTAGCCATTTCTATTTAATTGATTTTTTCATTCAAATTATTTACTAAAAACTCGTTTTTTTTATTTCTCTCTATATATACCGATTGGATAAGAATTCAGTACTTAAATCATTGGTCTATGTGGTTCGATATCTATTTTATTATTTCACGACAAGCGTGAACTTACAGTTGCATTAAGTTTTTGGTGTCGTTGTTAGGGGTCCAATTATGTTTAATATTGAATTTCTATTGGATCATGTATAGACTAGAGCATATTCTTTTGTATTTTATTATGTCTAATTGCGTCGATTCTCGCTGCCATTATATGCGTAGAACTTGTTCGGTTGATAGCTTAGTTGAGCTTGTTGACGAAATTGAGTGTTTCTTACTCAAGAGACGCTTAAATATTATATTACATGATATCGTCAATCTAGTTGATACTAAGCCCCTCAAGGATTATTATATTCATGTCGAAGATGATTCATATTATAGTATTTTATACCCGCCAATTGCGGATAATAATTTTGAACTAAAACCTTCCTTGATCTGTATGGTGCAACAAAACCAATTTGTCGGTTTACCTTCAGAAAATCCTAACCTTCATCTTTCTTTTTCTGTTGACAGTTGTGGTATCATTAAGGAAAACAGTGTTGACCAAAATGTCATTTGTCTTCGTCTATTTCCCTTTTCTTTAAGAGACCGTGTGTGGGTTTGGCTTCAATTCTTGCCCACTAATTCTATTACTTCATGGACCCAACTAAAAGCGGCCTTTCTAGCACGATACCCTCTGCCAAGTAAAATGGCCCAATTAGGAATTAGATCAATAACTTTAGGCAAGAAGAATGAAAGTCCTTATTTCACGTGTGGGAGCGTTATAAAGATTTGCTAATATTATGCCATTTCCATCGGCTTGAGAAGTGGATGACAATCCATACTTTTTACAATGGTCTCCTTTACTCTACAAGAATGACCTTCAATACGGCTTTCGACGGAACCCTCGTGAATAGTCCTCAATATGTAACCTACAATTTGATATAAGAGATGGCTAAAAACTACCACTCATGGGGTAGTGTGCGAAAAATTTCAGCTAAGTCTACTGCTAAAACTGATGGTATGTATGAGGTTAATGCGTTCGATCACATGAATGCTAAGGTGTGTAATACCTCAAAATTTGATCTCTCATTTTCTCAACATTTTGCATAGCATTTGGCATAAACTAATTCATGAAACAGTAAAAACCATTGCATCATGTCCACCATAGCTGAGGCATAGGTATGTGATCATTGATTGGAGCAATTGAAGGCCATACAAAGACAACCAAGGGGTTACAAAGCTCCTCAACCTTGTGCAAAGGTTTCACAACATCCCAAAAGTCTTCATTTGATGGAACAAGTCCTAGAAAGAAGTGGATTGATCAAAGGATTCAAGCAGTGGAACATATCCTAACAAAAGGGGGCCAAATTAGGGTTTCTGAGTAACTGGGCTTCTTAGCGAGATTTTGATCTGAGCTTGATTTCTTTGTTTTCTACATGATAACAAGTATCTAGGGTTGAAATTTCATCCATGGAATCATTTTGGAAGAGCTTCATTTGGTCATTGGATTGAAAATCAAGGAATTGGTGAAAAGGCAACCGAGCTGAGTAAAAAAGTCAACTCCTGAATTTTTGAGATCAAAATCATGAAATTAGGGTTACAAGGATCCTATGGTTTAATTTTGATCAATAAATGATGGAGGAATCATAAAAAAATCAAGGGAAAAAGTCATTTGAAGGTGGGTGGTTTCACCTTTTCCCTCCACTTTCCTTCCACATTTCCTTTCATTCTTTTCCTCTTATTTTTCCACTTCAATTCCACTCCATTTCCTTTGGATGCTTCTACCATGTTCTACCACCTTCTAGAGTATTCCAAGGAATATTCCCTCTCCAACCCTAACCCTAACTACAAACCTAACTCCATTCCTAAACCTAACTCCATTCCTAAACCTAGCTCCAAGCCTAGTCTCTATATAATCATTAATCACTTCAATTCTAAAGGTTCCCAATTTTTCACTCTCATAATTTCACAATTCTCACTTCTAGAATCACTTTTCTATCTCACTTTTCCTCCATTTCCCTTTTCACCAAAGCTTTTTGAAGAAGCTCTTCAAGTTTCACATTGAAACTTGAAGATCTTAAAGCTTAGCCTCCAACCTCCATTGAATTGTGGATTGTAGAAGAAGAAGCTACTGATTTTTGTGAAGATTTCGACTTATCGGAAGTGCAAGAAGTATTAAGCATCAAGAACGCATTTATTTTATGCATTCGCGGATTCTTCAGATTTCTCTTCGTTCAAGCTCAGATTCTTGCAACATTTACCGAAGCACTTCTCTGCTTCATAGGTTGGTGATCTAAGCTTGCTTTAATTTATTCTCTTCGTCTCGCTATTTCGGCATTCTTTAAGTGCTTTTTGTATTACTTGTGGTTGATTGCGTTTTCGTTACGTTTTGCTTGCGATTCGTGGATTTTAATGGATTAGAAGTTAGGTTGTAGCTTTTTATAGGTTTTAGTATGTGTTACTAAGCCATAATTGAGTAGAAATTTGTGTTAACATGATTATATGTGTGTTAGGGATGTTTAGAAGTAGGTTTGTGGCCAAAAACACTTATTTCAAAGCTTTTTTTCACTTTTTGTTCAGTGTTAACCGGTTAACGCTTTTGGTTAACCGGTTAACACATGCGTTTTTGGCCATTTTAGTGATGTCTGGGGTCCATTAACGGGTTAACCAATTTGGTTAACCGGTTAACGCTGTTAGATTTTGGATTTTTAGCTTATTTGCTTGCTTGTTCTTGCTTCCTTGTGCCTCTAATGTTCATGTATGTTTAGGTACTGATTTTAGGAATTTTTTAGGTCTATTTCTAGTAGCCAATTCATTTGTTTCGAGTCGTTTTGACATGATCCCGTTCACTTTTCCATGTCTTGTGTTAAATATGCATATGTGATATAATTGATTCTTGATGTGTATTGCTACTCTTTAATCATTTGTTTCACATGTCAATTTCTTGCTTAAATTCAATATGTGCTTCATGATTATTGTCATCGCTTGCTTGATTGCTAAAGTGATTAAATTGCCATGTGTTGATTTTGCTCAAAAGTGATTAAGTGTTTCACATGTTCATGCATGCTTCTTATGCTCAAGGGATCATTTCTTGACATGAGTTCAATTCTGTTTTTTATGCCATGCATGTGTAATAATTGAGGCTTGTAGTGATACTTGTTCAATTTCATGATAAAATGCTTATTTTGTGCAATATGGAAAAGTGTGGTTGTTCTTGTTGATCATTGTTCCTTTTAACTAAATAAATGATGTAAATAAATTCACATGTTTGAGTTCATTTTGTGATGTATGTAAGTACATGCTAATTGATGTTGATGTATTGTTTATCACTTATTTTGTGTACATAAAAATGAAAAAAGAATCAAATCTGCCCCATGTTTTCATAGTTGTTTGTTGGTGCAGTAGCTGTAAAATGTGTGTTTGCATGCTTGTATGTGACTTTCTACACCTATCTTTACATGCTGATTGTGAGCTGTAAAAAATTTGTCTTGTGTTGTGCATTGTTTTGGTAGCTGTTTTTACTTTAGGGGTTGTAGTAGGTGCTGAATTTTTGTTTTAGCATTTTTTTAGTTCTTTTAGAATTAAGGTAGAGTTTAGATTGAGTCCTAGAGTTATTAGGATTTAATTGGTGTGTGTTTCCTTTATTATTTTAAATAAAATGCAACACTAATCTTTGTTTTGTAGGGAGGTTGAGGTATGTTTCTTTACACCTTATCCTTTTACATTTTTATGCACTTTCTTTATGCATTTAATTTGCTTTTTACCTCCATACTTGTGATTGGTAGGATTTCCCCTTTGGTAAGGACCAACTTATCTTCCTTAGGAAGTAAGTTGCATCCTTTTTCTTATTTCTTTTACTTTTGCTCTTTAGGATTAGAAAAGCCTCACTAACCATAGGATATCTTAATGAATGACTTAGGGTTGGTCTTAGTCCCCCTTAGTTTTATCTTTTTGCCACTTGAGTCTTCTTTTCTCATCTTCAAACAAAATCAAAAAAGACATTTAATAAAGGCATGATGGAGTCTCTTGTGTATAGCCTTATTCCATGGGGCACTCATATTCATTCCATCTTGGAATAATATGGGCTTGTCTAGCATGATGTACAAGCTTAATCATGAGACTATCTTCACAAAGAAAACATAAAAGATACTTCTTCACAAGCTACAAAAACATATAATAAGTTCAACAAGCTAGTGAACTTAGACCTTAATCCTTGGAAACAAGTCTTGGATAAATTCTCCTTACTTGGTGTGCTTGTTCTACTATTCCATCTTAGAATGTAGTAGCAAGTATACATTCCATGAAAAAGAGTTTGAATTCACTTCCTTGTGCCAAATTCATACAAAACTCTTAAAAAGCAAAACAAACACAATAAGCGACTGTCCCGCGGGAACTTCTCTTCTCATCTCATTCACTCACAATGCAAACTTGCGACGACGTGTCTCACATGCAAGACGGTAAACGCACTCGTACAAGACGAGTCTGCAACACCTGAGCATAGACATAAGTAGTTCAAGCTAAAAACACAAACAAATAGTTCCCGCCTTAGTTAGGCGAACTACGTCGACTCTGATCCTCATTTTCCCGATGAGGTACGTAGGCAGCAAGGTAGGGCCCGTTCGAGCACATTCTTTATTTTCTCTACATTTTCCCCTTGCTTTTCATTCTCTTTTCCAGTTCCCTTTCTCATTTCAATTCCCATCCCAGTTAGCAGTTCATTTGTTCAACAACACTTTATTTAACCCTTTGAAACAAACAAGCAAGTGTGGATCCTGTCGGGTATGGTAGACGATCTGGGGTGCTAATACCTTCTTAGGTCGTAACCGACTCCCGAACCCAGATCTTTGGTTCGCAAGGCCTCGTCCTTTCCTTCTTCTTCAGGTTTGTGCAGCATTACCCTTCCCATTCCTTCGGGATAAAAATGCCTAGCTGGCGACTCTACCTTTTCCGTGCCACTTTCGTGTTTGTACTAGGATGAAAATCCCGGGAGCGACAAGGTGGATTCTATTTACCTATAGATATATATCCTAAGCATCTCACTTTCCACGCAGACTATCCCCGCCCATATTGCTTCGGTTTCCCCTACTAAGCTCTATTATTAGATATACAGAGTTAATGGACATCGATAGAGATTGTCAAATGATCCTCACGGGAGGATCCAATCAAGAAAATGCTAACTTTGTGAATAATAACTAAACAAACAATCCCTACTCCAACACCTACAATCTAGGGTGGCATGATCACCCTAATTTCTCTTATAGGAACAACAACCCCCAATAAGCCATGAGACCCCTAGATTTCCAAAAAGCTACACAACCTGAGGCTAAGAAGTCAAACCTTGAACTTTTAATGGAGAATTTTGCTTTAGCACCAACCCGTCAAAATGATCAGTTTAGAAACCAAAACCTCTTCACAGATGAGGCACTTAGGAAATTGAACACCAAGGTTATTAATGTTGTCACTCACACCAAGATGTTGGAGACTCAAATATCCCAAGTGGCACAACAACAAGCCGTTTCTTTCGTCCCTTCCAGATTATTTTTGGGGCAGCACAAACAAAACCCCAAGGGACATTTGAATTTCATGACAACCCGTAGTGGTAAGGAAATTAGTAGTTCTAGGTCTAAAGAGATAGAGGTTGAAGTTAGTGTGCCAACACCACCCAAAAATGAGGTTGTTTAAGAGGTTAAGAAGGAAGCACCCAAGGTGGAGTTCAAAAATGTTGTGGAGTTTCTTAATATAATCCACCTCAATGTGCCATTCACCGAGGTGCTAACCCAAATTCCCTCATATTCCAAGTTCTTAAAAGAGATCCTTTTTAATAAAAGAAAGTTAAAGGATCATGAAGTTGTGTCCATGGCCTTTGATAGTAGTTTCATGATTCAAAAGATGGTCATACATATTCTCAAAGACCCGAGAAGTTTTTATATCCCTTGTATATTAGGTACCATGGACTTTGAGAGATCTCTATGTGATTTTGGGGCTAGTGTTAACCTATTGTCTTTGTCCTTGTGTAAGAAGTTGGATATAGGAGACATGAAGCCTACCAATGTGTCTTTGCAACTTGCTGGTAGATCAACCAACTATACCATAGGTGTGCTAGAAGATTTCATAGTGAGAATGGGAGAGTATTATGTGATGGTTGTCTTTATCATAATGGATATCAATGAAGATTGTCAACTCCCTATAATTTTAGAAAGGCCATTCTTAGCTACAGCGGGGGCCATCATAGATGTCGAGAGGAAAGTTTACTTTTGAGGGAGGAGAACAAAAGATTTAGTTTATTCTATAAAAACTCATAAAAAATCCTTCTTTGAGGGATTCTTACTACTTAGTTGGTATCAACAACGCTTGTGTCCAAGAGAGTGCTTCGTGACCTCCTCTGAAAGATAAGTTGAAAGTGTGTTTGCTTGATGGTGCCCAAAACAATAAAGAAAATGTCGAAGTGAAGCTTATGAATAGATATTGGATGAGAGTCTCATTGCCTCTCAATAAATCTTTGAAGTGTTTGTAGAACAAGTCGGTAAGCCCGAGCAACAAAAATCCCAAATAAAACTTAAACTAATCCCAAAGGCCCTTAGGTATGAATTTTTGGACATGGAGAGAAACCGACCTGTGATAGTGAATACTTGTTTGGGGGAGGCCAAAACTAAAAACAATTCACCATCCTTAGGATGTACCCAAAAGCCAATGTATATACCATGGACGATCTGAAAGGTATTAGCCCTTATGTTTGTATGCATAAGATAATGTTAAAGGGTTATTATAAGCCCTCTAGAGAACACTAGAGGCAACTAAACCCCAATATGGAATAGGTAGTTAAAATGAGGTGACTAAACTCTTAGAGGTTGGGATAATATATCCCATCTCCGATAGCAAATGGGTTAGGCCCATTCAGGTTGTGCCTAAAAAGGGAGGGATGATTGTTTTTAAGAATGAATAGGGGATCAAGTTGCCACTAGAACCGTTATAGGGTGGAGAATATGCATCGACTATAGGAAGCTTAATTTTCTCAAAAATACCACTTTCGATTACCCTTCATTGATTAAATGCTTGAGCGTTTAGATAAGCACTCCCGTTTTTGTTATCTTGATGGTTACCGCGTTTTTTTCGGAATCCCCAATCATCCTAGTGGCTAAGAGAAACTTAATTTCACTTACCCATATGGAACATTTTCCTATCAGCGAATGCATTTTGGGCTTTGCAAAGTGTTTGTTACTTTTCAGCGCATCATGATGTCAATTTTATCTGACTTCCTGAAGAACATCATAGAAGTCTTCATGGATGACTTCTGGGTCCATGAGTCTAGTTTTGATACTTTTCTGACAAATCTGGAAAAGTATTGGAAAGGTGTGTTAAAGTGAACCTCGTGCTTAATTGGTAAAAATGTCATTTCATGGTAAAAGAAGGTATTGTTCTACCTTGGAATGATGACTTTGTCAACTACCTTGATGTCGGAGTTTTACCACTAGATTTGAGTTATCAATGTAAAAATAATTTTTTTTCTCTGATTTGAAACACTATTTTTCCGAAGGTGTATCCCCGAAGAGAAAACTAAAAGTGTCATGACTCACTACCATGTTTTTGCTTATGGTGGATATGCAGACACCGACAAAACAGTGTCGAAAATTCAACAAGTCGGCCTTTATTGACCAAATATGTTCATTCTTTCATAGCAAAGTGTGACCAGTGTCAATGCACGGGAAACAACATTCTTGAGGTCAAAATCTTTGATCTCTGGGGGTTGATTTCATCGGACCCTTTCCTTCCTCCTTAGGGAATCAACATATCTTCATGGCGGTTGATTATCTGTCAAAATGGATTGATCTCATTGCCTCTCCAACCAATGGCGTACGAGTGGTGCTAAAGTTTTTCAAAAATATTATTTCCCAAGGTTTGGAGTAAATAGGGTTGTAATAATTTATGGGGGCATATTTCATTGCTAGATAGTCTGAAAGCTTACTCAAAAAGTTTGGGGTGCGCCATAGAGTCTCCACACCATACCACCCCCAAACTAGTGGGCAAGTCGAATTCTCTAATAGAGAGATAAAATCAATTTTAGTAAATATGGTCTCACTCTCTAGGAAATATTGGTCCTCTAAACTCAACGATGCACTCCGGACAAACTAAACTGCTTTTAAAACTCTGATAGATATGACCCCTTTTAGGCTAGTTTATGGAAAGTCATGCCACTTGCGCTTGCTGAGTTTATTCATAGATATTATTAAGCCATGAAAGCTCTCAACTTAGACTACCAAGCAGCGGGAGAAAAGAGAAAATTATAGTTGAGTGAGTTGGAGGAGATACGACTTGACACATACGAGAATGCAAAGTTGTACATGGAAAGAACTAAGAGATGGCACGATAAAAGGATTTTAAAGCAGACATTCAAAGAAGGAGACTTGGTATTATTATTTAATTCAAGACTTAAGTTTTTTTATGGAAAGCTACGGTCATGGTGGTATGAATCCTTTGTTGTGAATAAGGAAACACCATACAAAGCCATTGAAGTTTGGAGTGAGTCCACAGGAACATTTACCATGAATGGGCAAAGGCTGAAAGATTATGATTTTGGGGATGATGTTGACCAAGAAGCGTGTTTGATATTGAAGGAACCACCTTGAGTGCTTGCACTCATAGACCGTTGAGCTAAACGACGTTAAACAAAGCGCTTAGTGGGAGGCAACCCATGTTTCTCGTACTTGAGTTTTTCTTTCTATTTTTCCTTTTTTCGTAGGAACCTTGATAGCTCAACTCATGATGTGCTTAAACATTGGGGACAATGTTTGGTTAAAATTGGAGGTCCCTATTTATTTTCTTGCATTTTTCTTCATTTTTATTGCATTTATATTTCTTGCACTTTTATGTTTTTGTTTCTTCCTAAAATTTAATAATTTCCTAGTTTGAGTGATGCATTAAGACCATTTTTTCATAGTTTTTCCCGATACTAAGACCGTGAAATTATTTTTATGACAAGCTTCGGTTGTGGGGAAAATGAGAAAGTATATAAAGTTTGAGGGAAGAAAGGCTAGGACTAGGGGTATTGGGAAAGTTTGAAAACTTAGGTATGCCCCGAATACCTTAGGTCCCCTGAGTAAGGGCGTGAGTCCAACGTGTAGATTTATGTCATAGTATTTGGCTTTGAGAAGTAATTTTCAATAAGTTTATATTGACTATCCTACATAATTAAGACTTGCATGTATGTATGATCGGTTGAAAAATAAATAATTTGGGCACCAAAATAATGAATAGGCAATAAAGACAACTAGACTTTCTAAGTTGGGTAACCATCACACGGTTACTTAGCCTAACGGCGGTTGATTCTCAAAGTTCATCCCAAAGTGGACCAATAAATGCTAAAGAGCGTAAATTTGTCGGAAAAAAATAATTATTATTAAAAAAATGTGTCTAGAAAAATTTCTCGATCGATCTTGTGCATGTGAGGACATACATAATTCTAAATGCCTTAAATATGATTGTCCGAATGAAAGGGGGAGAAAATTGAAAAAGAGACTTAAGCCCAAAGCATAGTTGGAGATTTATTTGAAAAGGGAGACTTATGCTCGTGGGTATACTGCGGTTAGTGTTCTTGGAATACCTTCGTTTATAAACGATTACCAAGAGAATTAGGCCTAACTGATCGGAAAAAAGACTAATGTAATAGTACCATTAACCATGTTTCATATGCTTTATCATGATGTGACTGCTTGATCCAAAAAATCATGAATGCAAGCTTTGTTGCTTAAGGATAATCAAGGGTCTAAGTATGGGGGATTTTGATTAGTGGCATTTGCATCGTTCTTTCTAGTTGTTTTCCTTTAGTATTTCACCGCATTGTGTTTGATTTCCCTTCATTTGTCATGTTTTATGTTGTGTTTTATTATGAATTTCAGGGTCTAATGAGCATCCAAGAAAAAAGGGATCAAAATCAAGAGAAACGGAGCAAAAATAACATTTTTCGAAATTTCTCTAAGACAAAGTCAGAGGGCTGCTACGGGCCATAGCAACATGGCACCTAAATGTTTTAAGAAAAAAGGAAATTACCAACTACAAACACCCATAGCAGCTGTTACGGGTCGTAGCAGGAATACGAGAGAAAGTCCATGTTTTTTGTAAGCAAGTGAGATATTAATAAACCGAGTACAAAGGGTACTCCACCTGAATACAAAAAGAGTGGCCGATACAAACCTCACCAAATCAAAAGATATTACAAACCAATTGCTCCTATGACATGAATAACAAGGGTTCCTTGTCAAAATTGTATAAGTTACAATTGAGGTGTGTAGTTTCCCCCATCATAGACCATCTCCAAATCGATATCTTAATTCTCCACACCATGTCTACAATATTCCAATGAGAATATTCCTAAAAATAATATCGTTTCTAACCAACCAAATGTTCCAACAAACCGTCAACCAAATATTGCCTTCTCTACCTTTCAAGACTTTTTCGTCTTTACAAAAAGCAAACCAAGCCAAAAAAACTACTCTTTAAATCAATGGAAACGAAATCCTTAAAATTAACCCAAGCTGAAACTTCCTTCCAAACCATTTTCGCTATAATACAACCAAGCAAAATATGGTCTAAAGACTCGAACGCCAAAACACAAAAAGGACAAGAGGAAATGTTTGAATCTACAATAACCCCTTTACCTACCAAAGACTCTTTTGTGGGCAATCTATTTAAAAAACTACGCTAACTAAAAGCTTTGATTTTGTAAGGTACTAACATCTTCCACACCAAGCCGAGAACCAAACCATTTCGGTTTAGAGGACCAAACGGAATAAGAAGGAGAAAAGCTAAATGATAGAAGGACTTAACCGAATCCATGCCATTTTTCTCAGCATTCCACTCGACCCTATCCTTGGCATCTTTACTAGGTTGAACGATAGACAATAATTGATTCAATTAGAATATCTCAAAAACCAAGCCAGATTCAGTTTCCAAAACATGCTCTATAGCCGAAATAGAGGCACTACCTGAAAGAGTTACCGACATCTGCAACATCTCTTCACCACTATCTAAAATGCTCCTACTACCAGAAATAAAATCGACGGATCCTCGTGAGAAATTAGTCGCATTTGCCGCTGAAATTGGCCCAAAAACACTTGTATTAAGCGGAGACGCACTGTAACATGGTGGGAGAACTGACTTTTAGTTTTTTGTCACAAAATATGTTATGGTAAGCAAGATTCGCCACCGACTTTTATTTCATCCAATTAGGAAAGGCATAAAAAAACAGGAAAGACCTTTAAAAAGCTT
Organism: Lathyrus aphaca; assembly: GCA_963966055.1. Lineage (NCBI taxonomy): Eukaryota > Viridiplantae > Streptophyta > Magnoliopsida > Fabales > Fabaceae > Lathyrus > Lathyrus aphaca. Next base: position 576,196,708 of record OZ014520.1, on the reverse strand, counting down.
TTGAGTTCAGGGTGGTAAGTTATACAAAGGGAAGGTGTTTGCACCCTTTGTATCCATGGTTATCCATGGGCTCTTAAATACTTAGTTCACTTTTACTTGCTTTGTTTGAAAAGTGTAGTGTGTGATTAAAATTTTTTCATAAATATTTAACTTTGTAATGATTCTCATATGAATGTATACAAAGTGTTTACTTGTTTGAAAGTATTTTGAAAAAGAGGGTGGGGTGTAAAAAGTATTTGTTTTGAAAGTTATGAGCAAGCGGTTAAGAGTTACTTACCCTAAGTTGTAAGGTCTTTCTTGTCATTTTTGTTTCCTTAGGGATAGAACTATCCTTACTATTAGTTAGTAAGTAGTCTTATCCTTGGATTTAGAGGGACAAACGTAGGGTCATCGAATGGTCATAGAAGGCAACATGTAAGGATACCTTAGCAATTCTAAGGGACTATCATCATTTCCGTAGGGACATGATCATTTATTCGAAGGCAACTCGAAGGGTCATCGAGGGACTATGATCTTTTTCGTAGGGTCATCGAGGGACTATGATCTTTTTCGTAGGCAACTATGATGATTTTATCTGCAGGCAACGTGCTAAGATATCCCTACGTTCGAGGGACATGACCATTATTCGAAAGGCAACAAGAGAGATTATCCTAGAGGTGAAGTGTGCAAGTGTGTTCCATTCGGTTATTTTTCTTAGTTGTTACGGTTATTCTAGCGTTTGTTTTTTTAAGTCTTGTCATACACGCCTAATTACTATACATTTGAATATATATATATATATATATATATATATATATATATATATATATATATATATATATATATATATATATATATATATATATATATATATACACACACACACACACACATACATACATACATACATACATACATACATACATACATACATACATACATACATACATACAAATATAAAAATATAAGGTGCGAGGAAAATAAATCTACGCTATTATAGGGCTTTGGGACAGTTACATTATTTAATAGTGCGAGAAACAAAAACTACATTATTACAATTAAAAGTGAAACCTATACATTTTCTCTAAGAAATTTAAATAAATAAAAGATAAACAAAATTGGTAGAAAATTAATTAAAAACCTAAGAATTTCTAAATTAATTGTTTTTGTTATTTTTTATTTATTAAAAATAATTAATTAATTAATTTTAGTTAATAAAAAAACCAAATGTCAAAGTTATTTAAAAAAGAAATTAAGTCTAATTAAATTAAGTTTATGTCCTAAAACCTAAAACTAAATTTACTATATTTTTTTAATTGTGTTAAAAAAGAAAATAATTAGCAAATTAAAAGGAAATCTAAATTTATTATTTTGTGATTTTTTTTTCAATTGAAAAGGAAAAAAACCTAGCTATAATTTAATTACAAATTAGTTACTTAAGAAATCTAAGTATGGATTAAATTATTTTTATTATTTTTATTTTATTATATAAAAAAAACTTTTATGAAGCAGAAATCTAAAATATTAATTTGATAAAGAAACTTTAAATTCGTTTTTTATTTTCTAAGGTTTTTCAATTTTTAATTGGTTTTATGATTTTATTAGATTAAAACTAATTAAATAAGTTTATCAAAAACAAAAAAAGAAGTAAATATTGGTTAAAGTGAAGAAAAAAAGCTAAAAACAAAAATGCAAAAGACTGTGATCGAACCGGGGTCTTTGGTTTCATGCGATATGTTGTACCTGTTTCTTTGATATCAGGAAGGCAATGAGATTAGTAGTTTAAATCAAAACAAAATTAAAATACGAAATTCACGAATATGATGCAACCAGAGTTCAATGGTATACGTGTTTCAGGCATGGTTGATCATTGTTATTGATTTTAACTTACTCTTTGATATCTCAGAGGTTGAATGGAAGGGTTGGTTGGCTTTGAATCCGTCTGGAAAATGGAACACGAATTTGCACCATTCTTTTGAAAATTTGAGATTTTTTAGTCTAAGTTTGGAGGCTACTCTCTGTTCTTGAGGTTGGTGAAGGTCATGAGTTTATATAAGAGAGCATTTTAGGTCATAAAACTTCACGGGCTTAGGTCAAATTGATTCACATTTGATTGGTGTTAAAAACTTTCAATTTTGGTGCATATTTGGCCATCATATCTTTCTCCTATTGTTTTGCACGAATTTGTATCAAATATTATGAAAATAACTCTCAATATCTGATCCTAAAATAGTCTAAATATCAAATCTTTGATTTTTCATATTTATTTTGATTAAAATTGAATTTAAATGAATTAAATCCAACAAAATATGAAATAAATAAAGAAAAATCAGAAAATATGACTTAGGGGTCGTGGACTATCTTAATATTGAGTTTGGATTGCGAAAAGATAGGCCCATTTGGCAAAAACTCAAGTTTTGGTCATTGTTTGCCTTATACACCTCCTCAAATTTGCTCAACTTTAATAATGCACAACTTTCTCAATTTATATCATATGAATGTGCTCTTGGACTTTTTAGAAAGCTTAAAGTGTCCTTTAATCACTCCTTTTGGTCCCATGTAAATTTAATCTTCCATGTTCAAGTTATGAGCTTTTGAAAAAGTTGACTTTTTAGAAGACCTATAATGTCTTGGCCCATATCTCTCAAATGAAGCATTTTTGGCCTTGGCTTGTGAGACACAAAGTTGTAAAGAATTGAATTTCCTTAAAAATGAGATTTGGATGGGAAATTTCTAATGAAGCATGTGAAATTTAGGTCTGGTCAAAGTTCAGTTGACTTTCTTCTTAAGAAACCCTAATTTAGCAACTTTTGTCTTGTGATGAATTTGGGGTTTTCTTGATGAATCATGGTCAACCCTTTATCAAATGATGAATATTACTTCATAATCTTGATGTTGACCAATTTTTTTGAAGTTTGATTGTATGTTGACCATAGTTGACTTTTTACCCAAGTTAACTGATTATTGATTATCTGAGAATCTGACTAACAAAACTTGTAGGGCAAGTCTTGAAACTTGACATGAGGATACTTTGAAGTATATGAGATACCATGAAGTCCACTTGAGGATTTGGAAGTCAAATTCACTTTGAGAAATATAAAACCCTAATTTGAAATCTATTGCTTAGGAGGAGGCTTTGTCTAATGAAACCTTGAGTCCCTTTGAGCAATTGAGAATCTTATGACCATTAGGAGACCTCTTGAGACATATTTTCTTGAAGATATGAGGGAAAATTTTGGGGTTCAACAGCTGCCCCTGTTCAATCTACTTAAACTTGAGGGATTAGATTGGCACACACGCCATTCGTGATCTGAAGGTGGAAGATGATTGAACACCTAAAGCCCAAAAATTTGCACTCGTCGATGCGCAAAGTAACACTGTCAGTTGATTGTATTGCTTGAATGGGCTTAAAGATGCCATTATGAGTAATTATAGATGGGATTATAGATGCCATCCAAATTGTCTGTTGATATGAGTATCAGAATGTGTCTATGTTTGACTATATCTGAATGTTGTTCTGGAATGAGTATCAGAACTAAATCTTTGTCTTGATCGTCTCTGAACTATCTCTGGAAAATATCCTGAACTAAATATCAGAACTAGATCTTTGTCTTGATCGTTTCTGAACTATCTCTGGAAAATATCTTGAACTAAGTATCAGAACTAGATCTTTGTCTTGATCGTTTCTGAACTGTCTCTGGAAAATATCCTGAACTAAGTATTAGAACTAGATCTTTGTCTTGATCGTCTCTGAATTGTCTCTGGAAAATATCCCGAACTAAGTATCAGAACTAGATATTTGTCTTGATCGTTTCTTAACTGTCTCTAGAAAATATCCTGAACTAAGTATCAAAACTTGATCTTTGTCTTGATCGTTTCTGAACTATCTCAGGAAAATATCCTGAACTATGTATCAGAACTAGATCTTTGTCTTGATCGTCTCTTAACAGTCTCTAGAAAATATCCTGAACTAAGTATCTGAACTAGATCTTTGTCTTGATTGAGTGTCATAATTAAATCGTTGTCTCGATTATCTCTGCATCGTATATAGGAGACGACAATGTTTATCTGATCGCGAACTATCCTGAAAAGGCAAAGTTAGTTTTATGCAAGGTCATTGATATATGTAATTCATTGCATGGCGTTCTTAATGTAAATGAGAATGTTACATGTGTTTTGTATGCGTATGCTATGATATGTTGTAGATGATGTATGGACAAATTATGTAGTTGAAGCACATTAGTAGCTTCATGTAACAACTGCTAGCTGGGGAAAATAGATCTTTGTTCATTGTTGGCGATGATGAAGACATTACTTCAAATCTCAGTCGAGGAGAGTCGATCATTTGTCTTGCTTTTTATCGAAGGATTAAGTTCCTAAATACCCTGACTGGGGATAAAAGAGATGGATATTCCTTCGATGTACTATCTAACTAGATGTCAACTCTTCTGGGGATAGTAGGCTTAATTGAATATGTTGGAGAAGAGAATCTTGTTGTGGATTTTTAGTGTTGGAAACACAATCTATGTTGGGGAAGAGACTGCTTGAAATGATTTGCTGGAACAACTCTGTAGAGATTACTCTGTGGGGATGTGCCTGTGGAGATCTGTTGGACATGAGCTCTGCTGGGGATTCCAACCTCTAAGAGTCCTTAGTAAATGCTATTATTGTAATTTTATATGTATACATTTTTTGGTAAACATCAATCATATTCAAAAGCATACATTCATTCAAAATAACCAATGGATTCAAAACTTCTGATATTCTCAACTTCCCCGAGTAATTTTCTAAGAATTATCATGACTGAATCCAAAGACATGATACTGACACCATCTGATACTATTGGCACAGACAATTAATTTCCCCAATGGCTTTTGCTGAAACCCGGTATCAAGGCAGTGTAATGAGAGGAATATCCTTTTAGACTGCGGTGGATCGTGTATGCCCCGGGTAATGGTTAAGGAGTTCGCAACTGAATTTAATTTGATTATATTTTAAAAGAGAGCATTGCCCCTAACTGAGGATGATTTGTCCCAGAATGGAAGTATTTGAAAGGATCTGCCTCAAGAGAAATAAACGAGATGCTCCATAATAACATGCCCCTGGCATCGTGAACTCGGTAATGTTACTTCTCGAAATTCAGATGAGGAGATATGCCCCTGGCTATTAAGCATCGTTGAATCTTGACCTGACTGCCCCAGATGAATTGGACAATAACATGGCATGCCCCCTTTATTGGAAGATATTGATCGTTCCCCTTGTATACATTAGCTTTGATCCAACTAAGTCAGGCCCAGGAAGCAACTTTGTCTGTCAGAAGGACTTTGGTTTATTGAATGTTCATCATGTAGGTTTCTTTGTTGTCAAACACTTAGTTATATGCAAATAATGATATTCATAATGCAACGCTTATGTCTGTCTTAAAGTTTTGAAAAAGAATTATTTTAGCAAAACAATGTTTGTAAAAACTATGATATTAACTCAAGATTTATAATAAGCCCTAAAGGAGTCAGGATACCTTTTTGTAGCAGTACGCTTTCGAACTAACCATGCTTCAGTTAGGACTTTTAAAGGGTTGTAACTTGGCCTGGTTCATAGTTTAAGAAACAAAGGATAAAGGCTCAAATTTTATTCATACCCAACCCATCCTTCATGATGTTCTTCAGTCCTATGTTCAGTTAACTTATGCATTGAGGCTCCAAAGGAGTTTTGGAATTGTAACACTGACATTTGCGATGGTTTAGAAACCAGAAGTTTATTTGAAAAGCTAGTCATCTTTTTTTTTGTTGAGGATTTGTAGTGACCTCTTTTTCTCTTGACTTTGTTATCCCTTCCTTTTGCCTGAACTGTTTGTTTCAAGATTATAGTCAGCGGGATGTCTCAACTTTTACTAAGTCTCCTTCATAGGTTTTGACTTAATGAGCTTTTCTTTTGCTAGATATTGACTGTCAGACTTAATGATTATAGGGAACCATCATTATTTGTGTACAAAAAGGACAACTAGCATAATTTAGTTAACCGAGGAACTACCCTGCCCCAGGTTATGATTAAGGGTTTTAATTTGCGTGAGAATGAAAACTCCTACTTCATAGGCTCAAAAGGGTTGACTAGGGATTAACTTCCTTATATCTCCACTGTTTAGGAATTGAAACAATGCCTGCATATCGTCAGCATAGTCTATTCAAAAGCATACTATATGAAATTATGGTATTGTCTTCGTCATCCTCCCTCTAAAGGCTTACAAATTTAACAAGAGTTAAATATCACAAAAGAGAAGTAAGAAGCATAGTTTAAATATAGTGAAATGAATGGATTAATTCAAAACAAACATACGCAATGCATTAACGTGAAAACAAAAGTTTGACATAATAGTAAGTGTTTAAGCCAACAAAAGAAATTACAAATGAAAATTCAAATGTTCTCACAGCCTTTTCCTCTAAACTTGTCACTCCAAATGTCTGGAAGCTTCGATGTTTGAGGGACGGTAGAAGAATTCAATCTGGTCTTCTGGCGTAACCTCGAGGACTCCTTCGTCAACCAGGTATTGAATCATATTCTTCAATTCCCAACAGATATTAGTGTCATGTCCAGGACTATTGGAATGGTATACACACCTTGCAACCAAATTCATCTCTAATAGGAATTTTAAAGTTTGCGACATTGGCATGTTGATTTTGGTAAACTGTCTTTTATGTTCCTTGTGTTGAGGCAGATTAACCTTATAAGACATTCTTCCTTTAATTGAAAGACTATCAGTAGTAGCCTGTATCTTTCCTTCTCTTATCTTTATTTTCCTTTCAACCAAGTCAGCTTGTTTCATCGGAGGTTGACTGATGATTAGATTCCCAAATCCGTTGTCTTGAAGTTTATTGACGAAGACTCTCAGTTCTTCTTGCCCCTGGGCTAAGTTTTGGATAAGATCCACCTGACCATTCATATGGATTCTCATCTCTGCCATCTCGGCTTGTAGTTGTTCCAACTAATCATCCTTGTTGTCTTCAGAATTCTTCTTTTTCTTGTCCTTATTGAGGAGGGCTTTCAACTCTTATTGCCCCTTGGACAAATTCGGGATCACTTCTTGAAATTGAGCATTATGGGTTTAGATATCTTTCACAGTCTGGTCGAGATCCATCTCATTTGAAATAAACAGCGAAAAGATAAGAACTCTGTTACAGAAACCTGTTGTGCAATGGTATGGCATGTAAATGCATATGAAATGTTTTCAAGGACCTCGTGGGATTTAAATTTGTTAAAAAAAAATAGAAACAAAACTTTTATTAGTAAGTTCAAAATATAACTTCCCCTTGGGCTTACAATGAAGGAAAAACAAGAAAAAGTTACAAAGAAAATAAAAACATTTGAGACTTAAGACTCAAGTCTCCCATGGACATTTCTTCTTTGTGTTGAAATATGTATTGAGGTTCCGCTCTTTGTGAAGTCACCTTGTCAGCTCCAACACTTTCTCCTTTCTAGAATAGAACTGAGCCTCAAAGGTATCCCTTTCCTCCTTTAGTTGGATCCAAGATTCCTGTAGCTCTTCCAGGTTAGTAGGCATGTCTGGATGAAGAATGGTGTAAGGAATATCTCCTTCAACAATAGGCTCAAAGATCACCAGTAGAACAATATGATATGGCATCATAAGAGTTTAAGCACAAGACTGCACCCGTCTGAAGTAAGGCTCCATAGGGATGGAGTATTTTGGTTCCAGAGTGTTGATATTAATATTATTCACCATGCCTCAAGCATGTATAAACCTTTGACGGTAACCTTGAGGATCCTTGTCATAATCGAACATAATACCTTGAATAATCATATCATGAGGACCATCACTCCGAGCATAACCAAATTGACGTAGTGCTAAAGAAGGATTATAAGTGATGCCTCCCCTTATGCCAAGGAGTGGCACATTAGGGAAATCCCCACAATGGTCAATGATAGTGATGTTTTTCACAGATCGGGAACACCAATGGATATCTGAATGAGAGAGTGACATTATCCTTCTAGACCACCTCAAACCTTGTTCATTCTTCATCACAGATCGAGGAAGGTGTAAAATAAACCACCTTGATAGTAGATGTATGCAACACATCAGAGTCCCTCGTGCCTTCATAGTTCGAGTGTGAAGAGAGTGCAAAATATCTCCAAGCAAAGTAGGCACATGATTATGAGTCGGAAATATTTTAATTGCGTGCACATCCATGAATTGGTCCGGATTAGGGAACAACACCAAACCATAAATCAATATGGCTAAGATCTCCTCAAAATCATAGTAACTCATAACATCTTGGTTGACTAAGCTTTTTCTATCAAGACTTTAGCAAGAAGACCTTTAACTGAACTTCTTGTTTCCAATACAATATCTAACTTCTTCATATGCAAAGTTGCTGCAATACTTTCAGGTTTAGGCTCCTTCTCTAGACCGGTGAAAGGTTTTTAATCAAGAATAGGTATACCAAGTAGCTTAGAGAATTATTCCATTATGGGCACCAACTGATAATCGGGAAATTAGAAACAATGATGTTTGGGGTCAAAGAACTGGAACAAAATACTCATTATGTCTTCATTAAACCCTGAGGTTACCAAACCAAGTAGACAACCATGCCTTTCGGTGAATTGAGAGTTCTCATGAACTTTTGAGACTAATTCCTTAAGCTTGGAAGTTATCCTTACAAAGTTGATTCAGATAGTGTTTCTGCAAGCGGAAGCCATAACTTATGTCGCTCCCGGGATTTTCATCCTAGTATAACACGAAAGTGGCGCAGAAAAGGCAGAGTCGTCAGCCAGACATTTTTATCCTGAATGAATGGGAAAGGTAATTCTGCACAAACCTAAGGAAAAAGGAAAGGACAAGGTCATATGAACCAAAGAACTGGGTTCGGGAGTCGGTTACGAACTGGGAAGGTATTAGCACCCCAGACCGTCTGTCGTACCCGACGGGATCTACACTTGCTTGAATTGTTTCAAAGAGTGAGAAATAAATCTGCTGCTGAATAAAACCACTAACTGGAACTGGAATGAGAGAGGGAACTGGAAAAAGAGAACGTAAAGGTACGGAAAAAATGTAGGAAAAATAAAGAATGTGCTCGAATGGGTCATACCCCCACTGCCTACGTATCTCATGGGATATCAGAATCAGAGTCGACGTAGTTTGCCTAACTAAGGCGGAAATTTGTTTATGTTTTTTAGCTGAATTGAACTGCTTATGCCTATGCTCAGGTGTTGCAGGCTCGTCTGGTACGAGTGTGTTACTGTCTTGCAAAGAGACATGTCGAAGCGAGTTCTTTCATTATGAGTGAATGAGATGAAAAGATAATTCCCGCAGGAAAGACGTTTGTTGTTTGTTTACTGTCTTTTAGAAGAAATGTTTTTTATTTTGTTGTTTGTGAGACACCCTAATTCTAAGACTTGTTCATCATGATAGATATCCTACACCTCATCCCGAAATGAAACGCGTGCAAATACCCCACGATAAAGTCTCATGGCGCAAGAGAAAGCTCAACCTTTATTAGGTGTTTTGATTTTTCTCTGAGATGAGAAAGAGGACTCAAGTCGAGAAAGGAAAAAAACTAAGGGAAACTAAGACTCACCCTAAATTGTTGTATTAAAGGAGGTCCTATGGGTAATGAGGTTTTATTATCTTAATGAAGAGGAAGAAAAGAATAGGAAACTAGAAAGCAACTTACTTCTCTAAAGAAGCTAAGTTGTTTCTAAAGAGGGGAAGAATGAAGTTGTACAAACAAAGCCTAAAGGGCTAAGACAAACACAATTTGAAAGTATAAAAAGATAGAGAAAGAATTTTTATGAACAAAGCTTACCTCAACCTCCCTACAAAACAAAAGTTAGCTTGACAAAGCATTTGAAAGCATAAGCAAAGCAAAAGCACAAGTAGTGATCAAACTAGCTAAGGAGAGGCACTAAGGATTCCCTAAGGCTAAGTCCTAAAAGAGAAGGATCTTAAATGATAAGAGACTTCTAAAGTCAGTATCTACATGCTATAGGTCCCTAAGGATGCTAGGATACCTCATAAGATCAAACTATGTCAAACTATGTACAAAAACATTCACCTAAGTTCACATGAATGCAAGTTAGGGTTCATGGATGAAGTATGAGTGCATATGGCATACAAGCATGAATTAATACATGAAATGAGTATCAAAGTCAGTATTTAATGATTATGAATGAGGATGAATGAACATACCATCATGGATGTAATGGTTAAAGCATATGGAGCAAGAATAAGAATATGTGGGAAGAAGTGTAGCAAACATCGCATAAGATCACAAAGGATGCAAGTTAAGAATGAATGACATGTGAATATGCATGAGATGATTATAGTTCAGTAGCATAAAAGGTATAATATGCAATTGGATTACATGTATAGGCATTTATGATTCCCACATAAGTCATGTTAACATTTAGGAGAGAGGAGAAACAAGTTTAGGTTAAACATATCCAAATAAGTATGCACTTTGAAACACAAAAACAAACCAAATGAAGATGGTTAAAAAAGTGATCTATAACTGAAATTAAGGACCTAAAATAGACCTATAAGATGTCCATAGTATAGTGAAATCAGTAGCTTATATTGGCCAAAAGGATTTCCCAAACTTATGTACCAAAATGTCAAAAATATTCACTTAATGAGTGAGAGAACAATGCATGATCGTCGAAAAACAACTCCACAAAGTGCATCCAAAATAGCACCAAAAATTATGAAAAAATGCCTAAGGAGCATCAAAATGTCACAAATTCCTGGTTAATAAAAAAAAGGTCTCACACCAATTGGAAAAAATTGTTTTCGGTCCCTTATGTCAAAAAATCGTCTTTTGGGACAGCTTGGAATCAAATATCCAAATTAATTACTAAAACCATCCAAATCTGGAATAAAAAAATATAATTAAGAGGATAAGGATCACTCATGAATATTTCCAGAATTTTATCAACCCGGAACTATTTTTAATAATTGCGACAAAACGGGAAAAAATGGTGATTGAGGGAAAGTGAAAGGAAAGCAAATTCTGTCATTCGTAACCTAATCCCTAAGCTTCGATATCGTCACACATCATCATAAATCACAAAAAAATCCAGTGCCTCAGGTGGTAGGTCTCAATATGCACCTTACGTTATATGATCTTAAGTCGTATACAACTAGAATGATGCATTAAAGTGGAGAAAGTCGAGATTTCTTACTTGATTGAAGTGCCGATTCTTCATATAAAAGAAACCCAAAAACTTCATGCAAGGTCTTGTAATCTCCCATAAGCAAAATAAATGCTTATCTTCCATAATAGCTTTGTGAAGCTCTATCATAACCGAAATCGATATGTATCGATCAAAAACTCATGAAGACTTACATTAAAATTAGTCCACCACAATGATTAGAATTAATGCAACAATTCTAACTACAAAAAATATCAAGAAATGGATTAAGATATTAATACACAAAAATGATTTTTCAAGAAAATTAATTAAACATTTTTTACCAATAAAATCAATTAACCAAATCTCAACAAAATAAAGAAACAGGGGGTGTAATTGGTCCACCACAATGAATAGAATTAATGCAACAATTCTAACTACAAAAAATATCAAGAAATGGATTAAGATATTAATACACAAAAATGATTTTTCAAGAAAATTAATTAAACATTTTTACCAATAAAATCAATTAACCAAATCTCAACAAAATAAAGAAACAGGGGGTGTAATTGGAAAATAGTTGCTGCAAATAGCCAAAACATTGGCCCAAAGCCCATCTTCTTGACAACCCGCAGGAGGAGTACAAAAGTGAAAATGAGTGGTGTGCAAAGAAATTCATGGCTGAGAGCAGAGTTGTGTGAAGCCCGATCCAAGATCACTAGCATGTGCGTCAACCCTTAAAACCGTGAAGAGAGAGGCTCCAAGACACACACTCTTCTTCTTCGTCCGTCCACAACATCATCTTCATCATCTTTACCGTGACCTGTTATTCTTCACTCTCTCAGGGAGCCGCCGGTAACACCTCATATCTCCACCACAATTTAATCCTCTTGTCTCCTTCAATAATCTCGCTGTCAAAACCTCATATCCACACCGTTCTCCTCTTTGCTCATCTTCTCAAATCTTCCTCTCTCAACCGCAAGATCAACCATGATGGTGACTCCACCACGTCACTTCTTATGCCTGTAATGATGTAACAGTTATGAACATGCCACACACAACCCTATCGGTCTTGCTCTCCTGTGTTTGCATGACGACGACAGCGGATGCAGGCGCGACTTGAAGATGAAGATGATGTTCGAAGGCTAAACCACAATCTGGTATTCCTTCTTTCTTAATCCTCTGAATCTGAGTGGTGTCGACTTATACCGTTGATCGAAGTTCTTGCGTTGTTGTTGTGTTATATCGTTGATGAAGATTGATGAATCTTGAATCCTTTATGCAAGTTATTGTTGAAGATGGTTGCGATTTTTGTGGAGTCTTTGACTTCACGTTGTCATTGATGATGCACTTCGATTGATGATGAAGATCGAAGTTGAAGAAAAATGAGGATGAAACTGCGATTGGTGATGGTGAAGATTCAGAGAGTATTTTTGGTTAGAAATCAGTTTTTGAATGGAGAGAGTGATTCGAACAAAACTATGAAGAGTGATGATGAAGGATTGATGAAGAAAGTTGCAGAGGGTGAAGTTTGTTGAAGATTCTGAGTTGATCCATTGACTGTGTTCTTCAATTTTTACTTAACTCTGAATCTAAATTTTGTTGTGCTGATTGAATCACGATGTTGCAGGAGCTTCATTCAGTTGGTTTTGATGAATTGATGTTATTAGTTGAAGAATTGACGAAGCCTTGGTGATGGAGTTGATGAAGATGTCGAAGAGGTGTTGAAGATTGAAGGATTAGTGAGGGTTTGAGATTTATAGGTTGATGAAGTTGAAGCTGAGAGAGAGATTTGGGATTGGAGAAGAGTTTTTAGAGTTTGTTTTTCTTGAGTTTTCTTGGTTCTGAGTTTTTTGGTTAAGCCCTTCTTCTGTAAATTGTATTGGATTTTTTTAATCCTTGAATCTCTCCCTCTCTTTTGTTATCAGTTCCTCTGTTATTGAATGCCACTGATTTTTTTTGCCTTTCCATCTGTAACTGAATTTTGTTAGTTTGTTAGGGTTGTAACAGTTTTTCTCAACTGATTTTCCATTGTGATTTTCTTCTGCTATATCAGTATGCTTTTTCCTTTATATTTTCTGCATTGTGACTTCATTTGGAGTAGTAGTAATATTCCTTGACTTAAGTTATATTTTTTAATTACACTAAGTGGTAAAAAATGGATGTTATTTGGATGATGGACTTTTGGTACAAAAAGAAATGGTTAATGGATTAATTTGAATAATGGACTTAGGTTTTAACAAAAAGGAATTTTGAAATGGCTTTAAAAATGGTTCAATGGAAATAGAATTAGAAATGAGTGGTTAATGAATAATGGAAATTGATTATTGAAATCAAATGGACATTTGTCTTGACATATGTAATCGGGTGATTAATTAAGTTGGACTTGACAACGATTTGGTTAATCGGTTCTAAAACAAAAATGTGTATATGGACTAAGACTGAATTATGAATATTAACGGATACGATTCTTGGATATTAAATTGGATTTTAAAATGGGCATGACATAATCGTTTTGACATGGTGTGGTTTCAATGAACTCGTATCTTCGAATTTCACTTAATCCATACGACTCGACTTAACATGTTTAAATCAACTCAAATGTTCGATCCATATCAAACTTGTATTTTCAATGAATCCACAAACTTCAATCAACTTCAATCTAAAACCTCATGAACTTGTACCACCGTCAACGGACAACTGTAAACACCCCAAATTTGCCCTCACCCATTCACACCATGGCTTGTGATCATTTCATATGCATAAACACAATCATATCATCTCACATCTCATTTTTGAGTCACTGCATAGATTCAAGGTCATCTGCACCTAGGGTTTGTGATCTGAGCAATCCAAGAGCCTCCTGAGCCACTCCAAAGATCACCAATCACTTCAAAGGGGTCCACATGTGTTCAAACATCATATTACATCCTCTCAAAGTCAAGAATGCAAAAGAATCACAAGAACTGGGATTGGTATGGATGCAGAGCCAAGTTTGACTGCACAGTTGACCTAAAATTAGGGTTTTGGTTTCAGAGGCCATAACCCCAAATTTTTTGGTCATTCTTGTTTCCATTGGTCTCTATATGGTATAGGTAGTATGCATATCAATTTTCATGAAGAAATTCCATGGGGAAGTCATCTGATCAAGAGTTGACTTTCTGGACAAGTCAGTGCAAAATCAGGGCATCTGAGGCCCTCAATGGCCCAACCAAGGGGTGATCTTCATCATTTTGAGTGTATATGATCTTTATTTGATCATGGAAGAAGATTGAAGTTCACAAAAATCAAGAATTTGAAGTTTTGCAAAGTTGACTTTTTTTGGGCATAGTTGACTTTTCAAGAATATGTCATTTTAGGTCATTTTTCAAGCCTTGATTTTTGATCCAAAAAAGCTTCAAATGGAAAAACTTTGGTCATGAAAGTTGTAGAATACATTTTTCCCTTTTCAAAAAGTACAAGAACATGACCTAATTCATTTTGGATCAAAAGTTATGGTGTGACAAAGTTGGCAAAAATCACTAATTTTCAAGACATGCACCAATTGGAAAATTTGCAAAATCATGTAGCAAGGCCATTTGTAACTTCTAGTTCACTTCAAACCAATGTACAAACATCACATAAGTTCTAAAAATCAGAATTGAACCAAAGTTTCTCATGTACATGGTTTGTATAACAAGATATTTTCATGAAGTTTCAAAGACAAGCAAGTTGCAAAACCACTCATGACACTTCACCCACTTGTTACATTGGATGCTGAACCATGCTAGCCTCTCACCTCATCTTGCTGCGCAGCCCATGCCTCTTGTACCAAGCTAGAGCTCAAGCCATGCCTCTCTTACAACAAAGTGGACTTTTTGCAAAAGTAAACATCCCAATCACAGCAGGCCAGGTCACATCATCTGACCAATGAGAGTTCTTTATGCAAGGCAAATGCTGGCCATAACACACCTGAAGCAAGGCTGAAACACACAAGAAGACAGCATTCACAAAAACACTCCATCAAGCAAAACCTTTCGAATCATCTTCCACAGGCCTCAAACACTAAAACCAATTCCACATACCAACTCACCTTGCCTCATTGAGTAGAAACCAACAAGATTCAGGCTTGAACTGAGCAAGAACATAGCTTCACCATTTTTCACCCCAATCTGCATTTTCCTTCGAATCACCTTCCACAGCCATCAAACATCCAAACTCTTTTCACCAACAAATCAAACACATCAAAAGGAACCAAAACCACCCTTCACATTGATTTGAAACAGCCTATACACAAACTCCATTTTCTGCTACACCAGAACTGGATTTCTCAAAGCAGCTTGTCTAAGCTCATTCCAAGCTTTCCATTAACATCAGGGGAGTCAAAGAAGTTCATTTGCACGCATAGGAGGCTCTGGAAGCTCAGTACTGAAGCTTTCCAGCTCAGGTATGAACATGAACATTTTCTCCCAAAGCTTGCATTTTAAGTTATAATCTGGTTGCTTATGTCTTGCTGGTCACGGGGATGCCTTTAGAATCGAAAATAGATGAAAAATGAGTTTGTATGATCACTCTGAAATTTCACCCGTGGATTTTGTTTCTTTCGACTTGCATGATTCTTGGGGTTTAAATGATGTTTGAGGGTGGATTCATGACCTAGGTTGTTAGAGGATCATTTGGCTGTGCTTAATTTGATGTTTAGATGCCTGAATCATGTTTTAGGGTTTTGATACCGCCGGAGAAGATGACCGGAGCTTCCCTCCGGTCACCTGAAAGTGTTTTGCCCTAATCTCAGGTCATTAGTGCCATTTGAATATTGAGCGTAGGATTGCCTTGACCAGTTGACTTCCCGCTAGCTTGAATGGCCCAGATCCTCTTGCTTTGCCCTAATCCACTTAGTTAGTTTAATTAATCCATAATTAAATTAATATAATCAGATGCAATCCTGGCCCTCCACTAACGCGCGCAGTCAACCCATTCAAATTCAGACTCAATCCTGGCCCTCCACCCAGTTGACTTCCATTTATTCCAATTTTTATTTCATTTTCTTTCATTTAATTTGCATAATTTATTTAAAATAGCAAAAATTGTCTAAAAATTATGAAATTTTTTCTCAAGAATTTCATTAATTTTTATGACACAAAAAATATTTTTATTTTCATTTTTGCATTAAAAAAGTATTTTTAAATATTTAAAAGATTATTTTTAATTGATTAATGAAAATTAATTTATTAAAAATACTTTTAGGTATTTAAAAATCACCAAAAAATTCATGAAATGTTCTAAGACATTTAGAAACATTTTCCAACCTTCAAACCAAATTTCTTTTTTGATCTTGATGCATTTTGAGAATTTTTCATTGAATTAAAATCATTTTTGTGCATTATTTTGATCCAAAGTTCAAAAAATCATTTCTGCCTATCCATGAAGAGTTGGACATTGATTCTTTTTGCATTGAATTGTGTTTAGCATGTAGTTTGTGAGATTAAATGGCCATGATTTGATCTTTCATTTTCTATTTGTTTGACAATTTTCTTGTTTAGGAACCCTAAAAACCCTAGAATCTTGTAAAAATCATATCTTGAGATTGGTTAGGAGTTGAGATCTCTCCTTTGGGCATTGGTTTAGTATAGGATTAGGGGGCCTTTGAGTGCATTTTCAATTTTTTTGTAATGTTGTTTGCTTCTGATTTTGGTTTGTGTTTGATGTATGATTCATAAACCCTAATTTGGGCTTCCATATGCATCCATCTTGCATTTTCCTGCATAACATGACTTGCCATGACATTTCAAGCACCCATTTGATTCATTTGGCATCATAAGACATATAGAAAGCATGTTTGATCATTGCATCATGTGTTTTCCATGTTGTATGCCATGTGCACTTCATAACTTTTCATGTGTTTTCATGGTTCCTAATTTGTTTCATCTGCATCCATAAGCTTGTATGATCATTTCCATGTGCTGCCTCATGTTTGCATCATCTCTTAGCATCATTAGAATCATGTATATGCTTCTGGTTTTGTTTCTCATCATGTCATCTCATCCCATTTTGCATTGCATTGCATTTCTTTTCTAACCTTTCAGGTGGTAAGTGACTTTGAGAAGTGAATTTGCCTTCACTTCTCATAACTTTTCTTTTCATCTCTCTTGCATCCATTGCTGCATTCTTGTATGTGTTTGAGTTTGAGCTTGCTCATTCTTCTTCTTCACACTTTCTCTCTTCAAGTGACTTGACTTCTTGAATGAAGCAAGTTACTTTGCTTCTCTTGATCCTTTCATCTGCTTCCTGGTGGTTCCATTGGAGATCTTTCTTGAAAACCTCACAAACCTTAGGAACAACCAAGCATGACAATGATTAGGGTTTTGATTAGTTTCCCCTCTTAGTTTTACCTTTGTGTCTCTTTGAGTCTTCTCTTCTCACCTCATAATCAGGGACTAAACCCTAAAGGCTTTAAGGCTTTGTGATTAAGTTCATGCCTGCATCCTTCTCTTAGGATGGAGTGTATAACTTTAATCCTAAGTGTTAAACCCTTAATGTGTTTAAATCTCTTAATCAATTCACTTAATAAGTATCAAGACATCACACTTGTAACTTGGGCCTTGCACTAGGGTTCTAATTCTTCCTTAATTGGTTAAGAAGGACTAACCCTAGTGTTAATGGACAAGTCCCCCTCAAGTTGTCTTACAAATCATAAAACTCACTTCATCATCATACCATTAAATAAAATCCACTTAATCAAAGGCTTGTTTTGTCATGAGTTTAATCCCTAATCATGGATTAAGTTGAGGAGCTTTCCTCAGCTTAAACATTCTCATCTATTATCCTTCTATTAGGATGGTGTAATGAGTCTGTTTAATCCTTGATTATGGCTTAACCTCATTACTTAACACTAAACAAAAACAACAAAAACATCCAAATAATCACAAGTAGGTTAATGATCTTAATCCTACACCATAGGTGGTTAAGTGTGAGAATCTGACTTCAGACTTAAGGTATTCTCATTACCCCTAATCAGAGGGAAGATGTGATGAGTTTACTAAATCCATTGGTTTAGACTTAAGCTCATTAACTTATGACAAACTTTCAAAAGCAATAAAAGACTGAAAACTCAAAAACAAACAATAATCGTCTCCTCCGGGATTCTCTTCTCATCTCATTCACTCATAAACGAGAACTTGCTTCTTCCGTCTAATGCAAGACAGTTTGCACCTGAGCCAGACAGGTCATACACTTGAGCATAGACAAGTAAGCAGTTCACAAGTCAATTCACCTTTCAGTCTCTTTGGGTCGAACTCCGGTGTTCTGACTTCCTCATTGCACGAGAGGATACGTAGGCATAACTTAACAGTTATCGAACAAAAGTCTCTGTATATTCCCCCTCCTTCCAGCTTCATTCTTTTAAGCCTCATGGTCATGAGCATTTCACTCTTATCCTTACACTGACACTGTACATTTACACACCTCACATTCTTCTTACACTGACACCTGTACATCTTTTTCCAGCTATTTTATACACAAATTGAACTGACACTACCCCTTTAAAACACAAATCTTTCAAGCGTGGATCCCGTCGAGTACGGCGGACAATCTGGGTGCTAATACCTTCCCAGGTTGTAACCAACCCCCTTTCTCAGTCTCTCTGGTTCGCAACCGTCTTATCCATATCTTTCTTAGGTCTATGCAGCATTGCCTTTCCTCCGGGATAAAAATGCCTAGCTGGCGACTCTATTCATCTCCAGTGAGTTCACGGCTGTGTGTTCTCATTGTCCCTTTCGCCGACCGTTCGCGTCTGTACCTTTATCTGGGCTGGTCCCATTTATCGGGAGCGACAGCTTGGCGACTCTGCTGGGGACCCTTATACTGCAACCAGGGCTTCTGGTTCTTTTTGTGGGTTCCTCCTAGCGCTTGCTTGATTTGTGTTTACTGGGGTGTTATCTGTGCTTGTATGTTTGTTTTATTTACTGCTTTATGTACAGTTTGTTTGTTTGCTTCATTTATAGCTTTACATATATCATACTGTCATGCTGTCTGGCTGGATCTGGTTTTGCTTTGGTGGGTGGGTGTTCCATTGAGAGTTAAGGTCCTATACCTGGGACCTGAGTGACACCTAGGCTAGAGTGAATCATATTCTTTCCCATTCCATTTCGGTCTGGTGCGGGAATATGAAACACGGTTCAGATATGGGTTTCTTCTTGAGAACTCTGTGTTGCAGATTTCCTGCAATGCTAGGGCTATCTGGGAAGCCTGCTAAGTCTGGATGACCTTTAGTATTGACCTTCAGAAACTGAGGTGAATTAGAGGAGGAACTTTTATGGTTATTGTAAACACTGTGCCTCCGGGTTAGAAGTGTTTACACTTCTCATAACTGATCCAAGTCTGAGGATCCTTGTTTTAGAACTCCACCTGTGAGGGGGTTGGGCTGTTTACAGGTTTGCAGGTACCTTGACCTCAGAATACCCTTGTTACTTTGATTTGATTAAGAATACTCCATGTTGGAACAGTTCTTGTGATTCTTAAACCCTGGACATGTGGCTCTTTGTTTGAGCCCCCCACCTTGGTTACTGGATTTATAGACCTCCATCTGGATTTCTTACACACATGGACTTATATCAGAGCAATTGATCAGATCCAGCTCAGTCACAAACCCTTGCATATCATTTGCATACATAAACATTGCATCATATTGACATTTGCTTATTTGTGTTTCAGGGTATCCACTTTCATCTTTGGTTTTGGTTTTGACCCCATCTTCGGTATTGACCCATCTTCATCAGCATCTGCTTCAGCTATCACCTGCACCAGCCAATCATTGGCCCATTTCTTCAGTATTATCATCAGCACCTGTCTCTACTCAGTCTCAGCATCATGGCTCCTAAGAAGAGTAACATCACCTATCACTTCTTCCAGCCAGAGCTATCTGACATCAGGAGGATTCAGACCCTGATCACTCCAGATCACATACCATTGTTCAGGGAACACTATGGAGATATACTTGATATGGTTATGGATCTGGACCCTTCACAGAGAAGTCTGATCCACACTTGCATTCAGTTTTATGATCCCCCACTGAGATGTTTTACTTTCCAGGACTTTCAGTTGGGCCCCTTATTAGAAGAATACTCATCATTGGTTGGTATGCCTATCAGGGGTGGAATCCCTTTCAACCCTGAGATGGTCTTTCCTGGTAATGGAGAAGTAGCAAAGGCTCTGCATCTGGAACCTGTCCTGATTGAGCAGCATATGACTTCTAAAGCTGGAATCCCTGGCTTCCATCTGGATTTCTTGATCTCTCAAGCTACCCTGAAAGCTTCTTTAGGAGAGTGGAAAGATGTCTGTGCTTTATTGGCCTTGAGTATATATGGAATTGTGTTGTTTGCAGATGAGCCTCGTTTCATTAGCAAGAATGCAATCCATCTTTTCATCCTAAAGAACCCAGTGCCAACTTTATTGGGGGATCTCTACTACTCAGTGCATCAGAGGAATGAAAAGCAGAGGGGAAGATTAGTGAGGTGTTGTGCTCCATTGTTCCATACTTGGCTTCTCAGGCATCTACCCAGGACAGATGCATTTCTGAACCCTCATCAGCAAAGAAACTGGGCAAAGAGACTCACTGCTCTAACTTCAGCAGATATCAGATGGTGCACTCAAAGTACCAAAGGCAGGGATATTATCACCAGCTGTGGGCATTTTCCCAATGTGCCCCTAATAGGAGTTAAGGGTAGTATCAATTACAACCCTCTGCTGTTCAAAAGACAACTGGGCTATGCACTGGTCCACACTCCTAAGGCACAGGACTTGGTGGAAACTCTTTATTGTGAGAACAAGCTTAATTTGGCTATTGCTAGGCAGGCAGCCTGGGCCTGGGACAATGTTCAAACCAAGGGAATAACCATTTTGGGGAAGTGCAGCAATGTGGCATCAGCACAATATTATGAATGGTCCCGTGCCAGGGCTCAATTCTCTGGAATGCCCTTTACCATAGAAGATATGCCTGAATCATCTTCAGCACCACCCCCTGCCACTATCAGTTTGGAGGAGTTTGAGAGCTTGAAGGAAAGAAATGAGAAGTTAACTCAGGCTTTGCAGAAGACTCTCCGGGAGAGGAGTGAGGGTAGGATGGAGGTTGAGAGGCTGGAGAAGTTGAGAGTGGAGCATCTGGTTAAGATTGAGAGGTCTGGGGATTATATCAAAAAGTCTAAAGCTGGAGAACAAATTCTGAAGAATGCTTGCAAGGAAGCCCAGTTCCAAAGAGCAAGGACAGACTTGTATCTGAAGGAGAGTCAGGCTAGGTGGGTCAGGATCACCGAGGCTCGTACTCTGGAGGACAAGAGAGTTCAAGACAAGATGGAGCAACTGGAAGCTAGTGCAAAAGTGCAGCAAGAAGCCCTGGCAGCAGCCCAGAGGGAGATATCAGAGCTGAAGATCAAAGCTGGAGTGAAGAGGTCAAAGGACTAAAGTCAGCACAAAAAGTTAACAGCAGCTGTTACTACCCGGAATCTCCTCATCAGGAATCTCACGGAGCGTCCAGCTGATCCTGTGACCGAAGCACTTCTCAGGGAAGTTCGTGAGGATGAGTTTGGTCTTGGTGTTTGACCATTTGTTTGTTGTTGCTTTCATTCCATGTACTTTTATTTTCCTGTGATGTATTTTGACCCCTCAGAGGGCTTGTATTTGTAAACAAACTATGTACCATTTTGCTTTTGTAATATATGTATTAGTTTGTTCCATCCGAGTTTCACTTCAAAAGCAACATCAACAGCATCTTCAAGGGTCTGGAAGGGTCAAAACTGAATGCCAAACCGGATACCTTGAAAACAAATAGGCATACTGCATTGCATACTAACCCTTTGTTTGTTTTGTAGGTTTTTGTTTTATTGTTGCTAACTCTGTTGTGATGTTCAGGAATTATTGCTCGGCGCCGGGTATTTCCCCTCAACCGTCCGCACCGTTATCCAACCCGTAACAATCTTCCGGGCATCCAAATGGATCAGATGCAGCAGGACCTTACTGAGGTCAGAAATCAAATGGCGAACGAAAGGCTAGAAATGAGGAATCAAATGACGCAGTTTATGGAAGTAATGAACAACATGGCTCAGAGCCAGGAAAGATTGAGGGCCATGGTGGAAAGGCAAAATCAAGAAGATCCACATATAGGGACTGCCGGCACCAGCAACAACGAGAGGGTCCAACCTCATGTCAATCCCCCAGTCTTTGGACCACACCTCCATCCTGAGGTCAACATCCCTGCAAATGTTCAAGGGACTGCCACTGCAGCCAAGGTACTTCAAGAAGACCCCCAAGAGGACCAATTCACAGTAATGGGTGCTGGGGAAGAAGCTTATGATAGAAGGTTGGATGAGATAGCTGAAAAATTGAGGTCCTTAGAATCTCAAAATTCTCTGGGTTTCGATGTCATGGACATGGGCTTGGTAGACGGGGTCAGGATCCCCCATAAGTTTAAGCCTCCTTGTTTTGAAAAATACAACGGGACTTCATGCCCCCGGACTCATTTACAATCATTTCTGGGAAGGCTGAAGGCCTATACTATGGATGAGAAGCTCTGGATGTTCTATTTCGAAGACAGCTTGACTGGAGCGTCAAGAGAATGGTACTCTCACTTGACAAGGGCAACTATCAGATGCTGGAAGGACCTGGCAGAGGCCTTTATCAGACAGTATCAGTACAACTTAGATATGGCACCCAACAGGACCCTCCTAATGGGAATGTCACAGTCGTCAAGGGAAAGTTTCCGAGAATATGCCCAGAGATGGAGGCAATTGGCTGCTGCTGTTCAGCCACCTATGTCTGAGAGGGAAATGGCAGACATGTTTATGAACACCCTCCAGGGAACTTATATTGACAGGCTGGCTGCTTTCTCTTCCACTAGCTTTGCAGATGTTGTCATAGCTGGGGAGAGAATTGAAAGCCTATTAAAGATGGGTAAGATCTCAGACAACGGTGCAAGCTCGTCCAGTAGTACAAGAAAGCCTTTTGCAGGCCCAAGAAGAGCTGGCGAGACCAATGCCATCCACACCAACAGGGGCAGGCCCCAATATGTTCACAGATCAGTGGCAGCAGTCACCATTCCCGCTCCAGCTCATCCTCGGCCAGTTTATCAACCTCCGCAACAAAACTATCAACAACAACCTCAGTACCACCAACAGAATCAGTATCCTCCGAGAAACTACAACAACAGCAACACCAACAACAACCAGCAAAGGCCGTTCCAACAGAGGCCTTCTCAAGCCAACAGGGTAATCGATCCGATCCCTATGCCATATGCTACATTGTTGCCACAACTCCTGAAACTCAACCTAGTTGAGCTAAGGACGTTGGCACCTCCAGATCCCAACAGTCTACCCAGGAATTATGATTCCAATGCCAGATGTGCCTTCCATTCAAATGCACCTGGCCACAGTACAGAAAAGTGCAGAGCTCTGCACATGAAGGTACAAGACCTGGTAGACTCAAAAGCTCTGAACTTCGCACCACCACCCAATGTCAATAAGAACCCGATGCCAAACCACGGTGGTCCCAGAATTAACGCTATTGAAGAAGACAAGCCGTCTTATTTAATAACCAGTGTGGGTCAGATCCGGACGCCGTTGGTGGAAATTAAGGCTCAGCTCCTCGAATGTCAAATGTTCCCGGGGTGTGAGTTGGGGTGTGCTTACTGCAATATTTCAGTCAATGGGTGCGATAACCTGAGGAATGGCATAGATGGCCTCATTCAGAGTGGCCAGCTTCAGATCACCACATCATTTCCTACAAATCCAGCAATCTCATCAGCAACAGCTCCAGAACCTCCTACAACTGCAACAACCATTGTTCCCGACAATTCTTCGGTTTCATCAACAAGTACTTCATCTATCATCTCAACTGGTCAGCAATCAACAAATTTTTCTTCTACAACTTCAGCATCACTCCATTTTGAAACTCCTACAACAACAACATCCATCCTTCCACCAATGTCTCCTACAACACCAGCAATAAATCATGAAGATGTCTCGACTGTCACCATATTTTATGATCCTGAAAACAACTCTGCCTACAACTCAGAAGGTGCTGCTCCCATCAGAGCACCAGTCACGATTTATTACGATCCACAGACTATCACAATTCCTTCCGCAGCTGCAGTCAGTCCAGTCACTATCACGGTGCCTGGACCAGTACCTTATGAAAGTAGTAATGTCATCCCCTGGCATTACGGCTCTGACCTGTACTGTGAAGGACAAAGAATCACTTTTGAATCATCAACCCTTGCACCACAAATTGACAATGTGGGAGGAGGCGGAGGCTTCACTCGAAGCGGACGTCTTTTCGCTCCACAAATTCAGAGACCCACTGCCGAAGCAGAAGCTGCTGCTAAAGCGAAAGGAAAAAGCTTGGTGCAGGAAGAGCAGACTGTTAAAGAAGCTTTGAAAACACCATTCGATCAAGAGGTTGATGAGTTCATGCGAATCATCAAGAAGAGTGATTATAAAATAGTGGATCAGCTTCATCAGACGCCTTCCAAGATCTCAATCCTATCATTGCTTATGTGCTCCGAAGCCCATCGGAATGCACTACTCAAAGTCTTGCACGCAGCTTACGTGCCTGAAGAGATCACTGTCAATCAGCTGGAAGCTGTAGTTGGAAATGTCAATGCTAGTCACGGACTAGGGTTCACCAATACTGATCTGACAACGGAAGGCCGCAACCATAACAAAGCCTTGCACATAACCATGGAATGTAAAGGTGCTGTCCTTTCTCATGTGCTGGTAGACACGGGGTCATCCCTCAATGTCTTACCTAAAAAGGCCCTGGTGAAGCTAGAATATGACGGATTGGCGTTGAGGCCCAGCAACCTGGTGGTAAGAGCTTTTGATGGCTCAAAGAGATCGGTTCTGGGAGAGATTGAGTTGCCCATAACGATTGGCCCGCAGACCTTCAAAACGACCTTCTACGTGATGGATATACAGCCTGCCTACAGCTGTCTATTGGGTAGGCCATGGATTCACGTCGCTGGCGCCGTGACCTCTACCCTTCACCAGAAGTTAAAATATGAGTGGGAGGGTCAAATCGTTACAATTTGTGGAGAGGAGGATATTTTTGTCAGCCACCTGGCTACCTATAAATACATTGAGATGGATGGGGAGATCCATGAAACAATGAGCCAGGGTTTTGAAGCCTTGAATGTCAATGAAACCTCTGCTGTGCCTGGTACTTCAATATCATCATACCAACAAGCCCGGAAGGCTGTTGAGGGAGGAAACGCCCAAGGCTGGGGCAAACTGCTATCGGTGGAGAAGAAAGAAGACAGATTTGGGTTGGGTTACAAACCAACTCAACAAGATCAAGCAGAGGCTGCAAAGGAGCCCAACTTTGTGAGTGGGGGGATGCTCACCCCTGATGCTGTCAACTGTTTGGAAGACGAGCTGGAAGAGGAACGCAACCTGGAAAGCTGGATTCGTCCAAAGATCCCGGGGAGCAGTATCTCAAACTAGTCTTCCCAGGAAATTATAAGAGTTACTCATGCAGAGTAATTATTATTTCCTGTATCTTTATAGCATGCATCAAAGTCTTGCATCTTGCCCAAGATGACAAGACTCATTTTGTAATCGGGCCATCTGTACTTTTTGTGCAACAAGATTAATCAATGAAATATCAGACATCTTTTTGCAAATGAGTCTTTTTCTTTTCCGCTCACTGTTTTTCCATTTTTCTTTTTGTACAAAAAAATAAATGGCAGTGTTTTCAAAATGATAACTTTATTTCACTTTTCTAAAACAAGATTAAAATCAATCACTAAAATGAACAAACTGAACCCTTGCAGAGAGTGCCTTCCTGACAGCACCGACAACAGCACGGCTATGACTTCGTATGACTTTGACAATCCAATCAATCAAGCTGATGAAGGGGTTGAAGAAGAATATGAGCTTCCTGAAGAGCTAGCCAGGTTGTTAAGACAAGAGGAAAAGGTCATTACTCCTCACCAGGAGGAGGTTGAAGTGATCAATCTTGGTACAGATGAAGACGTGAAAGAAGTTAAAATTGGGGCCTGCCTACAAGACTCAGTGAAGAGACAACTGATTGACCTGCTTCAAGAGTATGTGGACATGTTCGCTTGGTCTTATCAAGATATGCCAGAGTTGGATACCGATATTGTTGTGCACAAGCTGCCTTTGAGAGAAGAATGCCCGCCAGTTAAACAGAAACTGCGCCGTACTCGCCCAGACATGGCAATGAAAATCAAGGAAGAGGTGCAAAAGCAATGGGACGCCGGGTTCCTTGCTGTAACTAGTTATCCACCGTGGGTTGCTAATATAGTACCTGTGCCTAAGAAAGACGGCAAAGTAAGGATGTGTGTTGACTACAGGGATCTAAACAGAGCCAGCCCGAAAGATGACTTCCCATTACCTCACATTGATATATTGGTGGATAACACGGCTCAGTTCTCGGTATTCTCCTTCATGGACGGATTTTCAGGATACAACCAGATTAAGATGTCACCTGAAGACATGGAGAAGACAACCTTCATCACACCCTGGGGCACGTTCTGCTACAAGGTAATGCCATTTGGGCTCAAGAATGCCGGTGCAACGTACCAACGGGCTATGGTAACATTATTCCACGATATGATTCATAAGGAAATCGAGTGTTATGTGGATGACATGATTGCCAAGTCCCTTACTGAAGAGGATCACCTGGTAAATCTGCTCAAGCTGTTCAAGCGTCTGAGGAAGTATCAACTAAAATTGAACCCCAACAAATGCACATTCGGGGTGCGATCTGGTAAGCTGCTGGGTTTTATTGTAAGCGAGAAAGGGATTGAAGTTGACCCTGATAAAGTCAAAGCCATCCAAGAGATGCCTGCACCGAAAACTGAGAAAGAAGTTCGAGGGTTCTTAGGTCGATTGAACTACATCTCACGGTTCATATCTCACCTTACAGCAACCTGTAAACCCTTGTTCAAGCTGTTAAGAAAAGAACAGACGGTCAGGTGGAACGAAGACTGCCAGAGGGCTTTTGACAAGATCAAAGAATACTTACAAGAACCCCCAATCCTTATGCCTCCAGTTGAAGGAAGACCTCTGATAATGTACTTGACAGTATTAGAAGAGTCGATGGGGTGTGTGTTGGGCCAGCATGACGAGTCTGGTCGAAAAGAGTATGCAATATACTACCTAAGCAAAAAGTTTACCGACTGTGAACAGCGTTATTCACTGCTCGAGAAAACTTGTTGTGCTTTAGCGTGGGCTGCTCGCCGACTGAGACAGTATATGTTGACTCACACTACTTTGTTGATCTCAAAAATGGACCCAGTTAAGTACATTTTCGAGAAGCCAGCTCTTACCGGACGGGTTGCAAGATGGCAAATGATTCTCACAGAATACGACATCCAGTACACCTCTCAGAAAGCCATCAAGGGCAGTGTACTATCTGAATATCTTGCTGAGCAACCTATAGATGACTACCAGCCTATGAGATTTGACTTCCCTGATGAAGACATCATGTTCTTAAAATCAAAAGATCATGAAGAGCCTATTCACACTGAAGGGCCTGACCCGGAGGAAGAATGGACTATGATGTTTGATGGGGCTGTTAACATGAATGGTCGTGGTGTTGGTGCAGTACTCGTTACACCCAAAGGAGTTCACATGCCTTTCTCGGCAAAACTCACTTTCAACTGCACTAACAACGAAGCTGAATACGAAGCTTGCATTATGGGTCTTGAGGAAGCCATTGACCTCAGGATCAAGACATTGACTGTATTCGGAGATTCAGCTCTGGTAGTTAATCAAACCAACGGAAAATGGTACACCCACCAGGATCATCTGATACCTTACAGGGATTATACAAGGAGGTTATTGACTTTCTTTACAACAGTCAAGCTCGAGTATATCCCTCGGGACGAGAATCAGTTTGCAGATGCTCTGGCTACCATTTCATCCATGATCAAAGTTCAAGCTGCCAACTTTGTACCTCAGATTTCAGTATCCAGACTCGACAGACCAGCATATGTGTTCGCAGCAGATGTTGTTAGAGATGATAAGCCTTGGTTCCACGACATTAAGTGCTTCTTGGAGGATCAAACATACCCACCTGGGGCATCTTCCAATGATAAGAAGACTTTGAGAAGGCTTGCTGGTAGTTTCTTCCTGAACACTGACGGGTCTTTATACAAAAGGAACTTTGATATGGTACTCCTCAGATGTGTTGATAAGACAGAAGCAGACTTGTTGATGCATGAAGTGCACGAGGGATCCTTTGGTACCCATGCCGGAGGGCATGCCATGGCTAAGAAATTGCTAAGATCAGGCTATTACTGGATCACAATGGATGCCGACTGTTGTGCCTATGCCAGAAAATGCCATAAATGCCAGATTTATGCAGATAAGGTGCATGTGCCTCCAAATCCTTTGAACATAATGTCTTCACCATGGCCCTTTGCCATGTGGGGCATTGACATGATTGGCAAGATTGAGCCAACTGCTTCAAACGGCCACAGATTCATCTTGGTCGCCATTGATTATTTCACCAAGTGGGTTGAAGCAGCCTCATATGCAAATGTTACAAGGCAAGTGGTAGCCCGATTCCTGAAGAGAGATATCATCTGTCGATACGGAGTGCCCGAGCGAATCATTACTGACAATGGTTCCAATCTAAACAACAAAATGATGGCAGAGCTATGCCGGGACTTCAAAATCCAACATCACAATTCTTCTCCTTACAGGCCAAAGATGAACGGCGCTGTTGAGGCAGCAAATAAAAATATCAAGAAGATTGTGCAGAAGATGGTAGTCACTTACAAAGACTGGCATGAAATGCTACCATTTGCCTTGCATGGGTACCGCACGTCAATCAGGACATCCACTGGGGCAACACCGTATCAACTCGTGTATGGTATGGAAGCAGTCCTACTGGTTGAAGTTGAATTACCCTCGCTCCGGGTACTGATGGATGTTAAGCTGAGTGAAGCAGAATGGGTTCGGGCCCGATACGAACAACTGAGTCTGATTGAAGAGAAAAGATTGGCTGCAATCTGCCATGGGCAGCTATATCAGAAAAGAATGAAGAGAGCCTTCGATCAGAAAGTCAGGCACCGAGAGTACCAAGTGGGAGATCTTGTGCTGAAAAGAATCCTCCCTCCTCATACAGACCACAGGGGCAAATGGACTCCAAATTATGAAGGACCATTCGTAGTAAAGAAAGTTTTCTCTGGTGGAGCACTGATGCTCAGCACCATGGATGGTGAAGACTTCCCGTCCCCTGTGAATTCAGATGCAGTTAAAAAATACTTCGCATAAAAATGACCCGCTGGACACAAAAATAGAATGTAAGTCCAGGCAAAAATAGGGCATCCCGGCGAGTCAAAAACAGAATAAAAGACTCGGGCAAAAATAAGGGAAAATAAATGAAAAAATGTACACCCGCTGAGTTGAAAAGCCGCATTGGACAGCTCAGGCAAAAATGGGTATCCCGATGGATTGAAAACCCGAAAGGGCGATCCATGCAAAATAAGGGAATAAGCGAACGACTGCATTCTGAATTCGTCTGTATCGCCTACAACTTGGTAAGCTTCGAAAAGATTAAGCTTCTTTCAGAATCGACATTCTTCAAAAAGCAAGATGAGAAGAACGTCAAAAGTCATACGAGTCATATCGAGAAAGGAAGCTCCTCAAAGCGTCGTCAACACTGCCGACATTTTGTTTCTCAATTTGTAACAATCTCCTCATTTCAGGGGATTTGTTTCTTTGACTGTATCTCGCCATTTCAGGGCTCTTGAATTAATAAAATCAGATTTTCAGTCATGTCTCGTCTTGTACATTTTCACTTATTTGCAAAAATGTCTGATGTTTAAAGGAAACTGATTGCATAAAATACAGATGTTTATCTTCAAACAAAAACACGTGCTTGCAGGAAATATGCTTACTCTCAGAAGTATCTAAGCTCCTATGACGGAATCCAGTAAGGGATACCTCGGGATTATCTTGTGCGTTTTTCTATCTTTTTCAGGATTGCAGGTATCCAGAATGCAACTTGGGGCGTGAAAACTTTATCCCAGCAAGTTGGCAAATCAACACTCGTTTTTAGCACCTGAAGTGCTCTCTCCCCAGCTAAGTTGCCTTTCATGACTCCTCCCAGCTGAGTTGCCACTTAGTACTTATCCCCATCAGAGCTGCCAGGCATCACAGAAGGCACCTATATCCCCGGCTGAGTCGAGGATCCTCTTCAACAGAATCCCTAGGGAGGTATCTCAATAATTTCTTTTCCTCCCCAGCCGAGTTGCCATCTCGCCCTCAGCCGAGCACAAAAGTCAGAGAGCTATCTCCCCACAGAACTCCAGCCTCTATCCAGAAGAGCAGCGCATAGAAGATCACAACAGAGTGAAGAAAGCTTCTACAAACCCCAGCTGGGTCTCTCATTTATAAGGATAGGTCTCTCGGTGACCCGAATCCCCAATGCAGATAGTATCTCGTCGGATTTACCAATGATCTCATCCCCAGCGGGGATGTCCACTTCAAACAGATCGATCAAAGATCCTCGCAGCAACGGGACCCGGATCCCGGTTTTGATATCTTTGCACAATCATAGCATCCGCATCATGTTCACCCACAAAGCGTAGCATTCCGTTTTAACACGGAGCATTACGGCAAAAATCCAACACATAGCATAATCATAAGCCATGTTTTGAATCAGCACTTGTGAATAATGACAGTTCATCAACGTACAGAACCATCCCCGCCAGAGTCCCTAGCAAAAGCAGCTGCCTCACAGTTCACAAACACCAGTATATACTCCTTGACACCCGTCCATGTCATACCTCCCAGCAGAAAGCCAAGGACATCCTCTTTGCACTCACATATACCTATATACACCTTCTCGACACTCGTCCGTGTCATATCCCCAGCGCAGTCACCTACACTTTGTATATCAAATACTTGTTCATATTACACTCTTCTCCTTTTGACACTCGTCCGTGTCGCTCTCCCCAGCAGTTAACTACTCATACTGCTCAGATACTCGTCCGTATCTTGTATATATCACTCTTATATCCCCACAGATTCGACACTAGTCCTTGTTCTTTGTTAACCAGTTGATACTCGTCCGTATCATCATCTCAGAACATGCGTCAAGCGTTTGTTTCTACTTGATACTCGTCCGTATCATCAGTCTTAAGGATGCTCGTCCGCATCTTTAATCCATACACCGTGTCAAACACTTTTGTCTTCTTGAATGTAGATACTCGCCTGTGTCTACTATCCCCCAGAAGAATCCTCTCAGATTTAACACTCGTCCGTGTTCTCTGTTAACCAGTTGATACTCGTCCGTATCATCATCTTTGAACACGCGTCAGTATTTGTTTCTACCCGATACTCGTCCGTATCGTAGGGATGCTCGTCCGCATCTTTAATCTATACACAATACCTAAACACTTATACCTTTTGTTTCTTGGATATAAACACTCGTCCGTGTTTACTACTCCCCAGTAGATCACCAACAAAACAAATTTCTTTTTATCTAACACTCGTCCTGTGTTGTGACGAACCTTGAGAGCAGCCGTACCCTGATAGGTGGTCGTCCTCCACCTCTTGATGGTCGTCCTCCATCATGCTCATCCGATGGCCGTCCCCATCGTTGATATTTAGCAGCCGTCCCCTGCTAGGTGGTCGTCCTCCACCTTTTGATGATCGTCCTTCATCATTTTATCCAATGGCCGTCCCCATTGTTGATTTTGGTTATCTGGCATTCGTCCTATGTCATGATAAACCCTGAGAGCAGCCGTCCCCTGCTAGGTGGTCGTCCTCCACCTCTTGATGGTCGTCCTCCATCATGCTCATCTGATGGCCGTCCCCATCGTTGATATTTTCGGCAGCCGTACCCTGCCAGGTGGTCGTCCTCCACCTTTGATGGCCGTCCCCATTCCTTTATTCCCCAACAGAGCAGCCGTCCCCTGCTAGGTGATCATCCTTCACCTTTGATGGCCGTACCCCATCATCTATTTATTTCATTTATTCTTTAACCCGATGGCCGTCCCCGTCGTGGTCCCTTTTCCTTTTCCTTTAGCCCGATGGCCGTCCCCATCGTCGGTTACTTTGCTTTGTGAACTTGATGGCCGTCCCCGTCATGTTTCATTAATCCCCAGAGAATTTTTACAGCTTTATCTTGATGGCCGTCCCCATCGTAATATCTTATTTTCCCCAGCCAGTCGGCCGTCCCCGTCTTGGCTTTACCTTTTATCCCCAGCATGTCGGCCGTCCCCGTCATTGCTTTACTTCACACACTTTTCCCAGCATGTCGGCCGTCCCCGTCATTGCTTTATTTCCCACACTTTACAATATACTTTATTTTCCTTTACAATCTATATCCCTTTTCTTCTTCATTTCTGTGAGTGCAAATTTTGGACTGTCTTTGGTATTCAACCACAAGTTATCTTGTTTGCCTGCTAAGCCGTCACTTACATCCTGCACAGCTAACTCATGCTTGAATAGGGGCAGCTGTAAACACCCCAAATTTGCCCTCACCCATTCACACCATGGCTTGTGATCATTTCATATGCATAAACACAATCATATCATCTCACATCTCATTTTTTAGTCACTGCATAGATTCAAGGTCATCTGCACCTAGGGTTTGTGATCTGAGCAATCCAAGAGCCTCCTGAGCCACTCCAAAGATCACCAATCACTTAAAAGGGGTCCACATGTGTTCAAACATCATATTACATCCTCTCAAAGTCAAGAATGCAAAAGAATCACAAGAACTGGGATTGGTATGGATGCAGAGCCAAGTTTGACTGCACAGTTGACCTAAAATTAGGGTTTTGGTTTCAAAGGCCATAACCCCAAATTTTTTGGTCATTCTTGTTTCCATTGGTCTCTATATGGTATAGGGAGTATGCATATCAATTTTCATGAAGAAATTCCATGGGGAAGTCATCTGATCAAGAGTTGACTTTCTGGACAAGTCAGTGCAAAATCAGGGCATCTGAGGCCCTCAATGGCCCAACCAAGGGGTGATCTTCATCATTTTGAGTGTATATGATCTTTATTTGATCATGGAAGAAGATTGAAGTTCACAAAAATCAAGAATTTGAAGTTTTGCAAAGTTGACTTTTTTTGGGCATAGTTGACTTTTCAAGAATATGTCATTTTAGGTCATTTTTCAAGCCTTGATTTTTGATCCAAAAAAGCTTCAAATGGAAAAACTTTGGTCATGAAAGTTGTAGAATACATTTTTCCCTTTTCAAAAAGTACAAGAACATGACCTAATTCATTTTGGATCAAAAGTTATGGTGTGACAAAGTTGGCAAAAATCACTAATTTTCAAGACATGCACCAATTGGAAAATTTGCAAAATCATGTAGCAAGGCCATTTGTAACTTCTAGTTCACTTCAAACCAATGTACAAACATCACATAAGTTCTAAAAATCAGAATTGAACCAAAGTTTCTCATGTACATGGTTTGTATAACAAGATATTTTCATGAAGTTTCAAAGACAAGCAAGTTGCAAAACCACTCATGACACTTCACCCACTTGTTACATTGGATGCTGAACCATGCTAGCCTCTCACCTCATCTTGCTGCGCAGCCCATGCCTCTTGTACCAAGCTAGAGCTCAAGCCATGCCTCTCTTACAACAAAGTGGACTTTTTGCAAAAGTAAACATCCCAATCACAGCAGGCCAGGTCACATCATCTGACCAATGGGAGTTCTTTATGCAAGGCAAATGCTGGCCATAACACACCTGAAGCAAGGCTGAAACACACAAGAAGACAGCATTCACAAAAACACTCCATCAAGCAAAACCTTTCGAATCATCTTCCACAGGCCTCAAACACTAAAACCAATTCCACATACCAACTCACCTTGCCTCATTGAGTAGAAACCAACAAGATTCAGGCTTGAACTGAGCAAGAACATAGCTTCACCATTTTTCACCCCAATCTGCATTTTCCTTCGAATCACCTTCCACAGCCATCAAACATCCAAACTCTTTTCACCAACAAATCAAACACATCAAAAGGAACCAAAACCACCCTTCACATTGATTTGAAACAGCCTATACACAAACTCCATTTTCTGCTACACCAGAACTGGATTTCTCAAAGCAGCTTGTCTAAGCTCATTCCAAGCTTTCCATTAACATCAGGGGAGTCAAAGAAGTTCATTTGCACGCATAGGAGGCTCTGGAAGCTCAGTACTGAAGCTTTCCAGCTCAGGTATGAACATGAACATTTTCTCCCAAAGCTTGCATTTTAAGTTATAATCTGGTTGCTTATGTCTTGCTGGTCATGGGGATGCCTTTAGAATCGAAAATAGATGAAAAATGAGTTTGTATGATCACTCTGAAATTTCACCCGTGGATTTTGTTTCTTTCGACTTGCATGATTCTTGGGGTTTAAATGATGTTTGAGGGTGGATTCATGACCTAGGTTGTTAGAGGATCATTTGGCTGTGCTTAATTTGATGTTTAGATGCCTGAATCATGTTTTAGGGTTTTGATACCGCCGGAGAAGATGACCGGAGCTTCCCTCCGGTCACCTGAAAGTGTTTTGCCCTAATCTCAGGTCATTAGTGCCATTTGAATATTGAGCGTAGGATTGCCTTGACCAGTTGACTTCCCGCTAGCTTGAATGGCCCAGATCCTCTTGCTTTGCCCTAATCCACTTAGTTAGTTTAATTAATCCATAATTAAATTAATATAATCAGATGCAATCCTGGCCCTCCACTAACGCGCGCAGTCAACCCATTCAAATTCAGACTCAATCCTGGCCCTCCACCCAGTTGACTTCCATTTATTCCAATTTTTATTTCATTTTCTTTCATTTAATTTGCATAATTTATTTAAAATAGCAAAAATTGTCTAAAAATTATGAAATTTTTTCTCAAGAATTTCATTAATTTTTATGACACAAAAAATATTTTTATTTTCATTTTTGCATTAAAAAAGTATTTTTAAATATTTAAAAGATTATTTTTAATTGATTAATGAAAATTAATTTATTAAAAATACTTTTAGGTATTTAAAAATCACCAAAAAATTCATGAAATGTTCTAAGACATTTAGAAACATTGTCCAACCTTCAAACCAAATTTCTTTTTTGATCTTGATGCATTTTGAGAATTTTTCATTGAATTAAAATCATTTTTGTGCATTATTTTGATCCAAAGTTCAAAAAATCATTTCTGCCTATCCATGAAGAGTTGGACATTGATTCTTTTTGCATTGCATTGTGTTTAGCATGTAGTTTGTGGGATTAAATGGCCATGATTTGATCTTTCATTTTCTATTTGTTTGACAATTTTCTTGTTTAGGAACCCTAAAAACCCTAGAATCTTGTAAAAATCATATCTTGAGATTGGTTAGGAGTTGAGATCTCTCCTTTGGGCATTGGTTTAGTATAGGATTAGGGGGCCTTTGAGTGCATTTTCAATTTTTTTGTAATGTTGTTTGCTTCTGATTTTGGTTTGTGTTTGATGTATGATTCATAAACCCTAATTTGGGCTTCCATATGCATCCATCTTGCATTTTCCTGCATAACATGACTTGCCATGACATTTCAAGCACCCATTTGATTCATTTGGCATCATAAGACATATAGAAAGCATGTTTGATCATTGCATCATGTGTTTGCCATGTTGTATGCCATGTGCACTTCATAACTTTTCATGTGTTTTCATGGTTCCTAATTTGTTTCATCTGCATCCATAAGCTTGTATGATCATTTCCATGTGCTGCCTCATGTTTGCATCATCTCTTAGCATCATTAGCATCATGTATATGCTTCTGGTTTTGTTTCTCATCATGTCATCTCATCCCATTTTGCATTGCATTGCATTTCTTTTCTAACCTTTCAGGTGGTAAGTGACTTTGAGAAGTGAATTTGCCTTCACTTCTCATAACTTTTCTTTTCATCTCTCTTGCATCCATTGCTGCATTCTTGTATGTGTTTGAGTTTGAGCTTGCTCATTCTTCTTCTTCCCACTTTCTCTCTTCAAGTGACTTGACTTCTTGAATGAAGCAAGTTACTTTTCTTCTCTTGATCCTTTCATCTGCTTCCTGGTGGTTCCATTGGAGATCTTTCTTGAAAACCTCACAAACCTTAGGAACAACCAAGCATGACAATGATTAGGGTTTTGATTAGTTTCCCCTCTTAGTTTTACCTTTGTGTCTCTTTGAGTCTTCTCTTCTCACCTCATAATCAGGGACTAAACCCTAAAGGCTTTAAGGCTTTGTGATTAAGTTCATGCCTGCATCCTTCTCTTAGGATGGAGTGTATAACTTTAATCCTAAGTGTTAAACCCTTAATGTGTTTAAATCTCTTAATCAATTCACTTAATAAGTATCAAGACATCACACTTGTAACTTGGGCCTTGCACTAGGGTTCTAATTCTTCCTTAATTGGTTAAGAAGGACTAACCCTAGTGTTAATGGACAAGTCCCCCTCAAGTTGTCTTACAAATCATAAAACTCACTTCATCATCATACCATTAAATAAAATCCACTTAATCAAAGGCTTGTTTTGTCATGAGTTTAATCCCTAATCATGGATTAAGTTGAGGAGCTTTCCTCAGCTTAAACATTCTCATCTATTATCCTTCTATTAGGATGGTGTAATGAGTCTGTTTAATCCTTGATTATGGCTTAACCTCATTACTTAACACTAAACAAAAACAACAAAAACATCCAAATAATCACAAGTAGGTTAATGATCTTAATCCTACACCATAGGTGGTTAAGTGTGAGAATCTGACTTCAGACTTAAGGTATTCTCATTACCCCTAATCAGAGGGAAGATGTGATGAGTTTACTAAATCCATTGGTTTAGACTTAAGCTCATTAACTTATGACAAACTTTCAAAAGCAATAAAAGACTGAAAACTCAAAAACAAACAATAATCGTCTCCTCCGGGATTCTCTTCTCATCTCATTCACTCATAAACGAGAACTTGCTTCTTCCGTCTAATGCAAGACAGTTTGCACCTGAGCCAGACAGGTCATACACTTGAGCATAGACAAGTAAGCAGTTCACAAGTCAATTCACCTTTCAGTCTCTTTGGGTCGAACTCCGGTGTTCTGACTTCCTCATTGCACGAGAGGATACGTAGGCATAACTTAACAGTTATCGAACAAAAGTCTCTGTATATTCCCCCTCCTTCCAGCTTCATTCTTTTAAGCCTCATGGTCATGAGCATTTCACTCTTATCCTTACACTGACACTGTACATTTACACACCTCACATTCTTCTTACACTGACACCTGTACATCTTTTTCCAGCTATTTTATACACAAATTGCACTGACACTACCCCTTTAAAACACAAATCTTTCAAGCGTGGATCCCGTCGAGTACGGCGGAAAATCTGGGTGCTAATACCTTCCCAGGTTGTAACCAACCCCCTTTCTCAGTCTCTCTGGTTCGCAACCGTCTTATCCATATCTTTCTTAGGTCTATGCAGCATTGCCTTTCCTCCGGGATAAAAATGCCTAGCTGGCGACTCTATTCATCTCCAGTGAGTTCACGGCTGTGTGTTCTCATTGTCCCTTTCGCCGACCGTTCGCGTCTGTACCTTTATCTGGGCCGGTCCCATTTATCGGGAGCGACAGCTTGGCGACTCTGCTGGGGACCCTTATACTGCAACCAGGGCTTCTGGTTCTTTTTGTGGGTTCCTCCTAGCGCTTGCTTGATTTGTGTTTACTGGGGTGTTATCTGTGCTTGTATGTTTGTTTTATTTACTGCTTTATGTACAGTTTGTTTGTTTGCTTCATTTATAGCTTTACATATATCATACTGTCATGCTGTCTGGCTGGATCTGGTTTTGCTTTGGTGGGTGGGTGTTCCATTGAGAGTTAAGGTCCTATACTTGGGACCTGAGTGACACCTAGGCTAGAGTGAATCATATTCTTTCCCATTCCATTTCGGTCTGGTGCGGGAATATGAAACACGGTTCAGATATGGGTTTCTTCTTGAGAACTCTGTGTTGCAGATTTCCTGCAATGCTAGGGCTATCTGGGAAGCCTGCTAAGTCTGGATGACCTTTAGTATTGACCTTCAGAAACTGAGGTGAATTAGAGGAGGAACTTTTATGGTTATTGTAAACACTGTGCCTCCGGGTTAGAAGTGTTTACACTTCTCATAACTGATCCAAGTCTGAGGATCCTTGTTTTAGAACTCCACCTGTGAGGGGGTTGGGCTGTTTACAGGTTTGCAGGTACCTTGACCTCAGAATACCCTTGTTACTTTGATTTGATTAAGAATACTCCATGTTGGAACAGTTCTTGTGATTCTTAAACCCTGGACATGTGGCTCTTTGTTTGAGCCCCCCACCTTGGTTACTGGATTTATAGACCTCCATCTGGATTTCTTACACACATGGACTTATATCAGAGCAATTGATCAGATCCAGCTCAGTCACAAACCCTTGCATATCATTTGCATACATAAACATTGCATCATATTGACATTTGCTTATTTGTGTTTCAGGGTATCCACTTTCATCTTTGGTTTTGGTTTTGACCCCATCTTCGGTATTGACCCATCTTCATCAGCATCTGCTTCAGCTATCACCTGCACCAGCCAATCATTGGCCCATTTCTTCAGTATTATCATCAGCACCTGTCTCTACTCAGTCTCAGCATCATGGCTCCTAAGAAGAGTAACATCACCTATCACTTCTTCCAGCCAGAGCTATCTGACATCAGGAGGATTCAGACCCTGATCACTCCAGATCACATACCATTGTTCAGGGAACACTATGGAGATATACTTGATATGGTTATGGATCTGGACCCTTCACAGAGAAGTCTGATCCACACTTGCATTCAGTTTTATGATCCCCCACTGAGATGTTTTACTTTCCAGGACTTTCAGTTGGGCCCCTTATTAGAAGAATACTCATCATTGGTTGGTATGCCTATCAGGGGTGGAATCCCTTTCAACCCTGAGATGGTCTTTCCTGGTAATGGAGAAGTAGCAAAGGCTCTGCATCTGGAACCTGTCCTGATTGAGCAGCATATGACTTCTAAAGCTGGAATCCCTGGCTTCCATCTGGATTTCTTGATCTCTCAAGCTACCCTGAAAGCTTCTTTAGGAGAGTGGAAAGCTGTCTGTGCTTTATTGGCCTTGAGTATATATGGAATTGTGTTGTTTGCAGATGAGCCTCGTTTCATTAGCAAGAATGCAATCCATCTTTTCATCCTAAAGAACCCAGTGCCAACTTTATTGGGGGATCTCTACTACTCAGTGCATCAGAGGAATGAAAAGCAGAGGGGAAGATTAGTGAGGTGTTGTGCTCCATTGTTCCATACTTGGCTTCTCAGGCATCTACCCAGGACAGATGCATTTCTGAACCCTCATCAGCAAAGAAACTGGGCAAAGAGACTCACTGCTCTAACTTCAGCAGATATCAGATGGTGCACTCAAAGTACCAAAGGCAGGGATATCATCACCAGCTGTGGGCATTTTCCCAATGTGCCCCTAATAGGAGTTAAGGGTAGTATCAATTACAACCCTCTGCTGTTCAAAAGACAACTGAGCTATGCACTGGTCCACACTCCTAAGGCACAGGACTTGGTGGAAACTCTTTATTGTGAGAACAAGCTTAATTTGGCTATTGCTAGGCAGGCAGCCTGGGCCTGGGACAATGTTCAAACCAAGGGAATAACCATTTTGGGGAAGTGCAGCAATGTGGCATCAACACAATATTATGAATGGTCCCGTGCCAGGGCTCAATTCTCTGGAATGCCCTTTACCATAGAAGATATGCCTGAATCATCTTCAGCACCACCCCCTGCCACTATCAGTTTGGAGGAGTTTGAGAGCTTGAAGGAAAGAAATGAGAAGTTAACTCAGGCTTTGCAGAAGACTCTCCGGGAGAGGAGTGAGGGTAGGATGGAGGTTGAGAGGCTGGAGAAGTTGAGAGTGGAGCATCTGGTTAAGATTGAGAGGTCTGGGGATTATATCAAAAAGTCTAAAGCTGGAGAACAAATTCTGAAGAATGCTTGCAAGGAAGCCCAGTTCCAAAGAGCAAGGACAGACTTGTATCTGAAG
Source organism: Lathyrus aphaca (assembly GCA_963966055.1). NCBI lineage: Eukaryota > Viridiplantae > Streptophyta > Magnoliopsida > Fabales > Fabaceae > Lathyrus > Lathyrus aphaca. The sequence continues at coordinate 576,156,569 of OZ014520.1, read as the reverse complement.
GAGAGTCAGGCTAGGTGGGTCAGGATCACCGAGGCTCGTACTCTGGAGGACAAGAGAGTTCAAGACAAGATGGAGCAACTGGAAGCTAGTGCAAAAGTGCAGCAAGAAGCCCTGGCAGCAGCCCAGAGGGAGATATCAGAGCTGAAGATCAAAGCTGGAGTGAAGAGGTCAAAGGACTAAAGTCAGCACAAAAAGTTAACAGCAGCTGTTACTACCCAGAATCTCCTCATCAGGAATCTCACGGAGCGTCCAGCTGATCCTGTGACCGAAGCACTTCTCAGGGAAGTTCGTGAGGATGAGTTTGGTCTTGGTGTTTGACCATTTGTTTGTTGTTGCTTTCATTCCATGTACTTTTATTTTCCTGTGATGTATTTTGACCCCTCAGAGGGCTTGTATTTGTAAACAAACTATGTACCATTTTGCTTTTGTAATATATGTATTAGTTTGTTCCATCCGAGTTTCACTTCAAAAGCAACATCAACAGCATCTTCAAGGGTCTGGAAGGGTCAAAACTGAATGCCAAACCGGATACCTTGAAAACAAATAGGCATACTGCATTGCATACTAACCCTTTGTTTGTTTTGTAGGTTTTTGTTTTATTGTTGCTAACTCTGTTGTGATGTTCAGGAATTATTGCTCGGCGCCGGGTATTTCCCCTCAACCGTCCGCACCGTTATCCAACCCGTAACAATCTTCCGGGCATCCAAATGGATCAGATGCAGCAGGACCTTACTGAGGTCAGAAATCAAATGGCGAACGAAAGGCTAGAAATGAGGAATCAAATGACGCAGTTTATGGAAGTAATGAACAACATGGCTCAGAGCCAGGAAAGATTGAGGGCCATGGTGGAAAGGCAAAATCAAGAAGATCCACATATAGGGACTGCCGGCACCAGCAACAACGAGAGGGTCCAACCTCATGTCAATCCCCCAGTCTTTGGACCACACCTCCATCCTGAGGTCAACATCCCTGCAAATGTTCAAGGGACTGCCACTGCAGCCAGGGTACTTCAAGAAGACCCCCAAGAGGACCAATTCACAGTAATGGGTGCTGGGGAAGAAGCTTATGATAGAAGGTTGGATGAGATAGCTGAAAAATTGAGGTCCTTAGAATCTCAAAATTCTCTGGGTTTCGATGTCATGGACATGGGCTTGGTAGACGGGGTCAGGATCCCCCATAAGTTTAAGCCTCCTTGTTTTGAAAAATACAACGGGACTTCATGCCCCCGGACTCATTTACAATCATTTCTGGGAAGGCTGAAGGCCTATACTATGGATGAGAAGCTCAGGATGTTCTATTTCGAAGACAGCTTGACTGGAGCGTCAAGAGAATGGTACTCTCACTTGACAAGGGCAACTATCAGATGCTGGAAGGACCTGGAAGAGGCCTTTATCAGACAGTATCAGTACAACTTAGATATGGCACCCAACAGGACCCTCCTAATGGGAATGTCACAGTCGTCAAGGGAAAGTTTCCGAGAATATGCCCAGAGATGGAGGCAATTGGCTGCTGCTGTTCAGCCACCTATGTCTGAGAGGGAAATGGCAGACATGTTTATGAACACCCTCCAGGGAACTTATATTGACAGGCTGGCTGCTTTCTCTTCCACTAGCTTTGCAGATGTTGTCATAGCTGGGGAGAGAATTGAAAGCCTATTAAAGATGGGTAAGATCTCAGACAACGGTGCAAGCTCGTCCAGTAGTACAAGAAAGCCTTTTGCAGGCCCAAGAAGAGCTGGCGAGACCAATGCCATCCACACCAACAGGGGCAGGCCCCAATATGTTCACAGATCAGTGGCAGCAGTCACCATTCCCGCTCCAGCTCATCCTCGGCCAGTTTATCAACCTCCGCAACAAAACTATCAACAACAACCTCAGTACCACCAACAGAATCAGTATCCTCCGAGAAACTACAACAACAGCAACACCAACAACAACCAGCAAAGGCCGTTCCAACAGAGGCCTTCTCAAGCCAACAGGGTAATCGATCCGATCCCTATGCCATATGCTACATTGTTGCCACAACTCCTGAAACTCAACCTAGTTGAGCTAAGGACGTTGGCACCTCCAGATCCCAACAGTCTACCCAGGAATTATGATTCCAATGCCAGATGTGCCTTCCATTCAAATGCACCTGGCCACAGTATAGAAAAGTGCAGAGCTCTGCACATGAAGGTACAAGACCTGGTAGACTCAAAAGCTCTGAACTTCGCACCACCACCCAATGTCAATAAGAACCCGATGCCAAACCACGGTGGTCCCAGAATTAACGCTATTGAAGAAGACAAGCCGTCTTATTTAATAACCAGTGTGGGTCAGATCCGGACGCCGTTGGTGGAAATTAAGGCTCAGCTCCTCGAATGTCAAATGTTCCCGGGGTGTGAGTTGGGGTGTGCTTACTGCAATATTTCAGTCAATGGGTGCGATAACCTGAGGAATGGCATAGATGGCCTCATTCAGAGTGGCCAGCTTCAGATCACCACATCATTTCCTACAAATCCAGCAATCTCATCAGCAACAGCTCCAGAACCTCCTACAACTGCAACAACCATTGTTCCCGACAATTCTTCGGTTTCATCAACAAGTACTTCATCTATCATCTCAACTGGTCAGCAATCAACAAATTTTTCTTCTACAACTTCAGCATCACTCCATTTTGAAACTCCTACAACAACAACATCCATCCTTCCACCAATGTCTCCTACAACACCAGCAATAAATCATGAAGATGTCTCGACTGTCACCATATTTTATGATCCTGAAAACAACTCTGCCTACAACTCAGAAGGTGCTGCTCCCATCAGAGCACCAGTCACGATTTATTACGATCCACAGACTATCACAATTCCTTCCGCAGCTGCAGTCAGTCCAGTCACTATCACGGTGCCTGGACCAGTACCTTATGAAAGTAGTAATGTCATCCCCTGGCATTACGGCTCTGACCTGTACTGTGAAGGACAAAGAATCACTTTTGAATCATCAACCCTTGCACCACAAATTGACAATGTGGGAGGAGGCGGAGGCTTCACTCGAAAATAGATGAAAAATGAGTTTGTATGATCACTCTGAAATTTCACCCGTGGATTTTGTTTCTTTCGACTTGCATGATTCTTGGGGTTTAAATGATGTTTGAGGGTGGATTCATGACCTAGGTTGTTAGAGGATCATTTGGCTGTGCTTAATTTGATGTTTAGATGCCTGAATCATGTTTTAGGGTTTTGATACCGCCGGAGAAGATGACCGGAGCTTCCCTCCGGTCACCTGAAAGTGTTTTGCCCTAATCTCAGGTCATTAGTGCCATTTGAATATTGAGCGTAGGATTGCCTTGACCAGTTGACTTCCCGCTAGCTTGAATGGCCCAGATCCTCTTGCTTTGCTCTAATCCACTTAGTTAGTTTAATTAATCCATAATTAAATTAATATAATCAGATGCAATCCTGGCCCTCCACTAACGCGCGCAGTCAACCCATTCAAATTCAGACTCAATCCTGGCCCTCCACCCAGTTGACTTCCATTTATTCCAATTTTTATTTCATTTTCTTTCATTTAATTTGCATAATTTATTTAAAATAGCAAAAATTGTCTAAAAATTATGAAATTTTTTCTCAAGAATTTCATTAATTTTTATGACACAAAAAATATTTTTATTTTCATTTTTGCATTAAAAAAGTATTTTTAAATATTTAAAAGATTATTTTTAATTGATTAATGAAAATTTATTTATTAAAAATACTTTTAGGTATTTAAAAATCACCAAAAAATTCATGAAATGTTCTAAGACATTTAGAAACATTGTCCAACCTTCAAACCAAATTTCCTTTTTGATCTTGATGCATTTTGAGAATTTTTCATTGAATTAAAATCATTTTTGTGCATTATTTTGATCCAAAGTTCAAAAAATCATTTCTGCCTATCCATGAAGAGTTGGACATTGATTCTTTTTGCATTGCATTGTGTTTAGCATGTAGTTTGTGAGATTAAATGGCCATGATTTGATCTTTCATTTTCTATTTGTTTGACAATTTTCTTGTTTAGGAACCCTAAAAACCCTAGAATCTTGTAAAAATCATATCTTGAGATTGGTTAGGAGTTGAGATCTCTCCTTTGGGCATTGGTTTAGTATAGGATTAGGGGGCCTTTGAGTGCATTTTCAATTTTTTTGTAATGTTGTTTGCTTCTGATTTTGGTTTGTGTTTGATGTATGATTCATAAACCCTAATTTGGGCTTCCATATGCATCCATCTTGCATTTTCCTGCATAACATGACTTGCCATGACATTTCAAGCACCCATTTGATTCATTTGGCATCATAAGACATATAGAAAGCATGTTTGATCATTGCATCATGTGTTTGCCATGTTGTATGCCATGTGCACTTCATAACTTTTCATGTGTTTTCATGGTTCCTAATTTGTTTCATCTGCATCCATAAGCTTGTATGATCATTTCCATGTGCTGCCTCATGTTTGCATCATCTCTTAGCATCATTAGCATCATGTATATGCTTCTGGTTTTGTTTCTCATCATGTCATCTCATCCCATTTTGCATTGCATTGCATTTCTTTTCTAACCTTTCAGGTGGTAAGTGACTTTGAGAAGTGAATTTGCCTTCACTTCTCATAACTTTTCTTTTCATCTCTCTTGCATCCATTGCTGCATTCTTGTATGTGTTTGAGTTTGAGCTTGCTCATTCTTCTTCTTCCCACTTTCTCTCTTCAAGTGACTTGACTTCTTGAATGAAGCAAGTTACTTTGCTTCTCTTGATCCTTTCATCTGCTTCCTGGTGGTTCCATTGGAGATCTTTCTTGAAAACCTCACAAACCTTAGGAGCAACCAAGCATGACAATGATTAGGGTTTTGATTAGTTTCCCCTCTTAGTTTTACCTTTGTGTCTCTTTGAGTCTTCTCTTCTCACCTCATAATCAGGGACTAAACCCTAAAGGCTTTAAGGCTTTGTGATTAAGTTCATGCCTGCATCCTTCTCTTAGGATGGAGTGTATAACTTTAATCCTAAGTGTTAAACCCTTAATGTGTTTAAATCTCTTAATCAATTCACTTAATAAGTATCAAGACATCACACTTGTAACTTGGGCCTTGCACTAGGGTTCTAATTCTTCCTTAATTGGTTAAGAAGGACTAACCCTAGTGTTAATGGACAAGTCCCCCTCAAGTTGTCTTACAAATCATAAAACTCACTTCATCATCATACCATTAAATAAAATCCACTTAATCAAAGGCTTGTTTTGTCATGAGTTTAATCCCTAATCATGGATTAAGTTGAGGAGCTTTCCTCAGCTTAAACATTCTCATCTATTATCCTTCTATTAGGATGGTGTAATGAGTCTGTTTAATCCTTGATTATGGCTTAACCTCATTACTTAACACTAAACAAAAACAACAAAAACATCCAAATAATCACAAGTAGGTTAATGATCTTAATCCTACACCATAGGTGGTTAAGTGTGAGAATCTGACTTCAGACTTAAGGTATTCTCATTACCCCTAATCAGAGGGAAGATGTGATGAGTTTACTAAATCCATTGGTTTAGACTTAAGCTCATTAACTTATGACAAACTTTCAAAAGCAATAAAAGACTGAAAACTCAAAAACAAACAATAATCGTCTCCTCCGGGATTCTCTTCTCATCTCATTCACTCATAAACGAGAACTTGCTTCTTCCGTCTAATGCAAGACAGTTTGCACCTGAGCCAGACAGGTCATACACTTGAGCATAGACAAGTAAGCAGTTCACAAGTCAATTCACCTTTCAGTCTCTTTGGGTCGAACTCCGGTGTTCTGACTTCCTCATTGCACGAGAGGATACGTAGGCATAACTTAACAGTTATCGAACAAAAGTCTCTGTATATTCCCCCTCCTTCCAGCTTCATTCTTTTAAGCCTCATGGTCATGAGCATTTCACTCTTATCCTTACACTGACACTGTACATTTACACACCTCACATTCTTCTTACACTGACACCTGTACATCTTTTTCCAGCTATTTTATACACAAATTGCACTGACACTACCCCTTTAAAACACAAATCTTTCAAGCGTGGATCCCGTCGAGTACGGCGGACAATCTGGGTGCTAATACCTTCCCAGGTTGTAACCAACCCCCTTTCTCAGTCTCTCTGGTTCGCAACCGTCTTATCCATATCTTTCTTAGGTCTATGCAGCATTGCCTTTCCTCCGGGATAAAAATGCCTAGCTGGCGACTCTATTCATCTCCAGTGAGTTCACGGCTGTGTGTTCTCATTGTCCCTTTCGCCGACCGTTCGCGTCTGTACCTTTATCTGGGCCGGTCCCATTTATCGGGAGCGACAGCTTGGCGACTCTGCTGGGGACCCTTATACTGCAACCAGGGCTTCTGGTTCTTTTTGTGGGTTCCTCCTAGCGCTTGCTTGATTTGTGTTTACTGGGGTGTTATCTGTGCTTGTATGTTTGTTTTATTTACTGCTTTATGTACAGTTTGTTTGTTTGCTTCATTTATAGCTTTACATATATCATACTGTCATGCTGTCTGGCTGGATCTGGTTTTGCTTTGGTGGGTGGGTGTTCCATTGAGAGTTAAGGTCCTATACCTGGGACCTGAGTGACACCTAGGCTAGAGTGAATCATATTCTTTCCCATTCCATTTCGGTCTGGTGCGGGAATATGAAACACGGTTCAGATATGGGTTTCTTCTTGAGAACTCTGTGTTGCAGATTTCCTGCAATGCTAGGGCTATCTGGGAAGCCTGCTAAGTCTGGATGACCTTTAGTATTGACCTTCAGAAACTGAGGTGAATTAGAGGAGGAACTTTTATGGTTATTGTAAACACTGTGCCTCCGGGTTAGAAGTGTTTACACTTCTCATAACTGATCCAAGTCTGAGGATCCTTGTTTTAGAACTCCACCTGTGAGGGGGTTGGGCTGTTTACAGGTTTGCAGGTACCTTGACCTCAGAATACCCTTGTTACTTTGATTTGATTAAGAATACTCCATGTTGGAACAGTTCTTGTGATTCTTAAACCCTGGACATGTGGCTCTTTGTTTGAGCCCCCCACCTTGGTTACTGGATTTATAGACCTCCATCTGGATTTCTTACACACATGGACTTATATCAGAGCAATTGATCAGATCCAGCTCAGTCACAAACCCTTGCATATCATTTGCATACATAAACATTGCATCATATTGACATTTGCTTATTTGTGTTTCAGGGTATCCACTTTCATCTTTGGTTTTGGTTTTGACCCCATCTTCGGTATTGACCCATCTTCATCAGCATCTGCTTCAGCTATCACCTGCACCAGCCAATCATTGGCCCATTTCTTCAGTATTATCATCAGCACCTGTCTCTACTCAGTCTCAGCATCATGGCTCCTAAGAAGAGTAACATCACCTATCACTTCTTCCAGCCAGAGCTATCTGACATCAGGAGGATTCAGACCCTGATCACTCCAGATCACATACCATTGTTCAGGGAACACTATGGAGATATACTTGATATGGTTATGGATCTGGACCCTTCACAGAGAAGTCTGATCCACACTTGCATTCAGTTTTATGATCCCCCACTGAGATGTTTTACTTTCCAGGACTTTCAGTTGGGCCCCTTATTAGAAGAATACTCATCATTGGTTGGTATGCCTATCAGGGGTGGAATCCCTTTCAACCCTGAGATGGTCTTTCCTGGTAATGGAGAAGTAGCAAAGGCTCTGCATCTGGAACCTGTCCTGATTGAGCAGCATATGACTTCTAAAGCTGGAATCCCTGGCTTCCATCTGGATTTCTTGATCTCTCAAGCTACCCTGAAAGCTTCTTTAGGAGAGTGGAAAGCTGTCTGTGCTTTATTGGCCTTGAGTATATATGGAATTGTGTTGTTTGCAGATGAGCCTCGTTTCATTAGCAAGAATGCAATCCATCTTTTCATCCTAAAGAACCCAGTGCCAACTTTATTGGGGGATCTCTACTACTCAGTGCATCAGAGGAATGAAAAGCAGAGGGGAAGATTAGTGAGGTGTTGTGCTCCATTGTTCCATACTTGGCTTCTCAGGCATCTACCCAGGACAGATGCATTTCTGAACCCTCATCAGCAAAGAAACTGGGCAAAGAGACTCACTGCTCTAACTTCAGCAGATATCAGATGGTGCACTCAAAGTACCAAAGGCAGGGATATCATCACCAGCTGTGGGCATTTTCCCAATGTGCCCCTAATAGGAGTTAAGGGTAGTATCAATTACAACCCTCTGCTGTTCAAAAGACAACTGGGCTATGCACTGGTCCACACTCCTAAGGCACAGGACTTGGTGGAAACTCTTTATTGTGAGAACAAGCTTAATTTGGCTATTGCTAGGCAGGCAGCCTGGGCCTGGGACAATGTTCAAACCAAGGGAATAACCATTTTGGGGAAGTGCAGCAATGTGGCATCAGCACAATATTATGAATGGTCCCGTGCCAGGGCTCAATTCTCTGGAATGCCCTTTACCATAGAAGATATGCCTGAATCATCTTCAGCACCACCCCCTGCCACTATCAGTTTGGAGGAGTTTGAGAGCTTGAAGGAAAGAAATGAGAAGTTAACTCAGGCTTTGCAGAAGACTCTCCGGGAGAGGAGTGAGGGTAGGATGGAGGTTGAGAGGCTGGAGAAGTTGAGAGTGGAGCATCTGGTTAAGATTGAGAGGTCTGGGGATTATATCAAAAAGTCTAAAGCTGGAGAACAAATTCTGAAGAATGCTTGCAAGGAAGCCCAGTTCCAAAGAGCAAGGACAGACTTGTATCTGAAGGAGAGTCAGGCTAGGTGGGTCAGGATCACCGAGGCTCGTACTCTGGAGGACAAGAGAGTTCAAGACAAGATGGAGCAACTGGAAGCTAGTGCAAAAGTGCAGCAAGAAGCCCTGGCAGCAGCCCAGAGGGAGATATCAGAGCTGAAGATCAAAGCTGGAGTGAAGAGGTCAAAGGACTAAAGTCAGCACAAAAAGTTAACAGCAGCTGTTACTACCCAGAATCTCCTCATCAGGAATCTCACGGAGCGTCCAGCTGATCCTGTGACCGAAGCACTTCTCAGGGAAGTTCGTGAGGATGAGTTTGGTCTTGGTGTTTGACCATTTGTTTGTTGTTGCTTTCATTCCATGTACTTTTATTTTCCTGTGATGTATTTTGACCCCTCAGAGGGCTTGTATTTGTAAACAAACTATGTACCATTTTGCTTTTGTAATATATGTATTAGTTTGTTCCATCCGAGTTTCACTTCAAAAGCAACATCAACAGCATCTTCAAGGGTCTGGAAGGGTCAAAACTGAATGCCAAACCGGATACCTTGAAAACAAATAGGCATACTGCATTGCATACTAACCCTTTGTTTGTTTTGTAGGTTTTTGTTTTATTGTTGCTAACTCTGTTGTGATGTTCAGGAATTATTGCTCGGCGCCGGGTATTTCCCCTCAACCGTCCGCACCGTTATCCAACCCGTAACAATCTTCCGGGCATCCAAATGGATCAGATGCAGCAGGACCTTACTGAGGTCAGAAATCAAATGGCGAACGAAAGGCTAGAAATGAGGAATCAAATGACGCAGTTTATGGAAGTAATGAACAACATGGCTCAGAGCCAGGAAAGATTGAGGGCCATGGTGGAAAGGCAAAATCAAGAAGATCCACATATAGGGACTGCCGGCACCAGCAACAACGAGAGGGTCCAACCTCATGTCAATCCCCCAGTCTTTGGACCACACCTCCATCCTGAGGTCAACATCCCTGCAAATGTTCAAGGGACTGCCACTGCAGCCAGGGTACTTCAAGAAGACCCCCAAGAGGACCAATTCACAGTAATGGGTGCTGGGGAAGAAGCTTATGATAGAAGGTTGGATGAGATAGCTGAAAAATTGAGGTCCTTAGAATCTCAAAATTCTCTGGGTTTCGATGTCATGGACATGGGCTTGGTAGACGGGGTCAGGATCCCCCATAAGTTTAAGCCTCCTTGTTTTGAAAAATACAACGGGACTTCATGCCCCCGGACTCATTTACAATCATTTCTGGGAAGGCTGAAGGCCTATACTATGGATGAGAAGCTCTGGATGTTCTATTTCGAAGACAGCTTGACTGGAGCGTCAAGAGAATGGTACTCTCACTTGACAAGGGCAACTATCAGATGCTGGAAGGACCTGGCAGAGGCCTTTATCAGACAGTATCAGTACAACTTAGATATGGCACCCAACAGGACCCTCCTAATGGGAATGTCACAGTCGTCAAGGGAAAGTTTCCGAGAATATGCCCAGAGATGGAGGCAATTGGCTGCTGCTGTTCAGCCACCTATGTCTGAGAGGGAAATGGCAGACATGTTTATGAACACCCTCCAGGGAACTTATATTGACAGGCTGGCTGCTTTCTCTTCCACTAGCTTTGCAGATGTTGTCATAGCTGGGGAGAGAATTGAAAGCCTATTAAAGATGGGTAAGATCTCAGACAACGGTGCAAGCTCGTCCAGTAGTACAAGAAAGCCTTTTGCAGGCCCAAGAAGAGCTGGCGAGACCAATGCCATCCACACCAACAGGGGCAGGCCCCAATATGTTCACAGATCAGTGGCAGCAGTCACCATTCCCGCTCCAGCTCATCCTCAGCCAGTTTATCAACCTCCGCAACAAAACTATCAACAACAACCTCAGTACCACCAACAGAATCAGTATCCTCCGAGAAACTACAACAACAGCAACACCAACAACAACCAGCAAAGGCCGTTCCAACAGAGGCCTTCTCAAGCCAACAGGGTAATCGATCCGATCCCTATGCCATATGCTACATTGTTGCCACAACTCCTGAAACTCAACCTAGTTGAGCTAAGGACGTTGGCACCTCCAGATCCCAACAGTCTACCCAGGAATTATGATTCCAATGCCAGATGTGCCTTCCATTCAAATGCACCTGGCCACAGTACAGAAAAGTGCAGAGCTCTGCACATGAAGGTACAAGACCTGGTAGACTCAAAAGCTCTGAACTTCGCACCACCACCCAATGTCAATAAGAACCCGATGCCAAACCACGGTGGTCCCAGAATTAACGCTATTGAAGAAGACAAGCCGTCTTATTTAATAACCAGTGTGGGTCAGATCCGGACGCCGTTGGTGGAAATTAAGGCTCAGCTCCTCGAATGTCAAATGTTCCCGGGGTGTGAGTTGGGGTGTGCTTACTGCAATATTTCAGTCAATGGGTGCGATAACCTGAGGAATGGCATAGATGGCCTCATTCAGAGTGGCCAGCTTCAGATCACCACATCATTTCCTACAAATCCAGCAATCTCATCAGCAACAGCTCCAGAACCTCCTACAACTGCAACAACCATTGTTCCCGACAATTCTTCGGTTTCATCAACAAGTACTTCATCTATCATCTCAACTGGTCAGCAATCAACAAATTTTTCTTCTACAACTTCAGCATCACTCCATTTTGAAACTCCTACAACAACAACATCCATCCTTCCACCAATGTCTCCTACAACACCAGCAATAAATCATGAAGATGTCTCGACTGTCACCATATTTTATGATCCTGAAAACAACTCTGCCTACAACTCAGAAGGTGCTGCTCCCATCAGAGCACCAGTCACGATTTATTACGATCCACAGACTATCACAATTCCTTCCGCAGCTGCAGTCAGTCCAGTCACTATCACGGTGCCTGGACCAGTACCTTATGAAAGTAGTAATGTCATCCCCTGGCATTACGGCTCTGACCTGTACTGTGAAGGACAAAGAATCACTTTTGAATCATCAACCCTTGCACCACAAATTGACAATGTGGGAGGAGGCGGAGGCTTCACTCGAAGCGGACGTCTTTTCGCTCCACAAATTCAGAGACCCACTGCCGAAGCAGAAGCTGCTGCTAAAGCGAAAGGAAAAAGCTTGGTGCAGGAAGAGCAGACTGTTAAAGAAGCTTTGAAAACACCATTCAATCAAGAGGTTGATGAGTTCATGCGAATCATCAAGAAGAGTGATTATAAAATAGTGGATCAGCTTCATCAGACGCCTTCCAAGATCTCAATCCTATCATTGCTTATGTGCTCCGAAGCCCATCGGAATGCACTACTCAAAGTCTTGCACGCAGCTTACGTGCCTGAAGAGATCACTGTCAATCAGCTGGAAGCTGTAGTTGGAAATGTCAATGCTAGTCACGGACTAGGGTTCACCAATACTGATCTGACAACGGAAGGCCGCAACCATAACAAATCCTTGCACATAACCATGGAATGTAAAGGTGCTGTCCTTTCTCATGTGCTGGTAGACACGGGGTCATCCCTCAATGTCTTACCTAAAAAGGCCCTGGTGAAGCTAGAATATGACGGATTGGCGTTGAGGCCCAGCAACCTGGTGGTAAGAGCTTTTGATGGCTCAAAGAGATCGGTTCTGGGAGAGATTGAGTTGCCCATAACGATTGGCCCGCAGACCTTCAAAACGACCTTCTACGTGATGGATATACAGCCTGCCTACAGCTGTCTATTGGGTAGGCCATGGATTCACGCCGCTGGCGCCGTGACCTCTACCCTTCACCAGAAGTTAAAATATGAGTGGGAGGGTCAAATCGTTACAATTTGTGGAGAGGAGGATATTTTTGTCAGCCACCTGGCTACCTATAAATACATTGAGATGGATGGGGAGATCCATGAAACAATGAGCCAGGGTTTTGAAGCCTTGAATGTCAATGAAACCTCTGCTGTGCCTGGTACTTCAATATCATCATACCAACAAGCCCGGAAGGTTGTTGAGGGAGGAAACGCCCAAGGCTGGGGCAAACTGCTATCGGTGGAGAAGAAAGAAGACAGATTCGGGTTGGGTTACAAACCAACTCAACAAGATCAAGCAGAGGCTGCAAAGGAGCCCAACTTTGTGAGTGGGGGGATGCTCACCCCTGATGCTGTCAACTGTTTGGAAGACGAGCTGGAAGAGGAACGCAACCTGGAAAGCTGGATTCGTCCAAAGATCCCGGGGAGCAGTATCTCAAACTAGTCTTCCCAGGAAATTATAAGAGTTACTCATGCAGAGTAATTATTATTTCCTGTATCTTTATAGCATGCATCAAAGTCTTGCATCTTGCCCAAGATGACAAGACTCATTTTGTAATCGGGCCATCTGTACTTTTTGTGCAACAAGATTAATCAATGAAATATCAGACATCTTTTTGCAAATGAGTCTTTTTCTTTTCCGCTCACTGTTTTTCCATTTTTCTTTTTGTACAAAAAAATAAATGGCAGTGTTTTCAAAATGATAACTTTATTTCACTTTTCTAAAACAAGATTAAAATCAATCACTAAAATGAACAAACTGAACCCTTGCAGAGAGTGCCTTCCTGACAGCACCGACAACAGCACGACTATGACTTCGTATGACTTTGACAATCCAATCAATCAAGCTGATGAAGGGGTTGAAGAAGAATATGAGCTTCCTGAAGAGCTAGCCAGGTTGTTAAGACAAGAGGAAAAGGTCATTACTCCTCACCAGGAGGAGGTTGAAGTGATCAATCTTGGTACAGATGAAGACGTGAAAGAAGTTAAAATTGGGGCCTACCTACAAGACTCAGTGAAGAGACAACTGATTGACCTGCTTCAAGAGTATGTGGACATGTTCGCTTGGTCTTATCAAGATATGCCAGAGTTGGATACCGATATTGTTGTGCACAAGCTGCCTTTGAGAGAAGAATGCCCGCCAGTTAAACAGAAACTGCGCCGTACTCGCCCAGACATGGCAATGAAAATCAAGGAAGAGGTGCAAAAGCAATGGGACGCCGGGTTCCTTGCTGTAACTAGTTATCCACCGTGGGTTGCTAATATAGTACCTGTGCCTAAGAAAGACGGCAAAGTAAGGATGTGTGTTGACTACAGGGATCTAAACAGAGCCAGCCCGAAAGATGACTTCCCATTACCTCACATTGATATATTGGTGGATAACACGGCTCAGTTCTCGGTATTCTCCTTCATGGACGGATTTTCAGGATACAACCAGATTAAGATGTCACCTGAAGACATGGAGAAGACAACCTTCATCACACCCTGGGGCACGTTCTGCTACAAGGTAATGCCATTTGGGCTCAAGAATGCCGGTGCAACGTACCAACGGGCTATGGTAACATTATTCCACGATATGATTCATAAGGAAATCGAGTGTTATGTGGATGACATGATTGCCAAGTCCCTTACTGAAGAGGATCACCTGGTAAATCTGCTCAAGCTGTTCAAGCGTCTGAGGAAGTATCAACTAAAATTGAACCCCAACAAATGCACATTCGGGGTGCGATCTGGTAAGCTGCTGGGTTTTATTGTAAGCGAGAAAGGGATTGAAGTTGACCCTGATAAAGTCAAAGCCATCCAAGAGATGCCTGCACCGAAAACTGAGAAAGAAGTTCGAGGGTTCTTAGGTCGATTGAACTACATCTCACGGTTCATATCTCACCTTACAGCAACCTGTAAACCCTTGTTCAAGCTGTTAAGAAAAGAACAGACGGTCAGGTGGAACGAAGACTGCCAGAGGGCTTTTGACAAGATCAAAGAATACTTACAAGAACCCCCAATCCTTATGCCTCCAGTTGAAGGAAGACCTCTGATAATGTACTTGACAGTATTAGAAGAGTCGATGGGGTGTGTGTTGGGCCAGCATGACGAGTCTGGTCGAAAAGAGTATGCAATATACTACCTAAGCAAAAAGTTTACCGACTGTGAACAGCGTTATTCACTGCTCGAGAAAACTTGTTGTGCTTTAGCGTGGGCTGCTCGCCGACTGAGACAGTATATGTTGACTCACACTACTTTGTTGATCTCAAAAATGGACCCAGTTAAGTACATTTTCGAGAAGCCAGCTCTTACCGGACGGGTTGCAAGATGGCAAATGATTCTCACAGAATACGACATCCAGTACACCTCTCAGAAAGCCATCAAGGGCAGTGTACTATCTGAATATCTTGCTGAGCAACCTATAGATGACTACCAGCCTATGAGATTTGACTTCCCTGATGAAGACATCATGTTCTTAAAATCAAAAGATCATGAAGAGCCTATTCACACTGAAGGGCCTGACCCGGAGGAAGAATGGACTATGATGTTTGATGGGGCTGTTAACATGAATGGTCGTGGTGTTGGTGCAGTACTCGTTACACCCAAAGGAGTTCACATGCCTTTCTCGGCAAAACTCACTTTCAACTGCACTAACAACGAAGCTGAATACGAAGCTTGCATTATGGGTCTTGAGGAAGCCATTGACCTCAGGATCAAGACATTGACTGTATTCGGAGATTCAGCTCTGGTAGTTAATCAAACCAACGGAAAATGGTACACCCACCAGGATCATCTGATACCTTACAGGGATTATACAAGGAGGTTATTGACTTTCTTTACAACAGTCAAGCTCGAGTATATCCCTCGGGACGAGAATCAGTTTGCAGATGCTCTGGCTACCATTTCATCCATGATCAAAGTTCAAGCTGCCAACTTTGTACCTCAGATTTCAGTATCCAGACTCGACAGACCAGCATATGTGTTCGCAGCAGATGTTGTTAGAGATGATAAGCCTTGGTTCCACGACATTAAGTGCTTCTTGGAGGATCAAACATACCCACCTGGGGCATCTTCCAATGATAAGAAGACTTTGAGAAGGCTTGCTGGTAGTTTCTTCCTGAACACTGACGGGTCTTTATACAAAAGGAACTTTGATATGGTACTCCTCAGATGTGTTGATAAGACAGAAGCAGACTTGTTGATGCATGAAGTGCACGAGGGATCCTTTGGTACCCATGCCGGAGGGCATGCCATGGCTAAGAAATTGCTAAGATCAGGCTATTACTGGATCACAATGGATGCCGACTGTTGTGCCTATGCCAGAAAATGCCATAAATGCCAGATTTATGCAGATAAGGTGCATGTGCCTCCAAATCCTTTGAACATAATGTCTTCACCATGGCCCTTTGCCATGTGGGGCATTGACATGATTGGCAAGATTGAGCCAACTGCTTCAAACGGCCACAGATTCATCTTGGTCGCCATTGATTATTTCACCAAGTGGGTTGAAGCAGCCTCATATGCAAATGTTACAAGGCAAGTGGTAGCCCGATTCCTGAAGAGAGATATCATCTGTCGATACGGAGTGCCCGAGCGAATCATTACTGACAATGGTTCCAATCTAAACAACAAAATGATGGCAGAGCTATGCCGGGACTTCAAAATCCAACATCACAATTCTTCTCCTTACAGGCCAAAGATGAACGGCGCTGTTGAGGCAGCAAATAAAAATATCAAGAAGATTGTGCAGAAGATGGTAGTCACTTACAAAGACTGGCATGAAATGCTACCATTTGCCTTGCATGGGTACCGCACGTCAATCAGGACATCCACTGGGGCAACACCGTATCAACTCGTGTATGGTATGGAAGCAGTCCTACCGGTTGAAGTTGAATTACCCTCGCTCCGGGTACTGATGGATGTTAAGCTGAGTGAAGCAGAATGGGTTCGGGCCCGATACGAACAACTGAGTCTGATTGAAGAGAAAAGATTGGCTGCAATCTGCCATGGGCAGCTATATCAGAAAAGAATGAAGAGAGCCTTCGATCAGAAAGTCAGGCACCGAGAGTACCAAGTGGGAGATCTTGTGCTGAAAAGAATCCTCCCTCCTCATACAGACCACAGGGGCAAATGGACTCCAAATTATGAAGGACCATTCGTAGTAAAGAAAGTTTTCTCTGGTGGAGCACTGATGCTCAGCACCATGGATGGTGAAGACTTCCCGTCCCCTGTGAATTCAGATGCAGTTAAAAAATACTTCGCATAAAAATGACCCGCTGGACACAAAAATAGAATGTAAGTCCAGGCAAAAATAGGGCATCCCGGCGAGTCAAAAACAGAATAAAAGACTCGGGCAAAAATAAGGGAAAATAAATGAAAAAAATGTACACCCGCTGAGTTGAAAAGCCGCATTGGACAGCTCAGGCAAAAATGGGTATCCCGATGGATTGAAAACCCGAAAGGGCGATCCATGCAAAATAAGGGAATAAGCGAACGACTGCATTCTGAATTCGTCTGTATCGCCTACAACTTGGTAAGCTTCGAAAAGATTAAGCTTCTTTCAGAATCGACATTCTTCAAAAAGCAAGATGAGAAGAACGTCAAAAGTCATACGAGTCATATCGAGAAAGGAAGCTCCTCAAAGCGTCGTCAACACTGCCGACATTTTGTTTCTCAATTTGTAACAATCTCCTCATTTCAGGGGATTTGTTTCTTTGACTGTATCTCGCCATTTCAGGGCTCTTGAATTAATAAAATCAGATTTTCAGTCATGTCTCGTCTTGTACATTTTCACTTATTTGCAAAAATGTCTGATGTTTAAAGGAAACTGATTGCATAAAATACAGATGTTTATCTTCAAACAAAAACACGTGCTTGCAGGAAATATGCTTACTCTCAGAAGTATCTAAGCTCCTATGACGGAATCCAGTAAGGGATACCTCGGGATTATCTTGTGCGTTTTTCTATCTTTTTCAGGATTGCAGGTATCCAGAATGCAACTTGGGGCGTGAAAACTTTATCCCAGCAAGTTGGCAAATCAACACTCGTTTTTAGCACCTGAAGTGCTCTCTCCCCAGCTAAGTTGCCTTTCATGACTCCTCCCAGCTGAGTTGCCACTTAGTACTTATCCCCATCAGAGCTGCCAGGCATCACAGAAGGCACCTATATCCCCGGCTGAGTCGAGGATCCTCTTCAACAGAATCCCTAGGGAGGTATCTCAATAATTTCTTTTCCTCCCCAGCCGAGTTGCCATCTCGCCCTCAGCCGAGCACAAAAGTCAGAGAGCTATCTCCCCACAGAACTCCAGCCTCTATCCAGAAGAGCAGCGCATAGAAGATCACAACAGAGTGAAGAAAGCTTCTACAAACCCCAGCTGGGTCTCTCATTTATAAGGATAGGTCTCTCGGTGACCCGAATCCCCAATGCAGATAGTATCTCGTCGGATTTACCAATGATCTCATCCCCAGCGGGGATGTCCACTTCAAACAGATCGATCAAAGATCCTCGCAGCAACGGGACCCGGATCCCGGTTTTGATATCTTTGCACAATCATAGCATCCGCATCATGTTCACCCACAAAGCGTAGCATTCCGTTTTAACACGGAGCATTACGGCAAAAATCCAACACATAGCATAATCATAAGCCATGTTTTGAATCAGCACTTGTGAATAATGACAGTTCATCAACGTACAGAACCATCCCCGCCAGAGTCCCTAGCAAAAGCAGCTGCCTCACAGTTCACAAACACCAGTATATACTCCTTGACACCCGTCCATGTCATACCTCCCAGCAGAAAGCCAAGGACATCCTCTTTGCACTCACATATACCTATATACACCTTCTCGACACTCGTCCGTGTCATATCCCCAGCGCAGTCACCTACACTTTGTATATCAAATACTTGTTCATATTACACTCTTCTCCTTTTGACACTCGTCCGTGTCGCTCTCCCCAGCAGTTAACTACTCATACTGCTCAGATACTCGTCCGTATCTTGTATATATCACTCTTATATCCCCACAGATTCGACACTAGTCCTTGTTCTTTGTTAACCAGTTGATACTCGTCCGTATCATCATCTCAGAACATGCGTCAAGCGTTTGTTTCTACTTGATACTCGTCCGTATCATCAGTCTTAAGGATGCTCGTCCGCATCTTTAATCCATACACCGTGTCAAACACTTTTGTCTTCTTGAATGTAGATACTCGCCTGTGTCTACTATCCCCCAGAAGAATCCTCTCAGATTTAACACTCGTCCGTGTTCTCTGTTAACCAGTTGATACTCGTCCGTATCATCATCTTTGAACACGCGTCAGTATTTGTTTCTACCCGATACTCGTCCGTATCGTAGGGATGCTCGTCCGCATCTTTAATCTATACACAATACCTAAACACTTATACCTTTTGTTTCTTGGATATAAACACTCGTCTGTGTTTACTACTCCCCAGTAGATCACCAACAAAACAAATTTCTTTTTATCTAACACTCGTCCTGTGTTGTGACGAACCTTGAGAGCAGCCGTACCCTGCTAGGTGGTCGTCCTCCACCTCTTGATGGTCGTCCTCCATCATGCTCATCCGATGGCCGTCCCCATCGTTGATATTTAGCAGCCGTCCCCTGCTAGGTGGTCGTCCTCCACCTTTTGATGATCGTCCTTCATCATTTTATCCAATGGCCGTCCCCATTGTTGATTTTGGTTATCTGGCATTCGTCCTATGTCATGATAAACCCTGAGAGCAGCCGTCCCCTGCTAGGTGGTCGTCCTCCACCTCTTGATGGTCGTCCTCCATCATGCTCATCCGATGGCCGTCCCCATCGTTGATATTTTCGGCAGCCGTACCCTGCCAGGTGGTCGTCCTCCACCTTTGATGGCCGTCCCCATTCCTTTATTCCCCAACAGAGCAGCCGTCCCCTGCTAGGTGATCATCCTTCACCTTTGATGGCCGTACCCCATCATCTGTTTATTTCATTTATTCTTTAACCCGATGGCCGTCCCCGTCGTGGTCCCTTTTCCTTTTCCTTTAGCCCGATGGCCGTCCCCATCGTCGGTTACTTTGCTTTGTGAACTTGATGGCCGTCCCCGTCATGTTTCATTAATCCCCAGAGAATTTTTACAGCTTTATCTTGATGGCCGTCCCCATCGTAATATCTTATTTTCCCCAGCCAGTCGGCCGTCCCCGTCTTGGCTTTACCTTTTATCCCCAGCATGTCGGCCGTCCCCGTCATTGCTTTACTTCACACACTTTTCCCAGCATGTCGGCCGTCCCCGTCATTGCTTTATTTCCCACACTTTACAATATACTTTATTTTCCTTTACAATCTATATCCCTTTTCTTCTTCATTTCTGTGAGTGCAAATTTTGGACTGTCTTTGGTATTCAACCACAAGTTATCTTGTTTGCCTGCTAAGCCGTCACTTACATCCTGCACAGCTAACTCATGCTTGAATAGGGGCAGCTGTAAACACCCCAAATTTGCCCTCACCCATTCACACCATGGCTTGTGATCATTTCATATGCATAAACACAATCATATCATCTCACATCTCATTTTTGAGTCACTGCATAGATTCAAGGTCATCTGCACCTAGGGTTTGTGATCTGAGCAATCCAAGAGCCTCCTGAGCCACTCCAAAGATCACCAATCACTTAAAAGGGGTCCACATGTGTTCAAACATCATATTACATCCTCTCAAAGTCAAGAATGCAAAAGAATCACAAGAACTGGGATTGGTATGGATGCAGAGCCAAGTTTGACTGCACAGTTGACCTAAAATTAGGGTTTTGGTTTCAAAGGCCATAACCCCAAATTTTTTGGTCATTCTTGTTTCCATTGGTCTCTATATGGTATAGGGAGTATGCATATCAATTTTCATGAAGAAATTCCATGGGGAAGTCATCTGATCAAGAGTTGACTTTCTGGACAAGTCAGTGCAAAATCAGGGCATCTGAGGCCCTCAATGGCCCAACCAAGGGGTGATCTTCATCATTTTGAGTGTATATGATCTTTATTTGATCATGGAAGAAGATTGAAGTTCACAAAAATCAAGAATTTGAAGTTTTGCAAAGTTGACTTTTTTTGGGCATAGTTGACTTTTCAAGAATATGTCATTTTAGGTCATTTTTCAAGCCTTGATTTTTGATCCAAAAAAGCTTCAAATGGAAAAACTTTGGTCATGAAAGTTGTAGAATACATTTTTCCCTTTTCAAAAAGTACAAGAACATGACCTAATTCATTTTGGATCAAAAGTTATGGTGTGACAAAGTTGGCAAAAATCACTAATTTTCAAGACATGCACCAATTGGAAAATTTGCAAAATCATGTAGCAAGGCCATTTGTAACTTCTAGTTCACTTCAAACCAATGTACAAACATCACATAAGTTCTAAAAATCAGAATTGAACCAAAGTTTCTCATGTACATGGTTTGTATAACAAGATATTTTCATGAAGTTTCAAAGACAAGCAAGTTGCAAAACCACTCATGACACTTCACCCACTTGTTACATTGGATGCTGAACCATGCTAGCCTCTCACCTCATCTTGCTGCGCAGCCCATGCCTCTTGTACCAAGCTAGAGCTCAAGCCATGCCTCTCTTACAACAAAGTGGACTTTTTGCAAAAGTAAACATCCCAATCACAGCAGGCCAGGTCACATCATCTGACCAATGGGAGTTCTTTATGCAAGGCAAATGCTGGCCATAACACACCTGAAGCAAGGCTGAAACACACAAGAAGACAGCATTCACAAAAACACTCCATCAAGCAAAACCTTTCGAATCATCTTCCACAGGCCTCAAACACTAAAACCAATTCCACATACCAACTCACCTTGCCTCATTGAGTAGAAACCAACAAGATTCAGGCTTGAACTGAGCAAGAACATAGCTTCACCATTTTTCACCCCAATCTGCATTTTCCTTCGAATCACCTTCCACAGCCATCAAACATCCAAACTCTTTTCACCAACAAATCAAACACATCAAAAGGAACCAAAACCACCCTTCACATTGATTTGAAACAGCCTATACACAAACTCCATTTTCTGCTACACCAGAACTGGATTTCTCAAAGCAGCTTGTCTAAGCTCATTCCAAGATTTCCATTAACATCAAGGGAGTCAAAGAAGTTCATTTGCACGCATAGGAGGCTCTGGAAGCTCAGTACTGAAGCTTTCCAGCTCAGGTATGAACATGAACATTTTCTCCCAAAGCTTGCATTTTAAGTTATAATCTGGTTGCTTATGTCTTGCTGGTCATGGGGATGCCTTTAGAATCGAAAATAGATGAAAAATGAGTTTGTATGATCACTCTGAAATTTCACCCGTGGATTTTGTTTCTTTCGACTTGCATGATTCTTGGGGTTTAAATGATGTTTGAGGGTGGATTCATGACCTAGGTTGTTAGAGGATCATTTGGCTGTGCTTAATTTGATGTTTAGATGCCTGAATCATGTTTTAGGGTTTTGATACCGCCGGAGAAGATGACCGGAGCTTCCCTCCGGTCACCTGAAAGTGTTTTGCCCTAATCTCAGGTCATTAGTGCCATTTGAATATTGAGCGTAGGATTGCCTTGACCAGTTGACTTCCCGCTAGCTTGAATGGCCCAGATCCTCTTGCTTTGCCCTAATCCACTTAGTTAGTTTAATTAATCCATAATTAAATTAATATAATCAGATGCAATCCTGGCCCTCCACTAACGCGCGCAGTCAACCCATTCAAATTCAGACTCAATCCTGGCCCTCCACCCAGTTGACTTCCATTTATTCCAATTTTTATTTCATTTTCTTTCATTTAATTTGCATAATTTATTTAAAATAGCAAAAATTGTCTAAAAATTATGAAATTTTTTCTCAAGAATTTCATTAATTTTTATGACACAAAAAATATTTTTATTTTCATTTTTGCATTAAAAAAGTATTTTTAAATATTTAAAAGATTATTTTTAATTGATTAATGAAAATTAATTTATTAAAAATACTTTTAGGTATTTAAAAATCACCAAAAAATTCATGAAATGTTCTAAGACATTTAGAAACATTGTCCAACCTTCAAACCAAATTTCTTTTTTGATCTTGATGCATTTTGAGAATTTTTCATTGAATTAAAATCATTTTTGTGCATTATTTTGATCCAAAGTTCAAAAAATCATTTCTGCCTATCCATGAAGAGTTGGACATTGATTCTTTTTGCATTGCATTGTGTTTAGCATGTAGTTTGTGAGATTAAATGGCCATGATTTGATCTTTCATTTTCTATTTGTTTGACAATTTTCTTGTTTAGGAACCCTAAAAACCCTAGAATCTTGTAAAAATCATATCTTGAGATTGGTTAGGAGTTGAGATCTCTCCTTTGGGCATTGGTTTAGTATAGGATTAGGGGGCCTTTGAGTGCATTTTCAATTTTTTTGTAATGTTGTTTGCTTCTGATTTTGGTTTGTGTTTGATGTATGATTCATAAACCCTAATTTGGGCTTCCATATGCATCCATCTTGCATTTTCCTGCATAACATGACTTGCCATGACATTTCAAGCACCCATTTGATTCATTTGGCATCATAAGACATATAGAAAGCATGTTTGATCATTGCATCATGTGTTTGCCATGTTGTATGCCATGTGCACTTCATAACTTTTCATGTGTTTTCATGGTTCCTAATTTGTTTCATCTGCATCCATAAGCTTGTATGATCATTTCCATGTGCTTCCTCATGTTTGCATCATCTCTTAGCATCATTAGCATCATGTATATGCTTCTGGTTTTGTTTCTCATCATGTCATCTCATCCCATTTTGCATTGCATTGCATTTCTTTTCTAACCTTTCAGGTGGTAAGTGACTTTGAGAAGTGAATTTGCCTTCACTTCTCATAACTTTTCTTTTCATCTCTCTTGCATCCATTGCTGCATTCTTGTATGTGTTTGAGTTTGAGCTTGCTCATTCTTCTTCTTCCCACTTTCTCTCTTCAAGTGACTTGACTTCTTGAATGAAGCAAGTTACTTTGCTTCTCTTGATCCTTTCATCTGCTTCCTGGTGGTTCCATTGGAGATCTTTCTTGAAAACCTCACAAACCTTAGGAACAACCAAGCATGACAATGATTAGGGTTTTGATTAGTTTCCCCTCTTAGTTTTACCTTTGTGTCTCTTTGAGTCTTCTCTTCTCACCTCATAATCAGGGACTAAACCCTAAAGGCTTTAAGGCTTTGTGATTAAGTTCATGCCTGCATCCTTCTCTTAGGATGGAGTGTATAACTTTAATCCTAAGTGTTAAACCCTTAATGTGTTTAAATCTCTTAATCAATTCACTTAATAAGTATCAAGACATCACACTTGTAACTTGGGCCTTGCACTAGGGTTCTAATTCTTCCTTAATTGGTTAAGAAGGACTAACCCTAGTGTTAATGGACAAGTCCCCCTCAAGTTGTCTTACAAATCATAAAACTCACTTCATCATCATACCATTAAATAAAATCCACTTAATCAAAGGCTTGTTTTGTCATGAGTTTAATCCCTAATCATGGATTAAGTTGAGGAGCTTTCCTCAGCTTAAACATTCTCATCTATTATCCTTCTATTAGGATGGTGTAATGAGTCTGTTTAATCCTTGATTATGGCTTAACCTCATTACTTAACACTAAACAAAAACAACAAAAACATCCAAATAATCACAAGTAGGTTAATGATCTTAATCCTACACCATAGGTGGTTAAGTGTGAGAATCTGACTTCAGACTTAAGGTATTCTCATTACCCCTAATCAGAGGGAAGATGTGATGAGTTTACTAAATCCATTGGTTTAGACTTAAGCTCATTAACTTATGACAAACTTTCAAAAGCAATAAAAGACTGAAAACTCAAAAACAAACAATAATCGTCTCCTCCGGGATTCTCTTCTCATCTCATTCACTCATAAACGAGAACTTGCTTCTTCCGTCTAATGCAAGACAGTTTGCACCTGAGCCAGACAGGTCATACACTTGAGCATAGACAAGTAAGCAGTTCACAAGTCAATTCACCTTTCAGTCTCTTTGGGTCGAACTCCGGTGTTCTGACTTCCTCATTGCACGAGAGGATACGTAGGCATAACTTAACAGTTATCGAACAAAAGTCTCTGTATATTCCCCCTCCTTCCAGCTTCATTCTTTTAAGCCTCATGGTCATGAGCATTTCACTCTTATCCTTACACTGACACTGTACATTTACACACCTCACATTCTTCTTACACTAACACCTGTACATCTTTTTCCAGCTATTTTATACACAAATTGCACTGACACTACCCCTTTAAAACACAAATCTTTCAAGCGTGGATCCCGTCGAGTACGGCGGACAATCTGGGTGCTAATACCTTCCCAGGTTGTAACCAACCCCCTTTCTCAGTCTCTCTGGTTCGCAACCGTCTTATCCATATCTTTCTTAGGTCTATGCAGCATTGCCTTTCCTCCGGGATAAAAATGCCTAGCTGGCGACTCTATTCATCTCCAGTGAGTTCACGGCTGTGTGTTCTCATTGTCCCTTTCGCCGACCGTTCGCGTCTGTACCTTTATCTGGGCCGGTCCCATTTATCGGGAGCGACAGCTTGGCGACTCTGCTGGGGACCCTTATACTGCAACCAGGGCTTCTGGTTCTTTTTGTGGGTTCCTCCTAGCGCTTGCTTGATTTGTGTTTACTGGGGTGTTATCTGTGCTTGTATGTTTGTTTTATTTACTGCTTTATGTACAGTTTGTTTGTTTGCTTCATTTATAGCTTTACATATATCATACTGTCATGCTGTCTGGCTGGATCTGGTTTTGCTTTGGTGGGTGGGTGTTCCATTGAGAGTTAAGGTCCTATACCTGGGACCTGAGTGACACCTAGGCTAGAGTGAATCATATTCTTTCCCATTCCATTTCGGTCTGGTGCGGGAATATGAAACACGGTTCAGATATGGGTTTCTTCTTGAGAACTCTGTGTTGCAGATTTCCTGCAATGCTAGGGCTATCTGGGAAGCCTGCTAAGTCTGGATGACCTTTAGTATTGACCTTCAGAAACTGAGGTGAATTAGAGGAGGAACTTTTATGGTTATTGTAAACACTGTGCCTCCGGGTTAGAAGTGTTTACACTTCTCATAACTGATCCAAGTCTGAGGATCCTTGTTTTAGAACTCCACCTGTGAGGGGGTTGGGCTGTTTACAGGTTTGCAGGTACCTTGACCTCAGAATACCCTTGTTACTTTGATTTGATTAAGAATACTCCATGTTGGAACAGTTCTTGTGATTCTTAAACCCTGGACATGTGGCTCTTTGTTTGAGCCCCCCACCTTGGTTACTAAATTTATAGACCTCCATCTGGATTTCTTACACACATGGACTTATATCAGAGCAATTGATCAGATCCAGCTCAGTCACAAACCCTTGCATATCATTTGCATACATAAACATTGCATCATATTGACATTTGCTTATTTGTGTTTCAGGGTATCCACTTTCATCTTTGGTTTTGGTTTTGACCCCATCTTCGGTATTGACCCATCTTCATCAGCATCTGCTTCAGCTATCACCTGCACCAGCCAATCATTGGCCCATTTCTTCAGTATTATCATCAGCACCTGTCTCTACTCAGTCTCAGCATCATGGCTCCTAAGAAGAGTAACATCACCTATCACTTCTTCCAGCCAGAGCTATCTGACATCAGGAGGATTCAGACCCTGATCACTCCAGATCACATACCATTGTTCAGGGAACACTATGGAGATATACTTGATATGGTTATGGATCTGGACCCTTCACAGAGAAGTCTGATCCACACTTGCATTCAGTTTTATGATCCCCCACTGAGATGTTTTACTTTCCAGGACTTTCAGTTGGGCCCCTTATTAGAAGAATACTCATCATTGGTTGGTATGCCTATCAGGGGTGGAATCCCTTTCAACCCTGAGATGGTCTTTCCTGGTAATGGAGAAGTAGCAAAGGCTCTGCATCTGGAACCTGTCCTGATTGAGCAGCATATGACTTCTAAAGCTGGAATCCCTGGCTTCCATCTGGATTTCTTGATCTCTCAAGCTACCCTGAAAGCTTCTTTAGGAGAGTGGAAAGTTGTCTGTGCTTTATTGGCCTTGAGTATATATGGAATTGTGTTGTTTGCAGATGAGCCTCGTTTCATTAGCAAGAATGCAATCCATCTTTTCATCCTAAAGAACCCAGTGCCAACTTTATTGGGGGATCTCTACTACTCAGTGCATCAGAGGAATGAAAAGCAGAGGGGAAGATTAGTGAGGTGTTGTGCTCCATTGTTCCATACTTGGCTTCTCAGGCATCTACCTAGGACAGATGCATTTCTGAACCCTCATCAGCAAAGAAACTGGGCAAAGAGACTCACTGCTCTAACTTCAGCAGATATCAGATGGTGCACTCAAAGTACCAAAGGCAGGGATATCATCACCAGCTGTGGGCATTTTCCCAATGTGCCCCTAATAGGAGTTAAGGGTAGTATCAATTACAACCCTCTGCTGTTCAAAAGACAACTGGGCTATGCACTGGTCCACACTCCTAAGGCACAGGACTTGGTGGAAACTCTTTATTGTGAGAACAAGCTTAATTTGGCTATTGCTAGGCAGGCAGCCTGGGCCTGGGACAATGTTCAAACCAAGGGAATAACCATTTTGGGGAAGTGCAGCAATGTGGCATCAACACAATATTATGAATGGTCCCGTGCCAGGGCTCAATTCTCTGGAATGCCCTTTACCATAGAAGATATGCCTGAATCATCTTCAGCACCACCCCCTGCCACTATCAGTTTGGAGGAGTTTGAGAGCTTGAAGGAAAGAAATGAGAAGTTAACTCAGGCTTTGCAGAAGACTCTCCGGGAGAGGAGTGAGGGTAGGATGGAGGTTGAGAGGCTGGAGAAGTTGAGAGTGGAGCATCTGGTTAAGATTGAGAGGTCTGGGGATTATATCAAAAAGTCTAAAGCTGGAGAACAAATTCTGAAGAATGCTTGCAAGGAAGCCCAGTTCCAAAGAGCAAGGACAGACTTGTATCTGAAGGAGAGTCAGGCTAGGTGGGTCAGGATCACCGAGGCTCGTACTCTGGAGGACAAGAGAGTTCAAGACAAGATGGAGCAACTGGAAGCTAGTGCAAAAGTGCAGCAAGAAGCCCTGGCAGCAGCCCAGAGGGAGATATCAGAGCTGAAGATCAAAGCTGGAGTGAAGAGGTCAAAGGACTAAAGTCAGCACAAAAAGTTAACAGCAGCTGTTACTACCCAGAATCTCCTCATCAGGAATCTCACGGAGCGTCCAGCTGATCCTGTGACCGAAGCACTTCTCAGGGAAGTTCGTGAGGATGAGTTTGGTCTTGGTGTTTGACCATTTGTTTGTTGTTGCTTTCATTCCATGTACTTTTATTTTCCTGTGATGTATTTTGACCCCTCAGAGGGCTTGTATTTGTAAACAAACTATGTACCATTTTGCTTTTGTAATATATGTATTAGTTTGTTCCATCCGAGTTTCACTTCAAAAGCAACATCAACAGCATCTTCAAGGGTCTGGAAGGGTCAAAACTGAATGCCAAACCGGATACCTTGAAAACAAATAGGCATACTGCATTGCATACTAACCCTTTGTTTGTTTTGTAGGTTTTTGTTTTATTGTTGCTAACTCTGTTGTGATGTTCAGGAATTATTGCTCGGCGCCGGGTATTTCCCCTCAACCGTCCGCACCGTTATCCAACCCGTAACAATCTTCCGGGCATCCAAATGGATCAGATGCAGCAGGACCTTACTGAGGTCAGAAATCAAATGGCGAACGAAAGGCTAGAAATGAGGAATCAAATGACGCAGTTTATGGAAGTAATGAACAACATGGCTCAGAGCCAGGAAAGATTGAGGGCCATGGTGGAAAGGCAAAATCAAGAAGATCCACATATAGGGACTGCCGGCACCAGCAACAACGAGAGGGTCCAACCTCATGTCAATCCCCCAGTCTTTGGACCACACCTCCATCCTGAGGTCAACATCCCTGCAAATGTTCAAGGGACTGCCACTGCAGCCAGGGTACTTCAAGAAGACCCCCAAGAGGACCAATTCACAGTAATGGGTGCTGGGGAAGAAGCTTATGATAGAAGGTTGGATGAGATAGCTGAAAAATTGAGGTCCTTAGAATCTCAAAATTCTCTGGGTTTCGATGTCATGGACATGGGCTTGGTAGACGGGGTCAGGATCCCCCATAAGTTTAAGCCTCCTTGTTTTGAAAAATACAACGGGACTTCATGCCCCCGGACTCATTTACAATCATTTCTGGGAAGGCTGAAGGCCTATACTATGGATGAGAAGCTCTGGATGTTCTATTTCGAAGACAGCTTGACTGGAGCGTCAAGAGAATGGTACTCTCACTTGACAAGGGCAACTATCAGATGCTGGAAGGACCTGGCAGAGGCCTTTATCAGACAGTATCAGTACAACTTAGATATGGCACCCAACAGGACCCTCCTAATGGGAATGTCACAGTCGTCAAGGGAAAGTTTCCGAGAATATGCCCAGAGATGGAGGCAATTGGCTGCTGCTGTTCAGCCACCTATGTCTGAGAGGGAAATGGCAGACATGTTTATGAACACCCTCCAGGGAACTTATATTGACAGGCTGGCTGCTTTCTCTTCCACTAGCTTTGCAGATGTTGTCATAGCTGGGGAGAGAATTGAAAGCCTATTAAAGATGGGTAAGATCTCAGACAACGGTGCAAGCTCGTCCAGTAGTACAAGAAAGCCTTTTGCAGGCCCAAGAAGAGCTGGCGAGACCAATGCCATCCACACCAACAGGGGCAGGCCCCAATATGTTCACAGATCAGTGGCAGCAGTCACCATTCCCGCTCCAGCTCATCCTCAGCCAGTTTATCAACCTCCGCAACAAAACTATCAACAACAACCTCAGTACCACCAACAGAATCAGTATCCTCCGAGAAACTACAACAACAGCAACACCAACAACAACCAGCAAAGGCCGTTCCAACAGAGGCCTTCTCAAGCCAACAGGGTAATCGATCCGATCCCTATGCCATATGCTACATTGTTGCCACAACTCCTGAAACTCAACCTAGTTGAGCTAAGGACGTTGGCACCTCCAGATCCCAACAGTCTACCCAGGAATTATGATTCCAATGCCAGATGTGCCTTCCATTCAAATGCACCTGGCCACAGTACAGAAAAGTGCAGAGCTCTGCACATGAAGGTACAAGACCTGGTAGACTCAAAAGCTCTGAACTTCGCACCACCACCCAATGTCAATAAGAACCCGATGCCAAACCACGGTGGTCCCAGAATTAACGCTATTGAAGAAGACAAGCCGTCTTATTTAATAACCAGTGTGGGTCAGATCCGGACGCCGTTGGTGGAAATTAAGGCTCAGCTCCTCGAATGTCAAATGTTCCCGGGGTGTGAGTTGGGGTGTGCTTACTGCAATATTTCAGTCAATGGGTGCGATAACCTGAGGAATGGCATAGATGGCCTCATTCAGAGTGGCCAGCTTCAGATCACCACATCATTTCCTACAAATCCAGCAATCTCATCAGCAACAGCTCCAGAACCTCCTACAACTGCAACAACCATTGTTCCCGACAATTCTTCGGTTTCATCAACAAGTACTTCATCTATCATCTCAACTGGTCAGCAATCAACAAATTTTTCTTCTACAACTTCAGCATCACTCCATTTTGAAACTCCTACAACAACAACATCCATCCTTCCACCAATGTCTCCTACAACACCAGCAATAAATCATGAAGATGTCTCGACTGTCACCATATTTTATGATCCTGAAAACAACTCTGCCTACAACTCAGAAGGTGCTGCTCCCATCAGAGCACCAGTCACGATTTATTACGATCCACAGACTATCACAATTCCTTCCGCAGCTGCAGTCAGTCCAGTCACTATCACGGTGCCTGGACCAGTACCTTATGAAAGTAGTAATGTCATCCCCTGGCATTACGGCTCTGACCTGTACTGTGAAGGACAAAGAATCACTTTTGAATCATCAACCCTTGCACCACAAATTGACAATGTGGGAGGAGGCGGAGGCTTCACTCGAAAATAGATGAAAAATGAGTTTGTATGATCACTCTGAAATTTCACCCGTGGATTTTGTTTCTTTCGACTTGCATGATTCTTGGGGTTTAAATGATGTTTGAGGGTGGATTCATGACCTAGGTTGTTAGAGGATCATTTGGCTGTGCTTAATTTGATGTTTAGATGCCTGAATCATGTTTTAGGGTTTTGATACCGCCGGAGAAGATGACCGGAGCTTCCCTCCGGTCACCTGAAAGTGTTTTGCCCTAATCTCAGGTCATTAGTGCCATTTGAATATTGAGCGTAGGATTGCCTTGACCAGTTGACTTCCCGCTAGCTTGAATGGCCCAGATCCTCTTGCTTTGCCCTAATCCACTTAGTTAGTTTAATTAATCCATAATTAAATTAATATAATCAGATGCAATC
This sequence comes from Lathyrus aphaca, assembly GCA_963966055.1. Taxonomy (NCBI): domain Eukaryota; kingdom Viridiplantae; phylum Streptophyta; class Magnoliopsida; order Fabales; family Fabaceae; genus Lathyrus; species Lathyrus aphaca. Next base: position 576,125,599 of record OZ014520.1, on the reverse strand, counting down.
CTGGCCCTCCACTAACGCGCGCAGTCAATCCATTCAAATTCAGACTCAATCCTGGCCCTCCACCCAGTTGACTTCCATTTATTCCAATTTTTATTTCATTTTCTTTCATTTAATTTGCATAATTTATTTAAAATAGCAAAAATTGTCTAAAAATTATGAAATTTTTTCTCAAGAATTTCATTAATTTTTATGACACAAAAAATATTTTTATTTTCATTTTTGCATTAAAAAAGTATTTTTAAATATTTAAAAGATTATTTTTAATTGATTAATGAAAATTAATTTATTAAAAATACTTTTAGGTATTTAAAAATCACCAAAAAATTCATGAAATGTTCTAAGACATTTAGAAACATTGTCCAACCTTCAAACCAAATTTCTTTTTTGATCTTGATGCATTTTGAGAATTTTTCATTGAATTAAAATCATTTTTGTGCATTATTTTGATCCAAAGTTCAAAAAATCATTTCTACCTATCCATGAAGAGTTGGACATTGATTCTTTTTGCATTGCATTGTGTTTAGCATGTAGTTTGTGAGATTAAATGGCCATGATTTGATCTTTCATTTTCTATTTGTTTGACAATTTTCTTGTTTAGGAACCCTAAAAACCCTAGAATCTTGTAAAAATCATATCTTGAGATTGGTTAGGAGTTGAGATCTCTCCTTTGGGCATTGGTTTAGTATAGGATTAGGGGGCCTTTGAGTGCATTTTCAATTTTTTTGTAATGTTGTTTGCTTCTGATTTTGGTTTGTGTTTGATGTATGATTCATAAACCCTAATTTGGGATTCCATATGCATCCATCTTGCATTTTCCTGCATAACATGACTTGCCATGACATTTCAAGCACCCATTTGATTCATTTGGCATCATAAGACATATAGAAAGCATGTTTGATCATTGCATCATGTGTTTGCCATGTTGTATGCCATGTGCACTTCATAACTTTTCATGTGTTTTCATGGTTCCTAATTTGTTTCATCTGCATCCATAAGCTTGTATGATCATTTCCATGTGCTGCCTCATGTTTGCATCATCTCTTAGCATCATTAGCATCATGTATATGCTTCTGGTTTTGTTTCTCATCATGTCATCTCATCCCATTTTGCATTGCATTGCATTTCTTTTCTAACCTTTCAGGTGGTAAGTGACTTTGAGAAGTGAATTTGCCTTCACTTCTCATAACTTTTCTTTTCATCTCTCTTGCATCCATTGTTGCATTCTTGTATGTGTTTGAGTTTGAGCTTGCTCATTCTTCTTCTTCCCACTTTCTCTCTTCAAGTGACTTGACTTCTTGAATGAAGCAAGTTACTTTGCTTCTCTTGATCCTTTCATCTGCTTCCTGGTGGTTCCATTGGAGATCTTTCTTGAAAACCTCACAAACCTTAGGAACAACCAAGCATGACAATGATTAGGGTTTTGATTAGTTTCCCCTCTTAGTTTTACCTTTGTGTCTCTTTGAGTCTTCTCTTCTCACCTCATAATCAGGGACTAAACCCTAAAGGCTTTAAGGCTTTGTGATTAAGTTCATGCCTGCATCCTTCTCTTAGGATGGAGTGTATAACTTTAATCCTAAGTGTTAAACCCTTAATGTGTTTAAATCTCTTAATCAATTCACTTAATAAGTATCAAGACATCACACTTGTAACTTGGGCCTTGCACTAGGGTTCTAATTCTTCCTTAATTGGTTAAGAAGGACTAACCCTAGTGTTAATGGACAAGTCCCCCTCAAGTTGTCTTACAAATCATAAAACTCACTTCATCATCATACCATTAAATAAAATCCACTTAATCAAAGGCTTGTTTTGTCATGAGTTTAATCCTTAATCATGGATTAAGTTGAGGAGCTTTCCTCAGCTTAAACATTCTCATCTATTATCCTTCTATTAGGATGGTGTAATGAGTCTGTTTAATCCTTGATTATGGCTTAACCTCATTACTTAACACTAAACAAAAACAACAAAAACATCCAAATAATCACAAGTAGGTTAATGATCTTAATCCTACACCATAGGTGGTTAAGTGTGAGAATCTGACTTCAGACTTAAGGTATTCTCATTACCCCTAATCAGAGGGAAGATGTGATGAGTTTACTAAATCCATTGGTTTAGACTTAAGCTCATTAACTTATGACAAACTTTCAAAAGCAATAAAAGACTGAAAACTCAAAAACAAACAATAATCGTCTCCTCCGGGATTCTCTTCTCATCTCATTCACTCATAAACGAGAACTTGCTTCTTCCGTCTAATGCAAGACAGTTTGCACCTGAGCCAGACAGGTCATACACTTGAGCATAGACAAGTAAGCAGTTCACAAGTCAAATCACCTTTCAGTCTCTTTGGGTCGAACTCCGGTGTTCTGACTTCCTCATTGCACGAGAGGATACGTAGGCATAACTTAACAGTTATCGAACAAAAGTCTATGTATATTCCCCCTCCTTCCAGCTTCATTCTTTTAAGCCTCATGGTCATGAGCATTTCACTCTTATCCTTACACTGACACTGTACATTTACACACCTCACATTCTTCTTACACTGACACCTGTACATCTTTTTCCAGCTATTTTATACACAAATTGCACTGACACTACCCCTTTAAAACACAAATCTTTCAAGCGTGGATCCCGTCGAGTACGGCGGACAATCTGGGTGCTAATACCTTCCCAGGTTGTAACCAACCCCCTTTCTCAGTCTCTCTGGTTCGCAACCGTCTTATCCATATCTTTCTTAGGTCTATGCAGCATTGCCTTTCCTCCGGGATAAAAATGCCTAGCTGGCGACTCTATTCATCTCCAGTGAGTTCACGGCTGTGTGTTCTCATTGTCCCTTTCGCCGACCGTTCGCGTCTGTACCTTTATCTGGGCCGGTCCCATTTATCGGGAGCGACAGCTTGGCGACTCTGCTGGGGACCCTTATACTGCAACCAGGGCTTCTGGTTCTTTTTGTGGGTTCCTCCTAGCGCTTGCTTGATTTGTGTTTACTGGGGTGTTATCTGTGCTTGTATGTTTGTTTTATTTACTGCTTTATGTACAGTTTGTTTGTTTGCTTCATTTATAGCTTTACATATATCATACTGTCATGTTGTCTGGCTGGATCTGGTTTTGCTTTGGTGGGTGGGTGTTCCATTGAGAGTTAAGGTCCTATACCTGGGACCTGAGTGACACCTAGGCTAGAGTGAATCATATTCTTTCCCATTCCATTTCGGTCTGGTGCGGGAATATGAAACACGGTTCATATATGGGTTTCTTCTTGAGAACTCTGTGTTGCAGATTTCCTGCAATGCTAGGGCTATCTGGGAAGCCTGCTAAGTCTGGATGACCTTTAGTATTGACCTTCAGAAACTGAGGTGAATTAGAGGAGGAACTTTTATGGTTATTGTAAACACTGTGCCTCCGGGTTAGAAGTGTTTACACTTCTCATAACTGATCCAAGTCTGAGGATCCTTGTTTTAGAACTCCACCTGTGAGGGGGTTGGGCTGTTTACAGGTTTGCAGGTACCTTGACCTCAGAATACCCTTGTTACTTTGATTTGATTAAGAATACTCCATGTTGGAACAGTTCTTGTGATTCTTAAACCCTGGACATGTGGCTCTTTGTTTGAGCCCCCCACCTTGGTTACTGGATTTATAGACCTCCATCTGGATTTCTTACACACATGGACTTATATCAGAGCAATTGATCAGATCCAGCTCAGTCACAAACCCTTGCATATCATTTGCATACATAAACATTGCATCATATTGACATTTGCTTATTTGTGTTTCAGGGTATCCACTTTCATCTTTGGTTTTGGTTTTGACCCCATCTTCGGTATTGACCCATCTTCATCAGCATCTGCTTCAGCTATCACCTGCACCAGCCAATCATTGGCCCATTTCTTCAGTATTATCATCAGCACCTGTCTCTACTCAGTCTCAGCATCATGGCTCCTAAGAAGAGTAACATCACCTATCACTTCTTCCAGCCAGAGCTATCTGACATCAGGAGGATTCAGACCCTGATCACTCCAGATCACATACCATTGTTCAGGGAACACTATGGAGATATACTTGATATGGTTATGGATCTGGACCCTTCACAGAGAAGTCTGATCCACACTTGCATTCAGTTTTATGATCCCCCACTGAGATGTTTTACTTTCCAGGACTTTCAGTTGGGCCCCTTATTAGAAGAATACTCATCATTGGTTGGTATGCCTATCAGGGGTGGAATCCCTTTCAACCATGAGATGGTCTTTCCTGGTAATGGAGAAGTAGCAAAGGCTCTGCATCTGGAACCTGTCCTGATTGAGCAGCATATGACTTCTAAAGCTGGAATCCCTGGCTTCCATCTGGATTTCTTGATCTCTCAAGCTACCCTGAAAGCTTCTTTAGGAGAGTGGAAAGCTGTCTGTGCTTTATTGGCCTTGAGTATATATGGAATTGTGTTGTTTGCAGATGAGCCTCGTTTCATTAGCAAGAATGCAATCCATCTTTTCATCCTAAAGAACCCAGTGCCAACTTTATTGGGGGATCTCTACTACTCAGTGCATCAGAGGAATGAAAAGCAGAGGGGAAGATTAGTGAGGTGTTGTGCTCCATTGTTCCATACTTGGCTTCTCAGGCATCTACCCAGGACAGATGCATTTCTGAACCCTCATCAGCAAAGAAACTGGGCAAAGAGACTCACTGCTCTAACTTCAGCAGATATCAGATGGTGCACTCAAAGTACCAAAGGCAGGGATATCATCACCAGCTGTGGGCATTTTCCCAATGTGCCCCTAATAGGAGTTAAGGGTAGTATCAATTACAACCCTCTGCTGTTCAAAAGACAACTGGGCTATGCACTGGTCCACACTCCTAAGGCACAGGACTTGGTGGAAACTCTTTATTGTGAGAACAAGCTTAATTTGGCTATTGCTAGGCAGGCAGCCTGGGCCTGGGACAATGTTCAAACCAAGGGAATAACCATTTTGGGGAAGTGCAGCAATGTGGCATCAACACAATATTATGAATGGTCCCGTGCCAGGGCTCAATTCTCTGGAATGCCCTTTACCATAGAAGATATGCCTGAATCATCTTCAGCACCACCCCCTGCCACTATCAGTTTGGAGGAGTTTGAGAGCTTGAAGGAAAGAAATGAGAAGTTAACTCAGGCTTTGCAGAAGACTCTCCGGGAGAGGAGTGAGGGTAGGATGGAGGTTGAGAGGCTGGAGAAGTTGAGAGTGGAGCATCTGGTTAAGATTGAGAGGTCTGGGGATTATATCAAAAAGTCTAAAGCTGGAGAACAAATTCTGAAGAATGCTTGCAAGGAAGCCCAGTTCCAAAGAGCAAGGACAGACTTGTATCTGAAGGAGAGTCAGGCTAGGTGGGTCAGGATCACCGAGGCTCGTACTCTGGAGGACAAGAGAGTTCAAGACAAGATGGAGCAACTGGAAGCTAGTGCAAAAGTGCAGCAAGAAGCCCTGGCAGCAGCCCAGAGGGAGATATCAGAGCTGAAGATCAAAGCTGGAGTGAAGAGGTCAAAGGACTAAAGTCAGCACAAAAAGTTAACAGCAGCTGTTACTACCCAGAATCTCCTCATCAAGAATCTCACGGAGCGTCCAGCTGATCCTGTGACCGAAGCACTTCTCAGGGAAGTTCGTGAGGATGAGTTTGGTCTTGGTGTTTGACCATTTGTTTGTTGTTGCTTTCATTCCATGTACTTTTATTTTCCTGTGATGTATTTTGACCCCTCAGAGGGCTTGTATTTGTAAACAAACTATGTACCATTTTGCTTTTGTAATATATGTATTAGTTTGTTCCATCCGAGTTTCACTTCAAAAGCAACATCAACAGCATCTTCAAGGGTCTGGAAGGGTCAAAACTGAATGCCAAACCGGATACCTTGAAAACAAATAGGCATACTGCATTGCATACTAACCCTTTGTTTGTTTTGTAGGTTTTTGTTTTATTGTTGCTAACTCTGTTGTGATGTTCAGGAATTATTGCTCGGCGCCGGGTATTTCCCCTCAACCGTCCGCACCGTTATCCAACCCGTAACAATCTTCCGGGCATCCAAATGGATCAGATGCAGCAGGACCTTACTGAGGTCAGAAATCAAATGGCGAACGAAAGGCTAGAAATGAGGAATCAAATGACGCAGTTTATGGAAGTAATGAACAACATGGCTCAGAGCCAGGAAAGATTGAGGGCCATGGTGGAAAGGCAAAATCAAGAAGATCCACATATAGGGACTGCCGGCACCAGCAACAACGAGAGGGTCCAACCTCATGTCAATCCCCCAGTCTTTGGACCACACCTCCATCCTGAGGTCAACATCCCTGCAAATGTTCAAGGGACTGCCACTGCAGCCAGGGTACTTCAAGAAGACCCCCAAGAGGACCAATTCACAGTAATGGGTGCTGGGGAAGAAGCTTATGATAGAAGGTTGGATGAGATAGCTGAAAAATTGAGGTCCTTAGAATCTCAAAATTCTCTGGGTTTCGATGTCATGGACATGGGCTTGGTAGACGGGGTCAGGATCCCCCATAAGTTTAAGCCTCCTTGTTTTGAAAAATACAACGGGACTTCATGCCCTCGGACTCATTTACAATCATTTCTGGGAAGGCTGAAGGCCTATACTATGGATGAGAAGCTCTGGATGTTCTATTTCGAAGACAGCTTGACTGGAGCGTCAAGAGAATGGTACTCTCACTTGACAAGGGCAACTATCAGATGCTGGAAGGACCTGGCAGAGGCCTTTATCAGACAGTATCAGTACAACTTAGATATGGCACCCAACAGGACCCTCCTAATGGGAATGTCACAGTCGTCAAGGGAAAGTTTCCGAGAATATGCCCAGAGATGGAGGCAATTGGCTGCTGCTGTTCAGCCACCTATGTCTGAGAGGGAAATGGCAGACATGTTTATGAACACCCTCCAGGGAACTTATATTGACAGGCTGGCTGCTTTCTCTTCCACTAGCTTTGCAGATGTTGTCATAGCTGGGGAGAGAATTGAAAGCCTATTAAAGATGGGTAAGATCTCAGACAACGGTGCAAGCTCGTCCAGTAGTACAAGAAAGCCTTTTGCAGGCCCAAGAAGAGCTGGCGAGACCAATGCCATCCACACCAACAGGGGCAGGCCCCAATATGTTCACAGATCAGTGGCAGCAGTCACCATTCCCGCTCCAGCTCATCCTCAGCCAGTTTATCAACCTCCGCAACAAAACTATCAACAACAACCTCAGTACCACCAACAGAATCAGTATCCTCCGAGAAACTACAACAACAGCAACACCAACAACAACCAGCAAAGGCCGTTCCAACAGAGGCCTTCTCAAGCCAACAGGGTAATCGATCCGATCCCTATGCCATATGCTACATTGTTGCCACAACTCCTGAAACTCAACCTAGTTGAGCTAAGGACGTTGGCACCTCCAGATCCCAACAGTCTACCCAGGAATTATGATTCCAATGCCAGATGTGCCTTCCATTCAAATGCACCTGGCCACAGTACAGAAAAGTGCAGAGCTCTGCACATGAAGGTACAAGACCTGGTAGACTCAAAAGCTCTGAACTTCGCACCACCACCCAATGTCAATAAGAACCCGATGCCAAACCACGGTGGTCCCAGAATTAACGCTATTGAAGAAGACAAGCCGTCTTATTTAATAACCAGTGTGGGTCAGATCCGGACGCCGTTGGTGGAAATTAAGGCTCAGCTCCTCGAATGTCAAATGTTCCCGGGGTGTGAGTTGGGGTGTGCTTACTGCAATATTTCAGTCAATGGGTGCGATAACCTGAGGAATGGCATAGATGGCCTCATTCAGAGTGGCCAGCTTCAGATCACCACATCATTTCCTACAAATCCAGCAATCTCATCAGCAACAGCTCCAGAACCTCCTACAACTGCAACAACCATTGTTCCCGACAATTCTTCGGTTTCATCAACAAGTACTTCATCTATCATCTCAACTGGTCAGCAATCAACAAATTTTTCTTCTACAACTTCAGCATCACTCCATTTTGAAACTCCTACAACAACAACATCCATCCTTCCACCAATGTCTCCTACAACACCAGCAATAAATCATGAAGATGTCTCGACTGTCACCATATTTTATGATCCTGAAAACAACTCTGCCTACAACTCAGAAGGTGCTGCTCCCATCAGAGCACCAGTCACGATTTATTACGATCCACAGACTATCACAATTCCTTCCGCAGCTGCAGTCAGTCCAGTCACTATCACGGTGCCTGGACCAGTACCTTATGAAAGTAGTAATGTCATCCCCTGGCATTACGGCTCTGACTTGTACTGTGAAGGACAAAGAATCACTTTTGAATCATCAACCCTTGCACCACAAATTGACAATGTGGGAGGAGGCGGAGGCTTCACTCGAAGCGGACGTCTTTTCGCTCCACAAATTCAGAGACCCACTGCCGAAGCAGAAGCTGCTGCTAAAGCGAAAGGAAAAAGCTTGGTGCAGGAAGAGCAGACTGTTAAAGAAGCTTTGAAAACACCATTCGATCAAGAGGTTGATGAGTTCATGCGAATCATCAAGAAGAGTGATTATAAAATAGTGGATCAGCTTCATCAGACGCCTTCCAAGATCTCAATCCTATCATTGCTTATGTGCTCCGAAGCCCATCGGAATGCACTACTCAAAGTCTTGCACGCAGCTTACGTGCCTGAAGAGATCACTGTCAATCAGCTGGAAGCTGTAGTTGGAAATGTCAATGCTAGTCACGGACTAGGGTTCACCAATACTGATCTGACAACGGAAGGCCGCAACCATAACAAATCCTTGCACATAACCATGGAATGTAAAGGTGCTGTCCTTTCTCATGTGCTGGTAGACACGGGGTCATCCCTCAATGTCTTACCTAAAAAGGCCCTGGTGAAGCTAGAATATGACGGATTGGCGTTGAGGCCCAGCAACCTGGTGGTAAGAGCTTTTGATGGCTCAAAGAGATCGGTTCTGGGAGAGATTGAGTTGCCCATAACGATTGGCCCGCAGACCTTCAAAACGACCTTCTACGTGATGGATATACAGCCTGCCTACAGCTGTCTATTGGGTAGGCCATGGATTCACGCCGCTGGCGCCGTGACCTCTACCCTTCACCAGAAGTTAAAATATGAGTGGGAGGGTCAAATCGTTACAATTTGTGGAGAGGAGGATATTTTTGTCAGCCACCTGGCTACCTATAAATACATTGAGATGGATGGGGAGATCCATGAAACAATGAGCCAGGGTTTTGAAGCCTTGAATGTCAATGAAACCTCTGCTGTGCCTGGTACTTCAATATCATCATACCAACAAGCCCGGAAGGTTGTTGAGGGAGGAAACGCCCAAGGCTGGGGCAAACTGCTATCGGTGGAGAAGAAAGAAGACAGATTTGGGTTGGGTTACAAACCAACTCAACAAGATCAAGCAGAGGCTGCAAAGGAGCCCAACTTTGTGAGTGGGGGGATGCTCACCCCTGATGCTGTCAACTGTTTGGAAGACGAGCTGGAAGAGGAACGCAACCTGGAAAGCTGGATTCGTCCAAAGATCCCGGGGAGCAGTATCTCAAACTAGTCTTCCCAGGAAATTATAAGAGTTACTCATGCAGAGTAATTATTATTTCCTGTATCTTTATAGCATGCATCAAAGTCTTGCATCTTGCCCAAGATGACAAGACTCATTTTGTAATCGGGCCATCTGTACTTTTTGTGCAACAAGATTAATCAATGAAATATCAGACATCTTTTTGCAAATGAGTCTTTTTCTTTTCCGCTCACTGTTTTTCCATTTTTCTTTTTGTACAAAAAAATAAATGGCAGTGTTTTCAAAATGATAACTTTATTTCACTTTTCTAAAACAAGATTAAAATCAATCACTAAAATGAACAAACTGAACCCTTGCAGAGAGTGCCTTCCTGACAGCACCGACAACAGCACGACTATGACTTCGTATGACTTTGACAATCCAATCAATCAAGCTGATGAAGGGGTTGAAGAAGAATATGAGCTTCCTGAAGAGCTAGCCAGGTTGTTAAGACAAGAGGAAAAGGTCATTACTCCTCACCAGGAGGAGGTTGAAGTGATCAATCTTGGTACAGATGAAGACGTGAAAGAAGTTAAAATTGGGGCCTACCTACAAGACTCAGTGAAGAGACAACTGATTGACCTGCTTCAAGAGTATGTGGACATGTTCGCTTGGTCTTATCAAGATATGCCAGAGTTGGATACCGATATTGTTGTGCACAAGCTGCCTTTGAGAGAAGAATGCCCGCCAGTTAAACAGAAACTGCGCCGTACTCGCCCAGACATGGCAATGAAAATCAAGGAAGAGGTGCAAAAGCAATGGGACGCCGGGTTCCTTGCTGTAACTAGTTATCCACCGTGGGTTGCTAATATAGTACCTGTGCCTAAGAAAGACGGCAAAGTAAGGATGTGTGTTGACTACAGGGATCTAAACAGAGCCAGCCCGAAAGATGACTTCCCATTACCTCACATTGATATATTGGTGGATAACACGGCTCAGTTCTCGGTATTCTCCTTCATGGACGGATTTTCAGGATACAACCAGATTAAGATGTCACCTGAAGACATGGAGAAGACAACCTTCATCACACCCTGGGGCACGTTCTGCTACAAGGTAATGCCATTTGGGCTCAAGAATGCCGGTGCAACGTACCAACGGGCTATGGTAACATTATTCCACGATATGATTCATAAGGAAATCGAGTGTTATGTGGATGACATGATTGCCAAGTCCCTTACTGAAGAGGATCACCTGGTAAATCTGCTCAAGCTGTTCAAGCGTCTGAGGAAGTATCAACTAAAATTGAACCCCAACAAATGCACATTCGGGGTGCGATCTGGTAAGCTGCTGGGTTTTATTGTAAGCGAGAAAGGGATTGAAGTTGACCCTGATAAAGTCAAAGCCATCCAAGAGATGCCTGCACCGAAAACTGAGAAAGAAGTTCGAGGGTTCTTAGGTCGATTGAACTACATCTCACGGTTCATATCTCACCTTACAGCAACCTGTGAACCCTTGTTCAAGCTGTTAAGAAAAGAACAGACGGTCAGGTGGAACGAAGACTGCCAGAGGGCTTTTGACAAGATCAAAGAATACTTACAAGAACCCCCAATCCTTATGCCTCCAGTTGAAGGAAGACCTCTGATAATGTACTTGACAGTATTAGAAGAGTCGATGGGGTGTGTGTTGGGCCAGCATGACGAGTCTGGTCGAAAAGAGTATGCAATATACTACCTAAGCAAAAAGTTTACCGACTGTGAACAGCGTTATTCACTGCTCGAGAAAACTTGATGTGCTTTAGCGTGGGCTGCTCGCCGACTGAGACAGTATATGTTGACTCACACTACTTTGTTGATCTCAAAAATGGACCCAGTTAAGTACATTTTCGAGAAGCCAGCTCTTACCGGACGGGTTGCAAGATGGCAAATGATTCTCACAGAATACGACATCCAGTACACCTCTCAGAAAGCCATCAAGGGCAGTGTACTATCTGAATATCTTGCTGAGCAACCTATAGATGACTACCAGCCTATGAGATTTGACTTCCCTGATGAAGACATCATGTTCTTAAAATCAAAAGATCATGAAGAGCCTATTCACACTGAAGGGCCTGACCCGGAGGAAGAATGGACTATGATGTTTGATGGGGCTGTTAACATGAATGGTCGTGGTGTTGGTGCAGTACTCGTTACACCCAAAGGAGTTCACATGCCTTTCTCGGCAAAACTCACTTTCAACTGCACTAACAACGAAGCTGAATACGAAGCTTGCATTATGGGTCTTGAGGAAGCCATTGACCTCAGGATCAAGACATTGACTGTATTCGGAGATTCAGCTCTGGTAGTTAATCAAACCAACGGAAAATGGTACACCCACCAGGATCATCTGATACCTTACAGGGATTATACAAGGAGGTTATTGACTTTCTTTACAACAGTCAAGCTCGAGTATATCCCTCGGGACGAGAATCAGTTTGCAGATGCTCTGGCTACCATTTCATCCATGATCAAAGTTCAAGCTGCCAACTTTGTACCTCAGATTTCAGTATCCAGACTCGACAGACCAGCATATGTGTTCGCAGCAGATGTTGTTAGAGATGATAAGCCTTGGTTCCACGACATTAAGTGCTTCTTGGAGGATCAAACATACCCACCTGGGGCATCTTCCAATGATAAGAAGACTTTGAGAAGGCTTGCTGGTAGTTTCTTCCTGAACACTGACGGGTCTTTATACAAAAGGAACTTTGATATGGTACTCCTCAGATGTGTTGATAAGACAGAAGCAGACTTGTTGATGCATGAAGTGCACGAGGGATCCTTTGGTACCCATGCTGGAGGGCATGCCATGGCTAAGAAATTGCTAAGATCAGGCTATTACTGGATCACAATGGATGCCGACTGTTGTGCCTATGCCAGAAAATGCCATAAATGCCAGATTTATGCAGATAAGGTGCATGTGCCTCCAAATCCTTTGAACATAATGTCTTCACCATGGCCCTTTGCCATGTGGGGCATTGACATGATTGGCAAGATTGAGCCAACTGCTTCAAACGGCCACAGATTCATCTTGGTCGCCATTGATTATTTCACCAAGTGGGTTGAAGCAGCCTCATATGCAAATGTTACAAGGCAAGTGGTAGCCCGATTCCTGAAGAGAGATATCATCTGTCGATACGGAGTGCCCGAGCGAATCATTACTGACAATGGTTCCAATCTAAACAACAAAATGATGGCAGAGCTATGCCGGGACTTCAAAATCCAACATCACAATTCTTCTCCTTACAGGCCAAAGATGAACGGCGCTGTTGAGGCAGCAAATAAAAATATCAAGAAGATTGTGCAGAAGATGGTAGTCACTTACAAAGACTGGCATGAAATGCTACCATTTGCCTTGCATGGGTACCGCACGTCAATCAGGACATCCACTGGGGCAACACCGTATCAACTCGTGTATGGTATGGAAGCAGTCCTACCGGTTGAAGTTGAATTACCCTCGCTCCGGGTACTGATGGATGTTAAGCTGAGTGAAGCAGAATGGGTTCGGGCCCGATACGAACAACTGAGTCTGATTGAAGAGAAAAGATTGGCTGCAATCTGCCATGGGCAGCTATATCAGAAAAGAATGAAGAGAGCCTTCGATCAGAAAGTCAGGCACCGAGAGTACCAAGTGGGAGATCTTGTGCTGAAAAGAATCCTCCCTCCTCATACAGACCACAGGGGCAAATGGACTCCAAATTATGAAGGACCATTCGTAGTAAAGAAAGTTTTCTCTGGTGGAGCACTGATGCTCAGCACCATGGATGGTGAAGACTTCCCGTCCCCTGTGAATTCAGATGCAGTTAAAAAATACTTCGCATAAAAATGACCCGCTGGACACAAAAATAGAATGTAAGTCCAGGCAAAAATAGGGCATCCCGGCGAGTCAAAAACAGAATAAAAGACTCGGGCAAAAATAAGGGAAAATAAATGAAAAAAATGTACACCCGCTGAGTTGAAAAGCCGCATTGGACAGCTCAGGCAAAAATGGGTATCCCGATGGATTGAAAACCCGAAAGGGCGATCCATGCAAAATAAGGGAATAAGCGAACGACTGCATTCTGAATTCGTCTGTATCGCCTACAACTTGGTAAGCTTCGAAAAGATTAAGCTTCTTTCAGAATCGACATTCTTCAAAAAGCAAGATGAGAAGAACGTCAAAAGTCATACGAGTCATATCGAGAAAGGAAGCTCCTCAAAGCGTCGTCAACACTGCCGACATTTTGTTTCTCAATTTGTAACAATCTCCTCATTTCAGGGGATTTGTTTCTTTGACTGTATCTCGCCATTTCAGGGCTCTTGAATTAATAAAATCAGATTTTCAGTCATGTCTCGTCTTGTACATTTTCACTTATTTGCAAAAATGTCTGATGTTTAAAGGAAACTGATTGCATAAAATACAGATGTTTATCTTCAAACAAAAACACGTGCTTGCAGGAAATATGCTTACTCTCAGAAGTATCTAAGCTCCTATGACGGAATCCAGTAAGGGATACCTCGGGATTATCTTGTGCGTTTTTCTATCTTTTTCAGGATTGCAGGTATCCAGAATGCAACTTGGGGCGTGAAAACTTTATCCCAGCAAGTTGGCAAATCAACACTCGTTTTTAGCACCTGAAGTGCTCTCTCCCCAGCTAAGTTGCCTTTCATGACTCCTCCCAGCTGAGTTGCCACTTAGTACTTATCCCCATCAGAGCTGCCAGGCATCACAGAAGGCACCTATATCCCCGGCTGAGTCGAGGATCCTCTTCAACAGAATCCCTAGGGAGGTATCTCAATAATTTCTTTTCCTCCCCAGCCGAGTTGCCATCTCGCCCTCAGCCGAGCACAAAAGTCAGAGAGCTATCTCCCCACAGAACTCCAGCCTCTATCCAGAAGAGCAGCGCATAGAAGATCACAACAGAGTGAAGAAAGCTTCTACAAACCCCAGCTGGGTCTCTCATTTATAAGGATAGGTCTCTCGGTGACCCGAATCCCCAATGCAGATAGTATCTCGTCGGATTTACCAATGATCTCATCCCCAGCGGGGATGTCCACTTCAAACAGATCGATCAAAGATCCTCGCAGCAACGGGACCCGGATCCCGGTTTTGATATCTTTGCACAATCATAGCATCCGCATCATGTTCACCCACAAAGCGTAGCATTCCGTTTTAACACGGAGCATTACGGCAAAAATCCAACACATAGCATAATCATAAGCCATGTTTTGAATCAGCACTTGTGAATAATGACAGTTCATCAACGTACAGAACCATCCCCGCCAGAGTCCCTAGCAAAAGCAGCTGCCTCACAGTTCACAAACACCAGTATATACTCCTTGACACCCGTCCATGTCATACCTCCCAGCAGAAAGCCAAGGACATCCTCTTTGCACTCACATATACCTATATACACCTTCTCGACACTCGTCCGTGTCATATCCCCAGCGCAGTCACCTACACTTTGTATATCAAATACTTGTTCATATTACACTCTTCTCCTTTTGACACTCGTCCGTGTCGCTCTCCCCAGCAGTTAACTACTCATACTGCTCAGATACTCGTCCGTATCTTGTATATATCACTCTTATATCCCCACAGATTCGACACTAGTCCTTGTTCTTTGTTAACCAGTTGATACTCGTCCGTATCATCATCTCAGAACATGCGTCAAGCGTTTGTTTCTACTTGATACTCGTCCGTATCATCAGTCTTAAGGATGCTCGTCCGCATCTTTAATCCATACACCGTGTCAAACACTTTTGTCTTCTTGAATGTAGATACTCGCCTGTGTCTACTATCCCCCAGAAGAATCCTCTCAGATTTAACACTCGTCCGTGTTCTCTGTTAACCAGTTGATACTCGTCCGTATCATCATCTTTGAACACGCGTCAGTATTTGTTTCTACCCGATACTCGTCCGTATCGTAGGGATGCTCGTCCGCATCTTTAATCTATACACAATACCTAAACACTTATACCTTTTGTTTCTTGGATATAAACACTCGTCTGTGTTTACTACTCCCCAGTAGATCACCAACAAAACAAATTTCTTTTTATCTAACACTCGTCCTGTGTTGTGACGAACCTTGAGAGCAGCCGTACCCTGCTAGGTGGTCGTCCTCCACCTCTTGATGGTCGTCCTCCATCATGCTCATCCGATGGCCGTCCCCATCGTTGATATTTAGCAGCCGTCCCCTGCTAGGTGATCGTCCTCCACCTTTTGATGATCGTCCTTCATCATTTTATCCAATGGCCGTCCCCATTGTTGATTTTGGTTATCTGGCATTCGTCCTATGTCATGATAAACCCTGAGAGCAGCCGTCCCCTGCTAGGTGGTCGTCCTCCACCTCTTGATGGTCGTCCTCCATCATGCTCATCCGATGGCCGTCCCCATCGTTGATATTTTCGGCAGCCGTACCCTGCCAGGTGGTCGTCCTCCACCTTTGATGGCCGTCCCCATTCCTTTATTCCCCAACAGAGAAGCCGTCCCCTGCTAGGTGATCATCCTTCACCTTTGATGGCCGTACCCCATCATCTGTTTATTTCATTTATTCTTTAACCCGATGGCCGTCCCCGTCGTGGTCCCTTTTCCTTTTCCTTTAGCCCGATGGCCGTCCCCATCGTCGGTTACTTTGCTTTGTGAACTTGATGGCCGTCCCCGTCATGTTTCATTAATCCCCAGAGAATTTTTACAGCTTTATCTTGATGGCCGTCCCCATCGTAATATCTTATTTTCCCCAGCCAGTCGGCCGTCCCCGTCTTGGCTTTACCTTTTATCCCCAGCATGTCGGCCGTCCCCGTCATTGCTTTACTTCACACACTTTTCCCAGCATGTCGGCCGTCCCCGTCATTGCTTTATTTCCCACACTTTACAATATACTTTATTTTCCTTTACAATCTATATCCCTTTTCTTCTTCATTTCTGTGAGTGCAAATTTTGGACTGTCTTTGGTATTCAACCACAAGTTATCTTGTTTGCCTGCTAAGCCGTCACTTACATCCTGCACAGCTAACTCATGCTTGAATAGGGGCAGCTGTAAACACCCCAAATTTGCCCTCACCCATTCACACCATGGCTTGTGATCATTTCATATGCATAAACACAATCATATCATCTCACATCTCATTTTTGAGTCACTGCATAGATTCAAGGTCATCTGCACCTAGGGTTTGTGATCTGAGCAATCCAAGAGCCTCCTGAGCCACTCCAAAGATCACCAATCACTTAAAAGGGGTCCACATGTGTTCAAACATCATATTACATCCTCTCAAAGTCAAGAATGCAAAAGAATCACAAGAACTGGGATTGGTATGGATGCAGAGCCAAGTTTGACTGCACAGTTGACCTAAAATTAGGGTTTTGGTTTCAAAGGCCATAACCCCAAATTTTTTGGTCATTCTTGTTTCCATTGGTCTCTATATGGTATAGGGAGTATGCATATCAATTTTCATGAAGAAATTCCATGGGGAAGTCATCTGATCAAGAGTTGACTTTCTGGACAAGTCAGTGCAAAATCAGGGCATCTGAGGCCCTCAATGGCCCAACCAAGGGGTGATCTTCATCATTTTGAGTGTATATGATCTTTATTTGATCATGGAAGAAGATTGAAGTTCACAAAAATCAAGAATTTGAAGTTTTGCAAAGTTGACTTTTTTTGGGCATAGTTGACTTTTCAAGAATATGTCATTTTAGGTCATTTTTCAAGCCTTGATTTTTGATCCAAAAAAGCTTCAAATGGAAAAACTTTGGTCATGAAAGTTGTAGAATACATTTTTCCCTTTTCAAAAAGTACAAGAACATGACCTAATTCATTTTGGATCAAAAGTTATGGTGTGACAAAGTTGGCAAAAATCACTAATTTTCAAGACATGCACCAATTGGAAAATTTGCAAAATCATGTAGCAAGGCCATTTGTAACTTCTAGTTCACTTCAAACCAATGTACAAACATCACATAAGTTCTAAAAATCAGAATTGAACCAAAGTTTCTCATGTACATGGTTTGTATAACAAGATATTTTCATGAAGTTTCAAAGACAAGCAAGTTGCAAAACCACTCATGACACTTCACCCACTTGTTACATTGGATGCTGAACCATGCTAGCCTCTCACCTCATCTTGCTGCGCAGCCCATGCCTCTTGTACCAAGCTAGAGCTCAAGCCATGCCTCTCTTACAACAAAGTGGACTTTTTGCAAAAGTAAACATCCCAATCACAGCAGGCCAGGTCATATCATCTGACCAATGGGAGTTCTTTATGCAAGGCAAATGCTGGCCATAACACACCTGAAGCAAGGCTGAAACACACAAGAAGACAGCATTCACAAAAACACTCCATCAAGCAAAACCTTTCGAATCATCTTCCACAGGCCTCAAACACTAAAACCAATTCCACATACCAACTCACCTTGCCTCATTGAGTAGAAACCAACAAGATTCAGGCTTGAACTGAGCAAGAACATAGCTTCACCATTTTTCACCCCAATCTGCATTTTCCTTCGAATCACCTTCCACAGCCATCAAACATCCAAACTCTTTTCACCAACAAATCAAACACATCAAAAGGAACCAAAACCACCCTTCACATTGATTTGAAACAGCCTATACACAAACTCCATTTTCTGCTACACCAGAACTGGATTTCTCAAAGCAGCTTGTCTAAGCTCATTCCAAGATTTCCATTAACATCAAGGGAGTCAAAGAAGTTCATTTGCACGCATAGGAGGCTCTGGAAGCTCAGTACTGAAGCTTTCCAGCTCAGGTATGAACATGAACATTTTCTCCCAAAGCTTGCATTTTAAGTTATAATCTGGTTGCTTATGTCTTGCTGGTCATGGGGATGCCTTTAGAATCGAAAATAGATGAAAAATGAGTTTGTATGATCACTCTGAAATTTCACCCGTGGATTTTGTTTCTTTCGACTTGCATGATTCTTGGGGTTTAAATGATGTTTGAGGGTGGATTCATGACCTAGGTTGTTAGAGGATCATTTGGCTGTGCTTAATTTGATGTTTAGATGCCTGAATCATGTTTTAGGGTTTTGATACCGCCGGAGAAGATGACCGGAGCTTCCCTCCGGTCACCTGAAAGTGTTTTGCCCTAATCTCAGGTCATTAGTGCCATTTGAATATTGAGCGTAGGATTGCCTTGACCAGTTGACTTCCCGCTAGCTTGAATGGCCCAGATCCTCTTGCTTTGCCCTAATCCACTTAGTTAGTTTAATTAATCCATAATTAAATTAATATAATCAGATGCAATCCTGGCCCTCCACTAACGCGCGCAGTCAACCCATTCAAATTCAGACTCAATCCTGGCCCTCCACCCAGTTGACTTCCATTTATTCCAATTTTTATTTCATTTTCTTTCATTTAATTTGCATAATTTATTTAAAATAGCAAAAATTGTCTAAAAATTATGAAATTTTTTCTCAAGAATTTCATTAATTTTTATGACACAAAAAATATTTTTATTTTCATTTTTGCATTAAAAAAGTATTTTTAAATATTTAAAATATTATTTTTAATTGATTAATGAAAATTAATTTATTAAAAATACTTTTAGGTATTTAAAAATCACCAAAAAATTCATGAAATGTTCTAAGACATTTAGAAACATTGTCCAACCTTCAAACCAAATTTCTTTTTTGATCTTGATGCATTTTGAGAATTTTTCATTGAATTAAAATCATTTTTGTGCATTATTTTGATCCAAAGTTCAAAAAATCATTTCTGCCTATCCATGAAGAGTTGGACATTGATTCTTTTTGCATTGCATTGTGTTTAGCATGTAGTTTGTGAGATTAAATGGCCATGATTTGATCTTTCATTTTCTATTTGTTTGACAATTTTCTTGTTTAGGAACCCTAAAAACCCTAGAATCTTGTAAAAATCATATCTTGAGATTGGTTAGGAGTTGAGATCTCTCCTTTGGGCATTGGTTTAGTATAGGATTAGGGGGCCTTTGAGTGCATTTTCAATTTTTTTGTAATGTTGTTTGCTTCTGATTTTGGTTTGTGTTTGATGTATGATTCATAAACCCTAATTTGGGCTTCCATATGCATCCATCTTGCATTTTCCTGCATAACATGACTTGCCATGACATTTCAAGCACCCATTTGATTCATTTGGCATCATAAGACATATAGAAAGCATGTTTGATCATTGCATCATGTGTTTGCCATGTTGTATGCCATGTGCACTTCATAACTTTTCATGTGTTTTCATGGTTCCTAATTTGTTTCATCTGCATCCATAAGCTTGTATGATCATTTCCATGTGCTGCCTCATGTTTGCATCATCTCTTAGCATCATTAGCATCATGTATATGCTTCTGGTTTTGTTTCTCATCATGTCATCTCATCCCATTTTGCATTGCATTGCATTTCTTTTCTAACCTTTCAGGTGGTAAGTGACTTTGAGAAGTGAATTTGCCTTCACTTCTCATAACTTTTCTTTTCATCTCTCTTGCATCCATTGCTGCATTCTTGTATGTGTTTGAGTTTGAGCTTGCTCATTCTTCTTCTTCCCACTTTCTCTCTTCAAGTGACTTGACTTCTTGAATGAAGCAAGTTACTTTGCTTCTCTTGATCCTTTCATCTGCTTCCTGGTGGTTCCATTGGAGATCTTTCTTGAAAACCTCACAAACCTTAGGAACAACCAAGCATGACAATGATTAGGGTTTTGATTAGTTTCCCCTCTTAGTTTTACCTTTGTGTCTCTTTGAGTCTTCTCTTCTCACCTCATAATCAGGGACTAAACCCTAAAGGCTTTAAGGCTTTGTGATTAAGTTCATGCCTGCATCCTTCTCTTAGGATGGAGTGTATAACTTTAATCCTAAGTGTTAAACCCTTAATGTGTTTAAATCTCTTAATCAATTCACTTAATAAGTATCAAGACATCACACTTGTAACTTGGGCCTTGCACTAGGGTTCTAATTCTTCCTTAATTGGTTAAGAAGGACTAACCCTAGTGTTAATGGACAAGTCCCCCTCAAGTTGTCTTACAAATCATAAAACTCACTTCATCATCATACCATTAAATAAAATCCACTTAATCAAAGGCTTGTTTTGTCATGAGTTTAATCCCTAATCATGGATTAAGTTGAGGAGCTTTCCTCAGCTTAAACATTCTCATCTATTATCCTTCTATTAGGATGGTGTAATGAGTCTGTTTAATCCTTGATTATGGCTTAACCTCATTACTTAACACTAAACAAAAACAACAAAAACATCCAAATAATCACAAGTAGGTTAATGATCTTAATCCTACACCATAGGTGGTTAAGTGTGAGAATCTGACTTCAGACTTAAGGTATTCTCATTACCCCTAATCAGAGGGAAGATGTGATGAGTTTACTAAATCCATTGGTTTAGACTTAAGCTCATTAACTTATGACAAACTTTCAAAAGCAATAAAAGACTGAAAACTCAAAAACAAACAATAATCGTCTCCTCCGGGATTCTCTTCTCATCTCATTCACTCATAAACGAGAACTTGCTTCTTCCGTCTAATGCAAGACAGTTTGCACCTGAGCCAGACAGGTCATACACTTGAGCATAGACAAGTAAGCAGTTCACAAGTCAATTCACCTTTCAGTCTCTTTGGGTCGAACTACGGTGTTCTGACTTCCTCATTGCACGAGAGGATACGTAGGCATAACTTAACAGTTATCGAACAAAAGTCTCTGTATATTCCCCCTCCTTCCAGCTTCATTCTTTTAAGCCTCATGGTCATGAGCATTTCACTCTTATCCTTACACTGACACTGTACATTTACACACCTCACATTCTTCTTACACTGACACCTGTACATCTTTTTCCAGCTATTTTATACACAAATTGCACTGACACTACCCCTTTAAAACACAAATCTTTCAAGCGTGGATCCCGTCGAGTACGGCGGACAATCTGGGTGCTAATACCTTCCCAGGTTGTAACCAACCCCCTTTCTCAGTCTCTCTGGTTCGCAACCGTCTTATCCATATCTTTCTTAGGTCTATGCAGCATTGCCTTTCCTCCGGGATAAAAATGCCTAGCTGGCGACTCTATTCATCTCCAGTGAGTTCATGGCTGTGTGTTCTCATTGTCCCTTTCGCCGACCGTTCGCGTCTGTACCTTTATCTGGGCCGGTCCCATTTATCGGGAGCGACAACAACCAAGAGAATCATAATGACTTGATTATCACACGAGTCCGCCACTTGATCCCTTGTACCATGAATATTACGATACCTTTTCTACGAAACCTTGAACACCATTTTACATTTATTAATATCAATAAAACCATGTAAGAGATAAGAACCCTTGAACCACTTGTATCGAGTGCAATATCCAAATAAATTACCTCTGAATAGAACATTCATTCACAAGAAAATGCTTCAATTCCATGTCTTCAGAGCTCAATGAAATGCATGATGGTGAATGTTATGACCTAATGGGAGAATGAAGATGAATATGAAGCATAAGGCCAATTAAAGTTATAAAAAAGAGGGCAAATTTTAGGGTATTACAACCTGCAGCAAAGAACAAAGATAAATTCCTTGGTCCTTGAAATGGTTAGTGAAATGTTATGTTATGATGTCATGATGTTATGATGTTATGTTCATGTTTAAAGCAAGAAAATGACAAACACAAACAAGTCACATAAGAGCCTTAGGTTTAAGAGCTTGCATGAAGTCCAAAGGTAAGTACCCTCCCCACTGAAGTTTTGTTGGTTCAACCTGTCCTAGCAATAGTAACCGGGTTCTAAGGAATCTCAATATCACTGATTCTTCCCAAAGTTTATTTCAGTGTGGCAACTATTTCACCAATCAAAACATCCCAAGATTAG
Organism: Lathyrus aphaca; assembly: GCA_963966055.1. Taxonomy (NCBI): domain Eukaryota; kingdom Viridiplantae; phylum Streptophyta; class Magnoliopsida; order Fabales; family Fabaceae; genus Lathyrus; species Lathyrus aphaca. Next base: position 576,103,269 of record OZ014520.1, on the reverse strand, counting down.
AATCTCAATGAGTGTAGCATCTAGTATCAACCAACTTTAGACTGCACCAAAGTCGGCTATCTCACTACTTTCTACTGGCCAATGTGGCTCAATTAAGGTTCTAAAGGGAAGTTAGTGTAAATGACACCACATGGTAGCCTTATATTATCCTCAACTGACTTGAAGAACATCAGTACCAACCAAAATGTCACACTAATTATAGCTACCATATCAACCATAGCGGTATATGCCGTACAATTTTCTTGGTCTATTTCCACTTACCTAAGGTACACTAGATCCGGGTTAGGATCTTTCTCACAGTAGCCCCAAAATAAGTACCCTTTAAAAATAAAGCATATAAGTCAAACAAATTATAAAGTGAACAAATACTCTAAGGTAACCCCTCTTTAAATAGAATTCCCCAACAGAGTCACCAGTTCTGTAACACGGTGGGAGAACTGACTTTTAGTTTTTTGTCGCAAAATATGTTGCGGTAAGCAAGAGTCGCCACCAAATTTTATTTCATCCAATTAGGAAAGGTATAAAAGAACAGGAAAGACCTTTAAAAATTTTGAGTTCGGGGGGTAAGTTATACAAAGGGAAGGTGTTAGCACCCTTTGTATCCATGGTTATTCATGGGCTCTTAAATACTTAGCTCACTTTTTACTTGCTTTGTTTGAAAAGTGTAGTATGTGATTAAAATATTTTCGTAAAGATTTAACTTTGTAATGATTATCATATGAATGTATACAAAGTGTTTACTTGTTTGAAAGTATTTTGAAAAAGAGGGTGGATGTAAAAAGTATTTTTATTTGAAAGTTGTGAGCAAGCGTTTAAGATTTACTTACCCTAAGTTGTAAGTTCTTTCTTGTCATTTTCGTTTCCTTAGGGATATAATTATCCTTACTATTAGTTAGTAAGTAGTCTTATCCTTGGATTTGGAGAGACAAGCGTAAGCTCATTGAATGGTCATAGAAGACAACATGTAAGGATACCTTAGCAATTAGAATGGACTATCATCATTTTCGTAGGGACAAGATCATTTATTCGAAGGCAACTCGAAGGGTCATCGAGGGACTATGATTTTTTTTGTAGGGTCATCGAGGGACTATGATCTTTTTCGTAGGCAACTATGATGATTTTATCTGTAGGCAACGTGCTAAGGTATCCCTACGTTCGAGGGACATGATCATTATTTGAAAGACAACAAGAGATATTACCCTAGAGGTTAAGTGTGCAAGTGTGTTCCATTCGGTTATTTTTTCTTAGTTGTTACGGTTATTCTAGCGTTTGTTTTTTTAAGTCTTGTCATACACACCTAATTACTACACAGTTGAATATATATATATATATATATATATATATATATATATATATATATATATATATATATATATATATATATATATATATATATATATATATATATATATATATATATATACAGACACACACACACACATACATACAAGCATAAGAATATAAGGTGCGAGAAAAATAAATCTTCGCTATTACAGGGCTTCGGGACAATTACATTATGTAATCGTGCGAGAAACAAAAACTACACTATTACATTTAAAAGTGCAACCTATACATTTTCTCTAAGAAATTTAAATAAATAAAAGATAAACAAAATTGCTAGAAAATTAATTAAAAACCTAAGAATTTCTAAGTTAATTTTTTTTTGTTATTTTTTTATGTCCTAAAACCTAAAACTAAATTTACTATATTTTTTTTAATTGTGTTTAAAAAAGAAAATAATTAGCAAATTAAAAGGAAATCCAAATTTATCTTTTTGTGATTTTTTTTTTCAATTGAAAAGGAAAAAAACCTAGCTATAATTTAATTACAAATTAGTTACTTAAGAAATCTAAGCCTGAATTAAATTATTTTTATTTTATTATGTAAAAAAAAAACTTTTATGAAGTAGAAAGCTAAAATATTAATCTGATAAAGAAACTTTAAATTCGTTTTTTATTTTCTAAGGTTTTTCAATTTTATTTGGTTTTATGATTTTATTAGATTAAAACTAATTATATAAGTTGATTAAAAACAAAAAAATAAAGTAAATATTGGTTTTAGTGAAAAAAAGAAGCTAAAAACAAAAACGCAAAAGGCTGTGATCGAACCGGGGTCTTTGGTTTTATGCGATACGTTGAACCTATTTCTTTGATATCAGGAAGACAATGAGATTAGTAGTTTAAATCAAAACACAATTAAAATATGAAATTCACGAATATGATGCAACCGGAGTTCAATTATATGTGTGTTTCAGGCATGACTGATCATTTTTATTAATCAAAACTTACTCTTTGATATCTCAAAGGTTGAATGGAATGGTTGGTTGACTTTGAATCTGCCTAGAAAATGGAACACGAATTTGCACTATTCTTTTGAAAATTTGAGATTTTTTGGTCTAGCTTTGGAGGCTACTCTTTGTCCTTGAGGTTGGTGAAGGTCATGAGTTTATATAGGAGAGCATTTTAGGTCAGAAAACTTCATGGGCTTGGGTCAAATTGATTCACTTTTGAATGGTGTTAAAAACTTTCTATTTTGGTGCATATTTGGCCATCAATCTTTCTCCTATTGTTTTGAACGAATTTGGATCAAATATATTATGTAAATAACTCTTAATATCTGATCCTAAAATAGTCCAAATATCAAATCTTTGATTTTTCATATTTATTTTGATTAAAATTGAATTTAAATGAATTAAATTCAATAAAATATGAAATAAATAAAGAAAAAACAGAAAATATGACTTATGAGTCATGGACTATCTTAAGATTAAGTTTGGATTACAAAAAGATAGGTCCATTTGGCAAAAACTCAAGTTCTGGTCATTGTTTGCCTTATACACCTCCTCAAATTTGCCCAACTTTAAGAATGCACAAATTTCTCAACTTATATCATATGAATGTGCTCTTGGACTTTTTAGAAAGCTTAAAATGTTCTTTAATCACTCCTTTTGGTCCCATGTCAATTTAATCTTCCATGTTCAAGTTATGAGCTTTTGAAAAAGTTGATTTTTTGTTGACTTTTTAGAGGACCTATAATGTCTTGGCCCATATCTCTCAAATGAAGCATTTCTGGCCTTGGCTTGTGAGACACGGTTGTAAATAATTGAAATTCCTTCAAAATGAGCTTTGGATGGGAAATTTCTGATGAAACACGTGAAAGTTAGGTCTGGTCAAAGTTCAGTTGACTTTCTCCTTAAGAAACCCTAATTTAGCAACTTTTGCCTTGTGATGAATTTGAGGTTTTCTTGATGAATCATGATCAACCCTTGATCAAATGATGAATCTTACTTAATAATCTTGATGTTGACCAATTTTTTTGAAGTTTGACTGTATGTTGACCATAGTTGACTTTTTACCCAAGTTAACTGATTATTGATTATCTAAGCATCTGACTGACCAACCTTGTAGGGCAAGTCTTGAAACTTGACATGAGGATCCTTTGAAGTATATGGGATACCATGAAGTCCACTCTAGGATTTAGAAGTCCAATTCACTTTGAGAAACACAAAACTCTAATTTGAAATTTATTGCTTAGGAGGAGGCTTTGTCTGATGAAACCTTGAGTCCCTTTGAGAAATGTAGAATCTTATGAACATTAGGAGACCTCTTGAGACATATTGTCTTGAAGATATGCGGGAAAATTTTGGGGTACAACACGCACACACACGGTCTACGACAGTATCAGACAGACTAGCAATAGAAAAACTGTTGTGAACATCAACACCAGAATTGAGAATAACACGTTCAAATATTGCAGCAGAGGAAAAACACTATAAGCAGTGGAAGGGAGATCTCCTGCTACATCAGTAGTAAAATTAGTCCACGGGAAATGCACCAAACTGTCATGAAAAACCGTGGAATGTTAGTCCCCTACAGCTGTCAATAAACTAGCACCTGACAACATACTATCCAACCTTAAACCATTGAGACCAGAATCGCCCCACTGCCAACGACTGTCCTGCCAATCACTCATAGCCGCAACTGATACTTCCTTCAGCTGAGTAACCATAAAAACAGTTGGGAAAAGACTCGAAAGAGCTTCACTCCTAGACCAATCTGCCTTCCAAAAAAGAAGAGTTGAAACCATCACCGAGAGCTATCCTACAATTATCCACCAAAAAATATTCCGAACGATTTTTTCCAAAAGATAGTAAGTCCTTAAACCATAAAGAACATGACGTTCCTTTATTAATAGCCACCCAATTATGCCACATCATCAAGCTAATGTCACCATATCTAGCCTTAAGAACATGGAACCAAATCTCTTTCGATCCCTCCATAATTCTCCACCTCCATTTGTTTAAAAGAGCTTTGTTGAAAACATCCAACCTTTTCAAATTCAAACCACCATTTAAGTGAGACAAACATAAGTCTTTCTAATTGACCTAATTAATTATGAGTTTCAAATTCGTGCTACCCCGTAGGAAGCTAAATTGGATTCGCATCATTTCCTTCCAATTTTTCACGGGAGCTTTGAAGAAAGAAAGGTTGAAAATAGACAAACTACTAAGTGAGGCTTTGATCAAAGTAATCCTACCACCAAAGGACAAAAACTTCCCTTGCCACAACGAGAGTCTTTTACCAAACTTAGCGAGCAAAGACGACCAAGAGCTAATCCTTCTCTGGTTGGAACCAATCAGAATGCCAAGAAAAGAGAATTGTTGAGATTTCATTCTACATGATAGAAAATATGTCACCGCTTCAAGAAAGCTATCTAGAACATTGATACCGATAATCTTGCTTTTATGAAAATTGATGCCAAGATCCGAGACCAACTCAAAAGCTCTAAGAACCGCCTTGATGGCCCAAATATGTCTCCAACCCCCATCCCCCACCAATAAAGTATCATCCGCATATTGAAGAACAACGATAAAACACCTCCGGTTAATGTTGAAATCGGAAAAATCACCCATTTCAACCGCATTTCGAATTAACCTCGTCAACCCTCCGTAAATAAAACAAATAAAACGGAGATAAAGGATCACCTTATCTTAATCCTTTATCGACAACAAACTCCTTGGTTGGACTACCGTTAACCAAAACGGGCATCTTGCTAGAGAATACCAAAGCCTCCATCCATCCCATCCAAACGTCACCAAAACCCATTCTTGTCAACATATATCTAAGAAAACTCCAAGAGACATTATCGTAAGCCTTTTCAAAGTCAACTTTAAAAAGCGCACACTCCCTTTTTTCCTTTATCACAAAATCCACCAATTCATTAGCCACGAGGACACCATCTAGAAGTTGACGACCCGGAACAAAATCCATTTGGCAAGGAGAAACAATGGACTTAAGGACCTCCTTCAATCTAGAGGCTAAGAGTTTAGCCAAAGCCTTATAAAGACAACCCACAAGACAAATAGGCATATACTCATCAAGACCCAAATGATTGTCCCTCTTCATAATTAAGGTTAGAAAAGATGAAACAACCGATTTGGAAAGCACGAAACTATGATGAAAGTCCAAGAAAAAACGAATAAAATTGTCCTTCAATAAGTACCAACATTTACTAATAAACATGAATGAATAACCATCTGGCCCCAGACTCTTAGAGCCGCCACAACTCTACACCACATCCTTAATTTCCTCTTCCGTAAAAGGTGCTTCTAACTTATCTTTCTGTAATGATGAGATATAATTGAAAGCCATGCCATCTAACAACAACCTATCATGTACATTATCCACAAAATTCCTAGCAAAATGCCCAAACACCTCCTCTCTAATCCCATCCACCAAATCCACCATGCCTCCCTCCGTATTTATGGATCCCAAAAAATTATGTCTCCTCCTCTTTTTCATGATGCTATGAAAGAAACAAGAATTATTACCACCATCATTAAGCCATTTCAACCTATCTTTTTGGATAATCATATTCTCTTTAATTCTTAAATTCATACAAAAAACGACTACTAGCCTCCTTAAGATTGATATTAATCACACTAACTTGTGACTCCCCACACAAAGTTAATTCTTCATCCCCTTCATTAATCCCCTTCATGCCCAATTCAACCTCTAAATCAAATCTACCAAACACTTCGGTATTCCACCGTCTAAGCTTAACTTTAAGCAAGCGAAGTTTCTCCTTAAGAACATAATCACTCCTCCCTTGCACATTCAAATTTCTCCAAGCATCTTCGACAAAAGGTAAGAAGATCTTTTCACCAAACCATTTGTTACTAACCTTGAAAGGTTTATAACCCCAATTAGAAGAATCCAATATCAACCAAACTGGGCTATGATATGAGACATCCCTCAACCCAATCAATTGCCCCACGATGCTCCATCTTATAATGATAATTTCCGAAACTAGGAAGCGATCAAGTCTACTCATGGACAAGCCATCTCGACTATGCCAAGAATATTTCTTGCCCTTACACGGAACATCTACCAAGTTACAATTGGAAATAAACTCCGAAAATTCTCTCACTTCGGTCAATCTACTATCCACCCCCCCCTCCCACCCCCCACCCCTTTTACTCACCATGATTGGAAATAGCATTAAAATCTCCCCGAATGACCTAATCCCCATCTAAAAATATAGATTTTAACATAACCAGATCTCTCCATAACTTCCTCTTTAACGTTATGTCGCAGGAAGAATAGACATTGGCAAAGTAATACAAACATTTCCTCCACTTCACTTTCACATCAATAAAACCTTCTCCCATGAAACTACAAATAACATCCACACTAGGGCTCCATAAAATGACTAAACCTCCATAAGCACCATTAGAGCTAGAAAACGACCATCCAACCTCCCTATTCCAAAGACTCCTAGAAATCTCTTCAGTTACACTATTTAATTTAGTCTCTTGGATAAGAAACACATCAGTTTTACCTTTCAATATCGTTTGGCTAATCTGAATTCACTTTAAATGGTTGCCTCCCCCTCTAATATTTAAGGTCCAATAATCATTGGTCCCCAAATAGCTTCGCATGCCCCCCTTCCTTGATCAAAATCTTTCCTTTTTCAAGTTCTTCTAATTTTGAAATGCAATCCAATTTCGACTCTGAAACTGCAACACCAAGATTTAAAATAGGCTCCCAGAGTTTCTTCCCCACCATCTAACACATATTCTTCCTCAATCTAGAATTTCTCCTATAAATACATGATTCTTCAAAATTGATACCATGAAATCGCAGTTCCTTCAAGCTACCACTACCATTCGCTCTAGCTTTACTCGGAAAACACAAATTTAATGAGGCCCCCCGCCTAAGAAATATGATCTAAAGTCGAAGAGTCTCTAAGGGTGTTTGTTGTCTTGGTCTTCTTCTTCCTTTGAATTCTTCTAATATCAAAAAATCCTTCTTGTTTTTATATTTTAGCTTTTTAAAAGTGGACTTGTGAGTACTGTGGTCCCCACCAGTAAAGATAGAGTCGGGGACACATGATTCAACTTCATTCACATTATATCTACGTAACCCTTTTTGTGAAGATAATAAAAGAGTTCCTTGGGCCCCTCCCACGTTCATTACCTTATTCGTGTCTATCTCCATATCCACACCATCCTCCAACTGTTCATTAGCTATATCCACCGAAAACGTTTCACCAGGCATGTCTGTATTTGTTACGTAGTTGTTATTGATCAAATAAGCTTTCACCTTGGTTACCGCATCATCAAAGCTTATTATCCCATGAGAGAAACTTATGTAATCCGTCTTGTTGTCGTTCGCCTTTTCATAATCAAACCTCCTACTGCACTCAGAGATAGGACAACTCACAACATCGGTATTCGGATCTAGGAAATCGTTATCCGTCTCCGCCCTTTCACTTTCTTTCGCCCGAGAACTGTCTTTTTCCAAAAAGCTACCAACATCAGAATCACGGGAAGAGGATTCTTGGTTCAGCTTATTAAGAGTCTCCAATCCACCTGCTATCCTCATAGGTTCATAAGAGTCTTATTTCAACTGTAAGAAGAACTATTTTCCATCTATCGTTACCTGGAAATTTTCTTGAAGAATAAACCCCATAGGAACCTTAATCATAACCATTGCCAAGTCCATTTTGTTGGACTTATCAGTATCGTCATCACAACAAACGTAACTTCCGAAACAATTTGCAAATGCTTCAAAGAAATCCACACCCCAATCATGGCAATGAACACCGTATATGCGTAACCCCGTCACCTTATCTTTATCGATATCCTCCTCCCTCCATTCTCTAATGGAAATAAAATACTGATTCCACCAAAAGTTTGTGTCATTGATAAAATCCTTCATTGCGCCTTGTAGCGGTAAAATCATGAGTGTAAGCTATTAGTTAACTTAACTCAAAGTAAACAGATTCACCACCGCGCTTTTATTTTATTCCAAATGGAAAAGGAAAAAAGAGCGAACAAATCCAAATGAATCTAAAAGCAAAAAGCTAAAAGAATCAAGCAGAGAACGGGTAAGGGGATTGGTTCTAAATCGGAAAGGTTTTACGCACCCAAAATGTTTGTGGTACTCCACGGGAGTCCTTTGAAATATTTATTGCTTTTTTGGTTTGAAAAATGGTTTGTTTTAAAAGAGATTGAAGAGATGAGAAGAGAAATGTTTTTTAAGAATTTTGTGTTTGAACAGACATTCATCTCTTGCCTATGTACCCACAAAGTGCAATGCGAGATCAAAACCTCGTAGTTCGTGGTACAAAATGTGAAAAGAAACAATGTGTTGAATTGATTTTAAAATATAAAGATAACTCGTCATTCTTTAGCGAATAATTCCGCTAAAAAGAATGAATCATATATAAACATGTGAAAAATAGTTAAAAAGAAAAGTGCACGAGGGCACAAAAACAATTGAATGAGTTTTGCATTTTTTAAATCATTTTGAAAAGAAAGTTTTGATATGCTTATGTGGTTTAGCACTTATTAAGAAATGAAATTGAAAAAGTAAAACCGATTGACCTAAGTATAACCGCTTGATATAGTATAATTAAAACAAAATAAAAGAGAAAAGGAGCAAGAGATTAAAATAAAGAGCATAAGGTGCGAGAAAGAATTAAAATGTTAGTATATTAATAGTATAATAATATTTACATAATAATTGTATGGTGAACTTAATCAACCACAACCAAAAGAGTAACTAAAATTGAAAGGCAACCGGATCCACTTAGCATCTTACACTATAGTGATTAATCAAGGCAAATCGAACCGAATTCTATGAAATTTGAAAGGCGATTGGGAGACCCAAAGCACATATGCATCAAACATTCACAAGTCTTGATTCTTAATGCAATATGATTAGCCACTTTGGGATTACGCGGTCAACAAGAGATCCGGTCCACGAAAGTGCAAGTACCCAATTAGATTTTTATTTCGAAGTCGGGACACATTTAGGTCTATGTTAAGAAATCTCCGAGTAATTTACGATGTAATTACCCTACAAATGAGGTCGGCCACCACCAATTAAGGTGCATAATGTTAGTGCTAATGCATGCGAGATAAACAATATGTAAATCGCTATCCGGACGCAATATCGCACAAAACTAAAGGTGAATACCAAATTGAGCCGCACTCATGGTATTCTTCCATCCTTAAGTTTAATAACTCATCTCAGTAGATTCAAGCATGAAAATTTATCACTAACGCAAAGTACCTTAAATGAATTGAATAATCCACTTAAAGGTAGTTTTGAATTAATGAACATTAACTACTCTAATCTACACCCAAAGTTCATTGAAATTAAGGAGAAATCACTCCCAAAAGTGCTCCCCAAGGTAAAAATAATAAGGAGGAAGAAGAAGAAGAAAGAGGAACCAAAAAGGGGCTTAAAACAAGCCAAAAAGTCAATTCTGACTTGCGTTAACCGATTAACCAAATTGCACTGAAACTGGTTAACCCGTTAACGCCGTTAACCTGTTAACCAAATTGCACTAAAACTGGTTAACCTGATAACACCGTTAACCCGTTAACCAATTTACACTATAAATGGTTAACCGGTAAATGCTGAACCAGCAGCAGAAAATATGCAGAAATTCAGCATGATCCATTTTTAAAACCCTTTTTAAACATTTGGTGATCATGATCTGAATTTGCACGAATTTTAAAACCAAAATACAGTGAAATCCCTGCAATCAAACACAAAATTAAGATCCAAAGGATCTAAAATCAAAGGCACCAAAGATCTACATCTTGAATGTTGATGGTGAATATGGGTTTATGGAGAGAGTGAATTACCAAAAGCACTTCTTCAAATTGGACCAAATCAAGCTAGATCTACTGAAATTGATGAACAAGAAAGAGTAGGATGAAGGTTTAGCCTAAGTTAGTCAAGAATTCAATGTGAATTCTTGATAACTTCAAAAAAAGAGGAAAAAAGCTTTAGTGAGATTTTTGGTAATGGGAGAATGTTTTGCAAGGGGTTTTTTGGCACTCAAAAGCTTGGTGAATGAATGAAATTATGGTCCTATTTAAAGACTTTAGGTATGGGAATTTGGTGGAATGGAGCTTGATTTGGTAATTAAAATTAGGCTTGGTAATTGCAAATTTGGTGGGAAGTAGAAAAGAGTGGTGATTAGTGAGAGTTTATGGTAGTAAATGATCAAAGTGATGTAGAGAAATCAAATACCAATGGATCTAGAGTTTCCCAATTATATCAATGATTTAATGGTGCTGAATTTGAATAAAATATTCAAATTTCGCATTGGTTAACCGGTTAACGCATATGGTTAACCGGTTAACCAAGCTAAAATTTGAATATTTTGTTCAAATGTGATTGCTTGGTTGTTGTGGCCCGGTTCTTTTTGTACATAGAAGAAGGCATGAAAATAAACACATGAACCTTGGAATTCCTTGAATGAATCAATTAACTTGGGGAAATACTTGATCAGATAATTTTGAATTATTTACGAATCAACTTCGACTTTTATCTGTAAAAAAATTCTCGAGCTGCAGGACTGCTATTTTTGGCATTTTCACACAGTTCCTCTTCCTGAAAAAAAAAGTTAGTGAAAGAAAAACAAAATATTTTTGGATTTTAATTAATGGTTAGTAAACATAAACAAATAAAGCAATTAAAAACAAACAGTGATCCCATGTGAGACATAAATCTACACCCGAGAAGAACCGAGAAACTAGTGCACAATCTTGTTTGTATGCAAGATGTAGATGAGATGCGAAAAATCTTAGGGTAAAAAATCAGGGTATGACAGATGCCCCTATTTAAGTTTCTTCAATCTAGAGATATGAAGATTGACATCTTCATTTCGATAAGATGGAAGATACTTAAATATCAAGAACCCATTTTTTGGTTCTAAGATGCCAGAATATGGTATGAAGTGAAATGAAATGAAACGAACGATATGAAATGATATAAAAATATTATGAAATGATATGAAAGCATATGAGATGTATATGAAATACAGAGAAATCTGTGAGGAATAAAACGACACATGAAATAGAATAAACGTTGGGGATAAGGAGCATAAAACTCCGACGGGGAAAAGCACCATGCTAGAGACCACCACATGGCTCAGCTGAGGAGTACATCAGAAGCATACAAGGATGACATTACTGACTTTACTAGAGATATCCGAGAATGGAAATCGGAAAAAGGTAATCAGAAGCATACAAGGATGACATTACTGACTTTACTAGAGATATCCGAGAATGGAAATCGGAAAAAGGTAATCACAATATCTGAGAATAGCAATCAGATAAAAATGTGAATCACAACATCCAGGAACAAAACTGAATGAGATGGGAAAAGTTCGGGAAAGTACATTAAATCAATGATGACTCCAACATGGACATCTGAGAATAGCAATCGGAGGGGAAAATGATTACAATATCCGAGAATAACAATCAGATAAAATGTGAATCACAACATTCAGGAACAAAACTGAATGAGATGGGAAAAAGTCTGGGACAATACATCAAATAAATGATGACTTCATTATGGACATTTGAGAATAGCAATCGGAAGGAAAGTGATCACAACATCCAAGAATGGCAATCAGATAAAAATGTGAATCACGACATCCAAAAACAGAACTGAATGAAATGGGAAAAAGTCCAGGACAATACATCAAATCAATGATGACTTCATTATGGACATCCGAGAATGGCAATCGGATAAAAGAGGTGTAAAAATATGAGAAGAAATAACAAGTAGGTGAAGAAAAGGTTCTGGAGAGGCAAAGATAAATGCCAAGTAAGTTGGACTTTGATCACAAGGTAAGATGTTAAAAACAACAGGACCTCGAGAAACGCATAATGAGGACTAACACACTCAAATATGCAAACGTATATGAAAATGAGGAATAACACACCCAAGAAAATAATATGAGAGAAAATGTTGACAACCAGTTTATACTTTTAGGGGAGTGGGAATCAACAAGTTTATACTCTTTTGGGGAGTGGAAAGATGGACGACTGATTCCTCAACACGAAGATCACTACCATTCTGCTAGAATATTAGAGATGTTATTATTGAACAAATCTTTGTCACACCAGTAAACTATATCAAGTTGAAAATCTTTCGAGAAAAGTCATGAAAAGCTGCTTGGAGATTCTTGAAGAAGATTGCCCCAAGTTCAATGAATGATGAGGGTAAACTGATAATGGATTCAGTTCTTGACTACTGTCGGAGAAAATTGATCAAATTTTGAAATGATTGTTGAGAGAATAAACTGATCATAGCTTCAGTTCTTGAAATGAATGTTGAGAAAATAAACCCAGTATGAATCTTGCAGAGTTTCTGATTAACCAAATCTGAGAACCACTTGTACTGAGCAACAACTTTTTTGAACCATAGGACATGGGAATAACTTGCCCTTGATAAGATCACTGACCAAGTTTCTCAACTGCTTGAAAATTCCTTGATGAGGAAAGTTTGTTTGCAAATAAAAAGTGTTTGTATAAACCTGGTAATTTTAATGCAAATTTCATGCAAAATTTTGAAATCAAAAATCATTTTTGGAATGAAATTTATTGAGGTAAAATAAATGAAAACATTGTCAAAACATGGCGGTTGAGACAAAATGAAAGATAAAGCAAAGGTAAGAAACAAACGATTGGTAGCAAACTTGGGAGTCAATTTACGCAACCTCGTTGTAGTATGATTTTCAAAAGAAACCTGGATTCAATTAGGACTTTTGAAGGTTGTAACGTAGTCTGGTTCACGATTTATGAAACAAAGGATATAGGCTCAAAGTTTACTTGTACCCAACCCAACTTCGTGATGATCTCAATCCTACATTCAATTAATTCAGCCTATGCATTCAAGTTTCAAGACATTTGGGATTGCAAAGATAAAGATGGTTCATAAGCCATGGATTTTGAGATAGCAGTCACATATCCCTTTTTGTTATTCATGGTAAGGACTTTGGTCCACTCATCTTATTTTTGTTGAGGATTTTGATGACCTCTTGACAAATCTTTCTTTTTATTGTCCCTAACTTTTTCCTGAACTGTGTCATTTGAACTTACAGTCAGCGGGATGCCCCAGTTTTTTTGCCTAAGTCTCCTTCATAGATTTTGACTTAGCAGGGTTTGATTTTTTTTTTTATCATCATTTTTTCCAATATCATTTTTTTTGAAAGATAATGACTGTCTGGCTTAATGATTACGACGAACCATCATTGGCTTCTAAATTGAGATACATCTTCAACACTTCTTTGTCATGTATGAAGGAAAGCTTGAGATTGCAACCTTTATTGAAAGGTGTCTTGAATGATTCTCTTGTACTTGAATGCACATTCGAATTAATTGAGAACTACCCATCCCTGGGTTAAAATTGCGGGTTTTTTTCGAACAGAAAGAAACTCCAACTTCAAGGCTCAAAGGGGTTGACAAAGGATTAACTTCCTTATTTCTCCAGTGTTTGGGATTTGAAACAATGTCTGTATATCATCATCCAAGTCTCAATTGATAGCATACCAACAACAATTATGGGTATCTTGTTTTCATCATTTTCCCTCCAATCATTGTAAAAGCTTGAGAAAAGAAAATGAAGTTTGAGATATAAAGCATAAAGATGAAAATAGTGAACAAAATTGAATCAAAACAAAGCAAAGCTCATTTCATTAAAATTAACATGAAAGTACAAACAAAGTTTAAAAGAAAACAAGTCAATACAATTGAAGAAAATTGCAAACATAAAGAAACAATGGCCTAATGATCCATCAACAACAAGGATGAGCTGTCCCATCTGAGATTCTGGCCTTGAAGACAATCTGATAGTTGAAGTCGTCTAAAGATTCATTTCTCATGATTTGGCAAAGGATTGTTGACAACATTAGGATTTGTGTCATGAAAGGAAAAGATGTTGTTCCTCATAAGCTCTTTCACTTTAGCCTTCAGTGCAAAGCAGTGTTCCAAGTTATGACCAATTCCACCTTGATGAAACTCACAATTAAGATCTGCTCTATAGCCAACTAGAAGAGGATCTGGAACAGCAGGTGGAGGCCTAGTAGTAATAATACCACTCTTAATCAAGGAAGGATACAAATCAGTGTAAGTCATCGGAATAGGATCATAGTTTGTCTTGCCCTTAGCATTACGATTCTAGTTCTGGCCAACATTGCTTTAAACTAATGGACCATTAATCATAGGAGCAAATGCATCAGGGTATGATTGTTCATGGTGTTGTTGTCTGCGACGAGTTCTCCCAACAATACTTGTTTCACCAGCAAAAACATTGACTTGAGTCATGACAATCCTCTGGGATTGAGTTTCCCTAGTGGTCAAAGCCTGTAGCATCTCCATGATCTGACTCACATTGCTTTTCATCTCATCAAGGTCTTCCCTAACTCTCTTGTTGTGTAGGGCTTGATTTTCCATTCTCAATCTGATAGTAGCTCTAGTTCCGTATTTGTGTTGAGGAAACAACTTGACAGATCAACAAACAACTGAAGAAGGAAACAGCTGGGATGAGTTCCCACACAACTCGGATGAATGCAAGAATATGCGAGAATGCAATGACATGCAATGTTCACTTCCATTTTTAGAGAAATAACTCGATTATTGCAAACATGGTCAACATCGAGAATACAGTCATAAAAAATCTTGACAAAAAGGAATATTTGCTTTTTCCAATATTTGCAATAATTAGAATTGTTTTCCTTGAGAAATGGTAGTGATGATGATCATGATGAATATGTGGATGCAACAACCACAAACAAGAATACAAAAAGCACACAAGTTCGGATCACGAGCATGGAGTCAAGGGATGAGAATCAACCCACAAAGGCATGTACTAAGGTTTGTCTTCATTGTACCTGCAGAAAACCAAAAGGGTTCTAACAGAGGTGCACGGAGTTAGCAGCCATCTTTAAAATATTATCGGTATGTTGGATTACTCCTCAACTATTAACATTCTTAAAATAGACCTCGTCCGAGTGTAGTATCGCGTGACAACCACCTTAGGTTTACACCCGGATAGTTTCCGCATTACGTTCCTAAATTGGCTTGGATGGGTTAAGGGTTCTACGGTCCTCAGTATGATCAGCTCAAGGTCGAAAAATAATGCCACGTATGATTACTCATCATGACATTGATAATTCAAGAGAGCCTAACCGAGTGGAGATTATCAAATTGATATCGCTTTGGACTACTCCATCGTGTATCGCTTCGAATATCGACGTCGTATCATAAGTTCAACTCAGATCCGGGTTAGAATCTATCTCACTCACAGAGGATCACCAAAACTGAAATAGAACAAACAAATAACAAATAAATCAAACCAAAGAAGTAAATAAATCAAAGTAGGCCGAATCCACTTAGAGATTACTCCCCAGCAGAGTCGCCACTTTTCTGTAGCGGTAAAATCATGAGTGTAAGCTATTAGTTAACTTAACTCAAAGTAAACAGAGTCGCCACCGCGCTTTTATTTTATTCCAAATGGAAAAGGAAACAAAAGAGCGAATAAATCCTAATGAATCTAAAAGCAAAAAAGCTAAAAGAATCAAGCAGAGAACGGGTAAGGGGATTGATTACAAAGCGGGAAGGTTTTACGCACCCAAAATGTCTGTGGTACTCCACGGGAGCCCTTTGAAATATTTATTTCTTTTTTGGTTTGAAAAATGGTTTGTTTTAAAAGAGATTGAAGAGATGAGAAGAGAAATGTTTTTTAAGAATTTTGTGTTTGAAGAGACGTTCATCTCATGCCTACATACCCACAAAGTGAAATGCGAGATCAAAACCCCGTAGTTCATGGTACAAAATGTGAAAAGAAACAATGTGTTGAATTGATTTTAAAATATAAAGATAACTCGTCATTCTTTAGCGAATAATTCCTCTAAAAAGAATGAATCATATCTAAACATGTGAAAAATAGTTAAAAAGAAAAGTGCACGAGGGCACAAAAATAATTGAATGAGTTTTGCATTTCTTAAATCATTTTGAAAAGTAAGTTTCGATATGCTTATGTGGTTTAGCACTTATTAAGAAATGAAATTGACAAAGTAAAACCGATTGACCTAAGTATAACCGCTTGATATAGTATAATTAAAACAAAATAAAAGAGAAAAGGAGCAAGAGATTAAAATAAAGAGCATAAGGTGCGAGAAAGAATTAAAATGTTAGTATATTAATAGTATAATAATATTTACATAATAATTGTATGGTGAACTTAATCAACCACAACCAAAAGAGTAACTAAAATTGAAAGGCAACCGGATCCACTTAGCATCTTACACTATAGTGATTAATCAAGGCAAATCGAACCGAATTCTATGAAATTTGAAAGGCGATTGGGAGACCCAAAGCACATATGCATCAAACATTCACAAGTCTTGATTCTTAATGCAATATGATTAGCCACTTTGGGATTACGCGGTCAACAAGAGATCCGGTCCACGAAAGTGCAAGTACCCAATTAGATTTTTATTTCGAAGTCGGGACACATTTAGGTCTATGTTAAGAAATCTCCGAGTAATTTACGATGTAATTACCCTACAAATGAGGTCGGCCACCACCAATTAAGGTGCATAATGTTAGTGCTAATGCATGCGAGATAAACAATATGTAAATCGCTATCCGGACGCAATATCACACAAAACTAAAGGTGAATACCAAATTGAGCCGCACTCATGGTATTCTTCCATCCTTAAGTTTAATAACTCATCTCAGTAGATTCAAGCATGAAAATTTATCACTAACGCAAAGTACCTTAAATGAATTGAATAATCCACTTAAAGGTAGTTTTGAATTAATGAACATTAACTACTCTAATCTACACCCAAAGTTCATTGAAATTAAGGAGAAATCACTCCCAAAAGTGCTCCCCAAGGTAAAAATAATAAGGAGGAAGAAGAAGAAGAAAGAGGAACCAAAAAGGGGCTTAAAACAAGCCAAAAAGTCAATTCTGACTTGCGTTAACCGATTAACCAAATTGCACTGAAACTGGTTAACCCGTTAACGCCGTTAACCTGTTAACCAAATTGCACTAAAACTGGTTAACCTGATAACACCGTTAACCCGTTAACCAATTTACACTATAAATGGTTAACCGGTAAATGCTGAACCAGCAGCAGAAAATATGCAGAAATTCAGCATGATCCATTTTTAAAACCCTTTTTAAACATTTGGTGATCATGATCTGAATTTGCACGAATTTTAAAACCAAAATACAGTGAAATCCCTGCAATCAAACACAAAATTAAGATCCAAAGGATCTAAAATCAAAGGCACCAAAGATCTACATCTTGAATGTTGATGGTGAATATGGGTTTATGGAGAGAGTGAATTACCAAAAGCACTTCTTCAAATTGGACCAAATCAAGCTAGATCTACTGAAATTGATGAACAAGAAAGAGTAGGATGAAGGTTTAGCCTAAGTTAGTCAAGAATTCAATGTGAATTCTTGATAACTTCAAAAAAAGAGGAAAAAAGCTTTAGTGAGATTTTTGGTAATGGGAGAATGTTTTGCAAGGGGTTTTTTGGCACTCAAAAGCTTGGTGAATGAATGAAATTATGGTCCTATTTAAAGACTTTAGGTATGGGAATTTGGTGGAATGGAGCTTGATTTGGTAATTAAAATTAGGCTTGGTAATTGCAAATTTGGTGGGAAGTAGAAAAGAGTGGTGATTAGTGAGAGTTTATGGTAGTAAATGATCAAAGTGATGTAGAGAAATCAAATACCAATGGATCTAGAGTTTCCCAATTATATCAATGATTTAATGGTGCTGAATTTGAATAAAATATTCAAATTTCGCATTGGTTAACCGGTTAACGCATATGGTTAACCGGTTAACCAAGCTAAAATTTGAATATTTTGTTCAAATGTGATTGCTTGGTTGTTGTGGCCCGGTTCTTTTTGTACATAGAAGAAGGCATGAAAATAAACACATGAACCTTGGAATTCCTTGAATGAATCAATTAACTTGGGGAAATACTTGATCAGATAATTTTGAATTATTTACGAATCAACTTCGACTTTTATCTGTAAAAAAATTCTCGAGCTGCAGGACTGCTATTTTTGGCATTTTCACACAGTTCCTCTTCCTGAAAAAAAAAGTTAGTGAAAGAAAAACAAAATATTTTTGGATTTTAATTAATGGTTAGTAAACATAAACAAATAAAGCAATTAAAAACAAACAGTGATCCCATGTGAGACATAAATCTACACCCGAGAAGAACCGAGAAACTAGTGCACAATCTTGTTTGTATGCAAGATGTAGATGAGATGCGAAAAATCTTAGGGTAAAAAATCAGGGTATGACAGATGCCCCTATTTAAGTTTCTTCAATCTAGAGATATGAAGATTGACATCTTCATTTCGATAAGATGGAAGATACTTAAATATCAAGAACCCATTTTTTGGTTCTAAGATGCCAGAATATGGTATGAAGTGAAATGAAATGAAACGAACGATATGAAATGATATAAAAATATTATGAAATGATATGAAAGCATATGAGATGTATATGAAATACAGAGAAATCTGTGAGGAATAAAACGACACATGAAATAGAATAAACGTTGGGGATAAGGAGCATAAAACTCCGACGGGGAAAAGCACCATGCTAGAGACCACCACATGGCTCAGCTGAGGAGTACATCAGAAGCATACAAGGATGACATTACTGACTTTACTAGAGATATCCGAGAATGGAAATCGGAAAAAGGTAATCAGAAGCATACAAGGATGACATTACTGACTTTACTAGAGATATCCGAGAATGGAAATCGGAAAAAGGTAATCACAATATCTGAGAATAGCAATCAGATAAAAATGTGAATCACAACATCCAGGAACAAAACTGAATGAGATGGGAAAAGTTCGGGAAAGTACATCAAATCAATGATGACTCCAACATGGACATCTGAGAATAGCAATCGGAGGGGAAAATGATTACAATATCCGAGAATAACAATCAGATAAAATGTGAATCACAACATTCAGGAACAAAACTGAATGAGATGGGAAAAAGTCTGGGACAATACATCAAATAAATGATGACTTCATTATGGACATTTGAGAATAGCAATCGGAAGGAAAGTGATCACAACATCCAAGAATGGCAATCAGATAAAAATGTGAATCACGACATCCAAAAACAGAACTGAATGAAATGGGAAAAAGTCCAGGACAATACATCAAATCAATGATGACTTCATTATGGACATCCGAGAATGGCAATCGGATAAAAGAGGTGTAAAAATATGAGAAGAAATAACAAGTAGGTGAAGAAAAGGTTCTGGAGAGGCAAAGATAAATGCCAAGTAAGTTGGACTTTGATCACAAGGTAAGATGTTAAAAACAACAGGACCTCGAGAAACGCATAATGAGGACTAACACACTCAAATATGCAAACGTATATGAAAATGAGGAATAACACACCCAAGAAAATAATATGAGAGAAAATGTTGACAACCAGTTTATACTTTTAGGGGAGTGGGAATCAACAAGTTTATACTCTTTTGGGGAGTGGAAAGATGGACGACTGATTCCTCAACACGAAGATCACTACCATTCTGCTAGAATATTAGAGATGTTATTATTGAACAAATCTTTGTCACACCAGTAAACTATATCAAGTTGAAAATCTTTCGAGAAAAGTCATGAAAAGCTGCTTGGAGATTCTTGAAGAAGATTGCCCCAAGTTCAATGAATGATGAGGGTAAACTGATAATGGATTCAGTTCTTGACTACTGTCGGAGAAAATTGATCAAATTTTGAAATGATTGTTGAGAGAATAAACTGATCATAGCTTCAGTTCTTGAAATGAATGTTGAGAAAATAAACCCAGTATGAATCTTGCAGAGTTTCTGATTAACCAAATCTGAGAACCACTTGTACTGAGCAACAACTTTTTTGAACCATAGGACATGGGAATAACTTGCCCTTGATAAGATCACTGACCAAGTTTCTCAACTGCTTGAAAATTCCTTGATGAGGAAAGTTTGTTTGCAAATAAAAAGTGTTTGTATAAACCTGGTAATTTTAATGCAAATTTCATGCAAAATTTTGAAATCAAAAATCATTTTTGGAATGAAATTTATTGAGGTAAAATAAATGAAAACATTGTCAAAACATGGCGGTTGAGACAAAATGAAAGATAAAGCAAAGGTAAGAAACAAACGATTGGTAGCAAACTTGGGAGTCAATTTACGCAACCTCGTTGTAGTATGATTTTCAAAAGAAACCTGGATTCAATTAGGACTTTTGAAGGTTGTAACGTAGTCTGGTTCACGATTTATGAAACAAAGGATATAGGCTCAAAGTTTACTTGTACCCAACCCAACTTCGTGATGATCTCAATCCTACATTCAATTAATTCAGCCTATGCATTCAAGTTTCAAGACATTTGGGATTGCAAAGATAAAGATGGTTCATAAGCCATGGATTTTGAGATAGCAGTCACATATCCCTTTTTGTTATTCATGGTAAGGACTTTGGTCCACTCATCTTATTTTTGTTGAGGATTTTGATGACCTCTTGACAAATCTTTCTTTTTATTGTCCCTAACTTTTTCCTGAACTGTGTCATTTGAACTTACAGTCAGCGGGATGCCCCAGTTTTTTTGCCTAAGTCTCCTTCATAGATTTTGACTTAGCAGGGTTTGATTTTTTTTTTTTATCATCATTTTTTCCAATATCATTTTTTTTGAAAGATAATGACTGTCTGGCTTAATGATTACGACGAACCATCATTGGCTTCTAAATTGAGATACATCTTCAACACTTCTTTGTCATGTATGAAGGAAAGCTTGAGATTGCAACCTTTATTGAAAGGTGTCTTGAATGATTCTCTTGTACTTGAATGCACATTCGAATTAATTGAGAACTACCCATCCCTGGGTTAAAATTGCGGGTTTTTTTCGAACAGAAAGAAACTCCAACTTCAAGGCTCAAAGGGGTTGACAAAGGATTAACTTCCTTATTTCTCCAGTGTTTGGGATTTGAAACAATGTCTGTATATCATCATCCAAGTCTCAATTGATAGCATACCAACAACAATTATGGGTATCTTGTTTTCATCATTTTCCCTCCAATCATTGTAAAAGCTTGAGAAAAGAAAATGAAGTTTGAGATATAAAGCATAAAGATGAAAATAGTGAACAAAATTGAATCAAAACAAAGCAAAGCTCATTTCATTAAAATTAACATGAAAGTACAAACAAAGTTTAAAAGAAAACAAGTCAATACAATTGAATAAAATTGCAAACATAAAGAAACAATGGCCTAATGATCCATCAACAACAAGGATGAGCTGTCCCATCTGAGATTCTGGCCTTGAAGACAATCTGATAGTTGAAGTCGTCTAAAGATTCATTTCTCATGATTTGGCAAAGGATTGTTGACAACATTAGGATTTGTGTCATGAAAGGAAAAGATGTTGTTCCTCATAAGCTCTTTCACTTTAGCCTTCAGTGCAAAGCAGTGTTCCAAGTTATGACCAATTCCACCTTGATGAAACTCACAATTAAGATCTGCTCTATAGCCAACTAGAAGAGGATCTGGAACAGCAGGTGGAGGCCTAGTAGTAATAATACCACTCTTAATCAAGGAAGGATACAAATCAGTGTAAGTCATCGGAATAGGATCATAGTTTGTCTTGCCCTTAGCATTACGATTCTAGTTCTGGCCAACATTGCTTTAAACTAATGGACCATTAATCATAGGAGCAAATGCATCAGGGTATGATTGTTCATGGTGTTGTTGTCTGCGACGAGTTCTCCCAACAACACTTGTTTCACCAGCAAAAACATTGACTTGAGTCATGACAATCCTCTGGGATTGAGTTTCCCTAGTGGTCAAAGCCTGTAGCATCTCCATGATCTGACTCACATTGCTTTTCATCTCATCAAGGTCTTCCCTAACTCTCTTGTTGTGTAGGGCTTGATTTTCCATTCTCAATCTGATAGCAGCTCTAGTTCCGTATTTGTGTTGAGGAAACAACTTGACAGATCAACAAACAACTGAAGAAGGAAACAGCTGGGATGAGTTCCCACACAACTCGGATGAATGCAAGAATATGCGAGAATGCAATGACATGCAATGTTCACTTCCATTTTTAGAGAAATAACTCGATTATTGCAAACATGGTCAACATCGAGAATACAGTCATAAAAAATCTTGACAAAAAGGAATATTTGCTTTTTCCAATATTTGCAATAATTAGAATTGTTTTCCTTGAGAAATGGTAGTGATGATGATCATGATGAATATGTGGATGCAACAACCACAAACAAGAATACAAAAAGCACACAAGTTCGGATCACGAGCATGGAGTCAAGGGATGAGAATCAACCCACAAAGGCATGTACTAAGGTTTGTCTTCATTGTACCTGCAGAAAACCAAAAGGGTTCTAACAGAGGTGCACGGAGTTAGCAGCCATCTTTAAAATATTATCGGTATGTTGGATTACTCCTCAACTATTAACATTCTTAAAATAGACTTCGTCCGAGTGTAGTATCGCGTGACAACCACCTTAGGTTTACACCCGGATAGTTTCCGCATTACGTTCCTAAATTGGCTTGGATGGGTTAAGGGTTCTACGGTCCTCAGTATGATCAGCTCAAGGTCGAAAAATAATGCCACGTATGATTACTCATCATGACATTGATAATTCAAGAGAGCCTAACCGAGTGGAGATTATCAAATTGATATCGCTTTGGACTACTCCATCGTGTATCGCTTCGAATATCGACGTCGTATCATAAGTTCAACTCAGATCCGGGTTAGAATCTATCTCACTCACAGAGGATCACCAAAACTGAAATAGAACAAACAAATAACAAATAAATCAAACCAAAGAAGTAAATAAATCAAAGTAGGCCGAATCCACTTAGAGATTACTCCCCAGCAGAGTCGCCACTTTTCTGTAGCGGTAAAATCATGAGTGTAAGCTATTAGTTAACTTAACTCAAAGTAAACAGAGTCGCCACCGCGCTTTTATTTTATTCCAAATGGAAAAGGAAACAAAAGAGCGAATAAATCCTAATGAATCTAAAAGCAAAAAAGCTAAAAGAATCAAGCAGAGAACGGGTAAGGGGATTGATTACAAAGCGGGAAGGTTTTACGCACCCAAAATGTCTGTGGTACTCCACGGGAGCCCTTTGAAATATTTATTTCTTTTTTGGTTTGAAAAATGGTTTGTTTTAAAAGAGATTGAAGAGATGAGAAGAGAAATGTTTTTTAAGAATTTTATGTTTGAAGAGACGTTCATCTCATGCCTACATACCCACAAAGTGAAATGCGAGATCAAAACCCCGTAGTTCATGGTACAAAATGTGAAAAGAAACAATGTGTTGAATTGATTTTAAAATGTAAAGATAAGTCGTCATTCTTTAGCGAATAATTCCTCTAAAAAGAATGAATCATATCTAAACATGTGAAAAATAGTTAAAAAGAAAAGTGCACGAGGGCACAAAAATAATTGAATGAGTTTTGCATTTCTTAAAGCATTTTGAAAAGTAAGTTTCGATATGCTTATGTGGTTTAGCATTTATTAAGAAATGAAATTGACAAAGTAAAACCACTTGACCTAAGTCAAGGTTTGATTATGAAAATGTTTTGAAGTTTGAAACCAAAGAAGGTTTTTTTTTTTGAAATAGGGAGAAGCTTTGAAAATTAAAGAAGGGGAAGAGATGAAGGGACTATCCTAAGACTTAAAGTAAAAGTTAGGGGGAAAACGACCAAACCGTATGGCGAGCATTCTTCAAAGCAATATGATATCATCTTTATAAACAAGTGAACCAAATCAGGCTAAAGTCTTCAATCCATAATAACTCAAGCAAAGTAATGATCCTAAAATCTAAGTCCAAAACTCCAAGTCCAATGCTAAGGATAGTGGTCATAGTCCAAGATTAAAGTCACAAGTTTTTTAGATGTTTAATCCTTTATTAATATTTTTTGTGTCCAAATGGACAAAATAAAAAGCACAAGAATAACCATATAAACATAAACAATATGATGAATGATATAGTATAATAAAAGAAAAATAAAAGAGATAAGGAGCAAGAGATTAAAATAAAGAGGATACGGTGCGAGAAAGAATTAAAATGTTAGTATATTAATAGTATAATAATATTTACATAATAATGGTATGGTGAACTTAATCAACCACAACCAAAAGAGTAACCAAAATCGAAAGGCAACCGGATCCGCTTAGCATCTTACACTATAGCGATTAATCAAGGCAAATCGAACCGAATTTAATGAAATTTGAAAGGCGATTGGGAGACCCAAAGCACCTACGCATCAAACATTCATAAGTCTCGATTCTTAATGCAATATGATTAACCACTTTGGGATTACACGATCAACAAGAGATCCGGTCCACGAAAGTGCAAGTACCCAATTAGATTTTTATTCCGAAGTCGGGACACATTTAGGTCTATGTTAAACAATTACCGAGTAATTTACGAAGTAATTACCCTACAAATGAGGCCGGCCACCACCAATTAAGGTGTATAATGTTAGTGCTAATGCATGCGAGATAAACCATATGTAAATCGCTATCCGGACACAATACCGCACAAAACTAAAGGTGAATACCAAATTGAGCCGCACTCATGGTATTCTTACATCCTTAAGTTCAATCACTCATCTCGGTAGATTCAAGCATATATGAAAATATATCACTAACGCAAAGTACCTTAAATGAATTGAATAATCCACTTAAAGGTAGTTTTGAATTAATGAACATTAACTACTCTAATCTACACCCAAGGTTCATTGAAATTAAGGAGAAATCACTCCCGAAAGTGCTTCCCAAGGTAAAAATAAAAAGGAGGAGGAAGAAGAAGAAGAAAGAGGAACCAAAAAGGGGCTTAAAACAAGCCAAAAAGTCAATTTTGACTTGCGTTAACCGGTTAACCAAATTGCACTGAAACTGGTTAACCCGTTAACGTCGTTAACCTGTTAACCAAATTGCACTGAAACTGGTTAACCTGTTAACTCCGTTAACCCGTTAACCAATTTACACTGTAAATGGTTAACCGGTTAATGTTGAACCAGCAGCAGAAAATATGCAAAAATTCAGCATGATCCATTTTTAAAACCCTTTTTAAACATTTGGTGATCATGATCTGAATTTGCACGAATTTTAAAACCAAAATACAGTGAAATCCCTGCAATCAAACAGCAAATTAAGATCCAAAGGATCTAAAATCAAAGGCACCAAAGATCTACATCTTGAATGTTGATGGTGAATATGGGTTTATGGAGAGAGTGAATTACCAAAAGCACTTCTTCAAATTGGACCAAATCATAGTGATGTAAAGAAATCAAAGACCAATGGATCTAGAGTTTTCCAATTATATCAATGATTTAATGGTGCTGAATTTGAATAAAATATTCAAATTTCGCATTGGTTAACCGGTTAACGCACATGGTTAACCGGTTAACCAAGCTAAAATTTGAATATTTTGTTCAAATGTGATTGCTTGGTTGTTATGGCCCGATTCTTTTTGTACGTCGAAGAAGGAATGGAAATAAACACATGAACCTTGGAATTACTTGAATGAATCAATTAACTTGGGGAAATTCTTGATCAGATAATTTTGAATTATTTATGGATCAACTTCGACTTTTATCTGTGAAAATTTTCTCGAGTTGTAGGACTGTTATTTTTGGCATTTTCACACGGTTCCTCTTCCTGAAAAAAAAGTTAGTGAAAGAAAAACAAAATAGTTTTGGATTTTAATTAATGGTTAGTAAACACAAACAAATAAAGCAATTAAAAGAAAACGGTGATCCCTCATGAGACATAAATCTACACCCGTGAAGAACCGAGAAACTAGTGCGCAATCTTATTTGTATGCAAGATGTAGATGAGATGCGAAAAATCTTAGGGTCAAAAATTAGGGTATGACGCGCATGATTCTCTTTCTTCTACCAAACACATTCTTGAACCCAATAGTGTTACTTTAATGTAAAAAAATACCCTCCTTTTCAAATATCCTCTGTATATTATAAGGCATTTAGGTGGAATGTGTGAAACCGACAAAGGCCCTCTTCATCTTCTCCAACACTTCTGTAACAGAAGAAAACTTGAACAAACTGACCTTACTCTTATTTATAACAACATCCACGAATGTTCTAGTATTATCCAACCTTTTTGCAGCAAATGGCTGATAAACTAGAGAAGCATTTCCCACCTTATTGTTAATTACTGTTGCATTGGTTTCCAAACCGCTATTCATCTTCTCCTTCGTTGTATTCCTCACAAATATAGGGGGATTGATGTGTATCTTATTCCCATCAATAACGACATTGTCTAACTTGACTCCCAAAATCCAATCATCCTCAATGTCGGAAAATCTTGCAAAATCAAATCGTTGTCCAAACTTGTTTCTGTTCGGCGATATAACTACTTCAACTACGTTTCCGATACAACCGAATATAACGAACAAATCTCTTGATTTAATCCTATTTGAAAACTCCGAAATGAAAAACGAAAGCACTCCCTCCATATCAGCTCCCATGAACTTGCCGCCATAAGGAAATACATCCAATTTTCCAACCTTCCTTATTTGTCCCCTATTCATTACCTTAATTTGTAGATGCAAGCTTCCTTTAATTTTGGATTTTGATGAAGACAACAAGATATTTTTCAAGTGTGTATGTGCAAAAAGGAAGAAGGATTTTTTAATCAAGCTTCATATAGTTGGTCTAGCATTGCTCAAGTTTTGAAGAAATATCAAGGGAATCAAACTTCAAACAATATTCATTATATTTTCAAAGAATTGAAGACAAACTTGGAATAACACAAAGGTATAACAAATATTGTTCAAAATATTTATGCAAGTGTTCAAAAATTCATTTTATGCATAAGATACATATTGGGAATGATAGGAACCATTTACCATATTTCTCAAGCATTAAAAATCAACATTTTTCTCAAAATCCTTCAGTGTTAACCGGTTAACAGATTGGTTAATCAAGCTTATTTTTGAATTATGGGTTTAATGTTAAAGGGTGTTAACCGGTTAACATATGTGTTAACCGATTAACATTGTTGTTGCATGCGAAAATATGTGACTTTTCATGAAAATCTTCATTGTTTCTATCATTCAAACCATGACATTGTTTCATTTAAATGATACCTTTATGAAAGTGTGTTTTGTGCATTATACAAACAAATCATTTTCAGATTTCACACTCACATCCAATAATTTTCATAATAAAAAATCACTCATACTCTTCATTTTCTACTTTTTCAAAAGTGCTCATATTCAAACTTTTGAGAGAAACTTGTCATAAATTTTCAAGAATATCATTCTAGTTTCATCTCATG
Source organism: Lathyrus aphaca (assembly GCA_963966055.1). NCBI lineage: Eukaryota > Viridiplantae > Streptophyta > Magnoliopsida > Fabales > Fabaceae > Lathyrus > Lathyrus aphaca. The sequence goes on along the minus strand of OZ014520.1, from coordinate 576,075,594 downwards.
CTTTCAAGAACACTTGTATATTTATTGAGTGATACTTGTTTCAAGGAGAAGATCAATATTTATATTGATAAGAGATTCAAAGCTTCATTTTCCATACACTTATAAAAATTCAGAATTTATTCTTTTTTTATTACTACTTATCTTTAGGATTGTTAGAGATAAGATAGTAAGGTTGTCTTTGTGATCCGGGACACAAGAGGTCCGTGTGTAAGTATTTAAAATCTCGATTGGACTTTAAACTTGTTGTAAATCCAAGAGGATTGTTATTGGTTGTTAGAATTAGAAAAGACTAGGTGTGTCTTGTTCTAGGTTTCTAAAATATAGTGAAAATCTCTTTCGGTTTGGAAAGAAGACTAGATGTACCTTCGGATTGTATAGGGAACCAGAATAAATCTATGTGTCTCTTTTACTTTCCGCATTTATCTTTCTGGACTTAGATTCCGTAAGAAAGTAAAGAGTCGACAAAATTGAAAAAACTTCGAAGAATTTTTAAAAGCCTAATTCACCCCCCTAGGCGCATTTCAGACTTACATAATCTAAGTCATTGAAAAAATACCAATCGAAATACAACAGGCTATGGGCGGATGAAGATGGATAAATGATGTAACATGACCTATTTTAGAGAGAATGCAGAGCCTCTCTCTCTCTAAAAACATATATTTTTGTTTTGCTTCCATAATTAGAGAGATCTCATATTGATTGTGGCTCTTATGCTTGATTGGATGTGAGTAAAATCTGATTATTTTGCATTAAATCAAGGATATTTGACACTTTTATTTTTTTCCTATAAAACTCACAGCCTGTTATGAGTTTAGGGTTCCCAACTTTTCTATTTTCTCCTAGTTTCTAAAGTTTCTATTTTTATTTTCTCTTTGTAACTCAAGTCTCCAAGGGAGAAATTTGTGGAACAAGTTTATAATTCAATCCATGTTTTCTATTCATTCTCTTTATACTATTCATATGTTTTGTTTGATTGTTATGAGTTTAATGATGAATATATTTGTGACTGTGTTTGCCCTCGCCATGAGTGAGAAGTTTCCTAGGGACTAGGGATTTTGCAATTCTTCAACTAAATTTAAAGTATAACAACCAAGATCAACATAAAATAAACCTCTGAGATGGTACAATATCTCTTCCTTAACTTATCACGAGTCAAATAATAATCCGAGAGCACTGTAAATTTTTCCTCACTAAAATTAGGATTAAGAGCCTTAAGTTTCTTCTCATCCCAAGTCTCTAGAGCATAAACCCCCACCTTAAATTGAATTTTATCTGTCATAGTTTCTAATACCTTCATTTTCAGGTCTTTACTCTTTCTCCCATTATGGACCTCGTTGAAAGTAATACGTACATTTACTTATGTATAATTTTGTTTCCCCGAATTCCATTCCCCACTGCTTGTAACCGTTCAAATCTTTTGGATAATCATTGAAGACGTACTTCACAACCTTACCATCAAGTTGAACTAGTTCGATTTGCATAAACAACAAAGCACTAAAGGTTTTGGACCCTTGGTTGTGGTCCTTGAAATTTATCATATGACAAAATAAATAAGAGTCAAATTTAACTACGATTTTAGTGTGACAAATCTATTAAAATATTATATTTAACCACGATATAACAAATTTTGGACCATATAGTCCATATTGCATACTTTTAAATTGGCTCTTATTCCATTTATATCTTTCTCTCTTAAGAAATATACATCGACGTGTACACCACACATATTTTTAATTAAATACCAATGGTTCTATGAGCAAAAGAGTGGCATGTCCTACCCCATTTACATAATAAAGAGGATAAAACATTACACATATATATCTTCCTAATGCCAGTTATTATCCATGTGAACTCTAAATTACATCAACATGACAAAATGATTCCTTCTATATTCTTTTAGACATTTCAATTTCAATATGGGACCTACATGCATTTTATTTACTAAGATAATGTTTTAAGAAACATTATAATCATAAATAATAACTATAAGGTCAAATATATATGTCATCTTACTTGTATAGTTTAGAGAAAAATTGACATAGCACACAAGAGTTATCTTATACCAAAAAAATTAATTAATAAAATAAAGAGTTTAGCCTTAAGAAGGTTTTGATAAGAGAATCCTAGAATAATAATTTAATATAGTTGAGAACTTGCAAGGTTTGTTTCTTAAAGAAGCAACTTGTTCAGAATTGGAAGTTGGAAATTATCCATGCTAGTATTTATATAGAACACTAGTTGTGAAGAAAGAAGAAATTAAGGAAGTGAAATATGAAGAGTTGTAAGAGAGAAATGGAGAAGAAATCAGAGATAAGTTGTGTGATTGAAGAGCTTTCTATGGTGGTAATTGTTAAACCTTGTGGAGAAAATCATGAAGCTGCTCATATCCCTACCAAGCCTTTCCTCTCTATATGTTATTTTGTTCTACAAGTTCTTGGTAGGTTTTCTTACTTCAAAGTTTGATGTGATTTTTGACATTTATGTTCAAAGTTTGAGGTGATTTTTAACATTTTATATTGACACATTGGAAATTATGCTTGGAATAACAGATCAAATTGGACCAACAATGGCTGTTTTGAGACAAGATGTGTACCAAAATATCAAGGTATAAATCTCTCAATTAATCTTATTACTCAATTATATTAATTCATTCCATATGATACATCATTTTAGCAACAAAATAATACCTTATTTTATATGTTTTTCTATAATTTTTATAAAGTATTAATCTTTTATTTATTTCAAAAAATCTAACAAAAAAATGATGAAAAATGAATATTCGAACTCGAAATCTTGCATATCAAATATTCTTGGGGTTTTAGTTTTTTTTTAAAATTAATTATTTATAAATACAACTTGTTTATATTATTACATAAATATAAAAAATATTGTCGCTAGAAATTGAACTATAAACCATTTGTTTAGATCTATTTAACTCAATTAACACATAAGAACTAACTTACTCCAATTTTAACGATTTATATAATTTGAATTTTCATTACAAGATTGTTAGCTACATTTTTAATTATTACACCCATGATCATTATTAATTCTACTTCTTAATTTTTATTGTTATAAAGTATATAAGATGGTAGATTGCTATTTAGGAATTTAAAATATATTTAATGATATTAATTATATGTCATATTAGTAGTTCTTTGACAAAATCTTAAAATATAATATGTGATGGTAGAAATATAAACTAGTAATGACCCAATTAAGGGAACCTGTCTGTTACATATATAGTTCATGTGAGTCGAGTAAGTTAGTAAACTGATTAGTGTAAAGTATTATAGTTTTGGTGTATATGAGTTGAGAAATTGTATTATATGAGTTTGATTATACTTAAAATATTGTTGATAGGTCAACTACCAATGATTGTGTATTAAATTGTGTTTCATTTTCAGAGATTGGAACTTATGCATGAATCGAATCCAACAACGATATCTAATTTGGTTGAAATATTAAAATTAGAAGCAACAGAAGGAAATGCAAGGAAGGGCTCTAGCTGCAGTAAGGCCTTTGTTTGGCTCACAAGGTGAAAAATACCTATAATATAACACTTCAATAATCTATAATTAGTCATAAAATTATATATATATATATATATATATATATATATATATATATATATATATATATATATATATATATATTAATGGATTGGACTTCATAACTAGGGTTTAAACTGTGGTACTCATTGTTTGTCATTATTAGGATTTGAATCTTAATTTTAGTTTGACGGTAGAAACTAATAACATGAATGTTATTACTAAAGTTTGAATCTTGATATTCACGATCGTATGTCAGTTTATAGTGATTATTACCGATATCATTAGATTGAATGTCGTCACTAGGGTTTGAACTCTGATACTCACGGTTGTTTGTCATCATTAGGGTTTGAACTCTGATACTCACGGTTGTTTGTCATCATTAGGATTTGAACTCTAATACTCACGGTTGTTTGTCACCATAATCTTAGTTTAACTGACAGAAACCGATATCATTAGATTGATCGTCATCACTAAAGTTCGAATCCTATATTCACGATTGTTTGTCAGTTTATATCATTAAGTTGATCGTCATCACTTGGGTTCGAATCCTGATATTCACGATTGTGTGTCAGTTTATAGTGATTATTATCACTTCGTCTAAAGACAGAAAATGTGTTATATAATTTTAGGGGTTATATTATGCAGGGCCTTGGATTTCACCTCATCGTTACTAGAAATACTATCAAAAGATCCTGAAAAGAAAATGGACAAAGCAGTTGAAGAATCATATGTTGTAACATTAAAACCCTGGCATGGATGGATTGCATCAACTGCTTCTAGGGTAATTAATAACCATGTTTTCATCTTACTTTTTATGCTGAATCATTTTTTTCTCCAACCTTTATTACATATGGAAATATTGCAGGTTGCTCTAAGATTAGTTCCAGAAAGTAAAACATTCATTGATATCCTTAAGAATGAAGATGAAGAAATAGACATGCTTATTCAGAAAATGCAGATATTAGTTTCTCAACTTGTGCCTTTTCTTGAGAATATTCACTGTATTCTTGTAAGCTTCATTTTCATCTTCCAATAATATAGATTCCTATACATTAAAAACCTTACCTTATATATGAATATTTGTTTTGTAGAGATTATACAACTTGGACAAGCTGAAATCAACCTGAAGTCAAGATATATAAAAGTTATTAATAATAAGGAATTATGTGTATTTTTATATTCTCTCCATGTTTTTTTATTTATTATATTATGAAATTCGGTTATTGCTTCTTCTGGTTAATTTCATGTAAATGCTGATGTATATATTGTGTATATATAGAACTTTGTCTTAACAAAAGTTGGTATTTTTATTTTATTTAAAAGAATATTGAAACTACTATTTTGGACCTCTTGTTTTTAAAATCAGATGTGTTATTCTAACATATATTTTTAAATACGGTACCAAGAAAGGTACAATGTAGGTCGACAGGAAAGAAAAAGTTATTAAAAAATTGAAAAATACCATAATGGTAGTATTTTTTTATATGACGTCAGTTGTTGAGTTTTGTGTTGACATTAAGAGCCGTTTATTTTGGTTTTTCTTTTAAATAATTTTTAGAATTAATTTTTTTTTTAAACAAGTGATCTATTAAAACAAGAGTACAAAGGGTATTTTTTTTTAAAAATCCTGATAATATAATAAACCAAAAAGGAGAGTTAATCAGGAATAAAAAAGGGGAATCAAAAAACCCCATCAAAGTGAGAGAATCTAAAGAAAGGTAAGCATAACCTATTCTTTACAAAATCACCTCTAATTCCCATCGGAATAGAGTAAAAAAAATGGAATTATCTGCGGTGATTTCTATATTAGCAAAATAATCGGCCACAGAGTTTCCTTCTCTAAATATGTGCATAAAAATAATATTGGAAAAATTAGAATGCCTAGTATTATCAATCCATCTATTACGAAGGCCGATAGGAATTAACCGGTGGTTGGAGGAAGCTTTAACCACCAACAAACTATCAGATTCGATCCAAAGCTTACGCCAACCACAAGACTTGGCAATATCCAGAGTTTTCAGAACCGCAAAAAATTCTGCAATTATCGAAGAGCCTTTTTTAATTTTCTTCGCAAAAGCAAGCAAGAAATTACCACTGTTGTTTCTGAAAATGCCGCCACAACCACAACCATTAGAAGTAAGAATAAAAGCACCATCACAGTTAACTTTTATCCATCTCGGGGAAGGAGGACACCACAAAACTTCAACAATATTAGGCGCACGCGGAGGGCGAATAGTAACACCAAAAGCTTTAATTAAAGAGAAATCCGCCATAGAGATTAAAGAGCCCTTAGAAGCATAATTACCCGAAAGCATTGTTTGCTTTAAAATAATGCTTAAAGTGCTTCTAAGATTCGGGCAAAAATTCTCGTGTTTGAACTTATTCCTCGCAACCTAGATTTGATTAATGGTGAAGATGAAAGTTGCTGAATCAACCATAGTAGCTTGGTTGGAACCCTTAGAATTACAAAGATGAAGCCAATCTTCCAGAGACTTCGGATTAGCGGAGATCCTTAAAATCCGATTCCAAAGATACTGAGCAAAGCTGTAATTAAAAAACAAATGCTCTGAACTTTCCTCACTAGAATTGCATAAACAACATTTCGACACCATAAAAATTCCCCTCGAACGAACCAAAGAGTCAGTAGGAATTTTATTATGAATCAGCCGCCAAACCGTCATGGATTTGCTAGGAGGAATGTGATTGCACCATATAACATTATCCCATAAGCAAGTAGCAATAATATTGCTTTTAAAAGAATAAGCCTATTTTGAAGAAAGAAGGCCCATGTCATTTTTCTCCCAAACCAATAGGTCTTGCATCCCAGGATCACAGAACGGAACAGTAGGAATCAAACTATGCAAAAAAAGGAAACCACCGAGACCAATCAGCATGAAAGCTCCAATGACCATCCGGAATAAAATCCGCCACCACCGAATTAACTGAGATATCATGAGAACAAAGGAATTCGATGGAAGTGTTTAGAATGAGAGGCAAATCACATCAAGTGTCTTTCCAAAACCGAATTTTCGATCCATTACCCAATGACCACCTCAAATTATTATCAAGCACATATAATTCAGCTTTGATGCTCGTCCAAATTGACGAGTAAATATGGTATTTTATGATACCATTCCGCTTCCAGATTCTGTTACAAAGAAGGAGTGCCCAATCCTCCGCGCTCGTGCGTAAAGTCCACAACAACCGAAGATTCGAGGCCTCATTCAGATTAATCAACGAACGCAGATCGAGACCACCTTGATCAAATGGCTTACAAGTTTTTTTTCCAAGAAACCATGAACCAATTTCGTTTATGAATATCTCAGGTCCAAACAAAGTTCCTACAAGAAGTTTCAATTTTCTTCAAAAGAGAAATCGGCCAAGAATATATTTGAATGGAGTACGAGATCATACTATGGACAATGGACTTAACAAGAGTCAGACGCCCTGCCATAGAAAGCAAGGCCCATTTCCAAGCAGCAAGCTTTTGAATGATTTTATCCGATATTGGAGAAAGATGAATCGATTTCGGACGCCCTTTAAAAATAGGAATTCCTAGATAATCAAAAGGAACAATACCAGAATTAAAACAAGTATTGGACATGATCCAATCAAGATGCTGAGTTTTTATAGAGCCAGAATAAATAAACAATTTCGCAAAGTTGATAATTTGCCCTGAAGTCGCGGAATACCGATGAAACAAATTCTTGAGAGCAATGATATTAGACTGCTTGTCTGTGCAGAAAATCATAATGTCATTCGCGTACAAGCAATGACAAGGGACCTAGTTATTCCTCGACGATTTAATCTTTTCCAAACCATCGTTGACAACCAAGTTTGAAATGCCACGACTAAGGGTATCTTCAGCCAGACAGAATTGTAGCGGCGAGAGGGGGTCACCTTGGCAAACCCCTATATTTCACTTAAAATACCCCTTCAGTTGGCCATTAAAATTAATCGAAATATACGCATAAGAAAGCATAATTTTAATCCGATATGTGAATTTCTTGCAGAAACCAAACTTGTCTAATACCGCAATAATGAACTCCCAACTGATTGTGTCAAACACTTTCGCAAATATCTACTTTCAGAATGATATTCCCATTTCTATTCTTATTATGCAAAACATTAGACTGCTTGCCTATGCAGAAAATCATAATGCCATTCGCGTACAAGCAATGAGAAGGGACCCAGTTATTCCTCGACGATTTAATCCTTTCCAAACCACCGTTGACAACCAAGTTTGAAATGCCACGACTAAGGGTATCTTCAGCCAGACAGAATAGCAGCGGCGAGAGGGGGTCACCTTGATGAACCCTTATATTTCACTTAAAATACCCCTTCAGTTGGCCATTAAAATTAATTGAAAGATACGCAGAAGAAAGCATAATCTTAATCCAATCTGTGAATTTCTGACAGAAACCAAACTTGTCCAATACCACAATAATAAACTCCCAGCTGATTGTGTCAAACGCTTTCGCAATATCTACTTTCATAATTATATTCACATTTCTATTCTTATTATGCAAAACATTAACCGCTTCCGATGCAAGGCAAGTACAGCCTTGGATGTTTCTCCCTTTTATAAAACCTTTTTGCTCCTTTGAAACAAGGAAATGCATCACCGAAGCTAATCTATCCGCCAAGATTTTTGTAATAATTTTGTATTTGAAATTCAAAAGAGTAATGGGATGGAATTGATCAATCGATATAGCATCAGTAGACTTAGGGATAAGAGAGACCGTACACGCATTATAGTGAGGAAGAAGCCAACCCGAGGTGAAGAATTGAGTAACTGCTTTGTAAACGTAGTACAAAGGGTACTTCACCTGTATACAAAACAGGGCCAAGACTAAGCTTGCCAAAACAAAAAGAAAATTACAAACTAAATTTCCCTAAGATAAGAAGAACAAAGGGGTTTTGTCAAACTCATATAAGGAACAATTGGGATTAGTAATCCCCCCATCAAAGAACACCTCCAAATAGAAATCTTAATCTTCCAAACAATGTCTAAAATGTTCCAATTTTGATTGCAGAAAATGACTTCATTTCTAATCAACCAAATATTCCACACCACCGCCAACCAAACACTTCCTTCCCTACCCTTTGCAACTTTCCCGACTTTTAAACAAGAAAACCAATCCAGAAAGCTACCCTTTACGTCCAAATTTCCATCAACCTTGAAATCTAACCAATCTGAGATCTCCCTCCACACCAGTTTTGTCACCCGACAAGATAGCACAAGATGGTTCAAAGTTTCCGAATGCGAAGAACAAAACGGAAATAATTGGGCGTTGTAATCCACAGTGACTCCTCTTCGTTTCAACGCGTTTCTAGTAGGAAAATAATTTGAGAAGCTCCGCCAACCGAAAGCCTTAACTTTGAACGGGACCACCGATCTCCAAACCAAATCAAAAGCCCGATCATTCCTATTAAGAGGACCACACGGGATACAACGCTTAAACGCTAAATTGTAGTAGGAGTTAACCGAAAAATTCCCATTACTCTCACCCAACCAAATTAGTCTATCTTTAACTTCTTGAATCAAATTAAACGCCTCCAAAAAATATCTCAAAGCATGATACTCCAATCCCACTCCACTATCAATATCAGACTTCCTCTCACCATCCCCGATGTTACCCAGCTCCGGTGTACTCGTCACTGCTGTCAACAAAACATCCCTCCATACAACCCTTGTTCTAGCCGATCGCACATCCGAGAATTGCGAATAAACCGAAGTCGGACCCCCACCTGTTTCAACTTGGCCTGCTGCGTATCCCTGTAACTTCTAATCTGTAGTTCCTGAGCCATGACCTGCAATGTCCAACAAAACAGAACAGACCAAATCCGACTGCACTCAGTCTGCCTCCCTCTAAACCAGATTTCCAGCAACTCCATTCTGCAAATGACCGATCGCACTAAAACCGTCGTTGTTTGTCTCAAACAATATGTTTCCCTCAATACCACTATTGAAAACCTGCAAGTCTACACCAGATAAACCAGAAGATGTTATGTCAAAAAGATCATTATCAAACTGCCCCTCCTCAGACCCTACATTTTGGCCTTCAATTCCCTCGATACTGCTATTGAAAACCTGCAAATCTACACCAGATAAACCAGAAGTTATTCTGCCAAAAAGATTAAAGTCAAACTGCCCCTCCTCAAACCCAACATCCTGGCCTGCAACCTCAACATTTTGCATAACAAAATCAGAACCCCGAAATTGACACCCCAAATCACCTCATTCCCACCTATCATCATATCAACCGCCCATCGCAGCCACCAACACATTCTCCAATTGCGACACCGCAAACACTTTAGGAAAAGCACGCAAAAAAGGACCTCTCCTCGTCCAATCCGTTTTCCAAAAAGAAGAAGCAAAACCCTCTCCTAGCACAATTCTAATATTCTCCACTAACACATCCCATTCCCAAGACTTACAAACTTTGAACAAATCCAAAAACCAAGTTGAGAACTTAAGAGCATTGTTCGAAACGGTATCGTCGTTCCATATCATCATCCTAATGTCCCCATATCTCGCCTTTAAAACTCTAAACCATAATTCATCATTTCTGTTAATGATTTTCCACCGCCATTTATTGATAAGCACCTCGTTGAAAACGTCCATCCGTTTTAAATTGATCCCTCCATAAACATAAGGCAAACATAAAGATTTCCAATCCTTCCAATGGATTTTTCTATTCGACACCGAACTTCCCCAAAGAAATCTACATTGAATACTCATCATCTCATTCCAAACTTACATCGGCGCTTTATAAAATGATAAGTGTAATATAGACAAGCTACTAAGAACGGATTTGATCAAAGTGATTCTACCACCCATCGACAAAAAACGCTCATGCCAAGAAGATAGTCTTTTATTGAACTTTAAAAGTAAAGAAGACCACGAAACCACCCTCCTCGGATAAGAGCCTATTGGTATCCCAAGAAAGAAAACCGATGAGATTCTGATTTACAAGATAAAAATAAGGTTGCCGCCTCTAAGAAACTATCTTTCACATTAATTCCAATGATTTTACTTTTGTGGAAATTAATGCCAAGACCGGAAACTAACTCGAACGCTCTAAGAACCGTCTTGATGGCCCATAAGTGACTCCAACTACCATCATCCACCAACAAAGTATCATCCGCATATTGAAGCACCTCGATAAAACACCTCTGATTGATATTGAAACCGGTAAATCACCCGAACTCACGAATTTTCTAATCAACCCTGTTAGCCCCTCCATAATTATAGAGAAGATAAAAGGTGGCAAAGGGTATCCTTGTCTCAATCCCCTCTCCACCACAAACTCGTCGGTCGGGCTACCGTTAACCAAAACAGATATTTTGCTAGAAAAGACCATAACCTCCATCCACCTCAACCAAACCTCACCGAAACCCATCCTTCTCAACATATACCTAAGGAAATTCCAAGAAACTTTGTCATAAGTATTTTCAAAATCAACTTTGAAAAGCGTACATTCCTTCTTCTCCTTGACCGTAAAATCCACCATTTTGTTTTCCACCAAAACCCCCATCAAGAAGTTGTCGACCTGACACAAAAGTCGTTTGATTATGAGCATTAATACTATTGAGAACCAACTTCAATCTAGTAGCTAAAAGCTTGGACAAATATTTATAAATACAACCTACTAGGAAAATCGGCTTATAATCATCAAGGTTCAAAGGATTATCCTTTTTCGGAATAAGAGTAAGAAAAGACGAAACAATAGACTTAGATTAAATTGCACCTTGATGAAAAATCCGAGAAGAAACAAAAGAAATCATCTTTCATAAAGAACCAACATTTCTTAATGAACAAGAAAGAATAACCATCCGGACCTGGGCTCTTAGAGTCCCTACAACTCCAAACCGCCTCCCTAATTTCGTCTTCCAAAAACGGTGCTTCCAAAAGGTCTTTCTCAGTGTAGGATAAGGACCTAAAAGTAATACCGTCTAGAGTAGGTCTATTGATTTCCAGTTCTATAAACTTCCTACCGAAATTCTCCCAAACCTCCTTTTTAATACCTTCAACCGAATCAACCAACCCCCTTTTCATAATGATAGAACCCAAAAATTTACGTCTCCTTCTTTCCTTCATAACACAATGGAAATAACACGAGTTTTCATCTCCATCATTTAACCACTTCAACCTAGCTTTTTGGATAATCATATTTTCTTTTATCTTAAAATTCAACCAAAAAAGGCTCGTAGACTCCTTTCTCAACTCATTGATAGTCCCCACAAGGAATTCTTCACAAAAAGCTAATTCTTCATCTCCTTCATTAATACCTTTCACACCCCTATCAATCTCCAAATCAAACTTCCCAAACACCTCACAATTCCACCTCATAAGACTATCTTTAAGTAAGCACAACTTCTCTTTAAGGACAAAATCACTCCTCCCAGCAACCCTTAACTTTTTTCCATTCCTTCTCCACAAACGGGAGAAAACCTTTGTCACCAAACCACTTTTGATTCACTTTGAACGGTTTAGGACCCCGATTTGAGAAATCAAACACCAACCAAATCAGGAAATGATCTGAGATGTCCCTCGAGCTGATTCTTTGACTAACAATACCCCAAGCTATAATTTCCCTTTCCGAAATGAGAAAACGATCAATTATACTCATAGAAAAACCATCACCACTATACCACGTGTACCTCTTCCCTTTACAAGGAGCGTCTACCAATTCACTATCTCTAATGAAACCCACAAAAGCCTTCATCTCACTTAACCTATTATACGTCAACGTACCCCTCCATTCACCTTGATTAACAATGGAATTAAAGCCCCCCCTAAACACCACTCACCATCACCCCATCTAGATTTCAAGAGCAACAAATTCCTCCATAACTTCCTCTTCAAATCCAACACACACAAAGAGTACATATTGACTATGTAATAACAACAATCCCTCCACTTCACTTTCACACCAACATAATTGTCCCCTCTAAAACTACACAAAACCTCTAAATTAGACTACCACAAGATGATAAGCCCGCCGGAAGAGCCAATGAACTCGGGAAAAGTCCAACCAACCTCCCCACCCCAAAAACTTTTTGCAATATCATCGGTGACCAAATTTAATTTAGATTCTTGATTTAAGAAGAAATCCTCTTTCCCCTCCCTTATAATTTTGCTAACACGTTTTCTCTTCAAACGACTACCTCCCCCTCTGATATTTAAAGTCCCTATAATCATTTCAAAATAATTTTATTCACCTTCACGCCTTCGATTGTCTCTCTGTTCCCCTTTTCTAACTCATCCAACTTTGCACCATAGTCTATTTTTGATTCAGAAACTGCAACACCAAGATTGACGATAGCCTCCCAAAGTTTATCTCCCACCATTGAGCTCATATTTTTCCACATTCTAGCGTTACTTTTGTTAATGCAAGAATTCTCTGAGTTACATCCATGAAAACCAGCCAAACTCCCATCCCCTCTCTCCGTCGAATTCGAGATTACCAATAACGATATTTTTGAACACACAACAAAAGATGAAATGGGGTCAGAATTTTGTGCATTTGCATTCTGGTACGTACTTTTTAATTTCTTTTTTCTTTTACTTCTTCTAATCTCGGTAAAGCTTTCTATTTTTTTATATTTTATTTTCTTCAGCATAATTTTCTTTGCCTCCAGGGACCCACAAACCTCCACCCCCTTTTCACTTTCTAAGACCCCACAATGTTATTGACTCTTTGTTGCCTCATTACTACCTTTCCTTATATTAACCAAAGGATTGTGTACTTCTCCTCCAACAAAAGGAATAGAAAATACCTTTTCACCCACTACCTCGGGTGACTCCCTCTTACGTCTCATCCTGGACAAAGCATCATCAAATCCTCCAATATCCTTTGGTGAAAGCGCGTTGCCCATCGTGTCATCATTACTGAGTCTACTTTCCTTCCCTGCCACCGCAGTACCTACTGCAGCAAAAGTACCTTCGTCATCCACACTTAACTCCCTATGACCACTCGATAAAAAATTGAAAGGGGTTTCTGCAGATTCAGAAACGGCCTCCTTGCTACTCACTTGATATTCGAATTCTTCACTGCCTTATCCTTCAAACTTTCCAGTTCCTCACAACTATTTGACGTCGAAAAATCTTTCGTAGTAACTTTTTTCACCTCATGCGTTAGAAGCAAAGATCCAAATGCTTCTTCTCTCAGTTGAAGTTTAAATTTGATCCCATCAATGTCGACTAAACATTTTTCCTGGAGAACAAAATCAATCGGAACT